>OU343116.1:29199669-29867169 GCA_910594885.2 Bibio marci
AATATATACAAATAAATTGTAAACACAGAGCTTTTGATATACAATAAATAAATAATTTATATAAAATCTGTATATATATATACGAAGAAAATATAAGCACCACTAAAATGATATTTTAATTTTATATAAATTAATTCAAAATTGTTAATTGAAAAATTTATTGTTTGATTAGGAATTAAATGATGGGGGGACACGGTGGGAAATGGTTTCCGTTTAAAACTTATACAGGCGTGGTTCCATAAGGGACAAGTTATAATAGTATATTTATTGTACAATATAAACACCATTTTATTAATTCAATTATATATTCATTTCCATTTGAATAAATCGTATATTATTAAATTAATTATATATAATATATAAAATAAAAAGATTTAATGGCGTGTTGTGGTTAGAGTGCAGTACATGATGATCAATCCGGAGGTTTGTAAGTTAAATTCCCGTATACTGACATAAGAAAAATTTTCATACCGATAATTACACCATATTGAATTACCATATTAGTTCATTGAATGAATTGAAAAAGGGGATATCTTTTAAAATATACAACACTACATGTGCTACATAATTTTCTATCCTCAAATGTTTGGTTAAAGATCTTATGAGAGACGCGTTGTTTTTAAAAAAACCTAATTTTTATCAATCATATTTATTTTATATGAATTATACGTGAAATGTATGATTGTGCCCATTATATATTGACTCTTGTTGTTAAGCCGGTATAGCCAGTAACGAAGCTTGTTTGATTGGTTTCGGTAGACATATTTTATTAATTATTATATAGAAGTACATATATATATATATTACAAATTATATATATTAGAAAGTAAAATAATTTATGTATTTTCCAACGACAAGCTAACAGCTTCATAAGTAAAGTACCAGTAGATCTGGCTTTGGAATAAGATTTTTTACCTTTTTATAATTCCATTTTTTCTATATCTACTTTTACTATAAAGGCAACTATATTCAAAATAAAAAATGGAAACGCAGTTCTTGCATCAACACCAAATGTATTACAGTTCGAAAAATAAAATCAAAAACCAAACAAGAAAAGAGTCAATATTCGCTAATAATAGAATATTAAAATCCAATCAGAATGAAAAATCCTTATCAATAATCAATGCCAAATTCAAATTCATAAATTTTGAATACACACAATTTTAAATTAAAAGACAATATGAACAGATATTCATTTAAAATTTATATACTATAAAAACATATAAAAGCCATTTCTTCATATTTGACTCAACTTAAATGCATATTGAAATATATGATTGACTTTGGGATATATGATAGTATGATAATACCATATATACAATAATATGTAGTATATAGAAAACAGTATTGAGTATGTAATATTAAATCGCGTGAGTCGATATAAAAATAAACAAAATATATATCAAAACCGAAATATAAAGCCATATTTAAAAAATAACTTGAATAGATAAATGTTTGACTACGAAAAGATAAAGATAAATTTAAAAGATGATTTTTATGCATGTTAAATATACATCTACTTGAGTCATACATATATATAATGAATGCCTAACATTTCCTTCATATTTATTTCAAATTGATTGTTTTTTTTGTATTGTATTTTGTTTAAATTTAGTGGTTTATATAATTAAAGTCCAATTTATGATAGTGTATATTTTATATGCAAAAAATGTATGAATATTTTGTATGAACATAAGTTTTGAAGTTTGTTTTGATATAACACGTAAAAATCTTTTTAACATACATTCTTCTGAAGTAGACAATGGAATTTTCTAGGGCAGTCACTGTATTTTTTTTTTTGTCTATATGACACTTCGTGGCTGGATATAACCGCGAATGTAAATTTGTGTCCAAGATTTGTTCTTCGAATTGTGGTAAATATATGTTCATTCATATATACGTCAGCAATTGAATCGTTTTAGCAGAGAACATTTTTTATATTTGTATTAAAGTGATCAGTTTTCGGTTGCTCTGTTATCCAAACAAAATATTAGTCTATTAAAAACATGTCAACCCTCGTAAAAAATATGCATTACTTAAAATTAACATTTAAATATATATAGTGAACTTTTGTGCATCACAATTGTGATTAATATAATAATGTATAAGAAATTATAATTTTAAATTGTATTTTGTGATGTAACATTATTGTATATGTCTAATTTCGCTCTCAGACATAAGAATTTAATTGTTTTTAAATAAATTAAATAAATTTTTAAAATTTGGTCGTATTTTGTCAACTGCATATACTTGACGTTTTTCATGTAAATATACTCTATAGAGTAATAAAACGCTGTGACTATATACTTGAAATTTACTGTAAATATTTATAAGCTAAAGTCTGGGAAGATAATGTAAAAGTGAAAATTTTAAAATAACGACGTCTATCTAAATTTATACTCGTACACATTACCTTTTTTTATTTATTTTTTTTATATATACACCATATTATACCATATTATCGATCCGAAATGCCAAACGATCTAAATTGTATATAACAAATACTATTATATATCGGTTGCGATTAGTATTTTATGTGTTTATAATGAATAATTCTATATGTAATTTCATAAATAACAGAATAGAATATATTAAAAAACAAACCACCATAATATACACGACGTCACGACACTGAAAATAGATTAATAAGAATAAAAAAAAATAGAAGCTTTTGAGAATAATTGCTATACTTTTTTTTTTTTTTATAAAAATGATGTGAAAACTCTGCAGGGAATTATGTTTCTGTCTGATTTTATTATATATATCTGTAAAATATTTATAAGAATATATTTGTCTATATGTGAGCGCGTATATATGCATTGTTTTTGATGTTATTACAACTTTATATATCCTTTTATAATCTAAGACACGTTTACCTCGTATAAATGTATATAATTATAATTACATAATGTTCTTATTTATATTTATGTATCCCATACATTTGTTCTTAATAATGATAATAAAAAAAAAACAAATGAAAGAAAAAGGAAAAAAGAAAATTATATATATATATGGAAAACTTTTCCCTAAATCTACGTCAATTTCTTTATGTACATATATTAATTATATCAAACTGTGCGCTAATACACGCACATATAACAACAAAAAAAACAAAAAAATACACGATAATTAATTTCATGACTTTTAAATTCAATCAAATTCATTTTCAGCATTAAATTTATAATTATTCTAATTGTCGTTTATACAACACATACACACATACACACACACAGAGATGAATGAGAAAAGAAAAACTGAAATATATAAAATGGATTCAATTTAATGAAGTAAAAAGAATCTTAATTACTATAATCTACAATATATGTATAAAATAAGTATATATATAACATTATATTATATAAGGATATACGCAGACGTAAATAATAATAAAATAATTCTATATATATATATATATATTATTTTAAATTATCTCATCCTGTCGTCGCAACGCCTTCCCCATTATCATTTTTTTTTTTTTCTATCTTTTTTAATTAGTACAATTAATAAACATAAAAAATATTGTGAATGATTCTGTCATCTTTTATTTTATCATTATTTATATTTATAAATACATTTTTTTTTCATATATATAATATAATTTTAATGTATTATTATATCATTATTTCATAACATATACTATATGTACGAGTATTTATATACGCGTGTAACGAGTACAAATAATTTTATATTTATTTATTTGCTATGCAATGTGTACGTACGTATATGGTGGTGGTACAGTGAAAATTAATTATTAACGTATCAAAAATTAAAATATATATATTGTAATATACCATAATTACATATAATTTGTTATAGGTTATCTCATGGGATTAGAAGATATTGGAAAAGATAGAATATATACAGTATTCAAATTATATATATTTTATGTGCGTGTGGGTGTGTGTGTGTGTGTACATAATCATTAACATGTTTGTTTGCATTTATATATAGATTTTCAGTTTTTGTATATTAATTAATATGGTTTCGCATATTAAATTACAAGTATATATTTGCATGCGGTATTGTGTCTATATATATATATCATTTGTGTATCAGTGGTGAAACCAGAGAAATAGCCTTCAGTTTTTAATATCATACATATATATTTTTCATTTAAACATGGGTGAAATTAGACTAAATTATGAAAAAAAATTTCGATGTTCACGAATTATCATATTTTTTTTTAATTATGGGTCATACCTTTAACAGATTTCCATATTTGTGTATACAGAATTGCAAATTATTATCAATTTCCTATCTTTTATAGCGAAGATTTTTAACACCAATTAACGCATTCAATGGATATGATCGATTTTCCAATCGATGGCACAGGAAATTTGTGAACATCCAAATGGTACAAAAAAGTAATTTAATATCATTATTTTATTCAAAATTTCACTGACATAAAACGGTGAAATCGGTCATATCTTTTGAACGTGTAGTAAATCGATTTTAAAAATCTCTTCTATGAAACGTTGAAAATTGATTATATTATATATAGTATTCAAACAAACAGAATTCTGTACACAAATCCATTAAAATCCGTTGTCCGTAATTTAAAAAAAGATGATAATTCATAAAAGTTGATTTTCCGGAAAATTTTTAATAATTTAGGTTACCATCAAAAATATAGTGATATTGTTGTAATCTGAAAAATATTTATTTACGCTTCGCCCTTGGTGTAGTATATATATATATATAAAATGTAATGTAGCTACCTTGGGTTGATGTACTATATAAATATATATATAAAAATACAGTTAAATACCCTAACCTTTGTATATATATAGTATATATTATTGATAACGTGTACGTGTACGGTTTGTTTAGAATCGTTTTCCATGAATTAATTTATATAGATAGAGAGTATCATGCGGCACAAACTTTTTGTTCGTTAATGCAAATTTTAATATTTTATCTAATATTTATAAATAGAACAATATATATTTAGCAGCAATTATATATATTTTGTGTGTGTTTATATATTGTTAATCTTTGACTATATATATATATATCAATATATTTAGAATTTAACGCTATATATTTTTTACAAAATTCGGTTTTGTGTTTTTCTATATACATACCATAAACGAAAAAATAACAAATCTTCAGAATTTAAATTCACTATTAATTTCATGTTCGATTTAATATGAACACTATATTATATTGTATATACCCATTGCAAGTGATTCACAGTGGTGGTGCTGCAGTGGTTAAAGCGAATTTTATTTAATCTCGAAGATTTGCGATTCTTGATATTAACATGAAAAATTTTTTTCCTATTTTTTATATTAAATATTACTCAACTGTGAATTATCATTTGTTCGTATATGAAATCAAAAAGAAATTGGTAATACGGTTTTGGATTACGCTAATCAAAGATTAACAATATCGTTCCACGTACATATCTATAGACAATTGCGATAAATTATTATATACACTCACTATAATGAGGTGCACTAATCTCAGAAAGATCTTTTTTTTACATTTGCTCATATAAAATGTTTTTGCTCAAATGATAAATGCTTGCTTGCATATGGAACGATAATTTTCAAATTATGTTATAAATATCTATATAATTTGTAGGGTACGCTAGCTACAGCATTTTATTAATATTTTGTGACATTATGTATCAGTCCGTTCTTGGACTATACATTTGATATGTATATATGAAAGAATTCTTTAGTATATTTATTGAAAAATATAATGAGTTATTTTCATGCATGTTGCAAATTGGAAAATTCCGTAAAATATGTTTACTATGACAAAATAACTTTCAAAATTAATGATTTTCTGTAAAGGTATCATGGAGATTATAGGAGCGTCGTAAACTATAAAAATTAAATCCATCCAAATGAAATGAAATGTAGACGAGAGTTCGCTTTGAGGAACATAACAGCAGAACTTAATATTATTGCTTCAAAATTATTTATTTAATTTTTGTTTTTCACTAAATAATAATGACGAAAGGATGCACTTAAAAATTATAAATTACAATGGATATAGAAAATACTTGAAATACTGTGTCTATATATATATAGTATTTCTATGTTCCTGAATCCTATATAAATGCAAAAAATAAGTGTATTCAAATGAAAAATATGGGATATCTTATGCTTATGCATCAACCCCATATAATTTACATATATACAATATATGTTTTATTTGAACAAATATATATAGAAATTTTGAAATCGATATTTTATTTATTTAATCGGTATATAATAACTTCTCAGTTACAATTTATAGATATATTTTTAAAAATATTATATATTTTTTTAAATATATCCATTCTACTGTTTTTGTTTATATAATGTCATGGGTATAACATTATAAATAAATATTATATATAAATACGACTTTTTTTATATTGAATATATATATATGGTACACATTGTACTGCACCTAAACATATACATTTTAAATTATAGAGTATTTAAATAATCTTTTTTTTTTTTTTATTTTTAAATAAAATCCTTACAAAAATAATGAAAATAATACAATTGACAAAATGTTGGAAGTAAAAGCGAATAAAAAAAACAACAGTATAATCGTTTCTTTTAATGTTTTTTTTTTTTCGGGTATCAGGTGTAGAAATTTATTCTAATTTTGTTTTATTTCATTCTTATAAATTCCATAAGGATATATGTATATGGTGTAGTGTAACTGACGACGACTATGACGACTTGGATGGGTTTGTTTTCAAATATATATACTAATATATGGGATGTGATGGGATGGGTATAAACAATAGCGAAAAAAAATGTATCGCTGGTGATGGTGGTGTCGGCATGGTGGCAAAAAAACAATTCCATTCAAGTTTTGTCTTTTTATTATTCTATTTTATTTTTTTTTTTTTTGGTTTGGTTTGTCATCATCGCACAGCATATTCGATGATGAGAATGGCAGCATTTGGGGAATACATATATAAATATACATAAACCATCGCGTAAATAATAAATTTTTATTTTATTTTATTGAATTTTTTAATTTATTTCAATTGTATTCATTTTATGAATATTTCATTGTACCCATTTATTGAAAATAATCTTATAAAATTGATACACTTTATGTAATTTTTATGTTATATATCTAATACTGAAAAATTTAAATCACGTACAACATAAAATTAAGTATATATATATATTATGATGATTTTTTCTTAAGTTAATTCAGTCTATTATTATATTTTGTATATAAAATGCCACATTGTAATATTGCAATGAAGATATTTTCACTATGAATTAATAAAATCACGTCGATCAATATATAAATTTACATGTATATGTAAATAATATTATATTAAGTATACATTCGTTTAAACCAATATACAATTTAAAATTCAATCAATGATATATACGAAGCTCTCTGTAGAGTATAGTTATAACCTTGGTAATTTAATGAAAATTATTGTTGGTCGTGTATTATTGTAAACTTATGTAATGTTCATTTAATGTCATGTATGAACCACTTTGAAAAATATATAGTTTTAAAATAATTTGTCTGGAGAGATTCTTTGTTAACGTCTAATCTAAATCATTTGCATATCAATGTCCTTTTAAATGTTGGCTAACTAGATCATCAATATATCAATTTTAGATCATCATCATAATAATAATAACAAAAATATACTTTTACAACTATACACAAAAATTCAACGTAATATAAATGTTAATAATATTAGTTAAAATACCATGTACCATTGACATGAGAAAATATCTAAATTCAATATAATGACTATAATATTCTAATAGACAATTTGTAAAAATAAGTTAATGTTGATAAAGAAAAAAAAAAAACAATGAGGGTGGATCGTAAACACCCACTAAATTTTCTACTTTTTCAATTTAAGTTTTATCAGATCGTCGCATTTTGCTTTTTGCAGATTTATATACAATTAATTTTCTATCTTTTATTGACAAAAATTATAAACATTGCTGTAATGTGTACAACATATTTAAAATTAACAAATGTTAAATAGAAAATTCAGAAAATTTCATATGTGAAACGGTTGAATGATGCTAGCTACCATCAACAATTAGTAAAATTAAACAGAGTGTTAAAGGAAAAACGACTGTGGAATAGGCTATAGTAGAGACGATAAAATGAAACATTGAAGGAGTTCTCGCTTACCTGTGCTACGATGTTCTATCCCACACCCCTCTTATTCGTCAGAATTGACTTTCACTTATTTATTTCAATTGTTGCAGTACTGGAAATATGAAATTGTAAACTTGCTAAAAAAATGGGAAAAAAGTATATAGCTAACGATGCTCAATGTCAATACTTTGTTTATTAAATTCATTCATTCAAATAAGTATCGCCTCGTTTCATTCGAAAATCAACATTTCATATACATACACCTAATATAATTTTGTATATATAACATATAACTATTCTATATTATCAATCTTCTTATATTGCGTTAATAATAAGTTAATTGAAAAATAAATAGCTTATTTTAACATGTTTATTGAAATATTTATAATTTAATTGATTATTGATTTAGTTATTTTTACGTTAACGCATGTAATACTAATTAATATTATTTACAATAAGTATACAAATATATATATATAAAATACACCTCTATAGCATAATAAAATGTTGTTTGTATATAATATTGTTTGTAAATCTTGGTTATTTTGGTTTTTATTATTTTGTGTTGTACGTATATAAAAATAGCTCATCACATTTCATATATAAACTCGTATATATATATTTTGTTGAAAACTTGATATAATATATACAACTTTTACTTTTCAATCGATCATTAATATTTATTTGTTTCGAAAATCTATTTTTTTCATACTAAATAAATTGTATATAATAAAAATATCTTTTTATGAACGAAATAGAATTATGGGGTTCAAAAATAAATAACTCACCAATATATATAATATAATAAAAAAAACCTTCAAATAAACAAACAAATTAATTGCTAACTCAAAACAGAAAATACAGGTCTGCTCTCGATAGGTCGGTTTTCCGCTTAATTCAACTTTTTTAATATATCATGACCATGGTGACTGTGAATTAACGAGAGATTAATTATTAAAATTGTATTAGTCAAATATTTTATAATTGAAAATCCATATTGATTATCGTGATTAAAAAGCTTTGTTTTCATCAATGAAGCCGTTATTCCTTAAATCTGCATTAGAGTTATCTAACATTGCTCGTATTATTGTGTTAACCTTTTCTAAAGAGTATGTGAATATTATACCATAAACATGCTAAGAAACATTTACCATAAACTTAGGAGTTGTAGATTGTTGCTTATTGTTGGTATAGCTTTGAATTGAACTGTACTGGTTGTTCTGAATGCTTCTATAGTGTATATACTGATTTACTCATATTTCATTAACAATTTATGAATCGATGCAGAAATTTATTTGCACATTCAAATCGTAATCGCATGCAGTTTTTTAATCATTTGTTAGCACATTTTCTGGACTGCCTGAACGTTAAGCTTCTATTGTACCCATAGTTTTATTTAAGTTGTTGAGATTTTATAAAAAAATTTTTTGATGTTTTAATATATTTTAAAAAGTTAAATAGTATATAGTAATGTATTGAGTTCGACACTCTGTATCTCTATGTTATTACTATAATATATATATATCCAGTAAATTAATGTTCTTAGATTACGTAAATCTTTCCTAAATTTTAAACACAATTTTTATCTAATCTGCCTATATATATATATAAATATTACACAAACACATATGAGTTATATTATAATAAGTGACAAAGAAAATACTATCAGCGATATTGTAATATATTTCATTTTCGAATGAATAAAAAAAATGTTGTCATCAATTTTTATACACAACTCCAGAAAAATAGATTTTTCAAAAACACTTCAATATTAATATATTTTTAAAAATTATGTATATAATATTATATTTGTATACTATATATGTGCGACCATATGAAACTTGAGTCACTTGAGAAAATAAGTTTTTTTTTTAAGTATATATGGACAAAATTTTAGATAACGTATAAATACAATTTTATCTTACACGCTTTTTGATATGTACCAACAAATAATATTCTATTTTGCATTTACTATTATACAAGTAAATTGGATACAATGACTTACAAAATAAATAAAATGTTGTATTATTTAAAATATTTCAGGGGCTATCAAATCAGATTTGGGTGACCCTCTTTTACGGCATCTAACATTGCAGTCAAGTTGGTAAATTACTCTGTGAGTATATAACAATTGATCGCAATTTTCTGCATTGACTTATGTTTCAATAGATGTAGATTATTCGAATGAGTGAGTCGCACAATTGATATGTACGTGTGGATCATTGTTAACCGCTGAATAACATATTTTCAAAAATATTCTTTTTTTCATTACATAAACGAACAAATGATAATTCAGTTGTGCAGTAATTTTTAGTATATGAACAATATACTTTGTATTCAATGGCGTACACGATGGTTGAAGCGCATTTCATTCAATCTACTGGTTGCTATTTAGTTCGTGTTATTGCTATGAAAAATGCGTTCTGTAAATTGTTGTATTAGTAATGTCATAAAATCAGCCACGACGATTCCTATACCAAAGTGACAACATACATGACACCTAACACAGTATTTACATACCCTATTGTCATAATATGTCATTTAAATTTGCGCAGGTTCTCACAAAATACATTTGCATATATACATTTTGAATATAATAAAATATTTGTTTGCATCCAACTATTTTTTTCTTTATAAAGTAACCTAAGTTTTTAGGATCTGGCCATCGTCTGTGTCTTGCATATATGTTTGGATTGTATATAAATAATAATATAATATTTACATTTTCGAGTGTATGTATAACATATATTGTAGATTATATAATAAATCTACATGTTAATATTATTTATTATGTATTGTACAATATTTTTTCCACACGAATTCCTATAAATTATATTCTTTATTATATTGTATTACATATGCATAAGATGTATGTATATAACAAATATATATATATATATATATATATGAAGGCATAATATTAATGAAAATAAAAATAGCCCATTTATACTATAATATATAAGTGTATTTGTACCTATATACAATATAAAAAAAAAGTGGAAGAGTATTATTTATATGTGCGTTTTCATGTATTATTATTATTATTCCAAATAATATATATGCGTAAGGATGTATATAATGTAATATGTACAATAAATACATAACAGTAAACATGTGAAAAAATATGTTATAAAAGCTCTTTGACAGATATAAATAAGTTTTGTCATGACCTTAACAATCATTAAGATAATTTCAAACATAAGTATATAATGTATATATTTATATATATAAAGCAATAAAATTTTAGGATAGATCGTATAACAGTAGTAAAATGAGAAGAGCAAAAAAAAACTCAATATATGCATAAAATCACATATCGAAGTTTTCTATATATATATATATTATACATATCAATATATGTTTATTATATGTACACTACTGTACTCTGTATATACATAATAATAATAATAATAATAATATACATAAATACATACTATACGTAATGTAATAAAATGCTATTTGCCTAACAGTGGAAAGTTATATATTTAAGTCTATATACATATTATAATATATATACACCTACATATGTTACATAATATTATATACCATATATATATTATATTATGTATATGTATTTTATATGTATATAAATATACATAGAATGTTATATGTTTATAGTTAAATATGTGTCTGCTGATATGCGAGATGCGAGAATATAAGGCAATTGAAATTTATTTTGTTGTCGTCTATAAAAGTTATAAATTGCTTTTTAGATAAGTTGATAAAATTAAGAAAAAAAAAAAAACATAATAAAAATGTTATGTTGTATAAATAAATACATTCGTCTATTTACATACAAATAATGCACAAATACATTATACACCGTCTGTCCCATAATAAACCGGAATGATTATATGTAAACCATATCGTACACGTAACATTATCTCTAAGTTTCATGAGCCAACAAACGAAAATACAACCGATAACAGTTACAGTTCTGCTTTTGTGCGTCGTTCAAAAAATGTATATAACAAAAATTAACAAACATGCTTAAAATAGTTTTGAGTGATATCGAATATTCAAAGATATAAATGGTATAAGGTAAATGTTAATGATGATCATTCAGGTCGATCACCATGTGATTACTGAAGAAAACATTGAAAAAGTACATGTAATTTCATAAAAATTTCTAATAAATTTTCAATCATGATTTATGGAAATCTCTAGTAGTAACACTGTCCGTAGTTTATCCGCAAAATTTCCGCATTATATGTAGTAGTCCATAGTTTCAACTCCGAGGAAATATCAATGGATTTCTTACGGATGTCCTCTGGAATTTTATAAGATGAGTGCAACGCTGTCCATGGATTTTTATATAAAAAAGGCATTGGATTATCCGTATATTTTCGAAGATAATTTCTACGAATTCTGATTAGAATTATTTCTCGCGTTGCTATTATTTCACAGAATATCCGTATAGAATTTATATTCATATTTTTTGGTGAGCAGATCAACGGATTTTGATAAAAATACGTCATGCAACAAGTGCACTCGCACAAACATTTTGTTATCACAGGTTGTAAGTTGTTCGAACAAAATTTAATGTAATAAATACGTATTAAATAAATAAAAAATATTATATTTATATTTTGTTATGTAAAAAATAATTTAATTGTAAGATTAAAATAATTTAAAGTCATAGTATAATTTTGTAGAAATTTGGCAGATAAAACGCTTACATAAACAAGAAACAAAAACCGCGAATAAATCCATGAAAATTCTTACAAAATTCCTCGGAAATATATCGATTTGGTGGTTGCTATATAAAAATTATGAAAATAAATTACGAAAAGTGAATATTATATCTATAGATAAGCGAAATATACAAAATTTGAACCCACCTGTCTTGGATAATTGGTGAAATAAATTACGAATACCGCGAGCATATATGTTGGACATATTATCCAGACAATCCAAAGATTTCAATTGACCTAAATAACATACTATTATATTAAGTGGAAAATCTATATGGACATTCTTTGGACAAATTCCAATATATCAGAAAATATGTGGATTGTTTTCCACGGAAATTTTCCTCATTTTTCAAAGTACGAACAAATTGTTGCTAAGGATAAAACTAGGTCTACCTAAAACCATAATTGATTGCATTTAAATTGAAAAAAAATTGGTCTACAGAAGCTGAATTCGAAATTTGTCCAACACATCGATTAACCGAGACGAACAAAAATTGCATTGAATTTAGCAAGACATCTCATTAAACTTGCTTGACCTTCTTGAAATCGATTGTTTATCACCGCAGTGGTGATGAGACATGGTGCTTTTCTATATGAGCCAGATATAAAACGTCAAAGTGCTGAACGCGGCAACGGTCATCAGGCGAAAGGAAATCTTAAAAAATCTTATTTAATGATGTTAAAAATTAAAAAACATTGTTGATTTCTTATTATAAGATTTCAATGAAAATTTCATATATATAAAATATATAAAGAGTTTCTTCCACCTCTACATGCTACAAGTACAACAGTTAATTATTTCTATAAGTATTGCCTTGGTGTATGGAAGTGTTTACTAAATTGTATTCATCGCATTTGTCCTGAATATTGAGAATTGCTGACAGTTGGTGGTTACTGCATCATAATTCACCAGCACAATGTGTTCAACAATGATTTTTTACATGAAAAATTTTATCTTCTCAATGTTCACCGCACATTTTGCCACATTTAATTCCTTGTAACTATTTGCTATTCCCTTTTGGCTATGTAAAGGAAGTCGTCATACATCTGAAGACATTCAAAAGGCGACGACGATCGTTTACACAACAGCATTTCAATGACAGGCATAAAAATGTAATTGGATTCAATTAGTTGAAGGTGCAACTATGAATAATTAAAATAGTTTTTGTGAAATAATTTAATATTTATTTTTGTGTGTTTTTTTTTATTTAATCCTTTTACGGTTTATTTTGGGGACAGAGCGTATATATAATGTACGCGTACGCATACATTTATTGTATACATATATTTCTATTATTACATGTTGTATTTCATATACGAGTATTTATATTTTTATTTACATTTTACTTTTTGTAAATTCATGCAAATGTAGAAAATGAAATATTTATTAATTTTATTAAAATTATATATATATAGCATTTTACATAATGTATTCATTCGTATGCATATGTATATTATATACATTATACTATATTTAAATATAAACATATGTATATTATCTATATATAGTATTTATTTATATTATACAATATTGTAAATGTGTATAATAATGGAAAAAAATTCAATATATAATTTCTATTATAATATGTATATCTATAGAACGCGCTCAGCTATATAGCATCTTATCTTGTTTCTAAATTGAAAATTATATATTTTATTTTTATTTTTATTTTTTGTATATAAAAGTCATTTTAAAAAGCGCGTTTTTTTTTTATTTTCCACATACAACGATGAAAATGATAAGGGAGTGGAAATTTCTTATCCTCTTTCTCATTATTATTATAATTTTTTTTTTTTCATTATTGCTATACACATATATATTAATTTACATTTCTCACAATCTTATCATCTTAATATATGCGTATACATATACACATATATGAATTTAAATTACATAGCAAATTACTGCATATATAGACCACATGCGAGAACATATTTCTTTTCCTTCGTTGATGATTATAAAAATAGAAAATTATATAGTATTTTGTATTGCGTGATTTAATGACTTTCAAAGGATAATTACGATAAAGTTAAAGCATATATATAGAAATGGAAAAAATACATGTATTGGGTTTGGTAATTAATCCATTGCACTTTTCACACACACATATATATATTAGATGACTTTAGACTCGCTGTATGAATATCTATCAGTATATCACATAATATATATGTGTTTGTTAATTTCCTCTATATTAACCAATATTTACATTAAGTCTATATAGTCACAATTTAATTGTTTATTATAATGATGTTTCATTGAAAAAAAAAAACTGCAACTCATGCTCATAGAGAAATTTTTATAGAAATCTATGGTGATCGCGTAGTCCATTTGATTTTTGTTTGTATAGCGAATGGTTCAAACGATGTCAAAATACAAAGAAATTCAAATTCAATCGACAAAATTCGAAAACTATGAATTGCTGCAAGCATTGATGAAGAAACCTCTCGAACTGAAAATAGCTCGGCAGTAACATTAATCGTTAGCTGCTTGTTTTGTAATTCTTAATGGTAGAAATTGAAAATGATAGGTGTATATAAATTAAAAGAAAATGGCTTCGAAAATCAGGTGTTTTTTTTGTTGATTTCACGATACAATAAGAAATCAATAATTCTGATCGATGCAGCTGCGTTTATTGTATTAGTATTTCATATGTTAAAAAAGTGGGGCGCCTCTCAAAATCGAAGTTCTTCTTTCACCATAAAATCCACTTATTGCCAGAAAGTTATAACGCAGATAATGGAAATTTTTTTGATAAAAAAAAAATAAAGGATATACCCAATCTATAGTTCAAATGATATATAAAACATATATACAATATATATATATATATATAACAGCAAACAAACGCCAACAAAATTAAACTTTTCGAACAAATAATATTATCAAAAACCATATATAGTGTTTGATAGTATTTTTAATAAACGTATATACTATACACTACATTTTACTTTATACTTGCTCAGTTAATATAATATTTATATTATAATAATATGTATACTAATATAAACATATATGGTATGTATTGTACTATTAAAATAAACAGATGTACCATCTATACACATATAGGGTGACTAACCGATTGAATGCGTATTTTGGATTTTAGGTCTGTCTGCTTTACATCTTCTTTCGAAACTATGTCCATCCAAAAAAAAAAAAGGACTCGTATTATTTTATAAATGTAAAAAATTTGTGACATCTTTGTGTTATCTTGGTGAAAGATAAAGCTCTCCTGCCCGCTTATTGAATGGCTTGTAATGTAAGCACGAACTATCAATCTTTTTACCAACCTCGAGTAACTCATATTCATACCATCTAATACGGTGCATCTTTTAATTTTTTCTTGATGCCATCCAATTCATACATACCAATATTATTATATATTAAATGAAGGAAATCACCAAATCAGTAAGTTAATTGTACCGATTTTTGTTTGTTATTCCTGAATGACTTTTGATATAAAATTCATTGTACCCTATAAATTTATTACCGCAAATGCAATTTATACATTAACAAATAAAAGAAACTTATTATAACTATTTCAATTTCAAATTGTGCTCACACACATATATATTGTATATATGCGCAGAGAAATTATTATAACAAAGAACTTTATTAAAATTTAATTAACTTTTCTAATATTAAATAAATATATAACTTATATATTTAAAATTTTTAACTTATTCATAAATAGATATATATATATATATATATGTATAGTTTATAAAAGCTTATCCTATACATATTTATATAATACTAATTTTTCTCAATGAATTACATTATATTTTACTAATTAACCTATATACATGTATATATTATATACTATATTATATATAATAACATTAATGTTCATCTATGACCTAGTAAATCTTTTCTAATGTATATTATGGACCCTTTTCTTGTATCTAAATTATATATACCCTCCAAAAAGAAAAAAATATAGGATAAGCTTTAGATATAGGTGTGTGTATAGTATACGTGTTGTGTATAGTTTGTATAGCACACAATAAGTAATACTATATTATATAAATATATATAATAGTATATTTTTGCAGACGTATATTTCATATATAAGTTCTATATACCATATATAATAAGTAGTAAGCGTATATAAATATTTAAAATATAAAGGTATACATATATATAAGGACATAGTCAGTATATACATCTATCTATCTATATTAAATTCGACCGTCATATTATACTTAAAACTTAACTCTTGATAATATACTTAATGTTGTCCCGTTGTTTTATATCTATAGCATCATATGATAATCCTTAAAATATAATACATTTTTCCACCACACAAAATTGATTGCATAGACGTTCGTCTGTATATTATTTTATTGTATTTTAAGGTATAAATTAAAAATCACCCCATATTAAATGTTTAAATTTTAGTTTCTTTGTGTTTAAGTTTTTATGTATTTCTAACACGCATTTTAAACGCAATTAAATAAAATCTACATTATATCTTTATATTTATACCGCACACAGACTCCGCACACACCGCATATAAATATATATATACAATAAGATAGCATTGTTTTACTCGTATTTGAAGATTTTATAACATATATTTTAATTGAATTTGAAATTATTCTAATTACGTATTCTAATTATGTATATGTGTACGTTATATAAAATTTTGTAATTAAAAAATTTTAACATATGGCAAAGAGATTTTATATAATTGGATATATATATATAGGACTATTTCTAACACTATAAGCTTTATTATATATATATGGTATAGATATATATAAACAGGATGTCGTAGGAAGTGTATATACCGTACAAAGGAGTTGTAAAGTTGAAGAAATAGCATTCAGTTTTCAATGCGTTCATATATGTAATTTTCTTATAAGCTGACTAAATTATGAAAAAAAAGCCATGTTACTCCAATAATGGTATCTACCACATAACATTCATTATATAGTCAATTTTTGGTAAATTAGATCTACAAAGAAAATCTCAAATTTGTGGCAACAATTTTTAATGGGTAACAAATGCATCTTCCACAATTAATCATATTTTTTTTTTAAATCTTCTCGAGTTATATTATATAGACACAAAAATTCAAAAAGAATTAAAATATTCATAAAATTACAACTATTTCACAGAAGTGTATATACATATTTTTATTTAACTATACATACAACACTTAATGAGTTTCTTTCCGGTATGGCTAGAGTGCTTTTCGATTTATTTCGCTTCTAATGGGTTAATTTTTAAACAATTTCTCATTACCAAAAAGTTGCAGTTGTTTTTTTTATATTTATATATTGCACATATTGAAGCACCACTTATTTGGATTATTGCGCAAATATAATCAATATATATATATATATTCCATAATACGCACTCCGAAGAAGGTATATAGCATTGCTTCCAATGAATTTGACAAAATGAACTATTTTTTTTTCGCCTATAAATTTAAATATTCTGATAAACACTTAATATATATTATTATTAAAAAAAATATGATTCATTGTGGAGGATGGTTAATGATCAAATAAAAAACGATACCCACTTATAGCGCCACGGAAATCGAAATTGAGTTTGTAGAGCTCTATAGAGAGGTTTTCAATCATAAAATTAACCCAACTATATATTGTATGTACCACGTTTGGTTTGTGGACTATATGCTTTACGACAACATCCTGTGTAACATTTATGAAATCGAAAAGGAAATTGTAATCTATTTTCGTAATTATACTTTCTATTTCCGTATACTACTCTTTCTATTTTATAAACGTTTTTCTAATAATAATAATAATGATATTCTATATACCATTTCGTGCTTTACCATAAATGTGTGTGTATGTCTATACAAATATTTTGGTTATACATACATAACATACATATATAAATTGAATGAATATTTCATTTCAATAAGATTTTGCAAATTTAATCATTAAATAATTCGGTTATGTATATAACCACATTGGGAGATTTGTATATTATGTTGTCATATAGTCAATTACATATATATACATATCTACAAGTATATGGTATACATATGTGAGATCATGTTGTTAAAAACATTACAGATAATTACATAATTTACAATACAATTATTTTATTATACATATGTAAATATATGGAGGGTATGCCAATGGTACTAAACTATTAGTATATGTATACGTATAATATTTAAACACTTTTCTTGAGATTATCATTATACTATAGTGTATGTGCCTGTTTTATACTATATTATATAACAAATTGATTTATTGGATTATAAAATATATTTATTTATGTAGATGTTAAAGTTGAACACAATTTTGTTTTGTTTTGTTTTATTTATTTATTTATTGAATTCGATTCGATTCGATTGGAGGATTGGGGGTCGGTCACTCACCCCATATAAACTTTTTATTTTGTGGTTTCATGTCTCAATTTAAAAGTATTTACAGATTTCTGTCTCGTATTTCAATTTATTTTCAATATACAATATATGTATATTTAATATATTGTATAAATATATATATATGGTATATCAATGACAGCAGACATTGTATACATATTATAATATAAATATATTCTATATAAATCATAAAAATATATCGTTTTTGTACAATAAATGACAAATCTTTCCATATATATTTATACGAGAATAATGGAATATATATTAATACATATAGTTTTGACCATTATATAAATGTGCGTAGACAAGTATAAATTTGAATGTTATGTAAATAATTAAATTTATATTCTATTTGATAAATTTCTTGAATGAATACGTTATTTATAATAAACAGTGTGTCGTATAAAATTATAATCAACTCAACATAATTTTCTTATAATATTTATGTGATAGTAAATATGAATTGAAATTTCTAATAATTTTTTTTTTTAATTTTAATAATCTCTTAATGTAACAAATAAAATTTCTTTTTTTGTTTTTCCTTTTATAAAATGTAGAAAAATTATTATTTAATTACATCAAATATATCTATTTTGAGCTTAATATCCAATGTACCAACGCGCACCACACACATCTTGTGCCCATTATATATATATATTGTAATTCTGCGTGTCATGCTTTTCATACTAAATCACAACAGTGCTTTGAATCAGTAGCTCGCCACTTCTGATTGTATTTGCATTAAGTTCATGGGTTTTTTTTTTGAAGCTATGCAAATTTTCTAGTCGCTGCACAAATTTTCGATTGGCGACAAATCGGTGTTTTGTGGAAGCTACTCTAAAACCTTTAAATTAATATCGTTTAGTTTGTTTGCCTTTTAAATGTTGATTCAACATAATCATATTAAAATTGTTGGTTTTTATTTTTTTGTTGTTACATTAAGACATTTGTTAAAAATAAAAAAAAATTATAAGAAATTTATATTTTTAAAATAAAATATGTTCAGTTGGATATAATTTTTCGGCACACTGTATATAAGTAAAAAAGTTATAAGTATATTTTACGAATTACTATATACTATATATTTAAGTGTATATGTGTTATAATGGCATGTACAAAAATGCTAAACAATAATATACATAATGTAGCTATATATATATATATATATATTACGTATGATATGTATACATCATATACAAATCTACGATAACACAATCCATATAAAGAAACAAACAATATTGAATTTAATATTGGAAATCTGAAAGAATGAAATGGTCATCACGTTTCAACCATTTTTCATTTTGACCTTTTTCAACTCTCCCAAACCATTTCTAAACAATTCGAAAACACTGTATATTTATAAATATATATATATAATGTTACATGTATGCGTACATACAAAATCCAAGGATATATACTACAATACATATATAGATAGATATAAATATATACAGTTATAAATAACTTAGTATAAAAGTTATGTATATAAAATACAGAAGTTTATATAAGTATTTTGTATATACAATATATATATACTATTCGGTATTATAACGCATGTACATATTATAGGTGTATGTATATATATTGTATATATATATATAATATAATAAAATACGTATTATACTCGTACGTATATATATTGTATTTAGTATATATGTATAAATTTAGTAATAATGAGATGTATAAAATAGAGACTTAAAATTCAGTTGTACACTTCTATGGATGTTTGGAGAATAACAACAAAGGATGAACATAAAAAATAAAAAGAATAATAGTCTGTGAAGTATTTAATTTAAATTCTACGTTTTAACTTGAAAATTTTTTATCCTTTTAGCCCCTTTCACACTCCTTTTCAACATTATTTTCATTTTTTCTTTTTTTTTTTCTGTGACTATAAATATATTTTAATTTTCTTTTTCTTTTATGCATTACAGATATACAACAATATATATAAGGATATTTTCTGAATGGACGTCATCGTCATTGCCGCTCAGTCGATTTATTAATATATATTATGTAATTTTTGTATAAATAATAATGTTTTATATATTATCGAGTATATAATATAAAACCTGGGATTATATAAAATTTCAAATATGCCGAACTGAAAAACTTTCGTTTTTTTATTTATACAAAAATTAGTGAAACATATAGTAAGTTTTATTTTTATTTTACTTTAAATATTCTTTAATATATATTTTATATATTGTATATAAAAATATACTTTAAATTGTTATAATAATATATAAAACAAAAAATATATATGCTACTGTTGCTGCAGTCTTGATGTCCTAAAAATTATCGGTATGATTATCTAATAATATAATATATGAATCTGTTAACAAACCATCGCATTATTCGATATACAGATTATTGATTTATGTTTTGTAAACCAACATTTAAAATTTGCTTGAAAGTTTCATAACATTTCATTCAGTGTAAATCAAAATCTAACATATTTTATATGACAGTATAGTTTTTGTGTATGTATACCGATCGAAAAATGTATAAATAGAGGTGCTCTATTAGAGGAGCAAATTTTGTTTTAAAATTGGTAATCATTATACACTCATAATATTTAATAACAGAAGACATTTATCATTATAATGAACAAAATAAAAAAAAATGGGTCCTGCAAATGATTTGCCTATACACCAGAGAAAAGATTTTTTTTACCGTGTCACCCAGTAATACCCTGCACAAATGATTGACTATAATAAGATTCAATCCAAGATAGAAAGTTTAAACTAATCATCAATAATTTTGCCAGCAAGATAGGGTCCGATATATTGTAGTATATTATAAGCCTTACTAAAATAAATAAATATACTAATTTTCTTGGTTAGTTCTATTGGTAATTGACCAGGCTATATAGTATACTGGGGTTCAATGCTCAGTGCAAAACATCAAGTAGAATTTTTTCTCTTCAAATTTTCCTCTGAAATTTAATACAAACAATAATCATTAACAAATGCTTCAATATTAAAATGTCAAATTATGCCACAGACAAATTCCCATATATAGGAAGTATTATTGCATAAAACAAAATTAATTGTATATGTTTTTTTCCCACAATCCATTTCGGTTATTTTTCGGATTGAGGGTGTACATGCAGGTGTATATTATTTTTTAACTTGTTGTATATGCATATAATAAATAATTTATCTTTTACAACGAGATATTATATTTTTTATATTATGTTTTTTTAATGATTATTTATTATTACATTAATTATTTGTTAATTAAAAATTGAAAATAATTTTAAATTGTCTGCAAAAGTAAATGAATATATATATATATGTGTGTGTGTATATAATTATAATGAAAAATATTTTTTTACACCGATTCTTGATGTTATTATAATACAAGATGATCAAGAAACTTTAAAATATTTCATTTAATAATTCATTTAATGGGTAAATTTTGTAATTTGAAAGTTAAGCTATATATATTCAATTGCATTGTCATATAATATGTAGATAAATAAACACTTTACATGCGTTGTAATTCATGAGAAGTACATCTAATGAATTATAATAATCATATAATTATAGTACCATCTACTTATAGCCATAGATCATAGATGAAAAAATTCCATAGAGACATAAATTTTGCAAATAAAAAGATAAAATCTATGTGTATTCCCTTATTTAATGTATCTCTAAAGTATATATGTATATTCTATAGTTCAAGTCTATGGTTATAGCTAGTAATCGTAAGGAATCAGTTCATGGAAGATTTCTTCTAAAACAAATGTGAGAAATCTCATAATGCAGATTGTTGAATTAACTGAATTGTAGAAAAAGATATAGTTGTGGAAATTATATAGATATCAGAACTTTGTCTTATTTCGATCACGCATTCATTCAAATTAGATATTCATATTTAAAATTGGTGCAATTATCTTATACTTACAATATATATAGTATATATGGACTGAACTGACTTAGCTATTTATGAAGTATGAATGATTTAATAAAATACCCTTATAATAACGTTGATGACTGATTCATGAATTCATATGACTTTAGAAATTTGAGAGAATATTTCAATCCATAGACTATAATTTTGATAATATCGCGTCCGTACAGCAGCACATAGTTTTGTTTCCGGCATCGACGTCATTGTGTTAATTTAAAATTTAAAATTCACATGTGTACCAATCAAATTATATTCGCATTATTTGATGGTGCGTTAACATATACATATTTTATACATTATTGATTATATATTATTTTAATATATTGTAATATACGGGTACTGGTATATATACATATTTTATTATAGATAAATTCAATTAAATACAAAATATATAATACATTATTAACATTTATAAATATATAGCATAACTCATTATTTTATGTATACAAATATTTTATTATATTATATAGCGACATCGAGTGAACCAATATTCAAATGTACACATTTTAAATATAATTTGTCTATATATGTATATATATGTTATATATATATATAGTATATATATGTATAAATGTATGTATATATATAATGAATAATAAATCGCCATTACAAATACCTACGTATGTTGGTAATAGTTCACCTGTTCCACCAAGCCCATCATTATGTTTTCCATCATCTACTACAACATCATCACATCAGAAAACAAATATCAGTAAACATGAATACATAGGATTATGTGGATGTCAACGTGCACAAAGATCTCATTGTGTATCGGCTTTTGGTAAGTATATAATATTAATATTTATATGGTATATATGTTTATTTACTCGTATGCATATATGATATGTAATAATATATCTATTCATTATTTATAATACTATATATTTGTAACATAAATATATAGTTTAAATAAATCATTATTATTGTATGTAATGTAATGTGTATATATAGAATAATGATGTTTGAATATAATTTAATAATGATTTGACAGACATGGCATATAATTATCTATAGATCTATTTATTTATACATAATATAATATAAATATTCGTATAAATAAATAAATATGAAAATTTGTTAAATAAATTACGTTATCTACCTATATTTACCACCAACATATTATAGTTATTATTAATATTTTATATATTATATTCATATCCGCCGTATGTATCGTATAGGTGTGTTAATATTAGTACTAGCATATACAGCAGTAGGTTCAATATTATTTGTTACACTAGAGGGTGATGAAGATAATGGACAAATTGAAACAACGGTAGCTGCATCAAAACCATATCCTCGTACAGATTTACCAAATTCAGATATTCGATCAAGGTATATAAATTTAAAATTTATAAAATACTCTTAAACAAATATGTAATTATAATGTCTATATATATATATATATTTTTTTTTTTAATGCAGAACGGTTGATCGATTATGGTCTATAACAGAAGATCTTAATATTCTTTATAAAGAAAATTGGACACGTTTGGCCGCCCAAGAGGTTCAACATTTTCAGGTGAAATTTATTTCTATTTTTAGTTTTCATAATAAATGGGCCGTGTGCAAATTATATATTCTTATGTTTATAGGATATGTTATTACGGGCTGTACGTTCATCAAAAACACATTCAACTGGATATCAAACAAATACTAAACCACATAAGTGGACTTATGCGTCAGCATTTTTATATTCTCTTACATTGATAACAACAATTGGTAAGTTTTTATTTATCCATTACATTATTATATAATAATATATTATTTATTATGTATATACTGTAGTTAATATATGGTCGTTAATTTGTCTGTTGTGTGTCTGTATATGGTTGTTTCTGTCGTCGGTGTGACTGCCATGGTAAAAACGATATGTTTTTTTTTCTTACTACGTATCCTGGAGCAACGTTTTTCTGCACAATATTCTTTATTATACACACAAATATATTTAGGTTTAAAAACGGTCAATAAATTTGTAATATCATTATTTTCGTGAAATTAAGGTTTGGTGCTTTTGCCAGCAAAGAATACAAAATAATATAGCGGCGCGCGTTTAGAAGTTATACTCAAACAAAGAAATAAATTATATAATTATTATTTCATAAGGAGGGATGCAAAATAAAGTTAATTGTCACATTTTCCATATATCGTACATTAGAATTTAAATCTTTTCTAAATACTGAAAATCAGTTCATTTAAAATTCATTATAAATTTAAAGTGAATGTTATAAGAGGCACTTTTTTCTTTTCTTTTCTTCTAAATGAGTAAATTTAATATAATATATATATATATATATATAAATAAAATTTTGGTAAACCTCTCACATTCATTATGCACAAGGTGGTTCAGGTATATTATCATTAAGTGCTCAATAAATTTAACATTAGTGTGTTTTTCTTTTGGTTTAACTGGTTTTTTTTAGCATTATGTCATATTAAAAAATAAATCAATTTTTATATGAATTATTACTTATAATTTCAGATATAGATTATTAAATGTCGTGGTTAGAATTCCGAAAAATATTTTCAAACTATACATTTTTGATGTTCACAATTTATTATAAATACTAAAATTATATAAACAACATATATACAATTGGCACATTTTCCAGAACTCGAAGCAAGTTCATTCGCAGGACTTTGTGTAAGAAATTAAGCACATTTAATGAATGCATTAATTGGTAAAAATGTTATAACTTGCTAATGATAAAAAAAAATCAAACAAATTAACAAAAGATTTATAATAAGACATACGGCTTATACTTTAAATGAACCAGCTCATCAATTTCTTTTATATATATATATATAGTGACATCCATACCTGAATCACCCTCTGTCTGTATATTATACTACAAACAAAAAATTTAAAATGAATATATAGTACTTATTATATGTAGTACTCACTCATATATATATATTGTAGTAAATGGCAATAAATTATTTAGAATATATATGATCCTTTATGTATATCCGTATATGCAAATATATAAGTTTAAATGATTTAGTTTAGATCTGTATAGCTATAGATACATTATACTATACTCTGTGCATGTAAATATATATTTACGTAACTGTCTTTTTTTCATAATTGAAAAAAATATAAAGCAAATGCCAGAAAATTTGTATAACTTAGTGTCTAATTTATACCATATTATAATAATGTATATGTACTTAGTATATATGGTATATTGTATAGTTAGTAAGTATATCTATATATTATTATGTGACAATTTTAAGAAGTCGTAATACTTTTTGTTTTATTTTATCTACTTGTATATAATAATTTGGTAATAATATACTAAATTTTAATAAGTATATTATATACAAACTTTAGTTATGATGGTGTTATATATACGAATAATTGTGTAGATCTTGATTTATATATATATAAATTTTATACATATATTCATTTTCATATATGTTTATACCCTTACCCTTCAAAACATGCAAATTAGGAGAAATTTTATGTATATATATTAATATTTAATTACATTGATTATATTTATAATGTTTATGGTGTTTGCATAAATTTTCACTGTTTCCTTTTTTCCTTTGACACCCGCAATTTTTCAAATTTCTCTATATATTGATCAGAACAACATGCTCTAATATATCACCCATTTCTTTTATTAAATTATGTAACCAATCTAATACATTTTTATTATTGTATATATTGTAGTTTTTGTAAATCAATGTACAGTTGACCACTTTCCAAAAGTTTTAAAAACATAGTCCCCTACTAATCATTTTTGAAAGCAATTATTTTTAAATCCTTAAATTATGTTGATGATTAGTAGAGTAGATCTAAAATTATTTGTGTAAAAGCGTATGGTAAAACAATATTCCAAAGGTGTCAATATGCAATCTTCTATGTGCAAGCATATTGAAAACTTCTTTAATAAAATTTAATAAATTTCTATTATTTTACAAAAATCTGCATTGCAAACTTTATATATATTTAGTAAAATCTTATGTGAAGCAAATTTTATTGTTACATATTGGTAAAATATCATATGCATTTAATGTTGAGCTGACTCTTTTAAGCTGTGACGCAAACCAAATTCGAATATAATAACAAATTTGTTTTCAATATATATATATATATACAATTCATAATAAAACATTATATATCTGTTACAAGGATAAAAAATGATTAATTGTTTCCTAGAATTATAATAAATATATACAATATATGTAATTAATTATATAAATAATAGAAAAAATACTCGATAAATGAGTCCAATTCAATTCAATTTAATATCAAAGTCTTTTTTATTAAATCTTTTGCTTGTGTGTTGCTTGCAAATACATTTACGTATATATTGTATATGGAGACTTTCATTGTTCGTGCAAAAGCTGAATCTATATATTTTACATTTATATATTTACGTACGTATAAATTCATCACATGATTTCTTTATTAATTATAGTGTTTGGTTATATTATTTAATTCATATAATCGATTTTCTCTTATACATATTTTTTTTTTTTTTTTGGGTCAACCAATTAGAAATGTATATATTCAGAATGCAATGAAAATTTAGTACAAGAGGTGTGAAATAACTAAAAGTTTAATGGCTCACAAATATAGAGTATTTTATGTTTGTTACCATATATACAATTCGAGATTTAACATGAAAAGAAAAACATATTACATAAAATTTAGAAAATCTTATTATTAAAATTGGTGTACTATTTTTAATTACGTTATATTTACAATATTTTAATTAATAAAAACTTTGCTATAAGGTATACCTAAATGTATATATATTAATTATTCTTATTAAATCACTTAATTGTTGTATATTTCAAGAAAATCTAATAGACACATATTATCGATTAATCAATTTATAAAAATAATGGAATTAAAGAATTATCTATAACTTTCGATAATTGCAGACCAATTGATGAACTGTTATATATATTCCTATGTTGAGTAATTTACCAACTTGATTTTAAGAAATAGTGCCTCCAATTGGAATAATATTACTACATGAAATGGATGATGGAAGCAAACAGATCATTAGTACTAAATACAAAATACTGTGTGAGAGTATTGTTATCATATATTTGCGAACATGAACGTCAATTCCAGACACCATTAACAAAAATGTGAGGGCACATATTTTTTTTATGTAATATTCACACCTGATCACTCATCATAGTTGGGATTAACTTGTCGGAGGGTGTATTTTAAAAAATTTACTTTCTGTAATAATTTAACTTATTTATATATAAATCAAAAATAATGAAATGTTTTCTTTCACATTTAAATAAACTACAATATGACATGATCTTCTCTAAAGTCAACTTTATTAGTCGTACACGAGTATAATACAATAATTTAAATATTTATTTGTTTTGATAGAAATTTTCAGTTGATTTTTTTTTTTTCTGTTTTGATTATATTAAATATGAAAATTCTGTGCAAAGAATAGCTAGATACTCGTATACTCGTATACGAATAAAATATTATAATAAAAATCTTTTGTTAGTTTAATATTTTTGTCATCAATCTTTTATAATTCATGTATGCAAACACACACACACATATTGATATTTCAAATTTGTTTAACAACAATTTTATATATTCATGATATTTTGACGCTATTTGAATTGAAATATACCATATATATTTTATAATAAAATATTTACACTATTACACTTTTTCAATATCGGATATAATACAATATTATATATTATCTTTTTGTTTAACTTATAACTTTTTTTTACTTATGCGTGTGTTGACTCTTAAAATTTGATTTACCTATCTATATTTTTTATATTTATAGTATATTTCTATCACATAGCAAAAAAAGACTTATTCTGTGATAATATACAGCCACATAATATTGGCTATATTTGTAAACATACAATATATAGCGAGGAGCAGTATTTATATTATATATATGTGTATGATATATTGTACATATTTTATATAAATTGTATAACAATTGCATAAAATATTCAATAATAAAAAACTTATGCCATTTTTTTATCATTTTATTTTACCATATACAATATATATATAACAAGTAAAAATGACATTAAAAACAGAACAGTCATCAATGTTATAGTATAGTGAATTTTTTTATTTTTTATTATTTTATACCAAATAAATTTCTCTATTGGGAACGATATTTATTTTCATGTGCTATGGGATTGCAGTCACATACACGTTATAACAGTATTTTCAGTTTAGTGTAATATGTTACATATAATATGTTATATATATACGTATAGATAGATAGACGATTTTCTTTTAAAATATACATATTCATAATAATATATTGTTTTATGGGTTTTCTTTATGTGTGCCAGAATTATTTGGTTAAATAATATATATATAATATCATACTGACAGTGAATTCTATATAACTTAGAAACTGTGCTAAACTTTATTAAAATTATGTTAATATAATCCATCTGGAAACCTACCTACCAAAATATTCATCAAATCTACCTAGAATCGGTCAAAATTATTACGTTTCTAAAACGTATTCTATGAATTTGACCTGATTATAATTTTCTAAGAAATTTCATAAAAATTATTCAGACAATCCCAATATCTAATCTAATTACCAAATTCGGTGAAGCTTTATTAAAAAATACTCGAGTTTTAACCATTACAATTCATTCCATGAAATGTCAAGTTATACAGAATCCACTGTATATTATAAATACGATTCTTCATTGATATATAATACGACGTACGTATTTGAAATTAATGCTATATGACATATTATACAAAAGAATTTAAAATGTAAAGTACATTTGAAACATTTAAAATTTTATAATTCTTGTAACTAATATGAGAACTCGTTATTTATATAAACATTTTTTAAATATTCACATATACCGATACTACAATTATACAATTACATATATAATTATATATAGTGATTTCGTATTCCTATATTTTTGCATATTCGAAATGTCTAACCGATAATAATGCGTTTGATGTACTTCAGTTGTAATTCAGATATTCGACGGTTGTGAAATGGAAAATCCAAACAATCGTCATACTTGTGATTGTAGAGCAGCTCTATGTGTAATCAAATTCATGTATATTAAAAAGCATATGTAAAATAACTTGTCGATACGTAAAAAAACTCGATTTATGGTTTTTGTCATATGAACTTAATAAAAAGGAATTCACTTAAATCAATAAAGTATTTCCATATCCATTAATAACTGATGATAAAAAATATGGTAACTATATATAATATGTAAATCGAAGATAAAGATCATGGATTAAGGAATATGAACCATATACAGAGTATAAAATCCAATATACAGATATAATACATGATATCAGTTTGGTGGAATTTTACGTATGAATTGTATATATTAACAAAATCAATTCAGTTGTTCAGCATTAAACGACTAACCAAACTGACCAATACAATTCAAAAAAATCTATCAGATATATGGAAAACAATGGAATAAATAATAAAACTGTATCGACGGTTTTCGAAACTATACATTTGTGATCGGTGTTCTAAGTATATATATATCAAGGATTGAATGACCGCACACTAGTTAGACACTATATATAATGAAAATTGTATAGCTGTCTATGGTATGTTTATCATCGTACCTATGGCAATACATTTTCTCAATAATTTCATGTTTTTACTTTGCCACATATAATCGATTATTATAATAATTTGGTAAAATAAAGTGACACGACGGCTAGTTAATTATATATTCCTGAAATAAAATTTTAACAAGTAAACTGTGTATGCAAAATCAATATTTATTAAATTATATTTATATCACAATTAAAATATGTCACAAGAAACAATTTATGTGATACGTGAACGTAATTTAGAAATAATGAAATTATCATTAGATTTCATTGAAAAATTAATTGAAGAAATTACGTTTGAATGTAATAAAATTTTAATATGTACAAAATCACCGATTGCAATTTATTTACAAAAATGGGATGGTAAAAAAATTCATAATGAACAATTTTTAAAAATAATATCTGCATCATCACCAAATGCGGATCGAAAAAAAATTACAAATTTTATAACAATTAAAAAAGAGTCAACTAAAATTAATATATTAAATAATATTGTTGAATTTGTTAACCATTGGAAATTATCCAACGATTGGAAATTTTATGTAAAATTTTTAAATGAACACATCCAATTTACCGACGACAATTATGTAAAAAAAACAATTTATAAATTTCAATGTATATTTTCTAAGCCAACAATAACGAATCCAACACCGTCCGTTGTTGTTAGTGTTTATTTTACCATTGAATCAAATTACATGGTATCCAGTCAATTGCCAATTTTTGGTATTTATAAATTTGAATATTTTAAAAACGCACAATATTTAATTAACGATGAATTTAATTTTCAAGCAAAACTGTTAACATTAATATTAGAAAAAAAATTATTCTATTTTAATCGATTTTATTTACACCATCAGCAGCAATTAAAAATTGAAACGCTCACATAAATAAATAAATAAATAAATAAAATATATAAATAAATAAATAAATTTTATGTACATATATAATTTATTTTGACGCGAAAAATATGTGTGATAATAATGTTTTTATCAATTTGATTGTTTATGTATCTATTTTTTATGTTATTTTTCACACTAACAATTTTTTTTTCTCCTAATATACAGTGTACCACAAAATTATATCCAACTCTATAACATTTTTTTTTCATCTTACAGCATGTAGATAAATTATTATTTGATTACATCTTATTGATTCCTGCAACAAAAATATATCCATTTTGTGGTAAACGTTTCATGCATCACCAAATCTTGTATCCACTATACTAATTCTACGTATAATGCTTTCCATACAAAATCACAACAGCACTTTGAATCTGTAGCTCACAACCCCTAATTGATATCGACCCAAAGTTAATGCCTATTTTGAAGCTATGCGGATTTTCAAATCGCGCTCCACAAATTTTCGTGTCTCGACAAATCGGGGTTTGTGGATACCATTATAACACCTCCAAATTAATAATATAACGTTTATAAATTTTTTAATTATTGTTGCTGTATGAATGAATACATCTTGTTGGAAGATGTAAAATTCTATTATTCGCTTTCCATTTTGTACGTTGTTATTTTGTATAATTTGTAGGTATACATATTTACGTTCATATTCCCCTCAACATTACTATGCGATACCCACATCACTAGCCGCAATGCACGCGACACCATAACTACCTGTGTTTGCTCCTTAAATGTTGGCTCAACACAATATTATGCAAACTCTTCACTATGATGATCCTTATTTAAATTCAATTCAACCATTAATTTCATAAAATTTGTTTCTTATTTTTTCAAATTAATTCATTTTGATAAGGATAAGGATTTTTTTTTTTTGTGAACTTACCACTAACTAAATTCATGTAATCTTCGATTTATTATATCTCACGTGATTTTATATATTTCGTCGAATAAGGAATATTCTGTTGTATTGGTTATCATTTTTCGACACACTCTGTATCTCTATATATTTTCTCTAAATAAATAAATAATGAAATAAATTATACATTTATATATGGAACAATTTACTTGGGTTTTATGTATCAAATGTATATAATAATCCGAAACGATATACATACGAGTATATATATATAATATACCAAATAATATAAAAACCATGGTAAAAGGACAATAATAATATATGTATGCCTGTGTGTATTATATTTATAAGAAGGCTACATAAAAGGACATTTTCAGCAGTTATATACGATGAGCATATCAATATATAATAGATATGCCTACAAACGTGTAACAACCCCAACATATATACAAACCCTATATATATTTAGTATTTGTCTATATATTATATGTATATGTATATGTATTTTATTATATATTGTATATACAGAGTTTTTATTTTGAGCAATAAACATTTATGATGTCTTCAAAATGAGACATTTCCTTTTGTTTTATAACTTTTAACGAAAACATCCTGTTGCCTTTTCCTCTATTTACATTATGTATTTAAGAATAAAATACATTTATATTTCTCTATATACTTTTTTGTATTTTATATGTTTATTTACCAACTGTTGGTGTGTTGTGTTTTACACTATTATATGTATTTCTTCATATATTATATATGCAATATGCATATAATATATATATATATATATATATATAACTTTACTTTTACATTTTACTATTATGTGTTACGACGATAGACAAAATATTTTAAATATAAACGAGTAAAATATATATTAACGAAAAATTTACTGTACGGAGAATAAAGGTGTACCTACATCGGTTTTCATGTTTCATATATTTTATATATATACTATAATATATATTTAGTGTTGGTATATGGTATAGGAATATATAAAACATACAATAGTCTATTGTAATGTATATCTACATTTCAAATGAATATGCTATACCATATATAATGTTATATATAAAGAATTTTATGTAACTACAATGTTCAATTTAAAGACTTTTCTTTGTTGTGTTTGATGAATAAAATGGGTATTATAATAGAAGTGTTATGTATTAGTTTACCTATTCGATGTGGGTACAAATTAATTCGTATTTGATGTTTTAAATAAATTTTTAGCATTTTTATATGTATACACAGTTAAAATACACATGCCATTACTCCCACATTACATACATATAACCACTGGACTACTCTTGATAAAATTAGTTTCCACTCTAATAGCTATTAAATTATTATAGAAAAAATAGAAATGCTATATATATTATAATACAACACAAAGCAATAGTTAGGAGAAAATTCGCTATACAATTGAGTGCTGGAAAAAAAAGGACTAATTTGGAAGTGTCGCAAAATTTGTGTGCTAAAAAAATATTGTATTAATTATCATCAGATAGTTAAAATAATTAAATTTCAATGTAAGTCTCTATAATATATACACAACAACTAACAAAATAGCTTGATTTTATTACATAGAAAAATACAATTGTGTGTCACACAGCTAGATTGTATCTGTAAACGTATTTTAATACGGTTTTTGATCACGCAGTTTTCTCATGAAATACTTTTTAAAAAAAAACCTATCTATTATATAATTTGGTATTAATTTTGTTTCACATAGATTAAAAATCATATATATTTAACTATATAATCTTTTATGTATAGTTTATACTATTTCTGGATGCTGAGGTCTACATTCTTTGCAGCCCATGTACATATGCGGTGTGACATGCGTAAATTGTAGCTATTTGGCACTTAACAATTTAATGATTCACAATTATTAAATACAGTCATAGATCTTATTACTTTCCATAGAATGGCGGCGTCAATATAGTGAAATAACATGTTTTTAAACGCAATAATAAATTTATGGTTATCACATACTTTACTGGGAACATTTATTTATTCATTTCAATTTGATGGTAAATTATATTTAAACTTATAAATATTAATAAGAGACACTTGATAACAAATTAAATTTGTAAGTCCCATATGGCTTATGTTGTTAAATTGGGGTTTATGTGACAATGTAATTTTTATTATTCCTATTACTTTATAATTATATTCGAGCGCTATTTTTTGTATTTGGTTTTTTCGCGATCCTTAAATGCTTGCGTGTCCAGTTTCATCGCGTCCTTTTTATATAACATTAATTTATTTATAGAGATATGAGAAATTGTACCTTCATTACCACATAGTTACGGATAATTTTGATAACATGGTTTATAGATCATCATCATAGATAATCTTTGAGTCTATATTAAAAATATATTAATTTCCAAACCGTCATCGATAGTGGATTTATTGTATCACATTTCAAACAAAGTTTTCTATAGATGATTGAGCGTAAATACAGAATAAATTTGAACATCTAATGTATATTATACGCATATATTCTTTCTGTATTTTGTACATTGGAAATGAAACAGGAAAAGGGTGGTAATTTTTATTATGATTATTTCATACAAAGATAGAAATGATAAACATGTACTCGTATACTATACATTTTTTTGTACTTATTATATACAGAATGTATTAAATGGAACCAACTATATATTAAAATATTATACTGCGATAGTGGATTTTATTGATTTCAGTTAATATATATTTGTGCTTGTAAATATTTTCCTTTCCTAAGAAACGGATAGAAACTTAGAACGTGTGGTCTTACAAGCTATAGAAATATCGGTGTTTTAATTTAATCAATAACATGAATATATGGACATAATGACCGTGCGACTATTGATTATATGGAAAATATTGAATATGTATTATTTTTAATTTAACTTCTGTCCGCGTTATTGAACCGTCTTGCGACACCACAATTTCATAGCTCATTATTGAAATTTTGCATAGATGATTAATAACAATTATTTTAATTATTTCTTAAAATCTGTTAGTAAATTAATATTGTTTTATGACGAAATAACATAAATTCAAAAAAATTATTTGTAAACTTTTTTTTGTTTTTTTTTTTCAATTAAAAAGTTATTCTAAACTAAACTTATTTTTGTCTTAACATGAACCATTATTATAGGTTGTTTACCTTTTATATATATATTTTTAAAAAGCGTATATAAACTGTAGAATGTACGTAAAGGTATATGTGTCTACTTTCCAAACGCTATTATATATTTATATACAATATAATAATATAAATCTTAACTTGCACATTTATGTTTCAAGGAAGATATAGAAAATAGTTTTCAAGACTTTATATTATGTACGTATTCAAAGAGAGAGAGAGAAACTGGATCTTGAATGAATGATCCTAGTAATGTCTTGAAAACATACGGATTCATGGAAATTAAATACTATAGCTAGTATTTTTATATTTCCTTTTATATATGTTATTTTATATTACGAAGAATCTGAAAATTGACTCAACCTGTGTTTAAAATCTAAAGTGTTTATAAGTTTTGTTACACACACGTTGGACACGTATATATAACCTAAATAAATTTGCTTTATAATCATTTATGCGAAATACACTTGATTCTTTATTAATCAAACACCGGCACTACAAAATCATACTAAATACATTTCGTGTGCCATTAAAATATTCTTATAATTATTGCTTCCGTTCCAATTATAATAAAACAATACCATATACACATATTCGTATCCATATGTTGAACAAGACGTTACGATAATTGAACAAATATGAGCGTACCTATATGTTATATAACATATATAAAAATATTCGGAATTCCAATCCAATAATTCTGTGTATACGAAATTTTTGAAATTACGTGACTGCATGCTTATCGTTGATATATTAGGTATATGTGGGTATATGTATATATAATCAATGTTTTTGAGGGTTGGTAAAAGTTAAAATTAAAATGATTAAATATGTATAAGATGTAAACAGAGTGGTATATCATACATTTATTATTTTAGGTCGTACCGGAAAGTTCTGTCCGTTTTTAGAATAAAATAAAACAATTGATTTTTCATATCTTGAATAAACTTTAATTATCATTATATTTATCACTTCTTGCCATCATGATGGAAATTTGTATATCCCATTTTTCTAAAAATACCTTATCCGTAGAGACGAAAAATTGAACCAGTACTTGTCTGATATTTTCTTTGTTTTTCAATTTTGTAAGGACAGAAAAAAGTGATAATCGGAGGGTGCTAGGTCCGTAGATTATGGTGGTTACGACAGAATTTCCCAGCCAATCTCTGCGAGTTTCTGATCAGTTCTCAAAACAGTATATTGTCTGGCATTATCATTAAGCAGTATGATGTCCATCCTTCATTTCTTGGAGTGCTCTTTTTAAATTATCCAATTGCTGACAGTATCTCTCCGAATTTAGCTTTTGGTTTGATTTCAACAGCTCAAAATGTATTGGTCCTCGAATATCAAAAAAGGATTTTGCTCTAACATGATCTTGGTAGTATCGTTGTCGATCCAAATTTTCCGGTATACCTAATATTTTGTACATATTAATGTATATAACAATTTAATATCTTATACATATACCTGTACCTGTCTGCGTATATACGCTTCAATTCCGAATTAATTACTACGTAATCAATTTAATATTATATTGCAAAATAACATCAAATAAAACGAAAAAGAAATTAATTTATACAACATCAGAATTCTTCAAAAAATATTTTCATGTTTTTCTTAAATGTGTAAACACATAATGCGTGTATGTGTGTTTTTGCGTGTAGCTATAGGAGAGAATGGTATATATACAAGAAAAAAAATGTATAAAATCTATCCAAATCCATGTAAATGAAAAAAATAATTCCAAAAATTGAGTCTCTGCATATTTACAATCCATCCTCATTTCAGTCATTTGATTTTACTATCAAATCTTATATAGTTGTTTGCTCACGTATAGTTCAAGTACTTCGTTTCACCAACTTGCTTCCACACATCGAATAAATTCTTTTGAAAGATTTTTTATTACAATAACATGACCATCCAATTTAGATGCGAATCATATAAGAGATATTTAAATGTGTTGCTAAACGTTATTCAACATTTTTTTTTAAAAGCTTATTAAAGGTATTATACTTTAATTTCTACATTTTATTTTAAATGCAACAACTAAATACATATAATACATTTTTGAGGATGTGATAAAGGTCCTTATTTTATTCTCCCATTGAGCCTTACGCTTCCCTAATCCAAATAAGTAATGTACCAAATTATTTTTAAATTAATAATGCATGTTTCATTGTATATATGTATATTTATTTATATTCTCGTATACAATATATAATACATATTTTGTATATTAAATTGTTATTTTAACATAAAAATTTGTATAATGATATGCGTTTTTGAAAAAAAAATAATACAATTTCATGATAATGGAAAAAATATACCTTATATAAAAAAAAAATGTATTTGAACAATAGAATGAAAATTTGAAAACAATATAATGAAAAACAACATTTTGTCATAAATTTTTCTTTTAATATTATTATATATATAATAAATATTCCATATGCGCACAGTTACCTCTAGATATATTGGTACAATCGTACAATCGTACCAATACGCTGTTCTTCCATGAAATTCAATGAGCTAATAGTTTCAAAAGTTCACAAAATCTTCGACTATTTATATTTATATACATCTCGACGTTATAGTTATAGTTAAATTAATTTTGATTATTTGCATCGTTCAAGTTAACTATTTCTGCGACACTGCAGACTTTTGTTGAGTTAAAATGACTTGTTACCATTGTGTTGTTTGTTACTGCTGGTTTGTCATTCATTTTTGTTATAAATTGTTTTTTTTTTTTAATTTATTACATTTTTATACTGCAAATAATTTACATTTTTGTGTCTATATTAAATAAAAATTTTTATTATAATAATAATATTTTTATATATTATTATTATTATTATTGTGTTCACTAACAACACATAGACAATAAATAAATATTAAATGGAATTTAGTTGACCAACCAAAAACAATTTTATTTTTTCGAGTACTTAAATTGATCGAAAACTAACTTTAACTGTGGCCAACTGGGACTTAAACTTTGGCCATTGAATGAATCAATAATAACATACCACCATCCACCATTTCAACCATTAAAAATGATTTGTGGCGTCATAACAAGATAAAATTTAATTGCATTTTCTTATTAGATTTTATTTTATCTTCTTACTATTTCTATATACAATATAAATCAAATATAAACGGGGTTATGTATATTTTACCAGGTATAAATTTACCGGAAAATTATTACCATTTTCTTTACATTCTATATATATATTCATATTATATATATATAACACTATTTTCTGCAGAAGATCTTAAAAATACACACTCCACCATAGATGCTTTAACGTAATGGTGCATGATTTTAGTATATGATATGGTATATAGATTGATCTGTTTTACTGGAGATAAGAGTATATTTTCACTCGGATGACTCTATGGTTTTAAAATTGATTGATTTTTTTTTAAATTTGTAGTAGATCATGAACCGCACACATTCCACGACGAAACAGTTCGATTCAGGATATACCATATTACATTTATTTATTTATATTTATAATTTTTATTAATATTATATTTTAATTTTCGTTGCTGTTTAAAGTTATTTTGTCGATGCCAAATTAAAATGATTGAGCTATAATTAACAATAATAACAATTATATAATATATGTATGGAGCTGTTGATAAGTACCGAATTCTATAATTCAAATTTATATGTGAAATTTTCCTGTGTTTATTTTAATACTGACATTTTTTAGTTATTTATAGAACAAAAAAAAAGGGCTATGTTTGAAAATATGGTGTTTCCACAATACTATACTCAAAGATTAACAATGTCTGCACACACCGCAGTGTATATAAGTTCATTACTCATATAAAAATAATGAAATTGGTGAATGGTTGTACACCATGCCATGTCGAGTGATTTAGTGATTTACCATAACTTGGGTGTTATAAATGTTTGGTACATAGATACCATAATCTCCACAAGGATTAACGTGCGACTGTATATATCAAATCAAAACTCGTATATAGTAAAATTATTTAACATATTGCTATATTGCGCATATCTCTATTACTATATTTTGTATAAATATATTTCGAATTAAGTGTTTAATTTTTAAAATTATAATCAAAATATAAACGATATGAAGAGAATATTATATAATATACATTACATGTATTGTACATACGGAAAAAGAAACTAAACTAAGAAAATTGTATTGTTTGATGATAAATATTTAATCAAAGATTTCAGAAATAAAAAATAAAAAACATTATTTGTATTGTAGATTGAGAAAAAGGTAAAAAAAAAAACGAACGAAATGTTTTTAAAAATTTATACAAATATAAAAAAATATAATATGTATAAGGTTTTTTTCTTCTCTCAATTCACATCAACATCATGATATGTATTTTACTATTACTTACCATATATATATATATTTATGCCCGGTTTCTATATATACGTTAAGGTATAAGAATACCCTAGTAACACTGTCCGCTTCGGTAATTTTTGCTTTACCATACACATAGTTTTGTAACCAAATTAAAATATATGATTGATATTCATTCATATATGCACAACCTTTTCCGCATACACGAATAATATATTTATTTATTTATTTATTTATTTATTCATTTATTTATTAAATTATACATTTTAGACAAGCTATTTTTGTACCGAAATATGTATATAATGTATAAGTTTTAAATTTGGTGATATGACGCATAACAAAACAAGAAAAAGGAAAGGAATTAGGTAGATTATATCTGTAGGAACTGTGTATGGAAAAAGGAAAAAGAAACGTGTTGTTTTTTTTATATACATAACGCTTGATTAGAAATAACCGCACTTTAAAATTTGGAATATGTATAGTTGTACATATAATTTAGCATCAGTAGTAAGGAAGTGCCACAAGGTTACATCATATGTATAACCGAGAAGACAACTTGTGAGCCAAATGAAGTCATAGCAATATCGGAATATAACAAATCTGGCAACTTCAGCACCCGATTTTTTAACAAATAAATGTGTAGTTTCACGAGGTGTAATGCTAGCAAATCTACTAAATCTACACAGAGACAGTCACTTGGTAATCTGAGCAAGTGGATCACTCGAATTTAGTATTTTAATAACAAATCATGCCCACATTCTTTTACGATGGATAGAAATGGAATAATTATACTATATTATTAAGTACCAGATTAAGAAAATCCTTCGTATCAATTTCGCCCTTATAAATTAATATATGTCTTGTGGTTTAATTTGATTCAAATTTTATCTATTTCTATATATATCCAATCCAATATCACTATTATTGGCTGCAATGCAAGAGAAAACATCAGACAATGACAATAGCATTGAATATTGTTCGCAAACCATGGTGTATCCCAGCAGAAGACTACAACGAAGATGGCAAATCGTTATAATAAAACAACAGAGTAATATTTTACAGAACTCTGAGGAACATTGTTTTCAAATTAATTATAAAATATATAAATAGACAGATTTTTCTCACAAAAGTATGCGTGCTGGGGATGAGATTTTGTCATCCACTTCTTCCATATAGCATATATGAGAATTTCACACATAACATAAGTTTCGAAAAAGGTTCTATATAGAAAATCTATATGTCTATAATTATTAATAAATATCATATAAATATCAGTTATTATTTTTAACCGTAACTTTTTCCAATTTTGTTAACCAATTTTTGATAAAATGTTTTATTTACAATATATTTAGTGGAATTATATATGAACAGTGAACCAACAAAGTTATTTATGGAAAATTGATAATCACAGATAAATTATACTGCAGCTTCCTTTTAAACATGGTAATTTAATTATATATCTCTTAACAAATATTGATGGTATTTTCTATAATACAAATATTCAATTTGTTTATCTATGCTATTCTTATTCTAAGCAAGGTAGTTTAAACCAAATTGTTCAACTAAATTTATAGTAAGCATTAAATGCATAAATTTAAAGTTTTTTTTTTTCAACTCCAAACACTATATGCACTTTTGATAGTTTGTAACCAATCTTTTATATCTCAATCCATTTTCAGTACATTAAATAATTTAAAAAATATGGATATACTCAGTCAGTCGTATACTTAAAAATAAAAATTTCTATAAATATTTTTTCAATTTAAAATATATACTCTCCACATAACAAATTGTTACTTGGGTATTATATTTTCTAAACACTATATATACTAGCACGCAATCACTTTATATCCATAGATGATATAGAAAACATTTTTCCTTATACACCGAGTATGTAAAACATGAAATATTTAAAATTTATATATTATTTTATATGTACGTGTATCTCTGTAAACATGGTACATTTTAAATAAATTGTATATAAGTAGAAGGACATACATAGATTATATAAAATCCTGAATGTCTTTTCTCTGACTGTATACAAAATACATACAAAACTATAAATAAAATATTAATGTCTAAAAAATATCTTTATGTATATCTTTTGTATAGAATTGTCTTGAATAAATAAAATTTATAGTACATAAATAAATAAATAAATAAATAAATAAATTTATAAATAAATTATGTATTAATGTCAAAATATTCGTATATTATTTTTATTATAATACAAGATTATATAATAATAATATTTATTAATTAAATTTAATACATCGAATATATATAAAACGGCCAGCGAAAGAGTTATACTGACAATATAAGATTTTTATTTCACCTAATGTGTAAACACTATATGCATCCTATATTTTATAATATTATTTATTTACAATTTTACGAATCCTCACTCATTTAATATCAAGATTTTTCGCATCTTTTTGAAGAATCTTAAATCATTTCTATATATATATTCTGTTATGTTATGTATACGAGGTGTGACTATAAAATTATGGTTCTATAGAAGAACTTACCATTCACCACGTACTGTGATGCCTTCTCTTTCTTCGACTGTCGTCCTTACTGTGTCTGCAGACATATTAGTCTGGCCGTGACCTTCGTTTATAAATATAAGATCTATTTTTTTGTTTAGCCGAAAAAATTTTATAAGTGTTTTAATACAGCACCAAATTGTTGTGGAATTTCATAGGAAACTTGGACAAATCACTACTGAAAACCAATATGAATGTTTATCAAATACGAAGGTTTTTCAGTGATTTATAAGCGATTCCAGTGGCAAGCGTCATGAAGTAGCAGCTCACAGAAGAAGACTTCCAGCACTGTTTAGAACAATGGATTATTCGAATACGGAGAGTTGTAAGGATATAAGATTGGTGTATATTGATGGGGATAATAAATAAATTTCAAATAAAATGTTTTAGTCTCATTATTTTATAGCCATACCTTGTATACGAAAATTCATTTATATATTTCATATTATATAAACGCGAGTATATATATATATAGCTGCAACATTACATACATTATATTTTATAGAGAAAGGGGTAACAATGTACGGATGATAAATTTAAACCTTTTTTTTTTCTCTCGTTTTATTATTATTATTATTATGATGATTATATCTTGTATAAACTTTTCTGTGAATAACCACCACACACACCAGTATACCACCGCACACCATCCGCATACAAACCGTGGTGAAAAAATGGAAAAATAAATGAAAAATAAAATAAAATTATATGCTAATGTAAATAAACGTAAAATGATATAAAACATAATATTTCATATTTTAGTTAGAATATATTTTATATACAGTGAATGTTATGTTGTTTATACAAGCGATACACGATGTTGGCAAATATTGTATTCAATCCAATATAATCCATGTCACATTCAATTCATATGAAAATAAATACTACATATAGCAATTTTTTTGAGTTAAATTTTCATATCAAAATATTAGTATTCCAGTGAATTTACTCAAAAAATATTATATAAACAATGGAATATTTTTGTCACCACCGTCAATTTGAAATTATAATATACAATATTCACTGTATACCATGGATACATAAAATAAATAATATCATCACTGTGCTCGTCGTCGTCTATATATTACGTGCGTTTTTTCTTGTGTATCCTTTGCATATTACACGACGCGACGACGACCGACAAACAGTCATATTGTTAATAATATTATTAACTTTTAAAAAAAACGCAGCGTGTTTAATATATTATATTATTTCAATATAATATCATATATTCATATTGTGTCTTGTTAATATAGCAAAAATTCTATAGTATATTATATATAGTGAGACGGCGGTAGGCAGTGTAGAGTATAGGATAAGGGTAAAACGACACTTCTTTTTAGTGCGTGCATATATCTATCATATGCCGGGGTTAAATCCTAAAAGAAAGAATTACATAATGTTTTAAACAAAAATTTTTCTTTAAAAATAAATGGGTAAGGAAATGGGTAAAGGATATATGTATAAAATGAGAAAAAATTTTATATATTTGTCACACTTGTATGCATTTTATATATGTTTGGGATTTTTATTTGTATTAGGGTAAAATTGGAGTAAAATCATATGAAAATATCAGTTTTTTTTTTATCCAAGAATATAATATATAATATTTATTGACTTTTTCAGTTTGTTTTCATGAAATATATATATGTACCTTTAAGATAACATTATTTTCTTTTATAACATCTCTTTTACATATATGTACTTAAACGCATACATAATATTCATTTATACCATATATAAATATATATTGAAACCGTATACAGATAGTCTATGAATGTTAGGCAAACAGTTAATCTTTAAAATGATGGTGCATCACATAAAAAACTATAATACTTTATAGGTGCTGTGTATTATTAATGTTAAATACATTCAATACTGTGGTCAACTACTTTTGACGGCTCACACACAAATGCCACTGCGCTGACTTTTTTTTTTAACTAATACCTTTACTAAAGGACTATATAGAAATATATAGTTGAATATATTTAAAACTACAAAAGAATATATATACTCGAACATCGTATAGATATATTTAAATATACAAATATTTAAGTTATATATTCGAATCTGTAATTTATTTATTTCTTTATTTATTAAATACTAATATAATGTTACAAATATAAAATTTACTAATAAAAATACTAAATGTTATAAAATAAAATTATTAAAATATATATCACTTCCCACCTCAGGCTCACACCAAAATTCAGCAGCTAAAGCATCAAGTCATCAAACCATCAATACCATGAAATTCAATAAAATGTTAGAAAGAAAGACAATATTATAAAATTGACCATCTAATGAATCAAATCAAAAAATCATCTATAAACAAATGTCTTTCAACGTCAACGTATCCATGTGACTATATTTTACCAAAATTAACAATTGGTCAATTGGCAACAAAATGAATCCATCATCATCATCATCATACACACTAAACAAATAATAATCAATTGTGGCAGATATACGGGTTCAAGAAACAATTAAAAATCAATCAATCTAATGGATTTGTTTAATTTCACCTTAACTTGCATGTAAATGTATTCAATTAAACGATATGTTCACAACAGTTCAAGAAAATTCACAGTCACTATCAATTGCTAATTCCCATATATTAAATATATTGTTGCTGATAATAACATGGATTATTTACGGTGAATATATATGATTCGTATCGCATTAATGCATCGAAATGTATATATGGCGTTGGTCCGAAAGATGAAGAAATATCAAAAATTATATAAATATTACAATTTATTGAAAAATTTAATTTAAAAGAGCAATAATACCTTATTATATATTATATCGTCCAGCAAAAAATCACTATCCAATAATTGTAACAAATCATAAAAACATCAAAAGGATTGTAGTTACTATAATTCTGGTACGATAATTACCCAAATGAAAGTATGTGACGCAAAGGAACATGTAAATTAAGTAAAAACGACGACCAATTCGGATGCGCACATATTCAAACGAATAATACAATATATACAATATTATGGTCTTTAGTAAATTCACGAAACTCACTAATAAGGAATAATAAAACCCATTACCATTACCAGCGCACAATTAATCACGTAAACCATATATGCGCGAATTACAGGGAAGTTGCTTGCTATATAAATGAAAACATTTTGATCAAGGATCTTGTCAATTTTTGTATACATAATTTCTGAGAAATATTTTATTATAATTATTTGTAGAACATAACACTTTAGAAAATTTAGCAATAATGGAAAAATTCTAAAATATGTTTCTATACATAGAAGACACACACATATTCTTTATTTTTTTTACACTAAATTGATTATTTGGGTCATTAATTTTTGAATATTTTGTTCAAATCATATTGAAACTTTTATATATATATATAAATATGTTGTTGGTACATGTATTGATGGATGAGATTGTTGACCTATTTCAATTGAATATAATATCTGTACTATATATACCATACATTAGATATGATAGATACACCAAAATATCAATTATTTTTGTACGTATATTGCCAATATAATATCGCAGAATATTCATATATATGTGTACGTGTATATACCATTATTGGCACAAAATATATACTATAATTGTATGTAATCTACAAATGAAATCAAATATAAATTTAGTTAAGGTGAATCGTATATATCTCAAAATCATTGTTAAATATTCTATAAATAATGATAAAATTCTATATCAAATCAAAATGAATCAATCAAATAAAGGAAGTTTATAGTCAATTCAAATAAATGAATTTTCGTAATGCACACGCATACAATGCCGCCTAATATATAAATGGTGTGAATTTAAATGAAAAGCGTATATTATATGTGTATATTGACTTTATTTGTATAACAATTGTTTCCAATTTTATTGTTTTTTAACTTTCAATTTAATGGTATCAGTACAGGAACGTACATTATTATATAAATAGGATATTTTTTTAAAATTACTTAATTTTATAATTAATGAAAACATTGTTTTTGTTTGTAAAATATGTTCGACTATAAAAGAAATTATGATCGTTAAAAATAATTGATATAACACTGAAAGAAATTCATACATATTATAGATTAATATATATTCTCGCGTACAATGGGATACGGTCATATATTTTAATCATATAAGTACTCTGGATCATTTTGGGTTGATATAATATTTAACGTGACATTTTGACCGTTTTGTGTAATGAAGTTACGCACGAAAATATTCACAGTCTTACTAAATTCGTATATAGTTCTCATATTTTATATTATATCTAGATTTTTAATATGACATCGAAGCAAAACATTTCGGACATGTGGCTATATCCAGCACATTGACTACTCGTCGAGTGAAGCAAACGAGGGGTGTTTCACATTGAATTCTGGTGGTTTTGATTGCGGTTTTTATTGATTTAGAATTAGTGATATGATAGTATTAATGGAAATTGATAAAATTTTTGAGTAAATAATAATAAAATTCATTTTATTGACAGATCAAAGGATATACATTTAATTTATGGAACATAATTTGTATATATGTACATACAAAATTCTAAGGTCTTAGAATCGTGTTGAGAGAATGCATGTCTGCGGGTTTGAGCATTTGCTAACGATATTCAATTCCAACGTGTTTAAATCGAGCTGAGGACTATTATGACTGTGGCTCCAACATAATATAATAAATGCATTCACAATATTTTCGCGGATATTAAAAGTTTCAGCGCCTAAAGAGACACAAGCCGTCCCTATACTCATCCAGCATATACTTAAGGGAATGTTGAACAAACAATAAAACAAAATATGTATTTGTATATAGGGGTAATAATATTTATAGTTTGATGACAAATTTAATTATAATAATTTTCTTATTTATTTTATAATATAAAACACATGGTGTACTATAACCAAATACATATAGTCAATATTACATTCATATACCTTTTAGAATACAATACCATAATAAAAGCGCATATATAAATATGTATAGCATACTATTCATATAATAAATAATATAAAATAATACAATTCTTCAACCTTTATTTAATGTAATTATTTAACATACGAGTGTACACACATATAAACTAAACTATATCTTTAATTATAATATTAATATTATATTTTTATTTGCAGGTTTTGGTGGTATATCACCACGTACACAATGGGGTCGTATAACAGCTTTAATTTATGCATTATTTGGTATACCAATTGTATTATTATATTTATCTGCAGTTGGCGAAGGTTTATCGAATATTATGAGATGTATATTTCGTAAAATAAGAACAATTGGTGGAAATAATAATAATAATAATAATAATAGTAGTAATAATAATAATAATAATAATAACAATAACAATAATAATAATAATAATAATAATATAAACAATAATATAAATATAAATAATAAAAAATCTTTAGAAAATCGAAATAATAGTATTAATAATGGTAATGGTGGAGGTGGCGGTGGTGTTAATAACAATAATAATAATAGTATAATTGAAAAACGAAATCATAATAATTATCATACAAAAATTAGTAATAATTATCAACATCATCATCAACAACAACAACAACAGCAGCAGCAGCAGCATCATAATCATCATCATCATCAGCATCAGCACCAATATGCATCAAGTGTACCGATTTCAATATGTGTTATGATATTAATATTTTATATAACAATGGGTTCAATATTATTTCATAAAATACAACATTGGGGTATTTTAGAAAGTTTATATTTTTGTTTCACATCATTAGGTACAATTGGTTTTGGTGATTTATCACCTAAAGGTAATATTGCACAATATACAGCCTCTGCATATATTATAATTGGTATGGCTATTGTTGCAATGTGCTTTAGTTTAATACAAACTGAATTAATATTATGGTTACGAAGATTTTGTGTTACCACCGATCATCCACATCAATTGTCATCACCAAATGACGATGTAGCACTGGTAACTGTATCGGTAACATCAAAATCCTGACTGAGGCCTAATGATTTTCTTGGTAATACGGCGGGTGGTAATGGTGGTGGTGGTGGTGTTGGTGGTGGTATCGGTGGTGTAAGAAGTGGAATAATTGGTGGCGGTAGTATTGCAGGCACCACATATAATTCATTACCAAGAAGATCAACAGCATTTCAACGTAATACACCAATACGTCGTTCAGCTGGTCCCATTGAAAATCATATAGAATATTTTGTACCACGTAGTGTTAGCGAATTTAATTTATCCGGTAATAATAATAATAATGATATGATGTTACCGGCACCACCACCACCGATAACAACAGCAACAATAAAACATCGTACATTAAATAATTTTAATCAAACAAATACTAATACTAATAATAATAATAATAATAATAATAATAATAATAATAATAATAATAATAATAATATTAATAATAATAATATTTTAAGTGGTAATAATAATATTATTAATAATAATAATAATAATAATAATGTAACTTTTTCAAATATGCAAAAACCACGAGAAAAAATGGTAACATTTGAAGATGAATCAATGTGTCCACATGGTCTGCCAACAACACCAAGGAAAGGAACAATTTTAAGTGATGTATTTATGTGACAAGAACCAAAATGAGATTATGATTATCATATAGATATATAGATAATATATCAATAATTAAAGTGTTTAATTTAATCTATTTTTAAATAATAATAATATCATATGTAATTTCTTTCTTTTGCATGCATAACAATACACATTATGAAAAATCAAAAGTAAATAGATATTGAATATATGAAAATATTTAATATAACATTTGTTTTTTTTTGGTAAAATATTTGTATATAATAAAATTATAATAATTATAAATTATTATTGATAAATATTGTGTGAATTCTTATCAATTTCAGAACATAAACTTATTGTAATTGTATCTGCGATTCATATTATAGAAGCATCACAATGAATATATCTTTAAGAGTGTACTTATATTTATTTAATGTTGTGATGTATGAAAGTATTATTTTTTTTTTAAATATAAATGTAAATATAATCATAAGTCATCATGAGCAATGGATCATCAGCTGTGTGTATTTCTAATTAACATTTTTACAATAATAATAATAATAATACCAAAAAAAAAACCAGTAATGTGAAAAGAATCGACTATTTATATATTATGATCTATATCTATATATATATATATATTTTAATATTATTAAAAAAACCAACATTTTTTTAGATTAGGTGAAAATAAATTTAATACTTATATACGAAATTATTATTAATCAATTAATTTAATAATTAATACAAAATTATATTATTAATATAATATACCATATTTTATTATTCATGTGAATAATAAAAATAAGTGACAAAACCAAAAATTGTTACAAATTTAATTAAATATTATATAATATACCATTTTAATAAATATTATTGTGTATTTTCTTGTGCATTTATGTAAATTTCTCTTTTTGTATACCTCTTACCACACCAGTTTCCTTACTTGTTTGGTGCACCTATATTAAAAAAACCCCCAAAATGAAGTGAAAGATGTTCATTCTCTTGTTTTGTTGAGCTAGAATTATCATATATTTGTTTCTTATAAGAACTAGTTAAGATAATACCTGTATAAACAAACCCAACATTCTAAACCTACACACCAAATTTCATATAGGATTGATCAAGAGATAATGCCATTAATAATGATGTCCTGAGTATCAATTTTAAAGGAAATTGTTAATAAATACCTGTATAATCTTATTCTAAACCTATGTACAAAAATTCATCGAAATTGATCAAGAAATTATGCCGATGTGCATTTAAAAGAAATGCATTACACACTTTATATAAATATAATAAATAACATACTCACACACATACATAAATATTCAATGAAATTGATATAAATACATCTTTTCTATTTACCATTAAACTCAAATCTTATTAAATGCATATAGCAAAGATTTATTGATTAAAAAAAAAATTAATTAAGCACAGACTACAATCTTGTACACCGCTTAGCATTTGTTAGTCTTTTATTTCATGAATTTTAAAAATTTGAATTTGTAATGTTTACAAATAAATAAAAATAAAAAATATTACCACTAGCATATGATTATGCTCGCCTAATACTTCATGTCAAAAAATCGTTTATTTTGCATGGCTTTTTTAATTTTTTGGCCTTTCTATGTGTGCGTGGTATTGTATGTATGGGTGAGTGTACGTATACGTAATACTATGCATATCTTTAAAATAGCATATCTCCTTCATTTCTCGACCGATTTCGATGAAATTTGGTATGCAGGTTCGGAATAACATTATGCAGGTGATTCTTTACAAATTTCTTTAAAATTCATACGCAGGGAAATTTTATTAATTGTATAACTGGAATCTTAACCAATTTCTATGAATTTGGTATATTAATTGGGACTGGGATTGCACAGGTGCTTCTTAACACGTTTATTGATACCCTAAACATCTTGGGTTATTTTACCGTACCAAATTTCATCGAAATTGGTCAAGAGATCATTCATTTGAACAATTAATGGAGCTGTCTTGTGTATCTATTTTAATAAATAATTAAAAAATAATAATAAATACCTGTTTAATTCAATTCTAAGCGTTCATACCAAATTTCATCGAAATTTGTGAAGAGATCAGTCATTTGTACAATCAATACAGCTGCATTGAGTATCAATTATAAAGAAACTTGTTGATACATACCTGTAAAATCCTGTTCCAAACGTTCATACAAAAGTTCATCGAAATAGATGAAGAGATCATTCATTTCTACAATTAATAGAGCTGCCTTGAGTATCAATTTTATAGAAACTTGTTAATAAATATCTGTAAAATTTTATTCCAGACCCGTATACCAAATTTCATCGAAATTGGTGACGAAATGACGAAGTTATTGTCCACGCAAAGAAATGCATAGCATTACGTGTATATATACTCACTCAAACAATCAATACACACGCATACATAGAAAGGCCACAAAATTAAAAAAAACCAAGCAAAATATACGATTTTTTGAAATGAAGTATTAGGCAATCATAATCGTATGCTAGTGATAATGTTTCTTATTTTAAAATTTATTGAAGGCGGTTATTATTTGTAAATTTTTTTCCACTTCTACCAAAGGCGGGCCAACAAAAAATAAACAACAAAAATGTAAACAATAACAAACGGAATGGTGTGCTGTTGAGTTGAATTGTTTATTGTGTTGTGAGAATTGAGTGTAGTGTTGTTGTTGTACACATTTATTATTTAATATTATTTATTATTATGTGAAGAAATTATTCGGTATGTTATTTAAAAGAAATGCATAGTATTACGTATATATATCGTAAGTCATATACGTACAATACTTACAATACAATATTTTTAAAAAACAATCAAAATATACGATTTTTTGAGATGATGTATTAGGCAATCATAATCATATGCTAGTGAAAATATTGTTTATTTTAATATTTATTGTACGCGAGAGAAAATACAATAACAAAGTTAGTTTTTGGTTATTTTTTTCCACTTCTACCTTTAGAGGTGTAACAAAAATCAAACAACAAAATAAAAATAGTAAACAATAGCGAACGGAAAGTCGTGTTGTATAGTTGAATTGTGTAGTGTATAGCTGTACATATTTATTATTTAATTTTAATATTTTGTGTGTGATAAATTTTGATAATAATAATAATAAAGAAAGAGTTTTTGTATATACATTTATTATTTTTGTTGGTTTATTTTTCGTTTTATTGTTTTTTCAATATAAACAGTAATATATTTATATGTGGTATCATTACATGGTCAATTTCGATGGAATTTTGTACGTATGTGTTTGGAATAGGATTATACAGGTATTTATTAACAATTTCCTTTAAAATTGATACCCAGGCATCTTTATTAATTGTAAAACTAAATGATTTCTTGACCAATTTCAATGAAATTTGATGTGTATGTGGTTTTGATTATAAAATAATTAATGAAATAAAATAAATACTAAATGTAATTCCTTTACAAATAATATAATAAAAATAAAAGCATTAAGTAATTAAAAAAAGATATGTTAATTTAAATACGAAATAGATTCATTCAAATTATTATCATAATTTTTTCTAATACGAACGTATTAAATTTTCAATGTTTGAGTTTATATAAATATATTAATGATAAAACCACAAACGAAAATCAAACCAACAAATAGAATAAATGTATATAAAGGTTTTCTATATTATTATTAATATCAAAATTTATCATACACAAAATAATAAATGTGTACAAAAACAACACAATACACAATAATTCAATAACACACCGATTCGTTTATTACTGTTTTTTTAATAGGTTTTCTATATTATTATTAATATCAAAATTTATCATACACAAAATAATAAATGTGTACAAAAACAACACAATATACAATAATTCAATAACACACCGATTCGTACTGTTTTTTTAATATTTTGTTGTTTTTTTTTGTGTGACCTTTAAAAGTAGAAGTAAAAATAAATTTACAACAAATAACTTTGTTATTGTACTATCTTTCTCCTACAATAAATATGTAATCAAATATAAATTAAACAATATTTTCTATTATATGATTATGATTGCCTAATATCTATTCTCAAAACATTTTATATTTTGGTCACTTTTTTCGTATAATTGATATGTGTGTATTGTATGTATGGGTGCGTATATATTATACGTAATACTATTTATTTCTTTTAAACGCATATCTTAACTATTTCTTGACAAAATTCAAAGAAATTTGCTGTGTACATTTTGATTATAAAATAATTAATGAAATAAATACATATAATTTCTTTACATTAAATTATATAATAAAATTATTAATTTAAAAACAAAACAGGCTGATCAAATTTTTTCTTATACGTTAATTCATATTCGATTTTTGTTATTATAGTATATTAATATATATTTTTATAATAAAGAAAAACTTAATTAATATAGAATATCTGCATTAAAAATTAGTAGATACATACATTTGTTAAATTAATTAATTAATAATATTAATTTTACTACATAATATCAATAAAACGATAAATTCGTCAATTAATTAATTGAAAATAAATATAAATGAAATATTTTAAATTTAAAAATTAAAATCACAGTGGCTATATGAGTGTGTCATTAGTTTGAAAAGCATATTTATAAATACAATTTAGGATTGATCAACTATTTTAAACATTTTTATCTATATATTCCATTTATATTATTAATTTCAATATACAATATATGACCAATTAATCCTATAAAATTAACTACATATATCACAATTATAGCTATATTTGCCAATATTTATATTTATATTATTTATATGATTTCATTTCATATTAATCTTTAAATGCTTCAAAATACGATATCATCGTCACATGTATTTTGTTCTAAATGAAAGAAAAATAAAATAAAATAATTTTGATTATTAAAATTTTGTTTTTAATATGTTTAACAAACTTATGATAATTTTTTTATTAAGTAGTTTGCTCTCATTCGAGTAATATTTCAAAATCGATCGAACCGATGCTTCGTATGGAGTAGTCTGGATTTCGCTTGAACCCTTTCATCACTATTATCATTGGTGATCGCTTTTCTAATAATACTTCTGCTGGTATAAGCTTCGGACCATTTAATCCGCCTTGAGAACCTAATTTTTATTTTTTTTACACAGGATGGCATGCAAAATAAATTGCAACTTTTGCATCAGCATTAGAAACACGCGGGTCTTGAGATCAACGTGTTGCTGAAGTTGGCAAAACAGATTATGCACTGATCCATTCAAAATCTATGATAGTATAATTAGCTATATTGTAGCGATAAATTCTGGTTCCTCGGTATACAAAATTAACTTTGACGGTTATCACATTTCGCCTACAAGTTATTGTAAATAAATGACTTCACACAATCCTTCTTTATCGATGGCCACAAACAATTGGTAATGAGAAGCTTTCGACAAAGTGCCAACAATATTTTATACCTATATATTATTTTTAAAAGTTATGTAATTGCATTTTATTATATCATGCACATATTTATATCCGACTGATGGGTTTTAATTGTTTGTTTTTCATACAGCAATACATTACATATTCTTTTTTTTTTTTTTTTATTATCATTCGAGCAAAATTATACTGTCATCAAAAACATACCATCACTATAGCACGCATTTTTCTCGTTTTATCCCATCAAAAAGTGTTTCCACATTGATTGCCACATGTGAAGTGTTAACAAAAAGGCTTCTTACATGTCTTGGAATGTATTGGAGTTATTTTTTCCATTAAGTCGTTATAGACCTAAAACATGTAAGTTGATGTCGTTGTTATATATAATACATAGAATTTAAAATACACTTAGCATAGAAAAACATGAGAGTTTAAATGTGTTCTTTACAGGTGATACTCGATAGCATTGATGTAATAAACCAAAAATTGAATTATCTATGCAAATTGAGGTCATAAATGATTTTGATTAACCTGTAATTTATACAAGGGACAATATCGAGTATAACACTAATTCTATAAACTAATTACTCGCAGTACTAACATTTTATGAATCAACTGTCGATCATTTTTTTTTATAGTACTTTTTATTACGTTGGTAATCATACTGAGAATATTCTAATACTTATATACTTAAAACTCTTCAAGTATCAAATTCAGACTTTAATCATCAGAAATTATAACGTCGGTTGTATATACGTATATATGTGCTTGTGCATAAAGTATGAATAGATATGTATAAAAGGCAATTTTAAATCTTATAAAGTCCTAATATAATAATAATAATAATATAGTTACATACTCGAATATATACACATATACATGATGTATAATAAAAGAATCAAGAATATTATGTGTGTTGTTATATACACTCGTATGTCTCCTTCAATAAAGGATTTCTTCTATTTTTTCGTTTCGTTTGTTTTTTTTTTAATAAAATTATATAGGACAATAAATTTTTTTTAAAGGATTTTTACAATATAAAATAAAAAGTATATATATGTTGTTTTGTTGGTGGTGGTGGTGGTGGTAATTCAGTAAAATTGATAAAATATAACAAAAGGGGTTACTATATAAAGTGACATGACTTAATTTTTTTTTTTTTTCTATTTTCTACCAGAGTATAATTTTTTAACTAAAATTGAAATGTTTGCTCTTCAATTTGATCTTTTTATTTTGTTATACATCCATTGAATTTAATTTCATTAAGTATAAATTGTACATTCTTATTTATAATTCATTTTATAGGTCATTTTGTTGGTATAGCAAATAATAATACATATACATTTTATATACAATATAATAGTAATTGATTTGTTCAGAAAAGAGGGTGCAGAACAAATTAAATAATATCATCAAATTTGTTTATGGTTTGGTTGGAGTGTAATATGGTATAATGGTATATAATGCTAATAATGGAATTACTGAAATGAAAAATAATGGATTTTAAAAATTATTTCTTGAATAATAAATATCAAATTGAGAGTTTTTTTTTAATACCTTTTAACTTTGTAACTTGTCATAATTTATATTCTAAATATTATTACATAAGTTAATGGGAATATATTAGGTATCATTAATAATATGAAAGGTATATTTACGTACCAATTGTTTTAAGTATGTATATTAATTATAATAAACGCCATATGAAGTACATAATTCTTTTATGCTTCCATCTCTGCTTTCTTTCACTGAACATGTTAATGTGTTGCGGATGCATTATGGCAGCGTATTGATCATTGTACTTAATACCAAGTATGTCGATGTTGTAGTAGTTGCTTTATGTGTCCCATAGTTAATATTTTAATATCGCCTTGTATAGTTGAATTTTTTCCAGCGACAAATTTGATTGACGACCCATATAATTTAATTAGTTTTAAAATCTTAGTCGATTGTTTTTACTGCCTATATGTATTAACGGCAATCTTACATCAGAACGTGTCTCTATCTTCTGGTGGTGAATATAATATGAACTAATGTCTTTGAATTAGCCTTAATGCACCTTGATGTTTTCAATCAATTTGAATATTACCTAAGTTAATCTACTGAGCTTAGTTGGCGATTTGTTAGATTATAAAATCACTGTCAATCCTTGAATGTAGCCATCAAATCTATAGTGTAAATTAAAATTAAAAATACTAATGAAAAAATTATTTGATTTTGAGTAGGAAAAAAATGCATTTTAATCAAATTGTAAAACACAATAAAACATTTTTTTAATCTAACATAGCTGTCCAGAATTCAGATGGATTTGGAAATAGATTTTATTTAGATAGTAGGAAAATCTATAGTCAACAACAATTGTTTTGGGCTTTTCTTTTTTTTTACATATAAAAAAAACACAAAAACTTGTATTCGTGGCTACCCAGGATACTAAATAGTATTTTTAGTAAATTAGGTATGAACATTTATTTATCAACATCAATGCGTAATTATTACGACATGCTTCAATTAATATATAATATTAGGTGACCGGTTGCTGTTATGCAAAAAATATTGGGTCACAATGAGAGCCGATTCTGTTTTTGACAACATACATAGTGAGAAATCTATTAAATAATCACGGCGCTCATTTAATAAAACAAGATTATCACTTGATTTGTGCATACCCAGCTATAGAAGCACAGAATACAGAGAAAATTCAATGAGAATGGCTGAACCAAAGGGAAGACATGTCACACAACATAAAAGGTTAAAAACGTTATTATAACGTGTTTCATATTTACAGACCACCTGATCCAGGTATTCATTAAATTTAATAATGTTAATAATTTATTTATTTATAATAACCATATAGATAAAACCAATAAAAAGATAAGTGAAAATCAATTTTTGAGATCAGCACTGTATTTGAATATAGTGTGGCTTATATTAAGACTGCAAACAATAACTATGAATATATAGATATCCATAATAAGATTTTCATATCTTAAATATTTTTAGGAGCTTTCATTAGAGATTGTCAGTTCCATAACAATTTCAAAAAAAAAAAAAAAATGTTTAAAAAATAAAATTTCGGACGAGGGTTAAACCACATGATATCAATTTTTTTTTTGTTATCAGATTATATTTCATATTCATAACACTTTATACACACACTCACACGTTTTATATACCTTTCTATATAGAGAAGCGATAATAACTTTGAAATTTAAATTGAATTTGTAAGTTATATGCCTTTCGTCAGCTATATATTCACATAAAGTATATAAAAACAAATGCATACAATAAGATATGAATTTTTCTGGTTATTTTCACAATAACCTTTTCCGACAATATTCTCTAATATTGAAAATTTGTCATAAACCACCTTATATAGGTATATTTGGTATACGCATATACAGTAGGTTTCCAAAATATTTGCAACAGTACTAGGGACTTCTTAACGAAATTCAATTGTTTTCATTAATACTTATTTTTATTATTATGTATTCATAATGAAGTACCAGTTCTGCCATGACTTTAAAATTTACCGGCGATGAATATGTTCATTGAAAATTCGTGGCAGCTAATTATACGATAAATTTCTAAAGAAATCATGACAAAAAAGCGCTAATGTATTAGAAAATTGATTCAAGTATGGTGCATCACCCTCCAGAATTAAAATCAAAGCGCTGTGACAAAATATTAGTTGATTTCAATTTGACAAAAATTAATATTTTCCATTTGATGTGTGCCAAATGTTTTGTCAACCTATTGTATACAATGATTTCAAATTTAAATATCGAAAATATAAATAAAATAACATTAAATAATTTTTATACAAATTTTTTAAAAAACCAATATTATGTTAGTGACTGTTAAAGTGTTCAATGATAAATAAAAAAAGGAGGTGGATGATATATTTAAATAAATATATATATTATAATATTCCATCTTAAGTATATATGAAATACGAGTAAAGTTTTGAAAAGAATACAGTACACTTATACCGAGAAATAAAAATCGGTTTGTATTAAAAATATTATTATAAAACTATATTATTATTATTTCAAATGTAACTCAATGAACCACCGGTACCAAACAGTGTATTTTTTTTTTATGAATAACACACATAAGAAAAACCTTTTGTATATAAATGTTCACCAAATAAAATAGCCCGCACAATTCTATATTTACTCGGACTCGTAAGTTCATATATACAATATAAAATATATATTGTATAGAACATTCTTCCATAAAATTATGTATATTACTTTTCCATATACAGATATGTATATGATATATTTGCAGATAGATATAAAAATTCGGGCTATGGTTTTTCTCGTTGTGTTATGGATACCTCTTCTACTACTATATGGTGTGTATAAATAAATGTAAATATTTTGGGGCAAATCAAAATGCTAGGATTTAATATTGGATTGTTATATATTATATAATATGCTATGCTATATAGATATAGCATACGAGTATATGTATAACATATATATGATGAGTATGCGTAGGTATATAAATGGTGTTTTGTATTTGGTTTTCTCCATAAATATATATTATATATAGTATAAAATCGTGTTTTACCCAAATCAAATCAAATGAAACGAATATATATATACCGAAAAATCTATATAGAATTTAAAATTTTCACATTCAAAAGATTTTTTTATTTTATTATTTTATTTTATATTTTATTATGCCACAATGTATATGCCAAATAATAATTTATTTAATAAATAATCATATGGCAGGCAGTAGATGATATATTAAATTATTAAATTTAAATTTTGCATTACTAATATTGTATTTAATATATTACATACACGCCATATAGTAGTTCAATGAGTACGGTGATGGAATTCATAATTCTAAGGTGAAAATTCTAATTCTAATGTAAGTGAAACTTTCTTTAGCACCCTGTTTTCCAGATACTATGGTCAAAGCAGAGCTTATTATTAAAGATTAACTTGGCAAACCAAATGTGTCGATTAGTGTAAATTGGTCGTACCATTATGAATGTGAATTGAGACTCATATCTGTCTATAGGATTTTTAATGAAAACACAGGATATATTCTTTCTATTTCTAAAAAAAAAACCATGTTAAATTACTGTATACCTTCTGCAGACGGTGGTATATGGATGTGTAATACATTCCAAACTTTACGTTTATTTACTTCAAATCTTCTGTCAATTCTGTATTGGGTGGATGGATTATTATTAATTTCGTTTTTTATTTATTCTTCATTCACATATTTAAATATTGATCGGGATCATGCATATGCAAAGTTGTTGCAAGTTTCCCAGTATTTGACGATCTTCTTCTCACATTTGCAACATTTTCATATTACCTAAAATAAACGCAAAAATAAATTTTAAGAATTAATGATTAGAATAATGATTAATTTTTATATAATTATAATAATACAATATAACTACAACAATGTTAAAGTATTTTATATAATTTTAAATATTTATAAGCAATTTTCTTTCTTTTTTGTTTTAAATTATTTCTTATTTGTGTATATTTCTATTTTTGTACAATGTTTTCAAACAGTTTTTAACTATTTATTCAAGCAATTATATACCGAACATTTAATATAATGGGGTTGGGGTAGTTGCATTGGAAACAAAAGTTTGATTTCTAGTTCGTTTTGTGTTTCGTGTAAATGATATAAAAGCAAAAGATTATGCTACTAGAACCATGAACCGAAACTTAACCCCAATCATCCATCGTGCAGATTTGGTATTTGGAGTTAAGAATTACGGTTGAACATAAATTTTCTTAGTAGTTTAAAGAAAAGGTTACCGAAATAAATTCTTAGTAAATCACAAACTGTCCATTAGTATTTTTTATTTATAACTATTTTGATAGATCGCACTGCACTCGCGTGAACACCCATATGTATGTGAATGATTTGTTTTATATCGGATGGAATAAGAAAGATGTGGTGTACCATCTACTGAAACTATCACTGACTATTTGCCATCAAAAACAATTAATCTATTTGAGTAGAGAGCATTGAAGGAAAAACAAGATGAATATGCGAAAATACATGATAAATTTATTTGTACATATAGTCATGACAATGCTCAAATCAAACAGTTCTTTCAAAAACTGTCAAGGACGAAACACTTGTGAACGAAGTTTTACCCCTTATTGTCCCTATACATATTTAACATTCTTTTGCAAAAGTAGATAAAAACAACAATTCATATGATATAGTTATGATCGTTTCAAAAGACCTATACACTTCTTAATTTGGCATGACTTCTAATAGTTCCAATACCCGTCATATAATGTACATAATAATTTATTGAAATATTAAATGTATGTATATAAATATATAGTAATTATTAAGGTTATATACTTATTAATTCAACATAGTTAATAATTTATTTATGTATTCAATATTATAATGTACAATGTAGATGTAGATAAATTTATAATAATATTATGCGATATTATGATTAACTATATTATAAACTTTGCTGTATTATATATGTATGTATCTCTGCTTTTCATTCTTATATTACTTGCATAATAATCATAGAATAACATATCACATTGAAAATTTGTGCTTCTATGATGGCATCTTGGTGTATATATTGATATAAGTACAGTATACAGACGTAAATGAATAATATATTATTTTATTGTAAGATATAATGTAAAGTATACATTTTTTCATTAACTAAAGTGCCATTATTGTTACATCGACACAAACATTAAACCATGTATTCCATTCACATACTACATTATATGTATGTTACCGTTCACATGTAGATAAAACAATAGTAATTATATATAAATATGGTATTGCCGCGCTATTATACACACATTATAAGAGAAGAGGTAAAAAGTATATTATTTAAATAAATAGATTTTAGTATATTATATGTAAAATATTTAAGTAATCATCTGGATAAGGTTACTAATAATCCTAATAAAATATTTTGTTTCATAAATAATATATATGGTACAAAATACAAAATTTTCAAACATATTGTTATTGCAAATCAGTATACATATAGGCTCTATATACGATTATATCAATACATGAGCATATAAATAAATTAGATGTTATAGGATATCAAATATAACTTATAAATATTTAATGTATCAAATATTATAAAAAAAAAAAAAACATGTGGACCAAGAGACTATAAAAGGTATATGTAATCAAAAATGTCATTGGGCTGTATCTATGTATATTGTCTATTGGTCAGGTAGAATTGCGAAATATTAGAAAATATGCGGTGCCAGTATATACAGTAAGAAATTATAGATAAGAATCCAATAGCTGGTTTAGTTTTAGCACATTTCAGATATTGTATTGTTTGTGTTGTGTGCACTGATTTATAATAAACATATTGTATCGTTATATAGCTGATCGATTAACAATACAATCTAACTCGATCTATCAATACCTATGGTATATACAAACAATTAGATATTTTATATAATGATAAAATTAAATATTATAATTTTTACTATAAAATAAAATGATATTACAAAGGTATTCTTATATGCATATAATTTAAAAAAGTAAGATCAATGCCTGCGTGTGTCAATATTGTGGCGCGATGATTTCGTATATGTCTGGTTAAATATTAATAATAAAATACAAGTTACAAAAAATACATAATATCAATAAAGCATTAAAATACAACACAGCACATCGTTATTTACATTTTATCCAAACTATGGTATAATAAAATGCAGTTGAAAAATTAAATATAATAATTGAATATTGAAATATTTGTACTCTGTATCACAAATTTTTGTACAATCGAGTACAATTTTTAAAATTATCATTTGTACATTGTTTTCAATATATAGTTTTACTTAATAAAAAAATTATTGATTTTTGAGTTATACGACCATTCTAAAAATTAGCTATTTCATTTACATATAATATAGAGAAAAAAAAGTATGAAAATACTAAATTCTGTGTGTGTTATGTGAAAATATGTACGAGTGCTTAAACTATATTATATACAATATACAACTAACTATATATGTTACAATATAAAATACAAAACGTATACAGATAGACAGTTACAATTTAATAATCTCATATAGTATTATAATGTAATTTATTTAATGCTATATACAGCATAATTGGCGATAACTAAAAGAAGTCAAATTTAAACATTTTATACACGAAGTTTTTTTTTTTTTTTTTTAATAATTTATATAAATTGCAAGTCAAATTATTTTGTTATTTATCTATGATAATATATAATAACTTTAAATTTAAATTGTATTCATATGTATTATATGTATTGTAAAGTGTCTTCCACATTAAGAGTGTTCAAACGTTAAAATAACAGCTATATACAATTTGAATGATTTTTATAATTATATTAAGTGTGGAATGATATCATCATTTAGATGACAACCACAGCTCGGTTTCATAGCATCACTATACCACTTAAAACAGGCTGTATTTCAGCAAATAACACGTTCGACGTTGCCTTGCAATGCATTAAGTCTTTGTGACTTGTCCATTACTCAAAATAATGGCACCTCACCAAACTTGTTCCTTCAGCAAATTGATTCGTTTCATTAATTGTATGACATGTGACACTGTCTGGTTGAAAGGCCATGTTGCCTGCATCGATATCATTGATTGAGCATTGTTTTGTAACGAATTCCATTAATCGTAACACCAGTCAATTTTTCTGGATGCATTGTTGAATTTGTTGTGGGTTGCATTCACTTTGCTTGTTAACAAAACCATTCTTTTGATGATAGATTTTTATTGTTGCTTCAGCTGAATGTCAAAGACTGAGCATCCCTAAATTGGAAAACACTTTATATACAAATATATACTAAAGTATTGTATTATATATACGTTTACGAATACAAATAGAAAAATCACATATTATATATTATGATAATCATATAGACTATAACTGTATGAGAGAGAGAAAACTTTATGTTAAAATATATAATATATAGTTTAAAAAGGATTGTTAAGGTATTCCAATATAGTTTTAAGTGCAGACTGGAAAATATATTTTGCGAGTCTTACTTCACAAATATTATTTTACATATACCATATATATAGGTGTATCTGCATATACATAAAAAGTTTGAGGAGAAATAAACTTTTCTTATACGAGTACATTGGCAATGTTAGAGACCATAGAGTATTTTATTATATTCTATAAAGTTTTAAAGGTTTAACTTTAACGAAAATTTTTCAACAGCGAAAAATTGTAAGCAGCGCATTATATTATTATTATTTATTTTATTATTATTTATTTATTTATATTTATATTTATGAAATTTCTTCTAAATAGTAAAAAAAAAATATATACTAATAGAAAAATAAATGTTGATTCCAGAGTATAATAAATATAAAGAAATATAAAACTTAAATTATTTCTGCAATTATAAAGGTGACCAAAAAACTAACATTCAATAGCATTCGACCAATCGTAATCGACATTGTAATCACCCCTTTTGAAATAACCAAACCATCGTATTGCTGAGGATGGGGTGACTTAACGTCCATGCATCACATTAAGGTTCATGGATATAATTTACAATTAAAATGGAATTAAAGCTACATAGGAATTATAATTTTTGTATTGAAATGACATAACGTCCTTAGACATTATGTCCATTCCGTGGTGGAAAAAAAATAAAGTTCATGTACATAAGTTTCATATATGAAAAAATATAACATTTCAGTAACATAACATACATTAGAAATGGTAGCAGGAGAAACTTGTAAAGTAATAGAATCATTTGTTTTCTGGCATTTCTTCTGGTCAACAGTGTTCCGCGATCCACAAAGTACGTGGCTACATGCGGTGTGGCGGCAACATCATCTGTATTCATTCGTAATTTTATACTATTAGGTTATATGACCAATGTTTAATAACATTTGTATGCAAAATCCATGGACTCAAATGCTTATTCGAGATGAACATTAGTACCTTTTTAAATTGGCATTAATTTCCATCGACCTTAATTTCATTTAAATTGGAATACCATGGCATGAACATTAAGTCACAGGTGCTCCACATTTCTGTTACAAGGACTTGCTTTCTTTCAACAGATGTGTAACGAATTGCTCTGTTGTATTAATAAAACAACATTTAATCCTGAATCGACGAAAATAAGAATAAAATTAACAATTTTTCGGAAATAATTTATAATAATGAAAATGTTAATTTTTTAAATTAATTAGATAGAATGATTATATAATATTTTAAGTTAATATGCGATTGTAGTATTATTAGATTAAATAAATAAAATCGTAATATTTGGTGCATGATGAATTTAGAGTAATACCATATATGTAGGTGCAAGTATAACAGGTACATTTTATGAAAATATTCTTTGAAAATGATTTAATAAAATCGTGCCGAATTTGAGTTTCTAATCAAACAGTCAATATAACGTTTTTTATAGAGCTTCATTGTGTTGACAAGTGCCTGTTGTCTATCTATGGGAGATGTAGGCTTGTATTATCTGTTGCTCTTCGCAATTAAGTTGTCGACTTGCTTACTTATGGAAACGCTGATATCCACTTTAATTTCCGCGTTGCCGAACATTAACAACTGTGTGGATATGCTGATTTTGGTTAATATAAGAAACATATATATGCCAATATTTAATATATTTCTTGAATTGTTGTATGAAAGTTTATGTGGAACAATTATTGAAAATAAAAAAAAAAAGATACATTTCAACCAGCCAATTATCTGTAGAAAAATAAATGGTCACCTTAGTAAATATACTTATTGCGATTCTATACATACAATTAAAAATGAAAATATAACGTATAATGAAATGTTTATATACCGAATAGCATACAATAAAAAAAGTATTGTACATAAATATTTATTTTCTATTTTTTTAATTCATTAATTACATTATAAATAAGATGCCTTTTTAAACACCACAAAATAAAATATACTCTTACCGACGCGAATATAATACAACAAGATTATATATATTCATTTAGTCAAAGACAGATACTATATATACAATAATATAATAATATTATTAAGAAAATCTGTATAAATTGAATGTATTATATAATATTATATAGTTTGTATATATATAATAGAAGAAAAACCATATCTTTGATGAAAATTTTCAATTAAATTTTATGACCGAAAAAGACATTGCAAAGAGTACATCATAAGTCGTTAATTTCAATGTTATCATGATTTTAAAACTCAATAAAAATGACTTCTTCTTAATATACTTTAATTAAAGTGATAAAGTGTGTGTGTATATATAAAAGTGAAAAATATATTCCACACTAACTTTGAATATTAAATATTATTATGATTATTTTTCGTATTATTATTTTTCCATTGAATAAAATTTTTTCATATATTTATTATAATATAATAAGATAGTTTAAATTCTATATAATTATATATATATATATATAGAGTTAAATAGAGTTATATAATTATGCGATGGTGTCTTATTTTAATTATATACATTCGCTATATATATTAATGATAATAAATGAATTTATAACCGCAATGTCGTTCCAGCTTGATCATAATAACTTTTAATTATATACATTTCCATTTCAATTTTAAACGAATCAATTTTAATAGTATTAATAAGATTATATATTGTACAATACATATATTTATGATATAATATAGTGCGGTTAAACTCGTGTTTTACTTTATTCGTATATTACCATATATACACACAAATAATATTAAATATATTGAGTTGATAGAATGCTTCCAACCTCTTTCTACTCGCATAAGAATTACCAAAAATGTTGGTACTATTAATTATTTGAAAGCAAGACGTAATATACATCATATATTGTTATGTATATATATATCTATATTAATATATATTTTATGCGATACTTAGAACTATGTGTTTTTAAAGTAACAATATTTACAATATAGCATTATTATTAGATAGAGTATATGTTTGCCACATTGACTTACATTTTCTAAGTTAGCGTTAAGATTGTCTTAAAAATATTAAATATAAATTATGCTTTTCCATTTAAATGTTCCTTTGAATTCGTTTACAGAAACAAAATATCTTTAATAAATATAGTATTGGACAGGATACAATTCAGTAATGTTATTATGCACAACGTATACTATAACATGAGATATTCAATCATATATGCAACTTATCGTATACACAAACCATTCATTACGCAATCAAGTTGGTAAATTAATTCACATGGCAGTATATAACAATTTACCAGTTGGTTAATTCCATTATTTTTATATATGTCAGTGAATAGCCCATAATTAATTAATTAAATAACAAATTATTCATTTACATAGATAATTAATTAAATTAAAGCAAAATACATTCGCATTTGTATTTGTTATTTGAAAGTGTTCAAACAGAATCCAGTTGAATTTATGGTCTGTTAATGAAAAATGAATTAATTTTATATAATAGAAACTAAAATAATATTGAAAAAAATAACAAACTTATCATATAGAAGTGGTGCACAGAGCTAACGACGATAACAGGAGCACAATATTTAATAGTTATTCAGATTTGCTATATATTACAAAATGTGTTTAACCCCGGTACGCACTCCATCAACCTAACTGGATAACTATACGCCGGTAACTATGTGAGTTTATTTTGTACAAACCATTTTAAAATGTACCTTTCTCAATTTCTATATATAACAATCAATTATTTTCTTTATTCGATAGTGCCAACATTTCTATCCGCATGCTCTAAACTAAGTAATTTTTTTTTTTTAAACCACACATGTTTCTACGTGAAATAATTTGTTTGTGTATATTAATATTTCATCATATACTAAATAATAAATCATATTTATGTGTGCGTGGTGTTGATATGAACACAATTTTATTGTTTTAAGAATAAAGAACAGATGTGAACAAATATTTTATTTGTACCAATTGTGTACGAAAATTTAATTTGTTAACGTTTTGTATAAAAACATACGCATAATCAATAAAGTAGCAATGGTCATTTTAGACTTTTGAGCTTCTATGTGTTTTTAGAATAAACCATCGGAATCGTAATTCTCATCGTCACACTAAACAATATGAACATATATGTATGTTTGTGAATTGCATAAAAGTTATGTACAAGTAACAAAAAGATCAAAGATGGAATGAAAAATAGGGCATCGTTTGAAGATGAAGTTTTGCATGGCTGTGTGAGAATAGAGAAATATTGATTTTATTAAAAATTTTAATCAAACAACAAATAATTACAAAAACCATATAAACTCATACTATTATATTATATTATATTTATACTATTATAGACATAGTATACTATATAATAATAATAATAATATAGTCTCGCATTTATCATTTGATTTATGATTCAAGGATATTTTATATAAATGATTATTTTTTTATTGTATTATTTCATTGACAATATGTATAGCAATTTAATATTAACAATATAATCGTTATATATTGTACAATAGTCTATGTGATGTATGTTGATATTATATGTAGAAATACTATATATTGGTAGGCTATATATATTGTATATAGGAAGTAGAGCATCAGCGCATACGAATATAAAGTATATTATACGATATGATACTATGAACTTTTATATATCATCATTCAAAAGAATACGCAGAATATATATATAGATAAATTCTAATCAAATGTGATTGAATGAAATTTATGAGCTTACATCTAAACAAACAGTTTCTATAAAATAGATTAAACGCGTACAATAAAAACCATAAGAAATAGAATTTAGTTGATGCAGTATAAAGTTTAGATATTTTCAAAATAAATTACAAATAATACTAAAAACTTTTTCTGGTTTTTTTTTTTTTTTTTATTCCGTGATGGATCTAATTTGTATAGAATATATCTACAATATTATGTGATATGTGTACGTTTATGGTTTTGTATAGCATCCATAATATTATAGTTAAATGTGTGTATAGATAGAATATATATATATAGATAGATATAGAACAAACCAACATTCATTCATGGGTCTCTCCCCGCTATATAACACATAATATGATATAACTTCTATATATATATATAAATTGAGAAAGTTTATGGCTTCATGATTGCTTGTCACAATAAAAAGAAAAAATTAGAAACGTAAAAAAAAAAAACCTCTCGATTTTATGTTATACGTTTGACTGTGTAATGGGTATATATATAGGCATGTGTGCCAATGTGCCAAAGGATACGGAAGATTATCTCTTGATTTATGTGTGATACGTTTTTCATAGTTTTTTCTGTTTATTTTTTACTTTTAGATTTTCCAGAGATTTTATTTTATTAAAATAAAAAAAAAAAAAAAAAGCAAATATATATTTTTTTTTTTCACACACAATAAGAAATATTATTGTATTATTTTCTATAATGTTATGGAATTTGTTTTTTCGGCTGCGTGTATGTTCTTTCTGTGCCCGTTCATCGCACACACAAAAACGATATTGTATTTATATACCAGCAATTTATTGGTTTTTATATTCATATACATGAATTTTGTTTTCCATTTTTTTATGAATACCGATTTCAGAAATTATTTGAATCATATGGTGTAATTTGTAATATGTTTCCATATAATATGAGGTAATCTTTCTTTAGTTTAGCTTTATCAGATAGATATATCGAAAATAATATAGGTATAAAGAATTTACAGAGTTATGGAATAATATCAATAGGATTATTTGTGAAATATATGTTATGTAATTGAAGTGATGAATAATAATTGTACATGCGTCATGAATAATCGTCATAATCATGATGTTAGTCCAATTGGAGTATATACGACATCTTTCCGACGCAATCATTACAGTTAAGTTGGTAAAATTACTCAGCATGGAAGTCTATAATAATTCACCAATTTGTTTGCAATTATTGAAAGTGAATGTCATTATTTTTATATAAGTGATTAGATCATAATGATGATGTTTGTGTCAGACATTGTTAATCTTTGAGTAACGTTCAACGCCGTATATTTTCAATGATATCCGTACGATAAAAGAACAAATGATAACTCAGCAGCAGAAAAATGTCAATATTAAAGTACAATATATACTGAAAAATTTCACATTTGGCAATTAAAGGCGGTAGTTCAAGATAGATTAGCATGAATGCTATTCACTGTGCACCATTGAGTGTTATTTGTACCATTTTGTTAGTATAATTTTGATATTCTTGTGTTCGTTTAGAGTTGTTGATTTTATAGAGAATAACGTAAATGTCTTCGTGTTGGGTTTAATATGAATTGCGTGAAATGTATGTAATCCGTATTTCAGCTAGGGCATTATATATTGCTATTGTTAGGTCAATATAATTGAATATGCAAATATTGTCTTCGCATTGTAGTATACATATAACGAAATCGATTAAGATTACATTAACAGTTCTTCAATTTTCCACCCTAACTAAAAATTCATTATTACATCTACACAGATTTTTATTAATTCAATTATTCTTATGGCTGAATCGCCCATACACTGTTGTGTTTCTATTGTTAATCTCTGAATATTTTGAAAGATATTCGCTTTCTGATTATATAACCGAACAAATGATTGAAGTTGACTAATTTTTAGTATGAAAAATACTGGAAACATAACATAACAAAAATAACAACCCTTTTGGTTAGCAGAATTTCTTGCTAAATTTACACTCGAGAAATTACCGATCTATGGAATTTGTTTTATAAAATAATTATCGTACCAATTACGGTGGACTATGAATTTAGCGACAAAATTATGTTGAATATTGTAAGAAATCAGAATTTTAAATTGCATTTTTTTATATAACAATATTGAATGTCCAACATTAAAATTTTAATAGCTATGGGTCTTAAATTAATAAATAAATATATTGAATGAATTCTTACCAATTACATAATCAAGTTTTTAAGTATATCAAGCAGGCTCTGCTTTATTTTTATAACATATCTTCTATTATGTATCATATGTTCCTATAGATATTTTAAATATTAAAATATTATTGTCCTATAAGCACTGCATTTAACATGATGATTACGTAAAATTTCATCTGAAGCATTAAGAGTTCGATTTTTATTATCGGCAGTTGCATATTTATCGTTAATTTAAATCATAACTAAAAATAAAAAATATAAAAGTAATAAATAAAAACGTAAAAACTTAAAAATCCGAGATATTTTTATGGGATGGATTTTATAGCATTAGGTGGCCTTGAGTATCGTATTGACCTTTGGATAACCATGGATAGTTGGGATAAGACACTATAACGGATATCCAACCCTTCCCATTAATTATAACGTTCGAGTTAATCGATCAAATGGTATAAGAGTTAGTGGAATTTTAAACACGAGGTACAAAAACATTATGATAAATCATTTCTGTATATCAAAATTACATAAGTACTAGAAAATCTAGTTATTATAAGAATATAGGATTTGTCGTTCCCAATGGAATTATAGCTTAGAAAAATTTAATATATAATCAAACATGTGCAAAAAGCAAAAAAATAAACAAAAAACAAAAAAAAACTAATAACAATTTACATTTAGCTCTGCTTAAAAATAATTTCACAAATACTAATGCGATTACAAAATCTATACAATGGATTTATATAAATAAATAAAATCATTTTACCTTTTTTCGAATTAAGTAAACGGAGCAAATTTAAATACATATAATCTATTTTTTCTGCATTTTGTTTTTATACATGTAATGCATATTATTAATTTTGTCAGAAATATATGTAAGAGGATTTATGAAATATTTATTTAATTTTGAATTTGATTTAAACGGTATAATTCAAAATTTATATTTTCTATATAAATTCATTAATGCACCAACGGGCATAGAGTTAAATGGAATGCCTTAAGAATTCATGAACTATATACATTATGCAATTATCAGAACTTTTAACCGAATTTATATGCAAATAAAAGATAATCAGTGAGAAGTAAAAATAAATATCCTTACTAAATTTTATATATAAATAGCATTTGCAAGGAAGAAAACTATATCGTATCCGTCGTTTCATTTCACTCAATTTATAGTAAAATACACATATAAGAAAGAAATATTGCGATATATTTGATACTGATAAGCTAAAACATCCACAAATAATCGTATTACAAAATAGAAACATCGTATAGTCACATTTCTCATAAACAAACATTAAATTACAGAAATTGCCATATAATACAATATCACAAAATGCACAACCCATAAAAATCTCTTTAACAGCGTTATTACATTCATATATAAAATCTGTTAAATATCTAATCTTCTACACTCACTTTACATTTTTTAAATATTCTTGACATTACATAGTACACGTATATATAATAATATGTAATATGCTATTGCTATACTATTTTAAAAAATACTTGAAATAATATGATTTCAGCATTCATAAGTATTCATTTTCTTTCGTACAATTTTTTTTTTTATAAATTTATAACGAAAGCTGCATAAAATCTAGAACACATTTATTGTTCTATTAATATGTGATTTGCTTATGGTGTAATGTAATATATATAATATTGATATTTCTTATTGATTTTGCCATATACTATAATTTATTTTTATATTTTATGTGCATATTTTGTATACAATATATAGCCATGTATATGTAATAATGTGAGGAAACTAATCTCTTCTCGATAGTACCACTCCACATGTAGCACAGATATCCCTGATATATCCCATCATATACTGATTACTGATTAAAATAATGTCAATGGTATTCCAATTTTAAAATTAGATTATCATTATTTTATTTATTATCAACCAATTACTAGTTATCGTATATATTAATATTTGATTGCTATACATATTTTAATTTATAACAAATGCAATCTCACTTCCCAACAAAACAAACCTATGAGAAAACTTTCAACATTCCTCTCACTTTTACTACTTGTTTTACGTTTTACTTTAGTTTCAAATTTCCTATTTCGGGAAAATTGTTAGTTTCAACGGAAACTTATATTTTTCTGACAATAGATTTGTTCTTTTTTTATATGTTGTTTTCTATTATAATATTAAATTATTATATTTGCATTGAAGAATAATTGAAAATTAAAATTATATTATTATATTATAAATAAGTTATAAATACCTAACATATTAGCCATTATGGGCTAACTCAAATAAAAAAACATTACGGCATTATCCATCTTCTGATAATTGTAGACCGATTGGTGAATTGTTATATACTACTCCCATTAGGAGTAATTTACGATCCTAAAATGTAGATGTTGGTTGGGCTATTGGTTCGAGTAACATGACTTGATTTTAGTGATGATGAATATATCCATATAATTGGACATTTTTATTTATAATTTTAATTTTATTATTTATAAAATTATAATTATAATTAACGAAGTGTAAAAACGATTCGCGTAATAATTATCTAATAATCCAATCAATCCAAATCAATTACAAATTTAAATTTTAATAAAAAAATATTTCAGCAGTTGACCGTCCATTTTATTATTTTTTTTTTATGTTAATGAGAATGGAGGAATGGAATTTTTTTTTGTTTTGGTTTGTAATTTACACACAACACCCACAGTCCCACGTAAAACTTTGAAAAACTTGCTCCGATTTCAAATTTCAATGCGATTTCAACACTCACTTCTCCACTATCGCACTGAATAGAGTACGAACATTACACCCTAAAAACATTTTACATAGTTTTCAAGTTTTGAATTTTTCAGACGGCTGTGAAAACTGAAAATTTTTTGAAAACTTTTCAAACTCACATCTCTTAGTATTTGCATAATCGGTATAGGCTCGGTATTAGATGTTTTAGTTCTTCTTTGTTTTTTGTGTTCTATAATTTTTTTTACTAAATATTATAAAGTTAATTGTAAAAATAAATATAAAATATGAACTTGATGTTTAAATTTATATAATTTTCGTTTCTTTTTATTGTAATTAAATTAATTTTATATTATTCGTTCTAATACATACACTCTGCTTATTTTTGTTTTTTTTCTACGTTATCAAGTTTTGTATAATTTTTTGTAATGTTAATAAAATTTCATTCACTAGCATAATATTTTAAACTGACGTTGTATTATTAGAAAAAACAAATAATAATAATATATTTAAATTAATTTAAGTGTCGAAAAGTGTTAAATAGGTTTAAAAATGTGAAGTCAAAAATTTCAAATATGCAATACACATATGTCATGCTAACAATTGTGATGTCATCTAGATCTCAAAATTTATGTTTCAAATAATTACATTGAACGCATTCCATGCAATGAAAACAAAAAAGTCACATGCGAAACGTCAAACCTAAAAGCTCTCTTTATTTTTTTTCCTCTTATTTCACTTTCTTCACGGGAAAATGGCAGCGATTTTCCACAATTTGTTTGATTTATAGGTTTATTCATTTTATAAATGCGGTGTGCGTATTGATTATGCAAGTGATCTTATTAGTTTTTTTATTGTTTTATTGTAAAACTATAATTTAAAAAAAGTAATGTATCGTTTAATAAATAATAAACAATTTTCACATAAAAATTTTAAAATATTGACATCCACCACTACCTCATTGTCAAATAAAAAATTCTTATGGACCTCATGTTGTGGTTGTAATTTTAAACAAACAAATTCCGTAACACAAAAGAACGATCAATATTTCTCCATAAATCAACAAAATAATTGTTATGGTAAATAGTAATAATATTTCAATTTAATTATATTATTTTCAATCGTGCAAAAATAAATATGTATTTAAAAAGTAGGGTTATAATCTAATTCACATGTAACACATTTGTCTTTTTTCGTTCTTTACAGAATTTAAATTCAATAATTTTTCAATATATTCCAATATTCGTTCACAATCAACAACACCATTAAATATAGAACAAATATTACAAATAAGACTAAAGAAAAAACGTTTTAGAAATAAAAAATTTGCTGAATTACTTGAAGGTAGAAAAAATTATAGTAATATTTTTAAAAATGATAATCACAATAATGTTTTAACAATTTTTTTTTTATTACAGTAAATGACGGATCATATTTACAAACAAAAGCATCTGTACAGAAATTAAAATCAAAACAATTAACAGAATTTATAAATAAATCAAATGCATTAAATAATTTTTCAACATCAACTTTTTATAAATTAAAATCACATTCACATAAAGAAAATAATCCACAATTAATCGAACCACCCATAATTTTTATAGAAAATCCAAATTTTAAATTAAATAATGAAAGTAAACAAATTGCAGATATCCTTGAAAGTTATAAAACATTTAAAAAATCTTATGAAATTGATCAATATTTAGATGAACCTAATGTTGCATTAAATAAAAACTCACCGAGTACTGATGAAGAATTAATAGAATTTTTGTAAGTGATAAACTTTTTTTTCCTATATCAGAAAGTGTCTGTGTTGTGTCCACTGCTTCACAAAAATGAATTATCTTTTGTCGCCCACTTACATACTTAAATAATATATTATTACAATATTTCTCTTGTGCAGATTTAGAATAATTTATTAAAAATATAAATATTATTAGTATGATTGAACGAAATCAATTGTTTTTCCAATTATAATTAATTAATTTACGTAAATAATATTTATATCTAATTTTAGACCAAAAAATTCTAAAGAAATTTGTGATACAAAATATGTTGATGATGAACATGAAATTGATGCAATTGCAGAAGATGAACACTTAAATTTGATTGAGCAAGAAGATATACATGTTAAATCTGAAAAAAATACGAAAACAAAGAAAAAAACTCAACTGCATATAAAACCAAATCAATATAAGACATCAGAACATGAAAAATTAGCAAAAAAACAATCAATAACAACAATTTTAATTGCTTATTTAGAAATGTGTGTTCAAAAATCAATGACAAATCGTGGACTATCTGTGTTATTACATTATCGTACAAGATATCGTCAAATGGATATAAAATTGGATAACATCGAATTATATAATATTTTAATGATTGGTTATGCTGAAAAAGGAAATTTACATAAAATTAAAGAAATTTTAGCTATTTTAAAATCCGATAATATACCATTGATACCACAAACATATGCATTAATATTTGAATGTATTGGTCGTTTACCATCTACTGACTCAAATCAAAAACAATTAATACATTATAAAAATGCTGCAAATGTATCTGTAAGTTTTTTTTTTTTTAGTTATTTTCTGATTTGATTTATAATACTATTTTAACAAACAATTAATTTCTAGGGAATTTCATTAAATGATATTATTGATAAAAGTAAATTTTTATTCGATCAACAAGAAATAGTACTATCGGCAATAAAATCTATTGAACCAGATTTTAAACCAATTTATACACCACCAAAATTAACGTATTCAAATGAATTACTAAATCGTTTGAATGAAAATGTTAAAAATCCTGATTTTATATTTAATAATAACAAAAATTATAATTATTTGCCCGGTACAGAAATAATGGAATCAAAACGCGGTTTTACATTAAATGAATACGAAAAATTTACAAATGATCAATTAGAAATTGAATTAAATGGTTCTGTTACAATTAAAAGTATACAAAAATTTAATAATATAAATGATACAGTTTTAGATTATGTAAGTAAAATCTATTTAACTTTTTCTTTTTTTTGTCTTTTTTTAATTAAAAATTTCTTTTTCATTAAATTTTAAATTATTCTATTTGGGTTTTAGCGTAATAAATTAAAAGATTTACATCAAAAATGGCGTGACGATATTTTTATAGCATTCAATCGTGATTTTTGTTCATTACGTTCACATTCACAATTACGAACAAATTTATCTGTAAATATATTACCATATTTAAAAACGTTAACCGTTGAACAGTATACAGATATAATATTACAAGAAGTACGACAATTAGCGGAAGGTTCAGAAATGTTTAGTTTAAGTGTTGGTCAATTATATCGTAGTTTAGGACAAAAAGTATATTCAAAATATCAATTAGAACAAAAAAAACGTAATGGATTATTGGAAAAAATTGATAATATATATCATTTGTATTGTGAAACATTTAGTAAATGTAACAGTACAGATAATCCACGTCAATGTTGGCAACGTTATATTTATCAATGCCGAAATTATGGTGCTAGTATGGATATTTCAGAAACACAATGGCCAATGTCTATAAAAATTAGTATTGGTCGTTTTTTATATCAAATATTATTAAGAGATTTAAAATTAGATGTAAATTTAATACGTGTAAAAAAATTAAAATCCGAAAATTATTTGCCAGCATTTTATACGTTGTTTCGTAACCATGGAAAATTAATTAAAGAAGATGTTAAACCACATCCGGTATTAGTTAAGTAAGTGTATTACATTTAGTCTCTGTTATTACAACTTTTATTTTTATACTGTAGTTTAAATTTAAGTTTTATAAAAAATTCTAAATGATTTATTTCCACAAATTATGCATTAAATTTATTTTTAATCAATCATCAGTCTCTTAAATAATTTACGATTGATTTCTATGATTTTGCGATTGAAGCATTTGCAATAAGAATAAGAATAAAATAGATAAATATAAATAAATAATAATAATTCTTCAAGTTTATTATTTTAGCTGTGTTGTAAACTATTCCCAATACATTTTATTTTTCAAATATAAATTATCTTTTTATTTTTTCTTAAGATTATATCGTTGTGCACAACAAGATACATTAACATTTGATGCAAATTTGGTACCAATGTTATGTCCACCACAACCATGGCATACACCAAATAATGGTGGTTATTTATTATCATATTCGGATTTATTACGTTTACCAACGCATGCCCATCAGCAAATGGTTCGTATAAATGAATTGCCAGAATCGGATCTTTATCCAGCATTAGATTCATTAAATCAATTGGCAAGTATACCTTGGTGTGTGAATAAAAGTGTATTAGATGTAATATTGAAAGTATTTAATGATGGTGGTAGTAAAAAATTAGATGTACCAGAACCACCAAGTGCCTTACAATCACCACAAGTACCAAATAAAGTAGAATTAGATAAATTAACGAAACAAGAAAAATTTGAAATATTAAAAGAAAAAATGAATCATAAACGTCAACAAGCTGAAATGTATAGTCTGTGGTGTGATGCTTTATATCGATTATCGTTAGCAAATCATGTAAGTTGTATTTATTTATTTATTTCAAAGTTATAATTATTTGCTCATTTACAATTTATTTTTAAATTTAAACCTAGTATCGAGATCGTGTATTTTGGTTACCACATAATATGGATTTTCGCGGTCGTGTTTATCCGATACCACCCCATTTAAATCATTTAGGCGATGATTTGGCTAGAAGTTTATTAATATTTAATCAGAAAAAAAAATTAGGTCCAAATGGTTTTTATTGGTTAAAATTACATTGTATAAATTTAACTGGTTTTAAAAAACGTGAATCCATTGATGAACGTTTAAAATATGCTGATGCAATAATGCCCGAGATATTAGATTCAGCTGATAATCCGTTAACTGGACGTATGTGGTGGTCAAAATCAGATGAACCATGGCAAACCTTGGCATGTTGTATGGAAATAGCAAAAGTTATGCGTTCTGATAATCCAGAAACGTTTATGTCCGGTTTTCCAATACATCAAGATGGTTCATGTAATGGTTTACAACATTATGCAGCACTTGGACGTGATATGGCTGGTGCATGCAGTGTTAATTTGGCACCTTTAAATGTACCTCAAGATGTTTATAGTAATGTGGCAGCATTAGTTGAAGACCAACGTCAAAAAGATGCAAACTTAAACATAAAAGTTGCGCAAATTTTGAATGGTTTTGTAAAACGTAAAGTTATTAAACAAACTGTTATGACAACAGTTTATGGTGTTACACGGTATGGTGCCCGTTTACAAATTGCACGACAACTAAAAGATATCGATGAATTTCCAAAAGATTGGATATGGCCAGCATCACTATATTTAACAACGAAAACATTTGATTGTTTACGTGAAATGTTTACATCAACAAAAGAAATTCAAGATTGGTTTACAGATTGCGCACGTTTAATTTCAGCTGTTGGCGGACAACACGTTGAATGGGTCACACCATTAGGGTTACCAATTGTACAACCATATAATCGTCCTGACAAAAAATCGTTACCGAAAACAAATAAGATCCAAGAAAATTGTGCAAATGATAGCTATGATCGACCAAATGTATTAAAACAAAAAAATGCATTTCCACCAAATTTTATCCATTCATTAGATTCAAGCCATATGATGTTAACAGGATTAAATTGTGAAAAATTAGGTCTAACATTTATGTCAGTGCATGATTGCTTTTGGACACATCCATGTACAGTTGCTGAAATGAATCGTATGTGTCGTGAACAATTTGTTGCATTACATTCACAACCAATATTAGAAAATCTCTCAAAATATTTAGTAGACAAATATAGCTATGATGAAAAGTAAGTTTATATTTAATGAATTATATCAGGTTTTTTTTTAGTATAAAATTATATTAATTTTTTATTTATACATTTCTTTTTATTTTTACAGAAACATACCAAATGATGGTACAATTATTGAGACAACAAAACGTAAATTAAATCGTTTGTTGATTCAAATACCACCAAAAGGAACATTTGAACTTAACGAAATTTTAAAGTCAACTTATTTTTTCAGTTAATCTTATTTTTTTTTTTATCAATTTTAAGATAATTTTCGGAAATGTATAAAAACTCTACTTTATATATTAATTTAAAAATACTATATAAATATAGTATAAAATGTAACATTTTGTATGTAAATGAAGGACTAGTCAATAATTATTAAAAAATAATTTGGTAATGAAGAATTAAAACACCGTTTGAAGAAAAGTAATTAAATTTTAACATTTTTAAATATAAAATGTATATGATGTTGAATGTCAATTTATAATAGGTTAGTAAATACTATTATTTCTGTAACATACTTACATTAAATATTAAGTTTTTAAATAAAACAGTAATTGCCTTAACATTAAGATTCTAATACATATATTTCTCAAGTAATAATTAACTAGTAAACAGCATTAGAATCAATGCATTTTTTCCTGATGTGGTGGGAATTAGTAAATGTTGTAGTTCTTGGAATCTAGATGTAACGAATCTCAAAATAAAAACGGAATAATTTGCTTGTGTGTGTCTGGATTACCGCATATGTATATTATTGATTGAAAGGAAAAATTATGTAGTAATTATAGTAATATTAGCGTAACAATTGGCATAGTATTTCCCAAAGTATCACCATGTATAAACAAAAAAAAAAAAAGAAAATACGAACTAATACAAATCAGTTGGGCAAATCAATTTCCGAATTGCACTACCACCAAAAAGATTATAAAAACATTTTTTTTTCGTTTTTTAAGAGATTTCCAGGCGGTGCAAGAATAATATCCTTTTTCTTATATTATAAAGGACGCGAAATTTTTTCCCATGAAATTCTATATAAAACATAATTTTTTTTTATACATATGAAAAACTTTAAATGAAAATTCTGGGAAAACCCGTGAAATTCTCGATATTCACTAGTGGTGAAATGTCTTTCTAATATTGTAATTAAGATAATTGGAAATTTTCAGATAAATCGGACCATTAATTCGATTTTAAAAAAAAAGGCACTGCAAAAGTTATGTCCGAATTTGACCACTAATGGTACATCTAAATGTCCAAAACGTTAAAAAAAAACACTTTTTACATAAGTTTTGGGACATTTCGATGAATTTCAAACACAATGTGAAAAAACCGTCTCATAACTTTTGTGGTGACGCAGTGAACGGACTCAAAATATGAAAAAATTGGATTTCGTGAGTTTTAGAGCTAGCGCTTTTTCCTTTGGGAATCCAATAGAGTAGGACAAGGACCACATCTTTCCCCTGGGACCACTTCTGGGAAATCAAAATTGTCGGAGTTATTAAGGGGTGAAATTTCGGTTTTTTTCGGTAAGCCTTACTTTGAGCAATTATTGTAGGACCATCATAATACTTAGAGACTTGTGTTATAGCTTAAAATACAGGTCATATAGTCTAGTATATGGGATAATAAGGATTTTGGAAAATTCCGTTGGGAAACCTGGAAAAATCCCATCGGAAAACATGCGAAAATCGATGTTTTTCGTTGTTCTAGGAAATCCCCATTTCTCATAGGAAAATTCCAAAATAAATTTTATCGTATAGATTGAACCTTCCTTCACCTTTCTGCATCATTAGATTTTGGGATATATGAGTTTTTCCTAGAGTTCCATCCATCGGAAGAAAGGTCTACATTTGCATTTCCACTTTTTGGACAGCCATAGCCGGGAAACTGTTATAGTTAGGAAAAAATGTTCCTCCATAAATTGTAGGCCCAGGTGAGGACTACAACTGGTATTAGTCTTACTAAAAACTATTGAGTATTCCCGGAGTTAGGGGGCCCCAAAAGTGGGAAATGCGGAACCGGAGATTGGCCATAACTCCGCTCCCGGAGGGCTCCTGGGTCCCGGGCTAACCTATAAACTGCGCATCGACGTGCTCTACGTTTTGTGAAAAAAGAAATTGGATCGGAGCGATGAGGTCGGTCGGAATGGCATTTAACCATCACTATTTTTCAAGACTGCAAAAAATGCAAAAAAGAAATTCCCTTTTTTTTTTTCTTTTTCTTTATTTACCTTTTTTTTTTTTCTATTTACTTTTTTTCTTATATTCTTTCCGATTTTTTCAAAATTGTAAATTCACTCGGCGGCCGGAGCCACCTATGTGAGAATTTTTTTTTTTTTATATGCGACCATCATCGCATTTCGAACCCGCCGAATTCGTATCCCATATGTATATTCGCTACACCTCTACCTCATACACTACACTTGTTATTAATATTAATACGTCGGTTGCGATATATAAGGTACAATTTTTTTAATTCAGACAGGGTTCTCTAATATTCCTGCCCGATTTTACAAGAGTCCCCAAAAATGATGACTCTTTTTTCATAAGTTTCGGGACTTGCTAAAAAATAAAAAAATATTTTTTTCCTTTTTTTTTTTTTCAAATATTCTTTTCCACTCCCAAATTGTAAATACACAACAACCAAAACCACCTATTTGATATTTTTTTTCATATTGAAAAAATATATATAAATGCGATCCATCAATGCGTTTTGAACCCATGATATTCATATAACACATGAATATATTTAACATCTCTACCATATACACCACCAAATTTATTGATGTTTATTTGTTGATTTGCTTATGTAAAGTGTAGGAGAAAGTCACCAGATAAGATTTTATTGTAAGTTCATTTATTTTTTCTCTCGTCATATTTAAATGGACGGTAGAATTGATGAAGTTAATCAAATAATTGGACAAGTATTTTTTATATTAAATTAATTAAGTACATATTGATTTAATAATACTAATAATATTGATATAAAATGTAAACTGTATGTGAAAAATATGTTAAATTTTTTTTTTAATTAAAATAAAGATCACAATTAATATTAAAATATATCTATATTGTTTATTATTTATATATAATTCCAATTATTATTATTCAGCAAAGGCTTCAAAATACTTCATCGTCGTTTATAATTTTTGTGGATGTATTATCGCACACTTTTCTTCATTCCATTCCCAAATATAATGTTTGGTTTTTAATACCTTTACCATTAAAAAATATATGAAAAGTAAATTGTCTGTAATGTTTGGTAGAAGTCATAAGTACCACAAGTACTTGATTTGTAACCAAATTTGATGGGATTAAATGTAAATTTTTCTTGATTTTTTTTAATTAAAACACTTCATATTCAAATAGTTTTATGTTACAGTAATTTACAAAGCTGATAAACAGAAATATAAATAAAAATACTTAATTAAATATTTTAATATACTATGCGGATTAAATAAAATAAAATTCTGAGATTTACCTCTGATTAGATTTATCCAAAATATGTATTATTAAATGTCATCAAATCTCTTACTATATCGTTTTCACTTTGTAAAATTTTACGGTTGAACAAATATTGTCGCATAAGTCTGAACCTAGCCACCAGTAAGTTCGTTGATTGTTTATGTTGTCGATGCAATTACAGGATTAATTTTTTTCATTGTATAATTGTGTTTGTCAATTTAACAATATTTGTATGGTTACCCATTGAATTAATGTTATTATCAGTTTGTTTTGTTACTGGTGACGCACATCTGGATAAATAAAACAAATGCCATCAATGTTTGTTGTGGTGATAATTGCAGTAGATGTTCGCTTGCACATGATAAAATTGATTATACTATCATTGCTGTTATTGTTAATCTAATTGTTGACATTGTGATGGTGATATTATTGTCACAGAGTCTGGTATTATGGAATAATTTAAATAATGGTGGTTCTTGGTGCGGTGCGGTGTACCCAAATATAATTGGAATGTGGCTGAATCGCATTTATCTATAGAATAAAATTTATTTTAAATTATTTTATTAAATATAATTATTTAATTAAAACATATTTGAATTTGTGGATATATTAAATCAATTAGTGGGGTTAATTTTATAAAATATTTGGATTTTATATTCACATTTTAGTCATTGTTGTGGATATTAAATGTGTGTTGATGCATGTGATTGTGACTATGAGAGAAATTGTTGGCGTTATGAAAATTACAAAATCGGTTTAAGAAAATATAGCATCAATAGCACTGGCTATTTTACTATATTGTAATGTAAATTGTGTACGACATAATTTATGGCTGCTGGACAAGGCCAGCATTGTAATTTTACGATCAGTATAAGTAAATCACAGAATTTAACATATAAAATTGTCCAAATTGTACGAGAATATAGAATGTTATGCAAATTTCCGAAATATTCTATATAAAATTTAAAATAGAATATATAAAAATTATATGGCGCTATTTAATTGTTGATTTAATACAACTCTTCCAAGAGTATAATATAGAATAATATTTACAATTAATTTTGGATGATACCTTGGATGAAGGTACATCTATAAATCATTTCACATTAAATTTCATCAATATACGTTTCCATATGTTGCATCCATAATAGTGAATCTATCATTTCGTCCGTATTGTGACACTGCACCAGTTGTCTGCGCACCTACAGATATAAGAAAAGAAGAAATTTATTATTATTATTATTATTTTACTATATACAATTGAATTAGTTTTATATTTTATAATTTATTTACAACCTCTCGCTTCGTTGTTCTGTTGACAATCATGCAATGTATCTCTGCAGTTACAATAGGCATCACCCATGCTCTAACTATAAGGTTGAAAAATCTGGTATATTACCACCATTCGATCGATCTGCCAACGAAATTTGTTTGATGTGTCATGTGTGCGTGTGTTTAAAATTAAATCAAGCATTTGTATTGCAATTTCTTTTATAATGTTATGTTAATTGTTCATCTGCACCACATAACCGTCTTCACACTATTTATGCAATCATTTTATTTCGTATTTTTTCTGTATCGTATGTATCGCTGCTGTAACTTTTATTGCCAAAATTTATTGATTTGATTTTCGATTATTTGCTTGTCTGTTAGCGGTTACATTAATTAATGACTATTGTCAACACAATGTACATATATGAAAAAGAAGAATCATATCATCAAATTTTATATTAGGTCCATTTTTTATTCTTTTTACATTATACGCAGTACTTTTATGATATCGTCTGTATTATTTTTATTATATATATTTAAGTATAGAAACAGATGAATTGATTCCCATTTTACTTTTTTTTTTGCCTATATATGCACAACATTCAAATATATTCATTTTTCAAGGATTATTTATTTATCAATATAAAAAAAAGGATATTGTGATAACCGACAACTTATTTATTACTACTGTATTTCATTTGTGTGTATACATAAACAGAAACTTATATAAATTAAACTATTGAATTAAGTGATTGATTGAATAGCAAAAACCATTTACATATAGATGAATATATTGCTTAAAACAGATAATTCCTTCGTATATGATAACACAATACTTATATATGGTATATCATAAATAACAAACCACAGCACACGTCACAGTGCAAATAGATAAATGAAAATATAAAGCTTTTGATAATAATAGCTACTATTTCTCCTAAAAATTGTGTGGAAACTTATTGTGTTAGGGAATTATCTTTTAGTCTGATTGTATAACCAAAATATTTATTAGAAAATATTCGTCTATGTGTACACTGTTTTGAGATTGCCGGTGTGTATGTGTATAGCAATATCGGACAAAAACAAAGAAATAAACTTGTATTTGATTTTATAATACTGATAGAGATTAATTGCCTATGAAAATGATAAACGCAATTGAATATAAATTAACAATAACAATCAAATTATTTATTTAATTTTCTATTAAAGAATGTCCATATAATATATGGATAGGTTAGAGTTTTAAGTTATTTATAAATTCTAATAAATTTTTTGATTATATATCCTTTTCTATAAAATTCTTTAAATTGAAATATAATAACAATATAAATAATAATAATAATAATAATAATAATAATAATATTGTTTTCACACAAATCAATTTTTATTGAACCCTTTTTTAATAGCAAATTTATATATTTAATGTTTACATAAATAATACGTGACGTTTTGTTAGACACACACAGCAGCAAGCAAATATATATATTTTACTTGCACGTATTACATTATTGATAGTAAAAATAAATATATCTTTATATACGTATTGTATTAAAAGACCAGATATCCAATTTTATAAAAGCCATATGAACAATCTAACAAAACCAACTGATATATACAAATACATAATATTAAAGGACATTAATAATAAGTATTTTAACCCCTTGAAAATTTATATACGCATACATATATTGGATTAAGATATTTTGGAAAGTAAAATAGGAAACAATTTAAATGTGCTGCGTATTTATAACTAGCTCTATAAAATCTTATATAGTTATATATAACTGAATAAATTAGAAATGCCCCGATAAACAATTGTCGGAACTTATACCAAAGATAAACGACCAATTAAATATATAACAATTATACATAATCCTCGAAGCATCTGATCTTAGATTTATATATCGTATATGCCGAGAATTCATATAACAATTCTGACAACGCTGCTCGATTCGAACTTGTAAATAGTTAAAAGTCATTTATGGAAATAATTTAAAACATTTGCAGTTATCATCTGTTTAGCACTACAACCGCAATATTAATCTATGTTTGCTTATCGTTTAGGCCAACACTTGGCTTTTTCTTCATTCGAATATTGTTCAATTTTTGGTACACTGCAGCATATTCGCCCGATTCATTACACATATACAAAAGAATGATTCTGTTGAACACATAAATGTTAATTATTATTACAATGCATTAATAAAAAATTACGCCATATATGATATAATGTTCCTTTTATAAATGAATTCATAATTGTAACAGCATAGTTTTCTATATTTACACTTCGATGCATTCTTGTTGCGGATGCAATGGTTTATGAATCACTATATATGCAATTCAATAGCAATTAAATTTTCTGAAAGCATTTTCCATAGCTTTTGGTGTGTTTACATTTATTTTAAATATTTGATAATGCTAACCTTTCACGAATAAATTGTCATACAATATTAATTAAGTTGAAACGGTTTAGCAAATATGATGAAAATGACAATTTACATTCAAAAATAAACCTTTCCATAAGTAGTCGCGCTAATAATAAGCATAACATCCGATATGAATATTAATCATAATTGCATAATTTCTATATAGTTGTGATAAGTTTTACCTATTAAATAAAGTTTATATGGAAATATATATTTTCATTACTATTATAATAATAAATGAAATCATATAATAGTTTTAAGTTATATGTAAAAATCTTATTACCGTCGTATATTTAGAAGATCGCTCGCACTGTGTGTGTGTGTGTTATCCCATCAAGCCAGTTGCAAAACCATATCTTTCTGTATGTAAAGTTATATATGTGGTATATTCATTGAGTTCATCGGTTAATATATAGTTCTTCCTTCTCGATGCGTACATCCCTATATATGGCTATGCTGTAAATATAAAATTCTGTTATTAGTATTATAATTTATTGCTGATGCAAATTTCTATTGTAGCTATAGTTCTAATAAATGTTGATGATTTCCATTTCAGTCGGCGAAAATCTCGTCAGTTTTATAATCTTCTTAACTATTAATAAATCCTATGCGTTTATATTATTTTTAAGTTATTATATTAATTAAAACTTTCGCAATATATAGAAAAGTATTAACTCATCGGCGATGTGTTGACTCACCCACATATTTTTTTTTTACATTGAATTATGATTAAGAGTGTGTGTGTGTTTTTTTTTTTTTTTATTTATATAAATTTGAGAATAGATTAAAATTTAATAATTATGGTATAATAAAAAATGTAAATTTCTTTGCATCTATTTTATCTTCGCAGTTAGTGTTAGTTCGTGCATAAATTTTACATGCAAAGTAATATCTTACTTACAAAACTTTATAATAAATATATCCCTCAAAAAATATAAATAAAAAAAAAATAATAATAATAATAAAATGAAGAATAAAAAAAAATAAATAAAATACGCAGATAAGATTATATAGCGCAAAAAAAGAAAAAAAAAACAATTTGATCTACTAGCTGAAAAAAAATAAATGCAAGATTATTTAGTTATCGTTATATGCGAAGAAATTCAATTGATATTCAAGTTTTTCAAGAAATCAACTATTGTCTTGGCACCAAGTATTCGTTAATAATAAATAATTGATAGTTTTTCATTTTCATATACTCCTACATGGAAATAAAATGATTAAAAATGTTAATAGCTAAACAAAATAATCCAACATATGGTGGTAAGTTTTGTAAAGTGATGGCAATGTGTGTTGATTCCCTATTTATAAAAACGTTCGTATATATTTTACAAAATATATATATATATATAATTAAGTGTTATTTAAATTTATTTATTGGACACAGTGAATATTGTATTTAGTTCAAAAATTGACGGAGATAAAAATATATTTCATTGAATACAATATTTTGAAAAAAAAAATTGGTTTGAATACAATATTTCCAAAACAATTTTTTTTAAAATGAAAATTTAACCCAAACCGTGATGTATTTATTTTAATATTAATTGAATCGAATTATACATTGGATTGAATACAATATTAGCTTAATTCGTGTATCGCTTGAATAACACACATTATTTTTATAATATATATGTATTTTAGCCCTTATTTTATTGGGAAGTTGTGGTATGCACATATGTTGGTCATTATTTAATTATCAATTTTTTACACAAACCGGAAGTGACATTAATACATTAGAATTTTTTGTGATAATAAGTTGGTTTATTGGTGCAATAATTGGTGCATTAATAACTGGACCAATAATCGATTGGAATGGAAGAAAAAATATTCAGGTATCTATATAAAATATTTATATTGTAACAAAGAATAACATAAAATATTGTTTCACAATGTTTATTTATGAGAGATGATATAATTAAAATGTATGCAATGATGATTTGTGCGAGAAGATTTGCTTTTTTATTACATATAGATATAGTTGTTTAGAAGCGGTTCAATCGAATATGGTAATTTCATTATAGGTTATACTGTATATTCACAGATGCTGTGGGAAACCGAATGAAACCATCACAGCTTAGCGTCACAGCATAACAACAAATTGTACATTCAATAAATATTCCATTGTCTAATTGTTAATTAATTTACAAATTTGAATGTATGGTTTATGTAGCGTTTGCTATTTAAGATGCTTTAAAATCGAAGGTGAGGATAATAAATTCCTAGATAATATACACTCAATGGGGTGCGATTTTACATATATATATGCAATATGATTAGTATAAATTGTACTGTACTCCATTATTACATTATCCACAAATAAAATTCAATCAAAATTTAGTGATAATTACTATTAATTAAACGGGTGAATATATGTGAGCTTAGAGGAAAACTAAAACAATCCTATTATATGCATTATACTATATTTCAAGATAATTCTATGTATAATATAAAAAGCAAAACAAGCTGGTATTTTAGAAACTGGTCGTTAAAGGATCCAAAATGTTGATATTATCAACCCGTTGAAGATATTGTCAATCGTTTTATAAAAATCATTCACGCATAATCTATAGTGGTCACAAATGAATTAATAAACAGGGTCTTAAAGTGTGCACTTTTTTTATTATATACTTGTGATATAGTGACTTATATCGGTCACACACTTATTATATCAATACATAAAATGCATTGTTAACACATTATATGTTATATATGTTATAATAAAAGTATTATATGTTACCAGATAATAGTTTAAATGCATATAATTAATTATTTATCTTTCTTTCTTTTTTATTTTTACATATATAGTATTTGTCTGTACTATTATTATTTGTATCCGGTGTATTACACATAATATTACCAAATACACAAATTGATAAAGTAATATATGCCAGAATAATTGGTGGTTTAGGCTATGGAACAATACTATCCACATTTATTATATATTCTGGTGAAGTAACATATTATAAACATCGTGGTTATACAACAGCAAGTTGTTCGACATCAATAGCATTTGGCATTTGTATATATTCATTTATAAATTATTATGTATCAAATGCCAGTACATCATTTATGTATTTAGGAATTTTAACATGTTTAGATGCAATTTTAGCTGTTATATTTATGATATTTTTTACATATGAATCACCATTATATTTAATAGCAAATGGACGTGATTTAGAAGCAAAAGGAATTATAAAAGTATTACAAAAAAATTGGACAAATAATTCAACTATAACAAATGAAACAATAAATTTAACAATAAATAATACAGAAAGTCAACATCAATATAATAATAATAATAATAATTATAATAATAATGATATATTTGATGTACAATTACAACAAGCATTTCAAGATTATCAATCATTGGTAGTGTTAAATAAATCTTGGTCATGTTCAACAATGTTTTCATTGAAAAATATTAAATTATTAGTTATGATTGTATTATTTAAATTAGCATTAGTGTTAGTATTTAATTATACAATTAATTTAATATTTGCATCAGTGCTACAAATTACTGTAGATGAACTACATTGGCTATTAATTATAATACATTTTGCACGGGCAATAGCTGCTAGTGTACCGACATTAACAATTGATTGTATTGGTCGACGTAAAACATTTATTTATTCTGGTTTATTTTCTGCAATAATTGTTCTGATCATTGGTATATCGTTAATCATATTGAAAGGACAAGAAGTCAATAAACTATTATATTGGATACCACATTCATTATTTATATTATTAAATATAGTTTCAGCATTAGGTTTACTTTGTATTGGTGATGTATATGCAGCGGAAATTTTTCCAATTTCAACAAAATCAATGACCATCGCCATTTCTTATAGTTTAGAATATTTATTTCAAATTTTATTAGTATTTCCACCGTATTTTGATAATTTTACAAATAGTTCTATATTTATATATGTTTTTGTATTTGTTACAAGTTTTCTATTAGCCATCATAACATTGGGATTAGGATTAACTATGGCCGAAACAAGTAGATTAAAATTAAAAGAATGCATAAATTTAATGTAAATAATAATTGTGAATAAAGAAGGGTGTTTTTTTTTCTTCTTATTTGTAATTTATAATTCAATTAATTCTTAATTAAATATAAAATAAATACACAATATGACATCACTTTGAAATGACGAAAATATAATCGCATCAGTCAGTATTATCATGTAAATAAAAACCGATAGTAAATATATGGATGGATGGATATATAGATAAGGATATATAGATAATACGTCTACATATATACTTTTATCCTTATAAATAAATCTAATATTAATGAAAAAAAAAAATTGATAAACTTTTCGCATAAAACAGAGCTGTACTACGTAGTGTGATTTGTGATATTTTAATTTACTGATAAGATTATATATATATAGTGTTTATTGTTATTACGAACCATTTTTAGTCAACTTGTTATACATTAAAACAGAAGAAATATAAATGATAATTATAGCATCAATATGAACATTATGTTTTACTTTTATTATAAAATTTTTAATATTTATATCACAATCGGCTGTGTCTTAGATGACCGTTGGTATATATTTACTTTTATTATTGATTCATTATAATTTATAATTGAATTAGTTGATCTTTTGCCCTGCTTTGGGTATGTCAATCTTTATTATTAATATTAGAACACCTAAACCCAAGTGTATACAAAAATTTGTAATCAATACGATTGTAGAACTTAAACAGAAATCCCACATATAATAGATTCAGTCAGTCGCTTGCATATTGGAGCTAATAACAATTATGGCTAAAAAGGATATATATACTATGAAACAAATAAACAAAATTTTTGAAACGACATTACTTTAAATCTTAAACAAATTTATTAATTATAAACTGTTTCAACTGCGTAATAGCTATGGTTTTATGATGAAACCGTCAATGGTCTGGTATATGATGCACTATTATAGTGACTATATTTTGATGAGGAAAAGTGAGTACTCAAATATTGTTAAATTATAAAATTAGTAGCAAATTGTGAAATAATTGTGTAAAGTATATAACTTGAAAAAATTGTCCAAAAGTATAGTGTAAGGGAGAATGGGATAAACATTATTTGAACCGGTAAATAGGGTTAGACTAAAATTCTTATATTAAATGGGAAGTAGCATTAAATTCTAACAATTAAATCTTAATTTATATATACAAATGGAAGAAATATGTGAATTCACTATGATAGTGATAACATATATTATAAATTATGAGTAACATATGTATTACTATGCCATATCCATATACGAACTAATGACTAATATATCATAATTATTGTTAGTCAAACTTGGCGAACAATATTACCTTTATAACCTTGTTGTGCAACCATATATACACAGGTCTGCTTATGAAAAATGAATGAATGAAGCTTTAACATTAATTAATTAAAAAATAATATTACTCGTCTGCCAATTAGCATCGTGTTCGGGTTATCTGGAACTGATACACAATACATATCTATATATAGTGTTCATTATATATTAAATCAATCAGTTAAGCATTCAATTTTACAGTTGATAACGTTCCATGTATGCCAATATTATATATTGCACGTGTAATTAAACTAAAAGAAAGAAAAATAATTAATGAAATTTAATTTTAAAAAGTTCTATTTATTTAAAAATATTGCAGATCATTGCTGAGGATCTAGTAAATGGCATATGGGGTTTTTCATTCAGACTTGCAGCCAGCGTATATGTATACGTAAAATATTTATATATATTTAAAAAGGTTTCTATGACCGCAGCAAATATAAACCGCGTTATTCATTCACACATAACATAACTCTATAAGGTTATTGATTGCGTATTTTATTATCAACTTTCTGAAACACATTTAACTAATCCTTTTACGATCACCACATATAAATGTGTGTGTATGTAAATATATAATAGTTGATCAATATATAACGATACACAAACAATAGTTACATATTTATTGTACATACGTTTCATCCGATTGATAACTAAAACCTATATATAATATAGTAGGCGACGAGTACATAACTGGTTCATATTTATACATATTTTCATATGTAGATCTTTAAATTATAGCAAAATAATAAATAATATATATCGTCAACTAAAATCATACGATAACATTTTTTATCTAATCACATATAATTATTAAAATTCTAAAATAAAAAAAATAATATATATATTTATATATATTTATTGATAAAAAAACAAAATAATATTTCGGTGCCTTATAGCAAAAATGCAAAATTATACAATAAATATTATTGATATAGAAATGTATAATTTTGGATAGAAAATAAAGAAGAAAAATAATACACAAAAATAATGATATTTAAATAATAATAAGAAATTATATAATAATTATATAAATTAATATTAAATTATTTATACAAATTAAAATTATGGAATTAAATGATGAAAGTTCTGTACCAAATGAAAATATTTCATGGTGGATGAAACGACAAAAAAATCGACCACAAGAACGTGCATTAATAGCTGGTAAGGAAAAAAATTACTAATAATAATTTATTCTCAAAATTGCAGGTTTATATATATTCAAAATAATTTGTCATTTGTGTGTATTATAGGCATTTTATTAATGATAAATAATGGTCTTAATATTTCATGGTCATTATTTAATAATCATTTTAATACACAAATATGGGTCATACAATCGAATTATGTAGAAATGTTAATAGTATTAGGTAGTTGGTATTTAGGTGCAATAATTGGTAGTTTTAATTCTGGTTATTTTATTGATTCATTGGGTAGACGAAAAGTAATGGTAAGTGGTGTTATGACATTTTTATTATTTTTTCAATTTATGTTGTATGTAAATTAACATTAATTTATTATATTATTATTCATTTATTAATTATTAGCGAATTGGCATTATTGCACAATTAATTGGTGCATTAATATTAATATTTTTTTCAACCGGTGTGATTGGATTAATGTTCGGTCGTCTCATTTGTGGTTATGGTTCAGCGTGTGGATATTTAGCACTAATTGCATATGCCGGCGAAATATCAACAAAATATAATCGTGGTGTTATAACATCATTTATACATTTAGGAAACGTATTGGGCATATTAATATTTACAATATTAAATCCATTTACAATAAATTATGAAGAATTAGATTTAGTATTTATAATTGGTATAATAACTGGTTCATTAGCAGTGATAGCATTACCATTTAATTTTTGGTTTTCACATGAATCACCGGTATATTTAATTGGACAAAATTTAGATTCAGATGCATTGGAATCAATGATACGTTTAAATAATGCACGTTTAGTTACACCAGAAATACGTGATGATTTTCAAAGTATGCAACGCATGGTGATAATGGATCGTCGTAAAAGAGGCAGTATATTTAAACTACCAGCATTATATTTTCTTATGATTATGAAACTAATATTATTTGCAATATTTAATTATCCATTAAATTATACGAGAATTGAGGTGGCAGAAAATACAATCGGATCGATTAATGATTTAAATTTTCAAACATTTATATTGGCCATATTAAGAGTATGTTTTAGTATAGCCGTTTTAATAATGGTCGATGCAATCGGTCGTGTACCAATAATGTTATGGAGTATACGTACCAGTGCAATTTCATTAATTATATTGACCATTGGATACATGACGTCGACAGCAAGTGTCCAAGCTATTTTTAATATAACATTTGAAGTATTTTCCAGTTTTGGTATATCAATGATAGTTGACATTTATTCAACCGAAGTATTTACAACATTTAAAAAAGGTATCGGTTTAAGTTTAGTGAATGCATTCGTAAATTTATTACACATGATTTTGTTAATTGTTGGCGCTGCCGTTGGCATCGATTATGTATTTTCATCTACAGTTTTAATTTTATTTGCTTGTCTATTGGCCATCGCTGCTTTTATGAAAATACCTGAAACAAAACGTCAATCGTTAGAAGTTACAACCGAAAAATTTAATGAAATTACATTAAATTTACAATTATGGTAATTTATGTATATTAGAATATATTTATTATGTATTTATTAAAATATTGTATAATTATTATATGTTATTTTTATTTTATATGTTTAATTTAATTAATATAGAAATCATTTTTAATAATTATTATGCTAGAGTATAATTTAATATATAATTAAGACATACTGAACTACGATGTCGCGATGTGTATCAGTTTACTTAAATACTCTTAGAATCGCATATATTAACATAAGGTCACACTCGGAGCCTAAATCAAAGTAACCAAAAAATTTTTTTTGGAGAAAATCTCAGCGGTGGTGCGCATCAACGATAAATAACAGCATTTGGCGGAATTCAACATACCACCTAAATTATAGTCTTGGGTAAACTAGGAGATAACGAGAAATCTATTCTGTCAATTAGTAGAGACTATTACTATATACTCGCCGGGTATAATTACGAGGAGCTGCGTATACGTTGGAGCTATATATATAGATGAAGAAAACGAAACTTCTAAATTAATTCGACTCACAATGATTCAACAGAACAATTGTTATTCATATTGGGGAGCAGGTATGCTTTGATGAACTGAACGACAATCATTGACGCAACAAAACAAGTTTATAAAGCGATCGGGCATGTTTTTAAACAATTTTAGATGCAATGAGTGAATTAAGTAGTCACTAATGAACAGTGGATTTAAATAACACCAAATAATAATTGTTTTTTTGGTCCTGATCAGTAACTACATAACGTAATATGATGAATAAAAACAAAACGTCTAATAAAATTTTCCCATTTCTTTTTTTCTGATAAGAAATCCCCATTACTTTTGAGAAAACCCTAAAAATTTGTCAAAATACATTTAATTTAATCAATTGTAATACTCAACAAATATATGAAATAGCAAATGTTGTATTATAAATTTATATAAAAGTAAAAATTGATAAAACTTCGTTATCATAATTTCATAATCGACATTAATACAATAACAACAACCAAAACATACTATACATATATATGAAAGAAATGATAAGATAAAACTTATAAATGGAAAATAATAATAAAATATAAGTAAAGGTATATATTTACAAATAAGATTAATTAAAAAATTACTAACTACACTGAGAGAGAAGATTAATTGTAAACAAATCCACGTCATCCCATCCAGACAATATAATATAAACGATTAGATTATGCTTATACGATTATAGCACATACACAAATGAATACTAAAGAAACGTATGCAGTGATAATATTACAAAATGAATTACCAGCATCAATAAATTTATCAAATCAACAACGACAACCAGAACACCAACAACAACAATTTCAAAATTTAAATTTTTGGAATAAAATACTACAATGCCGACGACAATTTACAGGAATTTTAGGAGGTATTTCAATTATTTTTTAAACTATATAGATAATTCACCAATCCATTGTAAATGTAATTGTATATATAGTAATTATATAAAAGTAGTGCAAAATTACTTAAAAATTATTAAGTTAAGATAAGTGTTTTCTTTTTTTGTTGGACTAAGTGTGACATTGTTTTTAGTTTTTCCTACATGATGTAAATAATTATTTTAAGTTAAGTGTTATGTGCTGATAAGTGTAGATCGATCGATTAGTGTCATCTAGAAAATGTAATACACCTATTAGAAATTTTATGAAGTATTACAAATGTAATGATGTATTACACATACATAATATTGTAAATATATGTAATATATAAAAGGTGATCACAATAAACATATTAAAAACTATGTAAATATATATTTTGATTTAAATTAAATTATTGTTTATAAGAAAATCGTAGTAAAAATAAAGAATATTATAATTTTTGTATGTAGGAATACTTATATTATTTATAAGTGGTATGCATATTGCATGGGGAATATGGCGAACGGATTTTTATGGTGAATGGTTAGACGAAACGTCAGACATTAATTTTATTATAATAATTACATCATGGTATATTTCATCAATCTTTGGATATATTATTGGTGCTTATTTAATACAACACATAACGAAGAAGAAAATTTATGTAAGTTATTATAGAATGTATATAAATAGAAGTGCACATACACGTACCACACTTAATGTAGTACAGACTCTCAAAGGTCAATTATTTAAATCACTATCCATTACATGTCGGTTTTTATTACATAGGTTGATTTTTTAGTGAATCTGAATAGGATTAAAAAATCGACCATTGAGAATCATAGATGTGATAGTACGCCTAAGTATATGCATACAATTTTAAAATAACTGATGTTTTTCTTTTATACAGTGTTTTACTTCAATAATAATGATGATAAGCAGTATATCATTTATTATGAAAACAAATTATTATCAATTAATATTGTGTGGACGTTTATTGGCCGGTCTATCGTATGGCTTAACATATTTAACAATAATAATACATGCAAGTGAAAATGCTATAGCCGGAATGAGAGGTTTTTTTATAACAACAATTAATTGTGTGATTTTATTTGGTATATTTATAACAACAATAATTACCGAAATTATAGTTAATAATTGTGATCGAATTTTTGGTATAATAAATTTAATTATTTCAATTTTTGCTGTAATAATAACATTGAAATTAACTATTGAATCAATTTCGTTTTTAATACAACGAAATGATAATGATAATAATAATAATAATGAAATTGCAATCTGTACATTGAAATACATACGAATGAAACAAAATTATGTTGGTACGGAAAATATAAACTATGAATTTGATGAAATGAAGTTAATGCTAGACGAAGATAAATTGATTGAAAATTCGAGAAATTTATGTACACATTTAAATTATAAGCCATTATTTTTATTAACAATAGCAATGTTACAAAATTTGCTAGCAAACAATTTACCATTTAACGTAATTTTAATAACATTTACGACACTTATTTGTGACGATTGGGCATCAACTATTTTAATTGCGTGTCGATTAATTTCGGCTCTATTTACACTATACACAATCGATCGATTTGGACGAAAATTACATTTTACACTATCTGGTGGATTGGCTGGTACTTGTTTATTATTATTTGGTGGTCTATTAGCATCATATAATTTTTATTTAATATTATTTTGGATACCAGGAGTTTGTTTTTTAATATTTCAATTTTTCATTGGCATTGGCATCGATCAGATACCTATACTATTATTATCGGAAGGTTTTAATAGTAAAATAAAATTCTATTCTATAGCATTTTCATTGATTATTGCCGATATTTTAAATTGTATATTAATTAGTATATTTTTCAGTGTTAACACAGCCATTGAATTTATTTACTCAATAATGTTTATTACATCAATTATAATTGTTATTTTCACAATATTATTACAAATATTATTACCTGAAACATGTAATATGACATTAAGAGAAACAAAACATGTATTTCGTTATGGCAGTAATATTAATATTAATATTAATAATAGTAATAGTAATAATATAATTAATATTTAAAGTTTAATTAAAAGTTATTTTAATTAATTTGAATTATTTCATTTGTTTATTATTATTTAGTGATAATTAATTGAATAATTCATTGATCAAAATTGTTAATTTGTAAGTAAATATATGACACTGCATTCGCTTGGTGATGTTAACTACACGGAATGTTTTACTTGTTATGGTGAATCACATGGTATTTATAAATGTTCCAAAATGTCATAGTCACGATTTATATTGTTATAAAAAAAATATCTAATCCGTGGTGGAACAACATATGTTAAACTTCATTAAACGGGTACTCGGCGATTTAGATAGTTTTACAATGGGATATGGTATGAATACAAACACAAAATTGCATCTAAAGCTTTAACTTCAACCCCGAAAAAGAATGATTGTGTTTAATAAAAAAAAAAAAAACAATATAACTAAAGCTACTTGTAGTGATTGAGAATAGACTACTGGTTTCTCAATTGCATCAAGTGTAAAGCACTGAATCTAAATTTTGGAACGCTACGGTATATCGAAAAAAACGGACTAATCTCTTAATATATTTTAGGCTCATTCTATTATGACAGTCCCAAAACTTCGAAAATTGTTTAATTGAGTAGTAAATATAATTTGTTATTGAGTTAAACACTAACAACTTATTAACGATATCTAAAATTAGTTAAATTTTCCTTGAATTCCCCACCGTTCCCTTAAAACTTTAATATTGTCAAAATAATATTTGTAATATCTTTGGTTCTACTGAGAATTTCGTAGCAATTTAGTTAATATGTAGGATATGTTTTATTTTAAATATTTATAATTTTAATAGAATATTAAAAAAAAAACTTACTTTATTTTACAACATTTCTTTTATATAAAATTCTTTAACATATATTATTATTTAAATAATGTTATATTTGGAATAACGTCGGGTACTTGAGTTAATACATTCCCTGTTGGTTTTGGAATGGTCATTGCCGAAATATTATCTTCTTTTTTATTTACACTATTTGTATGATTGAGATTCTGTTGTTGTTTTTGTAGTTGCTCTTGAATTGTGTCTAATTTTTGATATTGTTTTGGTATCACCATTGGTATATATAATTCAGTATACAAATATTGTATTATACTATTAAAAAATCCTGAAATTACAATAATACCAGCAATAGTAGCTGATAAACGTACAATAAATTTTATGATATTTTCTCGATCTTGTTTTACGATAATTTTTAAGGCGGATACATCATATTTAAAATATAAGCCAGGCACACCATGCGACCCTTTGTCATGATCTACATTTTATAAAAGTTTTAAATAAATTTAGTGTTTCGTTCGAATTGAATATTGATAAAAAAAATTAAAAAATTATCTACTTATTGGTCTTGAATTTTCTTTCACAGAATATTGAAAAGTTTTTATACTAGATAATAATGTATGCACATCAGTTGGTACAACTTCAATAAAATATTGCATCATTGTGGTACTATCAGTTAGAATTTTTTCATCACCTTCTAATGGATGTATAATGCCACCGATTTCATCACCAAAACTAAAACGGTTTATACGATGTGAAAAATTTTGATTTGAATCATCAAATAAACCACTAATATGTATATGTCCACGTGGAAAATGTAAACTTTTACCACCCGTTATATGAAAATTACCAGCAACCTATAGTCAAAAATATATACAATATTTTCATTTAAAATCTAATGGCATTATTATATGGCATATATATGATATGGGATTATATTTACTTTGTTTAATGTTAATGAACCGTGTAATCGACATGCATCAAATCGATTATGACCATTGTATTTACGTTTTGGAAAATTATACGTTACTTTATGATCACTTTTGTATAAAATTTCAAATAATGAATGATAACTTTCACGAAAATAACCATTTATATGTTGTACATAATCAAAATATTCACGCTGTTCATTTTCTAATAACCACCATGTATCTTCTTCTTCTAAAATACCAAATGCAAAAATATTTTGTTGTGTTGTGTCTAATATATCGGCACCAATATCTAAATAAAAAATATAAATTATACATTAATCAAAAAATTTAAATTTACAAAAAATCATATTATGCGATATTAGAAATATAATAAATAATGGTTTACTTCGACATTGTGATGCTATTGTCATATCAATATGTATTTTTAATTTTGTATCCATATCTGTATCGGGTTTAAATTTAAATATCAATTTACTATCCATATAATATAATATTTCTTTGTATATTAAATAAATAATTATTATTCGACTAAGAATTGAAACTGAAATAGAAATAATTGCTTGATTAATAAAATATTATGAAATTATTTAAGTATTTCTCTATTACTAAATTAAAATAACGAATTTCTTTTCTTTTCTTTACATCGTTCATCATGCACTCACCAAAGCCACAACTAATGTTAGTTACTCCAAATGGCGGATAAACTTTTCTATCAAATATTCATTAAAGTCCAGTTGGTGCACACTTGACAGACATTGTTTCTGAATAGCGTCCAATGTCATATTTCAAACACATTCATGCACACCGTATAACTGACTGCGTGCCAATGCACCAATTTATGTTAAAATTATCTATGTCATTTAAAACCTTGTGAATTTGTAATTATTCCAGATATAATTTTTCAAAACTTGTAGGAAGAAAAATTACTGAAAAATTTACGAGCACAATTACTTCCAATAGAAATAAAATATAAATCAGTCATTGCAGAAATTCTATATCAAATCGAAATTAAACCTGAAACAAATTTATCACTACTTCATAAATTCAAATGTCAAAAATTCATTCGGATATATAAAATGAGCAGTCAGAAATAAATACACAACACAACTAAACTAAAACAAACCACGAAACCAAACTATTATCAACATCAATTCCTCTCATAACATCGTATATTAGAAGGCATCTACACTATAAAATCTAATCCTTAGAAGAATCTAAATCAATAAAATAAAATATATATTTAAATTGCTTACATGTTCCTCCAATTGTTGATGTTTTTTTATATTCTGTCGGTATTTTTGGAAATGCATCTAATTTACGCACAATTTGTAAAGGATCTGTTGGTTTACGTTGTCGAATCATATTGTTCCTTTTTTTTATTATTGAATTTTTTTTTTGTTTTCAATAATATTACTTATTATTAAATAATATTATGTATCTCTTGCAGAATTTATTGTGTTTTACTGATAACAAAGCAATTAAGTAATTAAAAAAAGAACAATAAAGTTGTCGTTCACGTGTGTTTGAATTTTGCAAATTAATACGAGTGCAAGTTGAAGCGGTGGAACCAAAAAATTATTTCGTTCAAATTTATTTGCGGTATTATGATTGGTTCTTTACATTTCTAAATGAAAAAAAAAATAAAAATATAGTTATTAGGTATTTTATAAGAAAAATTTAAAGAATAACAAATTATTACCATCATTATAATTACAAAATTTAAAATTTTTTAAACATTAAACATTTTCATAGAATATAAAAAAAATTAATTTTATCACAAAAAAAAACTACAAAAAAAACAAAAAGAATATTGATTTTTGTCCAATTCCATTATTCCAATATCCATATCCAATACATAGAGAGACCATAACGAACCAAATCAAATGTCAAAACGCACAGAGACCGAAACTCAGCTGTCGCCGTTCAAATTTGACAGCAACGTGTTTCATATTCATTCTGTATTCATTTTAAATTTTGGTTTTTTTTTTCAATGAACATTAATTCATTAATCTCAGAAAGTTTGAAGCAAATATTGAATTTTCTTCTTACCCAAGATTTGAAGAAACTTTTCAACATCTAAATTTGAATCCAGTTTTAATCCGTACTATTTGTAGTCCATTAAATTCACATATTTACAACCTTTGATAGAAGAGATTTTTAAAATCGCTTCATTAGTTCAAAAGAATTAATCTATGACGGATTCCATTCAATGTTAGTGAAAATTTAAAGAAATCTGTATAAAACGAAATTCAATTCGCTTCAATTTGTGCAATCATTATTTAATTCATGTGAAACAAACTATCGTAGACCAGTTAAAATTCAATGTATTATTGTTTTCGACATTTCAAGCTACATTTTATGAGTTTCGCTGAAGATTTCTTAGAAATTTTCACGAAATCACTGACTTTTTTAATGTGTTCTTCAATAAATCGCTTCCCATGATCAACCTGGATATTCGCCATCACTTACAGCTTATCTGCCTTCTCTGAATAACGTGTTTTTAACACATAATTATCAATTTTAAGAAAATCCTAATGTTGAGTGGCATTTTTACCAATTTTAAAACAAAATGCAATGTTAGTTCTTTGTTGTTATATTTATTTTTAGACAGACACACAATAATAGCTATAACTTTATGTGTTGTATTTTCATTTCTACCTTGTTCCTACTGAATGTAAGACGTGGCGATACGTGTTCTATGGTTTACATAGCCATTTCGGCTTATTATTATTATATTTTAGATGAAATAAAAATATTAATTTCCACAGCATCAATAATTTTTTAAAAATGCATTTGCCAATAAAACATAAATTTGCACGATGATCATGCCAAAATAGAGTCATCATATGATACGGTCATCATAACCATAAGCATTATTTTAGTCTGGATTCTGCTTAAGTTTCGGCTGTCAAACTATTTTATCATTTATCAAAGATATCAAAATTATCAAATGCAATCAAATGATATCACGTATCAGATCAGTCTTTATCAATATAATTAAATTAAATAAATAAAGAAGTATAAATATAAACAAAAATACATATATATATATATATAATATTATGATTTTTTATTTAAAATAAAGCAAATATCGTTCGTTATAAAAATTGATCTCAAAAAATAAAACTAAATAAAACACGTATACACGACAGAACAAAAAAAAAAACACTACATAACTGGAAAGACTAGAAGAAAATATCACCTTATTTTTTATTTATTTTTATTATTATATAAAATTATTTATATAGATTAAATGAATAAATAAATATCATGTGTATAGTTTTGCTTTTACATTAAATTCTATGCATACTTGTGTATACGAATATATGTATTATAAAAATTACAACACGAAAAATTAAATAACATGAAAATCTATACAAAACAAATAATTTTACAAAATGATATTTTATATTTCTAGTTCTGTGTTTTGAGTTTTATTTAGTTTTATTTCATTTTGACGAGAGTATAACTTTACTAATGATTTGACTTCAATTGAGAATAGACGTGTTGTGCAAACAATAAAAATTTACATAATAAAATATCAGCAAATATTTTAAAATAAGAAGTTAAAATAAAAAAAAAAAAAACAAAAGCTTAATGTTACAATTCTTGTTAATGCGATAATTTTTTTATTGTATGTATTATAAATTTACAAAAAATAAAATAAAAACAACAAATAAAATACCGAAAGATAAAGCAAAAAAAAAACTCTTAATTCAACAACAGCAGAAATAACAAAAGTTATCCATCAAAGAAGAGAAAACAGTCAACGAAAAAAATTAATATCTTTGTATAATTTTGAGACATCACAAGGTTTATTTTTTCTTTTATGTTAATTTTTTAGTGTGGGCTTTTTATTTTTTTTTTTTATTTTTTTTTGCCTTTATTTTATTTATTTAATTTTTTAATTGCAAATTATTTAATTTAATTTTATATGTATTGACATTTTAAAAATAATTCGTTATTGATTTTCCCTACTTTTTTTTTAATTTTTTTATTTTAACAAACAAGTGTATCGTGTTTCGTGTTTGTTAATTTTATTTTTAAATAAACATTTTTTTGTTATTGCTAAAATAATGGGATCGGAAGATATTGCAAATAATTTATTACAATGTTGTTTACAAAATTATAACAATACAGTTAAAATAATTCCGATAACAATTGATGAAAATAATATTTATGAAGGTGCAGAAAAAATACTAAAAGTTATTAGACCTTCGTGGAATCACAATGATATAAGATTCAAGGTTTTTATATTTTATTTTTATTTATTTTTTTATCCATTTTAATATATTAATATTAATTTTTAATGTTATAATTTTTCGTTAGCATTTTTCACACATTTATAATAAAAATTTAATATTCAATAATGTATATTGATGGAGAATGGAGATAGTGATTATCATACAAATATTTTTGGTACATAGGTCACATTTTTTTTTCTTTTTTTTTTTTTAAGTCATATATTGCTCCAAGTGGAGCTTTATGTCATCTAATAAACTTTTTTTCATTACAGCCAAGTTTGAAAATTACTCCGCATGGGAGTATATAACAATTTACCAATTGTACTGCAATTAACGAAAGATAGATGTTTTCAAAATAATAATTTTTTTTATATGGGTGATTAGCCCATTGTGATGTGTATGTGCAGACATTGTTAATCTTTGAATAGCGCGTCCAACACCAAATTTTCAAATATATCCGTTCTTCTTTTTATTCCATAAACGAACAAATGTTAATTTGGAAAAGCATGTTAGGATTGCCTACCTGAAGCTTACGCATGTATAGCCTATAATTATACAATATAAGAAATAGCGTTAAACGTTCATATAATAAACTATCTGATGATTTTGCTAATATTTCTAATCACAAATTAAGCTTTTTAATATACGTACAGCTAGACCACAAGCAGTTTAACGCTATATATGAAATAAATAAAGATACATCTTAATATCTTATCCATATATTTCACTTTTATCGCTATCAAATATGAATCGGTAGTTAAAAGTAGATAAAAAAGCTTAATTCAATGTTTTATGTATTATTGTTTGATTGAATTTCTTATTGAACAAAGATTGTATATAAGTATAATGTTAATAAAACTTTATCTTAGTTATCTATATATAAAAAAAAGGGTAAACAAAAATAACTTATTTAAAATACACGTATTAACTTTATCATTTTTAAAGTACGTTTACGAGAGAAACATATTGATAAAGTAATAATCCCATTTAATCATAAATTATATTGAATTTTTAAAATGGATTTTTATCTATTTATGTCTATCTATTGTAATATTACAATAACTGAATGATTCTTTTGAGCTTTACTAATTATTGACTTCTGATTGGGCTGCCTTAATGTTTTCATTCTATAAATTGAATCATCATCGTCATCAAGTCATGTTACTCCAAGTGAACTTATATGGCATCCACCAAACTTTCATTACCATCAAGTTGGTAAACCAATACGTATCAGATTATTATATAATCATTCACCAATTGGTTTGCAATAATCGACAGATAGATATATGTTTCCATTTTTAAATCCAGTATTTCTATATAAATAATTTGCACCCAAATAATGTGTGTACGCACAGCGATTTACTTGAGCATATAACATTGTATCCACTATCAACAGATTGATATTCACATACAGACCATATGTAAATTAACTTAAACTGATATGATTTTAAAATTTATTTATCTTTTTTTAGGTTTTTACGATAGAATTTATAGCGTGCATTTTATTGTTTATTTGATAATATGATAATAGATAATAATCCGTACGTATCACATTATAATGTTACACGTGTTTTTCAAATATTTCTATAAACTTCATTTAAAATGATATATTACGTGTTGCGCCTGAATATATTTTGTATGAAATCATTTTTTTTTTATGAATTTAGTATTACATATCGTCTGAAAAAGTTTGTATTATTTGTAAAGCGTTAGTATTATACTATAGATAAAAAACGAACTACAAAGTATGAAATTCTATAATTATTATTCAGATTGAATCCGTTTGTAGTGTTTATTTTTTTGTGTGATGAAAAGATGCTTATATATTTATTTTTTTTTATCAAATTTATTGCGTATATTTGTTTCAATAACATTTAAAATAATAATAATAATAATAATATTGTAATATTGATAATGATATCTCATATACTATATAATGTCATATATATAATAAATATTACGTGGTATATAATATTAATTGTTTGATATTTGATGTAATTTATGAATGGAAAAATACAATGATCTTGTAAATAAATATATATTTTATAAATAATAATAATAATAATAATAATAATATAAATACGTACATAAATCATAATCTGTGAATAACATTGTAATTTAATTTATAATATTATTAATATTTAAAAAATGCGTATGCATTGATTACAGTAACTATAAAAATTCTAATAGTACATTTGTTTTGTTCAAATTATTGTAGCAATTTTAATTATAATAATATTACATTATATTTTCTTTGATTTATAATATGAGTTGCTATTATAATTTAGATTGATTTAGCTCCACTACATTTTTTGTTTCTCAGAAGTTTCCTATTTTATGTTGTGAATATATATTTTTATCCATGTTTCATTCAACCTTACCATACCATCGCGTTTACTATGGATTAAAGATTTACTGTCAGAATTGTATGGTATCACCTGTTTGTGAGTTCAAATTGGCGTTGGGCAACATATCAGATAGATAGATATGGAAATGGCAACAAAATGTTTTTAAATAATTTCTATACACTACAGAATTTTCTAAACTATATAATCAATGATTTCTGATGTGAAAAACACTACTTATGTAATTTACGACTTGCAAATATTATACAGTTTATTAGTTACAGATTACAAATGTATTTGAAATACAAATTGTAAAATAACAATAGTAAATAGTATTTGAAATTAAATTAAGAATTAAATTATGTGAAAAGATGCGGTTGTAAAATTTTTAACTTTGCGATTCAATAAAGATTAATAGTTAAATTATATAGTAAAAGGTAGTGGTGCTTGGCATATTCGGATATTTTTGACTACTACGCAATATAGAAACTGAAAAATTTGTTAAAACAGATTTTACTGAAATTAAAATTTGGTAAAATCGATTTTACACACAAACCAAATTTCGCAAAAATTATTGTAATTTGATTTTGCTTTGAATTTTACCTAATGTAAGTACGTGACGTATGTACGAATTATAAAATACAATTTAAAAGTGCATGGGTAGTTAAAATACTGTCCGACCGCCTGATTTATTTATAAAATGAAAAATAACAGGTATTTTCGTTACCTCCCAACCCAATAATTATATAGACACAAAGAAGGCTATGCAAGCCTTACAATTCAAATTAATATATACATAAATAATTAAGATTGAACATATAATTTATTTATTATTTTATTTTTTCGTATGAGATTACATGTTAATTACAATTTATTTGAATACATTTACGTGTCAAATGTATAAGAGAGTTCAAAATAAATATTTCCTTATTATTTTGTTTATTATTGTATATATTATATGGTTATTATTACTGATATCATTGTATATGGTAGAATATTATTATTATTAAAAAAACAAACCTTATCCAATAAAATCTTATTATTTCGTAATTTATTTTAAATTTTTAATAACACAACATTGTCTTTGGCCTTGTGCGTATATCATATATGTATTTATTACATATTTATAATTACATAGTTTATTATTGATGAACCTAATAAAAGCAATTAATATCTATAAGATTACTATATACTATAATTATTTGATAAAATTAATTAGTAACTCATATAAAAATAATGGAATCAATAAAACGCTTATCTTTCGCAATAATTTCAGACCAATTGATGAATTGTTATATACTACCATGCAGCGTAATTTAGTTTTACGTTTAGTAACATGGCTTGATGGTGATGATGAGTATAATTGAATTATTATGCACTCTGTCTGTATTTGCCCACAAATTCATTTAATATTGAAAGATACTGTTTTTACTAGTACACGAGAACAGTTTCTTTCCTATAATGTTTACACTAAATTTTCTTTATTATAGCTATTACAATTTAATATATAATTACAAATGTAATGTATTTTATATATTATATACAAGCATTAAATAATATCATATGTAATCATAATTTGTATTAGGTCGGAATTACACACGTAAATGGTATATTTGGCAATGTTTTTGTGTTTTGTATGGAAATAAAAGAATTAAATAATTACATGTTTTTGCATTCATATAAATATTCGTTCGACGAAACACATGCAACCAAATGTATACCATTGATGTAATTCCGACCTAACAAATATAATTCTAAATTAGTTGTTTACAGATGGTATAACAAATAAATTGGTTGGATGTTTTTATTCAAATCAACAATCAGAAGAAGAATATTCAAATGCAACAACGTCGGCAAATGACCAGCTAAAACAACAACACCAACAGCAGCACCACCGCCAGCACCAACAACACCATGAACACCATGGCCAACAAGTAAACCTGTTTGAAGAAGTTATATTAATACGTGTATATGGTAACAAAACTGATTTGTTAATTGATCGCAAAGTCGAACGGAAAAATATTTTATTATTACATTCTTGTGGTTTTGCACCCTCATTATATGGTACTTTTAATAATGGTTTGGCATATGAATATGTACCAGGTGTAACATTATCACCGGAAACGGTATGTGATTTAAAAATATGGCCATTAATTGCAAAAAACATGGCTGAAATACATAAAATTAAAAAATATGATTATCATTTACTTTATACTAACAATGAAAATAATAATATTAATAATAATAATAATGAATATGAAATGATAACGGAAAATAATATGGATGCGAAACATAAGCCACAACAACAATTAATAACTGGTGATAATTCTAATTCAAATGATATTGTACCACTTTTATGGAATAAAATTCAACAATTTTTAAATTTAATACCGGACAAATTTTCAAATCCAATTTTACATGAAAGGTATAAATAAATATTTTATTTTATTAAATAACATAAACTATAGCATATATCGTATAAGTACATATATAATATGATTGATAAAACTTTCTTTGAGAGGTTGCGAATATACAAACTGAACTTTTGTTTCCGGTGACAATCTTTCAAATGCACTTCTGTAGTTGTGTTACTTGTGTTAAATATTGGTTTTATTACAGTGTTATCTTTACTTTCATATGGCATCAATGTTTTATTATTAATAAATCTTGATATTATTAAATTTACATAATGCTTAGATAGTAGAAACCTCTCATTTACAACATGGGACTAAATTACTATACAAGTTTTCTTAAAAGATTCTGTTCACACACACACACACTTTCAGTAAACAAATTGTTATATCTATAATATTGATTTAATATTTCCTACACTACACAGATGAATGAATATCGTTTCTCTATATACAATAATTGAATGTGAATTTGTACTTATAATTTAAAATGTTAATTTCCAAGTTTTTAATTATGAACTAAATCTTGCCGCAAAATATATATATTGGATGTGATTCAGATTCATTTTTGTGTTATCACGTGGCTAAAATTCAAAATCTCAAGATTAGATTATTGTTTTAAATTCATGTTTGAGATGATGGTTTTACACCACAAAAAAAGGCAACTAAAACATTTGTGGTTATTATTTATAATCATTACCATAGCGACATTACGTCATAATATAACTGATATGTTTAACAGCAAGAAAACATGTTGTAGGTGTTAATTAAATTGAATTTTCATACAAAATCCATTTATTTTTAATGTAAAAATATATTCTTGAAATTTAGTATTTTCTACTCGTGATGATAAATAACACGAAAATGACTCTGAATCGCAGAGGTTAAAAATAATTTAAAAATTTTACCTCAATTTTATTATTACTTTTAATTTAATTTTGTCACGTTTAATGATAATAAACTTGTATAGCTCTATCTATAATATAGTCTATTAATATATATGGTATATTTTTTTATCTACTAAACATTTCGACTCAACGAACATTTATTTACCTTTTCCATTTTACTTTTGTTGTATATTAAATAAATATATATAGTCTTTGTTTTGTTTGTTTGTTTAATCAATTTTAATTACTTAAATAAATTTTTATAACTTTTAGCAAATGACAAAATTGCAAGAGCTATTATATTGTATTTTTGTACAAAAATTCGTTAAATACATTTTAGAGATTATTAATTATTAAAATAAATATAGTCCGTACATTTTAAGGAATCACATGTTTTTAAATTTTTGTTTATTATTATTATTTTATTATCATAATCATTAATAATATCCTTTGTACGTATTATATTATAATAATATATGTAAAATAGTACCATAGATATATAGATAACAAATTGAATTATAATTGTGAATCTGAAATATATTATAATGATAATTAAATTAAGTCATATCGTTAGGCCACTATATATATATATATGAAATTATGAACAACATAGTTATTATTATGTTATCGATTATGTAATTATATACGTTCTCTGTATATCATATCATATTTCATATATTATCTGATTGATTCTGTTTATAATATTAATAGATCTACAACATCGATTTATGTGTTAATTGTAGTGTATACATATATTAAGTGGTGAATGAGATAAAGTCTTTATACAATATACATATAATTCACGTTTTATTTTAAGTTATTAAATGTATTTTAGAATGGCTATATGACGACATAGCATCAGCTATATGTTTTACTCGTTTGTGTGGTACAATTTCTGAAACAAATCAGCAATCAGATTACATCACAGTAACCTAACATTATTTATGATTATTTATTGGATTTATTTTTTGCAATATGTGAATTCATTAAGGCGGTTCTGCTAGAACGGTAAACAATGCTAATCTGAAAGTAATATGTTAATGCATCACCATTTATCATCTAAGCTATTGAAATATTTATTGGATCATCAAAGATGTGTAGTATATTTTGGTCGCTAATTATTAACGGAGTAGCGGTTAGAATCTAATCATTTAACGATCATTTTCGTTTATAATTGTTGTAAACTTTCATCATCTTTAAAAATATCTCGTTGAATTTTAGTATAGTACAAGTATGTGTATATATTGTTTATTGCAAATGTTTATTTCTTGCTCGTCGGTGATATTATATGACTGAGAACTGATTGGAACAACTTATGAATGAATAATATAGTAGTTGATTTCGATTATTTATAGTATAGACCATAAAACACAATACATAAATATATTATAAAAATACTGTGATGAATGAGTTTTCATTTCATTTGCATTCGTCAAAATTAAAAAGGAAAATATTTATAAATTAATATCATTCGTGACTGTTTGTAATTGTTTGATTGTATAACGTATTTTTAATTTTATTATTAATCTATTTATTGGATTTTTATTTATTTTTCAGATTATCAAAAACATTTCCAAATGTACAACAATTACGTGATGAATTTTTACAATTATTTAAACAATTAGAAAAATTAAATAGTCCAATTGTATTTTGTCATAATGATTTACTATTGGGTAATGTAATCTATAATGAAACAGAAAATAAAGTAACATTTATTGATTATGAATATGCTGGTTATAATTATCAAGCATTTGATATTGGAAATCATTTTACAGAATTTGCTGGTAAATATCAAATTTTGGCTCATATTTTATATATGTTATTTTATGTTATATATATATATATACACATTATTTTTTAGTGAGTGACTGAACAGACTCAGATTGCTCATGAAATTGATTAATTTTTATATTTTGAAAAATTTCGAAAAAAAAAACAAACATTATATAATCAACAAGTGTGTAAACCTTTGAAAGTATTTAATTTCCGAAATCAACATTATATTTTCTTAAATGAAATTGTATATTTCATTGAAAATACTCGTATATGCGTGAACCTACTAACGCTAAGCTATATAGACGATAGAAGTAAATTGTTGAGCCACTTTTTGTGTTAGATTTTATTTATATATAAATACATTTGAAATTATATTAAATATATATAGATTCTTTTTTTATAATAAAGGTATTGATGAAATTGATTATAAACGCTATCCATCCAAAGAATTTCAACTGAAATGGTTACGTGTTTATTTGGAAACATTTAATGCAGACAATAATCACAAAAATATTAATGATAATAATAATAAACAATATGGTAAAAATTCAAAAATTAGTGATTATGATATTGAACGCTTATACATTCAAGTGAATCAATTTGCATTAGCTGCACATTTCTTTTGGGCAATATGGGCTCTAATACAATGTGAATATTCAAAAATTGATTTTGATTTTGTTAAGTATGTTTGTTGAAAAATAATTAAGTTTATAAAATTTTATTTTTTTTATTAACCAATATTATTCCACTTATTAACCAATCTATTGATCTGTTTACAGATTTGCGGAAAATCGTTATAATGAATATTTGGCTAAAAAGGATCTATTTTTATCGTTAAATTTGCATAGTAAAAATTAAACGTTTATATACACATTTATAAATACACAATAGAATAAGCAAATTTATTGTTTTATCCATTCCTTTATCAAATATCTCGTATTTTTTAATTGTTGTCTTTGTTTTTATGGGTTGTAGTTGAATTTTCCTGTTTAAATTTGAATTTATGGGTGTACTTAAACAAAAGAACGAAAAAGAAAGATTTTTAAGGGAAAAAAATCAACTATTATACACATGTGTAGATAAAAGTTCAAAATTTAATTATATAATTTTACAAATGTGAATCGAAAAATGATGTTGGGAACGTGTATAATCAACAAAACAAAACTTATTTATAAACTATTAATCTATTATCTCGGATATATTTTTAATTATTTTGTTTGTACGTACATATAAGTAAAAACTACAAAAACTATTATATTTAGAAATTTTATATTATATATTATTATTTACCACTCGTTTACATATCGTATTGGGTTTGTGTTGTTGTACAGTTATATATAAGTTAAAATTTTACATGTATCAACAGAATAACACAATGCCAGTAAACTGTGGTATAATTTTATAAAAAAAATTTATGTAAATTTACTGCTGTAGCCCAGTCAGTTGATGTTTTGTGCTGTGATCAAATTTAACATAACATGAAAGCACACAGTATGTATTTATTTGAATATGTAAAAGATATATGATTTTATTGTATATTGGTCTCGCGCAGATTTAATAAACGTTTATAAGAGGCACACATCATTGCAAATTAATTTTCGCCGGACCTCAGATACTTTTTTTTTTTCAAATATTTTATTCAATAAAATTATATAAACGATTTTTTATTGCATTGCGTTGTATTGATAATTTTATAGCAACCTTCTGCAAGAGGTCTGACAAGATGGTTATGAAACTATGTATACAGTTTTTAAGCAATCTCAATATACACTAGTGCAAATTGTTAATCATGAGTATGCTGGGACTATACAGCTTATAAGATTAAATCTGGAGATTCGGTTCCCATGTCCCTCGAAGGTCCGTATCTAATATTGATTGTGTTTCAATCAGTGCTTCTAATCATTTTCAAAAAGCCAAACCGATGAATTTTAAAAAATTGTTTAAGTCCGTCAAATTGTATGTTGATCATCACAGTACATACTAACCAGTCGTTCTTGCAATCCGGAACAGGACACAGGATACAGAAATCTCGATACAGAAATCATATGATAACCAGTTGGTGCCATTTTCGTTGACCCTCTAACTTGATATTTCCTCTACAAAATCCTTTGTCAGTTTAATGGAGGAAGGCTTTAGAATTGTACCTCAATTCTAGAGCTGAATTCAACCAATTCATCTATCTTTTTGAAGTGAATCCAAAGAGTGTGTACTATTATCGTGAGTGATGGATTTAAGTTACGTCTTCAATTAATTGCCATTAACCATTAAATATAATCCAATATAATAACAAACTGAAAATACAAAAAAGTCTTAATTAAACCTTAGGTTATTGTATAATTTATCAAATTATAAAATACTATTATAATTATTTACATAAATTTAAAAATTTTCAAATTTTTGTACTAAATATAAATTATATTATATGTAATGAATTTTGACATTCTAGTAGAAAGAAAAAGTCGGCTTCGGCTAAAAATTCAAAATGATTAGCGATGTCGTGTCGTCGTGTGTGTTGTGTGTTTATATTTATTTATTTATTTTCAAAAAACTTTATACTATCGTCTTTGTTCTTTCTATAGTTGCTATAAAGCTCTATCTGTTCTATCTTCTCGTTTCTTATTGCAAACCTATTATTGATTTGGAATTGGAAGAGAAGGCTAGTTAAAAAGTTAAAATTTCAACAAAACTTTAAAAATAAATTCCACAAATCTATTAGAAAAAAATGCTATTTTATTTATTTTCATATATTCTTTAATAAAAGAAACAATAATAAATATGAAAACTAAAAAAGAATTAATAGAATCAATTGAAGAGTATAATACTCAAGTAAGTACTTCTTTAATACAGATACCGTATTTACTCCTTAACAATGTTATTCTTTGAAATAGATGTCTTTAGTCAATGAAGCTTTACTACGGTGTACTTCATCTGATAAAGAAGAAACATTAATAAATTTAAAAGATAATCTAATAGAAATAATAAAATTAACAGAACAAGCTCTGAAGCAAACAAATTGTGTTTCAGACGAAAGCAACAGTGAAGATACAGCTCAAACTGATAAACAAACAAAATCACAATCACCACAAAATGATAATGATCCATATGCTGATGAAATGGCATTATTTTTATCAGAAATAAATGAATTTTCATCTTCTGATGAAAAGCAAATATCTACAGCTAATATAACGGAAAATAATAATAATAATATTGAAATTATAGAAGAAATTCAAACATTAACTGATAAACTAACTAATGAATTATATGGTAAAAAATATTTAGCACCACATATCCATACATGGGGTGGTAAAACTTATCATAATGCATTTATATGCGGTTTTGAAGAAAATGCAGATGATTCTGCAACAAACGAAGCAACAGTGAAGGTTAAAGTATTATTTATAAATCCAACACATCGTGAAATGATACCATGTGAATATTATTTAAATGGTGATTGTCGATTTGATACGGATAAATGCCATTTTTCACATGGCGAATTAGTTGATTTTGATGATTTAAAAAAATATGTGGAACCAAATTTTCATTTATTAGAAAAATCTAATCATCCTGTTTTAGTAAAACAAATTGACAAAATTTGGAAAAAAGGAATAACTATTTCAAGTGATTTTAATAATAAAATGTGTAAAGTAAAATTAGAAGAAAATCGTAAAGAAGTTAATTGTAATTTTGAAGATATATTACCAATTCAAATTGATGAAGGTATTTTCAAAAAGCGGATATATTAAAATTATGAGAATAGTTTTTATGTTGTCAGTTTTTTTGTAGCAAATCTAAATTCTTCCGATGATGATGATGATGATAATAATAATCATAGTAGTAATGCTAATGATTATGATGATGCTGAACAATCAATACGATATTTAGAACCAATTACTGATAAACAAGGATTAGGTGAATGGGAAAAATATACAAAGGTAATATTTTATTGGGTTTTATTATTTTATATTAATTCCTAATTTTAATGCTCAAACTATATAACCAGGTTTTTAGTAGGTGCAACATTACAGTTAAGGGTCAGTTGTTGAGGGTGTTCAAAATCTATGAGGAAAGATGGTTTTATAATTGAACTTGTTCAAGTTCTTTGAATTAGAGGAGTTTGCATGAAAGAATAGCATCATTGTACTATATTAGTGCAGTGGGAAATATAACCTACTTTTCTTGAAACAATAAATACGTGTAATTTAGCTGCCAGATTTGGTACAGCAGATCGTTGCAATATAGGTGGGAACGAAATTCGAAAGTTTTATAGTAACATTCTCCCGCTAAGTAGTTGGATGTTCTCTGGGTCAGAAATGCGAGATAAAAGTTGTATGTATGTGTATCTGGTAAGATGTCAATACGCGCTGTATTGTATAGGACATCTCAAACGATTAACGCAGAGAATTATAATCATGAATAGGAGAACGTATCAATATTAATTAAAATTATACATGCACACATTAAGTTAAATACGTATCGGTATATTCTTATATTAAATAGTTCAGGTCGTGCTCACATATGCGATTAGCTCGCTTTTATTTGTATGTTTCTTTAATTAAAATTGTATCGGTTTACATAGAATAATTGTTCCTCATAAAAAAGTAGAGATTCTGATGTCCATTAATTTAAGTAAAATGCTCTTTCTTTTTGTAAATTAATTAAATTATAGCATAATTTTATATATTTAATATATTACCAATATTTATAATGGAATACTATATATATATTTTAATAATAAAGGGTTTTGGATCCAAAATAATGCAGAAATATGGATATATTATGGGTGATGGATTAGGTACAAATGGTGCCGGCATTGTAGAACCAATCGATGCTGAAATATTACCACCTGGTCGTAGTTTGGATCATTGTATGAAATTACGTGAAAAATCAAATGGTGATCTTAATTTATTTAGTGTTGAAAAAAAATTAAAACATCAACAGAAAAAACAAGAACAAATTAATGAAAAAAATTACGAAAAAGAATTGAAAAAACAACAAAATGAAGATATGTTTACTTTCATTAATAAAACTATATTCAATTCTGATAATAATAATTTAGAAGCATCTTCATCATCAAAATCAGATATGTTACAAAAAAAGTTGAAAACAGATGATAATTTAAAAAAATATTCTAATAAAAATTTACGCACTGTTAGTTTGGAAATCGATGATGATATACGGAAAAAATCCAAAGAAATTATTAAAATTAAAGAATCAATGAAAAGACATAAAATTGGTACAACTTTTTATGATAAATTAAAAAATCAATTAGATGTTAAAAATATTGAATTAAATAAATTAAAACAATCTAATGTTAATATATCAAATGAACAATTTTATAGAAAAGATCAAAATAAACTATCAATATTTTAAAATATGGAAATAAACAATTTCAAACATTTATTAAATTAATTAAAAATTAATTAAACTGATGGACCAAAAGATAATACAGAAAAATATATGCATATTGCAATGTTAATTTAATTGGAATAAAAACGTTATAATTAGTTTTATATATAAGTTGCAAATTTTATTAATCGATGAAAATAGTTTCTTGTAAATATAAAAAAAAGAGGCACCATGAATTAGTTTATTGCTATCAGGCTACTAAAGTCACATTTCACTTATATTTAATATATACAATTAAAATACATGTCTGTTTTCATATTTATAATTATTACCTTTTCTACAAAATATTACTTAATAATTTATTAATTTGGAATATAACATTTTACCGATGTTTATTATTTCATTTGATATTGATTTAATGCAGTAGTCGTTTCTTGTTTTATTATTGCGCGTACCGTATTTAAAACTTCGGGTTTTGTAAATAATTTATCGCTATCGTAATTTTCAATTTTTTCATACAATTTTTGAAATAATTTATTCATAGTTGATTTAATTAATTCTACTGTTATTTCTTTGTGATGCTTTTCTTGTACGTGTGTGTTTTTATTTATTTCTTGTAATGAATTTTCTAATTCACTGATTTTTCCTTCAGCAATAATATTCAAATCAATTTTTTCTTTTAAATCATTTTTAAATGTTTGATTATTTTTTTCTATTTCAATATTAGTTTTTTCAATTTGTTCTAATTTTAATCTAAAATTTTGTAATTCTATATCTTTTGCTATTAATTTATCATTTAATTCATTTATATTTGATTCATACAATTGCTTTTGTTTTAATTGAAGTTCTTCAATAGATTTTAGTTTGTCATTTAATTTATTATATTTATCATCATTTTGTTCTAAATCTTTAATTTTTAATCGTAAAAATCGATTTTCACGTCTCAATTCTAAATTTAATGATTCTATGTTTAATAATTCTTCTTCACAATCTTGTTTCTCCTTTGCATTTGTTACCATAATATTATTATTATTATTATTATTATATTTATTGTAATTAAGTAAATCAATTTTATCTAAAATTTTTTCAATTTTTGTATCTAATTGTGATATATTCATACGTACTTCTGTATTATTTAAACGATTTTCTGTTAATAATGAATTTAAATGTGTAGTGTATTGTTGTTCTTGTAATTGGACAGGATTATATGCTACAACATTAGTTGAACTAGATGGAATTGCAGAACTATACGATGTAATTGGAATAATTTCTTGTGACATGGTTTTAATTGTTTGTTTTTTATTATTGGTTTTATGAGTGGGAATGATTTGTTTTGGAATTATAGCTCGTGGTGATGTATCCACATCAGATGAATCACTATGTTCTGATACATTTGAGCTTAATTTTGGTAATTTTTTTCCCATTTTTGCCATACGTGATAATAGATTAGCTTTTGTAACTTTTGATTGACCATTATCATTATCAGTATCATTGTCTTTATCAATATTATTATTATAATCATCTCCATCAACAACATCGTTTTTTGCAATTGTTTTATTTTCCGTTGTATTAAGCGGTTTTTTAACTGTTTCTATAACCGATGCATTCGGTTTCTCTTGATTGATACGACAAATTTCACATTTTTTATTAATTTCTTTTATAAATAATTCACGATCATCAATTGTTTCAAATAATATACTCCACAGAATATGTTTGTCATTATCTTTAAATTGCAAATAATCATGATTTACACTAATGATTGTATCTAGATTTACATTCATCGTTAATAGAATATTTTTTTTATCACGATACAAAATAAATTTTAATAAATTTTCAGAATTTTTTAATAATGCAATTCCAATTTTTCCTTGATATATGTTTTCGTTATTTATTCTAAAACGGTAAAATATAAATGGATAAATTAAACAAATTTATTTATATATTTCAAATAAAATTCACTTACAATTTATAATAAGTAACAACTTTTACCATAGAAATTGTCCAATCTGATTTTGATTTTACTTCTTCTTCAGGGGGAATTTGTTTTGGTGGAATTGTTGGAATGTATTTTAACGTTGAATTTTCATCGGTTTTACTAGATGGTTCCATATTTATACCAAATATATTAGAAAGATTTGTTGGATAACTAAGTATGAATTCAAGTAGGTATATCAAATGAAAAACAATAATTTTATAAATAGAGTAGAAGAGAAAAACAACATTCTTTATTTTTATTACCTAGAAATATCAACAAAAAAATCATCATCGTCCATATCTGTACCAATTCCAAGCATTTTATCGATTACTATTTTATTTTATTATAATTAATTAAAATAAATACTTAATCAAACTCAACTTTGATAAATTGATTTAAATATATTATCTATAAATCGCTTTACAGTATATAAAAATAATTATCAACCACTAAAACATGATAGGGAGTACTACACTACAAGTAGAAGACAAAAATAATCAATTTGTAATTTCTTCTAGTGTGGGTGGAGTGTTCAGTGTGAATGATGAATGAAATGAATTTCAGAATGACAAATGACATTGAGAAATTGAAAAGATATTGAGGTAATGTGAAATTACATAAAATAAACCTTACAAATTAAAAGTCAAATTTTTAATATTCCAATTTCCAGAATATAAAAAAGAAAAACTGTATTTAAATTTCCATATATATTTTTTTTAATTATAAATTTTTTGTTGTAAAGTAAATCTTAACACAGATAAAAATGTTAATTAATTAATAATTATAATTTCTAAGTTGAAGATTTTAATATATTAATTACAATCATATTACTACGTAGTAAAAAATTTCCATTTTTGAATTTAAAATTAACTGACATTTGATAAGCAAGCTTTGCTTTCTTTTCTTTTTTTTTTTTTTGTTTTTTTTTTTTACAAAATTTCCAGTCAATCAAAGTCAAAAACTGTACGGTTGTTTTTTGTTTTTGTTTCCTATGACTTGTGCCTCGTGTGTAGAATTTTACTTGTTAAAACAAAAATCTTTAAAATAAAATAATATTGTTAAATTTATGTAATAATTAATAATTTGTAAATCTTTAGTTAATATTAATAATATCTTAATATTATTAATAATAAAATATTAATAATATATAAAATAGTAAATTTTTGTGTGTGGTTAAAAAGTGCGGGACGCGCCATACAAAACTCAACAACGAATATAATTGTAAAGAAAACGTAAAATGATAATGAAAAATAAATCTGGATGTATTTAATTGAATTGAAGGTATTTGATTTTTTTTATTATTTATTGTTTGTTATTTACGGTTATTTAAAATGTATATTTTTACTAAAATTTTATAATATCTATGAAATATATACGAATGATTATAGTTTATACAATAACTATGTAAGTAAATGAATATCATAGAGAGGTTTGATCAAAGTCCATACAAATACCTTAAAATTTATGTTTCAATTTTCAATAGAAAATAGGTACTATGAGGTTAAAATATTTTATTTTTTTTTATGTATAATATTTATTAAATGCTTTTTAGTTAAACCATTGGTTAAAGAACATAGTTTCTAAAAAAAAGCATAAGAAGTAAAAAGCATTTTGTGATTTAAAATAAAAAATTAATGCGTTGCGTAGTTTTATTATATATCATGTAATGATAACGTATGTGTATCATTAATTCATGAAAAAGTCGTTTTATGTATGTGTGTTCTTAATTCTTTAATTTATTTTGTACATCACGTCGCATATAGCTTTTCTGATAAATATAAAAATGTAATAATAATGTTAGAACACAGAAGAACAATTAACTACGGCAAATAGAAATATTTACTATTGATTGTTTTCATGACATTGAACAACAAATTGTATGTAAACTATATTTTTTATATATTTTTTATATATTTTTTAATATATTATTGTATATAATATATAATATATTTTTCCAGTTTTTGTATACCACATTACATTTTGTGAATGTGATGGATTACTAGATAAATTTTAAATATTAATGTCTGTAATGTTTTTTAGTCTATATGTTATATACATCATATAGTCAATAGCTATAGAGACACATTGTATCGATTAGATTCGATTGGTTAATTTATAATTTGATGTCTCCACTCTCCATATGTTTTATATGTAAATTCGATTAAATATGCAACACATAGTGCGAATTCATCGATTATGCTTGTGGAAATAGTATCCCATCGGTAATGACTTTAGTTAAGTTTTATAGTTAATGATTTCACCAACAATTATATTACAAAATGAATAGTACAATTAACTATAAGTTAGTAAAGAAAATAAATATACAAAATGATATATATCAGAAAATTTTTCAATGTAATTTGTAACCACATAAAATTTAATACAGCCTCAGGCTAACTGTTTGATATTTAGTTGATCTATGAGCACGGCACAAATGTATGTAATTATTGTTATTATTGGTATTGCATATTGCCTCATATAATTATTGTATATAATTAAAGCTGTCTTTGGTATATAAACATTGAAAAACCAAACAAACATTCCTTGCCCGTGACGAGTAAATTTGACTGTACTCAATGTTTGGTAAATAACAACAAATGCTCCATTGAAAGCAACATATGACTTCATGATGATGGAATAACATCATTTAACAATTGACCAAAGTATTTAATTATTTATTTTTCTGAATTTATATATTTCTCATCATAAAAAACAACAAACATTGTTCGGTATGATAATAATTTCTAAATAAGAATAAATTGTTAACTGTTGTGTGTATACTTTATCCATTAAAATTTCAAACATTCATTTCAATAGACATTTATTTATATTTATTATACATTCATTAAAAAAAAAAAAAAAAAAAGTTAAACATTTAATTTATTATCTTATTTTGCATTAGTTTTACAATCAATTTTTATTATATATATTAATTTGCAACATCTCATCACTGCTGTTATGATGAGTGTGGCGATGCAGTAGAACGAAAAAAAAAATAAATAATAATAAATTTATTTATTTTGTTAAAAAATATTTCCACTGTTACTCCCCTCTTCGCAATATATTATTGTATTTAAAATTTAAATTAATAACATAATTTTTAATGTATATTTTATACACAAGCTTTTTTTTTTTTTTTGTAACTTATTTATAAATGTATTTGAATTTGAACTTTATGAATTTTAAAAATTAAAATAAAATTTTGGTGATAACTAAATTTGGTAAGGATTGTCATAAATATTATTGGACATAAAATCCATATATTGAAATTATAGTTATAACTCGTATCGGATACTATTTATTGAAAATATTCAATGTGATAACGTATGCCGTATGGAGATATCCAATATCACAACGTCATATATTCTTGGTCCAAATAACTTAAAATGCATACAAAATTTAATTATTAAAATATATATATACAAACAATTTACGATATTTCAAAAATGTATTAAATTTTAATTCTAAATGAATGTTTGAATAGATTTGTGTGTTACGAGCATATAATATACTACACTTGTACTACCTTGACACGTCTCATCCCATGCATTTCAATATAATTGTGGACTTTGAATGTGATGTTGTGACAGTGGATGCCTATGTATATATGGCATAGCTTAACAGATTAAATATTTTGCATCAATATAGATGATCGATATGCGTTAACTAATTTCAATACAATAAATTTATACGGTCGATATAAAATTTAATTTAACAATACAATCAATATCTAATTATGGTTTTATAAGGGACGTGTAATACTCTGAATACTCTATTATGGAGGGAAAATTTATTATTAATTTTATATATAAAGTAAACATATGACGAAACATTATTGCATATCTGAAGGATATCTCTGAAATATTAACGTGAGTATATTTAAGAGACACAAGAAGAATATATGGATTTTTATTTATATAAAAAGAATGTATATATAGTTCAAATAGTATTATTATGTCTTGCCATCAATTTGTGTTATATATAATATATTTTTTATAAACAATATTAAAAAAATTGTTTCGCTTTTAAAAAATCAATATTTTTTAAAATGATAAATTTACATATACCATTAATATTTCTTGAGAAAATATGCACATTTATATATAATAAATAAATTAAATAAATAAATAAATAAATAAATAAATAAATAAATAAATAAATAATTATTTAAGCATATACGAATATATTTTTGCTAATCAAATATTTAATATATAAATGCATAGTTAGTATATATATTAAATTTATATTTTATATTATATAAAAATTGAATATAGGATGCGCAACAAATATATATATATATTGATATATGATGAGAATAAGCTTTTATTGAATTTTTTTATAGTCATTATAAATTACGACAAAAATCCAATAATAATATTTTCTTTTTATTTGGTTTTGTTTTTTGTTTTTTGTTTTTTTTTTTTTATAAATAAATAATACTCTTTATTTGCAATTTTCATTTGCAAATATAAAAATTTCAAATTTCATTTCATTTAATTATAATTCAACATTTTCTTTGCTTTTTTATTTATTTATTTTTGTATTTGTATATATATAAAAACCATTGATTTTAGTTATAACATTTATATTAATATTGTTATTTTGTATTTTGTTTATTTTGTTTTTTAACTGTATAAAACATGGTAGAAACTCCGTGTGCTATAATTGTTTGGTGTTTTTTTTTTTTTTTTTCTTACCGCCAAATATTATATTTAAAGTGTCTTCATATATTCATGTTTTACGTGCACGATATCATGAACAAGACCTATATATATAGTCAATTTATTTAATTATATGCGATATAGTTAAATACTGTGACAATTTCTTTTCGCCAACTATATCCACTTAACTGTCGTCCGTACAAAATGTTTAATTGTTTGATTGATAGTTATAACGAAATCACGTATTATATTATATTTTTAACTATTAAACTATTTAGCGATAGCTGACCTTTTGTTAAAAAATGGTTGATGTATCAATAACGAGTACTTTTTTTTTATAATAGATAAAAAATAAAGTTTCGTTAGTTGATGCCATTCACATGATTAATGTTTTCACATAATAAAATAAAAAGTGTATGCTAAAAATTGAGAAATCCAAATAATATATATACGGTTAAAGTTTATCAATGCAGTTGAATGAATGATCGTTTGCTTGCAATGGGATATACGAGTTGTAAAATAATGAATTTGATGCTTCTACAGAAGAACTACGCATTCGCTAAGGTCGTACTACCGACAGCCGTGGCCTTTTTTTTGTATATAAAATCTATTTTTTTGTCTTTTTCCGAAAAAGAATAAATATTTTGAACTAATCGAACTATTTGTGTGATTGCTAAAATTGTATAGGAATTGATAAAGAATCTGCCTTATTTGCCTGACCTGACACCATGTGACTTTTATCTGTTTTGCCAAAACAAATATCTGTATTAAAATGAACAAGATTTTAGACCGTTGAAGCTGTGACAAAAAAGGCTCACAGAAGAAGACTTACAGCGTTGTTTTGAATAATGGAAAATTCGCATGAACAGTTGTATAGGGATAGAGGAGTGATATAAATATTGAAGATGATAATAATTAAATTAAAATAAAATGTTTTACAACATTAGTCTCGTTATTATTAGATAGTCGCTCATGATTTATCAGATTCTGAATTGTTTGAATATCTAATGTACGTGTTATAGTAGTTAGTACATATTATATAGGTGTCGTACTTCAATATGCAATGTTAAACGCGTATATATTCTGCATGCATGAATTTTATACTGATTCAGTAAGATTGATATAATAGCTCTATTTAATTGCTTTTCATATTATCGATAAATTTCAATTGTACATAAATTTAGCAGCACACGGAATTTTTTAAAAATATGTTTTCCACCAATCTTATCTGCTGCTTTATTTTTTTATTTTTTTGTTTTCTATATATTATATACCTATATTTAAATATTTGTGTATCCTTTGTGTGGTCACACACAAATGTTGCCAAATATAAGCTAACAACTAAAATTATTTGTGTATAAATTTTAAGCTATATATAACATTCACCACAAACATGACATTTGACCACTGTAAATGGAACTTTTTATAACAATTATTTATATTTTTAAATATTTTATATAAAATTTATTTTTGGTTTTAAAATATGATATCTCTTTATAGTCTGGTCATATATATGTTTTTTTTTTTTTTTAAATATATATAATTTATAAATGCATATATAAATATTATTATATACATAAATAAAATATATATATATATATATATAATATAACTTTTACTACTATATTTATCATGTTACATAATATATATTTTAATACATAAATAAACTATCCTAGTTGCCTATACATATATAATTATGTATGTCCTTATGTGATTAAAAAATTGTATTTGTTGATATTAATTTGTTGAATAGAATTTATATATATAGAAAATAATATCCTTTGTTTTATAGTTAGATGTACATTTGTATAAATGTATATATATTCTATAATTTATATATATAAATATTACATTAATTAATTTTGTTATTTAATATTTTTACGCATATACACATTTTCGGTATATTTAATTTTAGTATAATATTATATTATTATAAAAAGCATGTATTTGATATATTTATAATCCACAATCAAAACTTTCACCCCATTCACTGTATCGGGAATCTTGAATACGTTCGGTACATGCTTCGATAAAACTTTCATTTATCCGATACATACCAGAATTTGCTTGATACATTAACGTTTCCAATATACGTTCATTTTTTATAGCTTTTGATGGTAGCACAATTTTTATTAATTCATTTGGTGTTATACGATGTAATTTTAAATCTCTTGTCAACCGATCCATTATACAACGAAATTCAACTTTTGCATCTGTTTTTGCCGATACACGTTGTTGAACTTTATGTGTACCCCATTCCAGCATTGCTTCAAATTTTCGTATTTCTGGTATTTCTAAATTACGACACATTATCATTTGTACCATGCTTTCACTTAAATTTAAAAAATCTTGTAATTGAAATAGTGCATGTGCTTTACTTTCAACAAATGCTAAAATCATATTAACTAATTCGGATGCGGATGTATAACGCCAATAATAATTTTCTAACGATATTAACATTGAGCACACAACATCAATGCGTAAAAATTGTTTAGCATGATGAAAACATGCTTGCAATAATTCGGGTAAATCATAATGTTCAGCTGCACATATTAATCCTATATAAAATAATAATAATAATAATATAATTTAATTATATTTATATAGGGTCTCAATTATATATAAAGATATTGTTTGTTTTAATCGAAATGCCTTATTGAAACATATAAGGATTTAAAAATTAATAGAAACAACTTTTTTATTCTTTATTTTTCTACTGGAAAACGAAACCATCATGGGATTACGTAACTTTTTTTTCATTGAGTTGTTTATACGAGGCATTTCTAATTCAAATTGTTATTGATTGGGAACATGATGCCAGTCATGATGGCACAATCTGCTTTACGATCGAAAAATCATATAGAGTCTCAACCTTGTTTTACCACAATAATTGTAAAAATTATTTTAGCATTGCTATCTATACATGGATAATTGTGTGATTGAGTGTGAGTAATTTATTAATTTGAGTGTAATGTTTGTCGTACAATTCCATATTCTGGCTATATTGTGGTAGGTTGACTTTACCCTATTCTATGTCTGGACAATCAAATCAGTTCACTCGACAAAGAAACGCAAAATATTCGAATCGTAGTCATTTTTCGGTATCCCTCGAAATATTGTATATAAAAATACTATTTAAATAAAAATATTTCTTTGACGGAAATATCATGATATATAGTATTTGGATCGTTTATACGAAATGTCTCTGACTTCATTATTGAAACCAGGCGTTGTATATACGAGAACTAACTCGTTTAGTGTAGAAATCACAATTTGATTTACTGAACCTCGAGTATATTGAAATACTTTATCGTATATAATTGTTTATTTTTCTGATTTATAAATCATTTACCTGGTATTGAAATACATGTTAATGGGCAACTACCCGTATGTAAATAATCCAATAGCACACGAAATGTATCCGGATCAAATTCAATAATACTAAATTCTGTTTGTGCTAATTTTGCTCTATCAACTTTTTGTGCATCAGCGCAAACAGATAATCTTGGTACTGCCAATTGACCAGATGCTGCTTGTTTCTCTGTATCTCGATCTTTACTTTGTTTATCTATGTGTTGTATTTAATATAGATAATATACAATGCAATAAATATAATAAAAATAAATTATTAAATAAAAAATATAATTTAAAAACATATAAAAATAAAAAATATACTTGAACAATCTTGTGATGATGCCCATTTTTTTTTATCATCAACATTTAATTGTGAATTTTGTTGGCGGCTACGTATCGAACGTCCCCAACCAGCCGTTATTGTACCTAGTCGTGAAAATGCACGTTTAACCATCGGTGATGATGGAACACTTTTCGGTCGCGGTGATTCAATATCGGGAACTTGTAAAAAATTTGAACTTTTCGGTCGTCCACTACCAGTTTGTGGTGACATAAGTGTTGGTGCCGGTCTGGCTAACAGTTCAGCAACTGGTACTTGTGGTGAACCAAAACCCGTTTGTATACCATAAAGCATTTCCTTATTTTCGATATATATATATTAATATATACACATGTACGTACGCATAGGTTAATATAAGAAATATATTTGAAAAATAATATTATGCTTGCAAAATCAAATGAAAATAAATAATAACTTTCATTTGCGATCGTTTTTTTTTTTTTTTTTTTTTCAATCAAATAAACATATTTCGAAAATTAAAGCATTAAAAAATAAATTCACATAATTGAAAAATTATATATTATTAAATTTATATATAAAATGTATGTATATCAAAATAAAATGATTATTGTAAAACTCTATATGTAATTAATATTTAATTATAATAATTAAAAAAAATTAAAATAAAAATTATGTACTTGAAATACTCGACTTCTTACGCCCAAAATAGCTCGTACACCAATGAATCGTGCTTTCTGCTTGGACTGACCTACAAGAAAAACGACATCAAAAAGTTGCGCATTTTGTAAACATGATGGTTCCATATTTAGAAAAACACGTGTAAAATCTTTAGCCAATTGATCATAGTCTTCAAATTGATCACGAACAGAATCCAATAATGGTGATGATGGTCTCATATGTCCTATAAAATTTTGATACATTTATTTTGGTTATATTTTTTTATTTATTTTAGTTATAAATATATAAATTTGCAAATAATTAATGGTATTCCTATAAATATATATATAATTGTTTATTTATATTAGTAATATTTTGTTATTTACATATAATTTTATCAAAAAAAAAAAAAAAAAAAACACCCATTTTAGTGTGGGAATACCAATAAATATTTTCATTTATATATAAATAAATAAATAAATAAATTAATAACAATAAAAATAAATAATAATAACACAAGAAAATCTAATTAAAAACTAAATACTTATAATATTTTATATACAAACAATAAATAAATTAATATGTAAATAAAATATGTTATTTATTTATAATTATAATTAACATTGATATTATGTATATATAATATATATATATATATAATTAGAACATTCCATTAATAAAATTGAAAAATAAAGCGTATCGCGTTGTGTAGATATAGTGAAATAAGAAATATGCGTATATAGAAGAATTAGAATAAGAATGAATAAGTGTATAGTATTTTAGAAAAGGTATTGAAGTGTAATAATAAGATCCTTCAAATTTTAAATATATACATATATATACCAGGTGTACCGGTATGAAGTGAGTTTTTTCTATTTTGTTGCTATGATATCTGTCGAAACATATTTAGTATACATCAAGTCATTGTACAAACAACATCATATTTTTTCATCGTGTTAAAAATGTCGAATTTTGTACCGGAAAATAATGATTTGCGGAAAGCATTAAATTGTTGTTTTCATTTGAAGAAAAATGCTGCAGAGTGGCATCGAATGCTTGTCGAGGCATATGGTGATCATGCTCTATCAGAAGCAACATACAAAAGATGGTTTCAACGGTTCAGACATAATGATTTTGATGTGAAAAATAATGAACGTGGAAGACCACCAAAAAACGTTTGAAGACACCGAATTGCAAGCAATATTGAATGAAGATGATGACACTTTGAATCAAAAGCAAATGACGGAAATGTGTTAAATGTTGCACAACAAACAATTTCTGACCGTTTAATAGCTATGGGAAAGATCCAAAAGTGTGTTAAATGGGTGCCACATGAATTGAATGAAACGGCATATGGAAAATCGAAAAAACACTTGTGAAATTTTGCTAACCATAAACGAAAGGAAATCAGTTTTGTATCGAATTGTTACTGGTGATGAAAAATGGATTTATTTTAATAATCCTAAACGGAAAAAATCATTAATCCAGTACACTCATCAACATCGACCGCAAAACCAAATCGTTTCGGCAAGAAGACAATGCTGTGTGTCTGATGAATCCAAAAAGGTGTGGTGTACCACGACCTTCCTAAGACCTGATGAAACTGTTAATTCTGATCTCTCAACAAATGAACAATTTGACCGATACATTGATCGACCGTACGACTAGAATGGGCCAGAAGAAACGGATAGGTAATTTTGCTCCATGACAATGCACCTGTACACAAAGCAAAACTGGTTCAGGATACAATCAAAGCACTTGGCTAGGAGCTGTTTCGCCACCCTCTGTATTCATCAGATTTGGCTCCATCCGACTACCATTTCTTTTCATCGATGGGACACGCATTGGCTGAGCACCACTTCGATTCCAACAAAGAAAATTGAATGTCTGATTGGTTTGCTTCAAAAGACGAACAATTCTATTGGCGTGCGGTATCCATAAATTACCATAAAGGTGGTCAAAATGTGTAGAAAATAATGGCCAATATTTTAAATAAAATATTTTTTACTTTCCCATTTAAAATTAGTGTTTAATTTTCACAAAAAAAAACGCTCATTTGATACCGGCACACCTGTTATATATAAATACAATATATATCAATATATTATTATTACTATATAACCTTTGTTATTTAAATATAGTAAAGAAAACTAACTAATATAATAAACAAATAATACAAAATTATGAACAAGAACAAAACTATATACCTATAACATTTATATAATATATAATATGTTATATAATCATATATAATTTATTTAAATATTATATTCATATAACATATAATATATATAGTTGTTATGTATATATTATAATATATAGAATAAAGATTTAATTATTATTATTATTATTATTATTATTATTAATAATTGTTTATTTATTTTTTTTGGAGAAAAAAAGTGAGAATATTTTCGTTAAATATATATATAATATAGAAATACGTGTATATAAAGTAAAAAGAATTAATAAATATATAAATGTAATTAATTAAAGCACTTAAGCAAGCGCATATATAACATATATGTATATATTATATATAATTATAATATATATATATATATATATATATATTTATATAAATACATGTATAGTTATAGAGAAAGCTTATATAAGAAAGAAAATTATTGCATACTGCATAGTATTTATTGGGCTCCAGTAACTGAAGTTAAATGGTTTCTGATGGATCATTTTTTATTTAATTTCATTACAAAATATACATTTTAACTTATGTTTTTTTTTTTTTTTTATAAATCAATAGAATATTTTATGCGTTAATGACGTGCGTATTTTTTTTTTATTTTACTTACTGAAATCTTCGCCTTCGCGTTTATTTAAGAAATTTACATATGGATTTAATGATGCATCAAATATTTTTAATTTATATAGACTTTAAAAAAAATATAATATATATATAATAATTCGAAAAGTGATATTTTAATATTGTTATATTTAATTACAAAAATGATCATATTTTTTAAACTGAATATTCTTCATATATTCAAATAATGATTTTTAACGGCGAAAATAGAATATATAAATATTATTATTTTTTGGCGATATTTGATGCGCCGCTATATAATAATTTATTTATATATATATATATATATAAAGTATTGTATACATAGTTTTATATATATAAATATATATATTCATTAATGTATATACCATATATATATATATATATATATATATAATAACAAATGATATAAGATATGAAGACAAAAAAATTTGTTAATATATATATATATTATAGGAAGGATTTGTGAAGATAAGTATAGTTAAGAAGCTCAAGTACATACTATGCGGCACATAAAGTCGCATACAGCAACTAACTGTCACTCGCAAGAAACAAGGATCCTCACCGATGGGTCTCCAGGAACCCCGTCGGTATGGTTTGGGGATTTGTCCTGTTTCAGCATGATTTGCTAAATTTGCCACAATATCCTCTAGCATCTGTGATCTGGTACGTTCTTGCATCCTTGCAAATTTCGGTGCTGAATATGATGCACGTTCCCCATTCACAATTTTTGTTAAAACCCATTCTCTATATATATGTATATATATATATGTATATATATATATAATCCATATTCATATTAATATAGGCGAATGTAGTTGACGACCAAATACAAAATAAAAAAAAATGGAAAAAAAATGTTTATATGTTAATTAAAAAAATAATCTATATCTATATTTATTCGAAAGATAATTAAATTACCTGAACATAGGACCTTTTTCGAAAACGGATTGTTCCCATAGATATGGCTTGTAGGCACCAACTTCATCCCGGGTCACCACCGATACTTCATACCGTGTTGGTTTACGTTTTATGCGAGCCGATACGCGTACCTGTTGCATGTCAAAAGTCAATTTTAGATGTGACGCCGAAACAAGAGGCCTTACCAGTATAAATGTGTGTAAAAAATGACTTTTTATACACGCCGGACTGAATGGTGTATTGTCCGCTTCCAAAAATACAACACATACAATGTCATTTCCGATGTGTCGTTTCCTCTGTAATTTTTGTGGATCATGTTTTTCGTACGGTAACAATGTGGATACATGAAACATTATTTCAATTCCTCTCCAATTTGTATATACAGAATATAAACCTTAAATATTTATATATATATATAAATTTTGAATATATTACACCGCATATATTAAATATTATACAAATGTTTTCTAATTTTATACCTGTTAAATCATGTACGGTATCCAGACCACCTTTATATTTATCAAATCCACGTAATCTACATTTATCACCTAATAGCTGAAGGAACTCATCAAATAGTAAAGAATTTTCATTATTGTCTAAAATGTGTTCCTCTGTAAATTGATTTTCTTTAACATAAATTATTCCAACTTTTAGTTCGGATTTGATAAATACCTAAAATTAAACCGTTGAATATATAAATATAAAATATATAAATTATACCAAATATAAAATTCAAAATTTTTACTTGATCTAATTTTAAAAGTTCTTCCGGTGTATCGGGTAATTGTCCTAACGTTAACGGCGGATTTAAATTAACTTCTTTACCTAATGACCTAACTACTTCTTCTCTATTATATCTATACATATATATATATATATTTATATAGATTTATAGTTGCACGTAGAACATATTTATTTATATTTATATATTTATAAAAAAATGTATATTGATATATTATTACAATAATTATAATAAATACGATATAGCATTTATTTTTATTAGAAATTATGTGTATGCGTAAATAATATAGATTTATGTGTACGTGGGTGCGTGTGTGTATATAAATTATATAAATATATATATATATATTGTATATGTATGAATTGAAATATTTAATAATCTGAAAATATATAAATTTTCTTTGCTATATTAGAAAATGAAAACAATAAGATTTACCTGTCCGCAAAAACACATGACGCTGGTATTAGACCATGTACGGTATAAGAAATAGCTCTAACTAATATACGAAATTGATCACGTCCATTTGTTGTTTCTTGTTTAATTGATAATATAACCGGTCCTAAGTCTTCATCATTTGTAAAATAATTCCAATGTTCAGTACCATAAAAATATTTTTCATATGTTTCTTGTTCCACGGATGTTAATTCAAAACCTTGTTGTTGTTCCCATTGATCTTCAATGGTGGTTTTTTTCCTAGAACTATATTTAGAAAATAATTCATCTTTGTTTTACACTACTGCGGTAGTACCTTGGTGCCGCTTCTGAATCTTCGTCGTCCTCATACAGATCACTGCAACCACGTTCTAAATGCGCTTCGCCACCGCTACGTCCACTTGCTGTGCCACTCGTTGATTTTTGATTAATATCATTATCATCATGTTCCGAATCACTATTATCCCATATGGTTAATGGATTTGGCATATTAATTTTTTGACGTGAACATTCAATCCAATAACCGGGTGTTGGTATTAAATTGTGTGGATATTCTTCACAAAATTCATCTGTAAAGAAAATAGCAGATGTAAACAACCATTTATTTATAATTAATTATAATAATTTGTTATATAAATTATTTAATGTGAGTTTATTTACACATTTTAAATGATTTTTTTTTTTATATATTACATTATTCATTGATATACGCGTCGTTTTATTGTTTTATTGTCTTTCATAACGCTCTTTTTATACAAATAATATTATTATTTTTTTTTTTTTTAAAAGACATATTTTGTAATAAATTATATAATTTTCAATTACAATTTATTCACCTCTTTGTGTTGCGCCGTGGTTTACTATCTCAACTCATTATATCTATATAGCAATAGTATGTGCGTAATATTAACACTGATTAATAACACCTATAGACATGTATATATATATATATATGCAATAGATATATATATATATATATATATATATGTATATATGCAATATAAATGTTTATATTGTTGTGTTCCATACATCGCTGCTCACTGTAAGATATAACACCAAGCGATTTCAACTACAGCCTGCTGTTTTTCTTACAGTTAACAGAAATGCACATGTATACTATAAATATATATATATATATATATAATATACACCTATATAATAATATATATATATATATATATATATATATAGAAAATATGATAAATTATTTTATTTATACACTTTGGTTTTTCCTTTCACTCCTAACTGAAATATATGATTCATTAATTTCATTTTTTTTTTCTCTATTATTGTTTATTTAGGATAGTCATTTTTCGGATACAATTTTATATAAAAATAAAAGCAATATTTTTTCCTTTTTTGAATATTTTAACAACAAAGTTTTTGTTACTTTTCTATCAGTTTTTTTTTGTTTTTAATTTGTGTGTTTTATTTTTTTAATACATTAATTAATATTAATTATATTTACTATAAAAGCTTTTTCATTATATACATACGAAATAACACAAATAACATAATAAATATTTACTCATTTTAAAATATCTTAATTTCCGTTACGTTAATTTTAAATGAATAAAAACAGGTCGGTCCTTATGTTTTGAACGGGGAAAAAAAAAAAAAAACTTTAAAATTGTATTTTTATATACACTTCACCTTAATTTTTAATTCAATATCATCATATAAGTTATGCAAATAATAACCCATGGCACTTGCACCCACTACATCGGTCAATGTCTACACCATTATCAATATTCTACCTGTAGCTTCAGCTATATATACATTTGCGCCAAAAATTAGTAAGAAAAGGTTAACATTTTTATAAATTCATTGAAAATCGTATAAAAATTCTATTTATTTATTTATTTATTTTGCTTTTATGCATATTAAAAACTTGTATGTTTGTGTCAAAGGAAAAGAAGGTTTGTACTCACTCACACAGTATACACGTATATATATATATAACATTTGCTCTGGCTCGGATATAATTATGACATACACTATATATATTGTATAATATAACGCATAATAATAGCCTAGGTTCGAAATGGTTTAAGAAAAAATTTGTTTTTATACGCAATAATTAAAAGGTCCTTCCGGTTATTTTAACTGAAATACACTCAAAAACTTATGTTTTGAATAAACAATATTTTCCATAACATTTTTTTATCAATTTTAAAAAGGTTTTATATTCTTTCTGTACATTTTTCGGCCGAAGCACAAAAACTATACCGTCACTTAATGTGCGTTGTATTTTAACGTACGTTAAAAGGAAATGTCATGAAAATTTGGTAGTTTGTTAAAAGTTCAGTTTACAATACATGAATCAATGAGCAGTCAATATCGACCGCTACCATAGATTCGCATACATTAGAAAGTCTCATTTCGGTTATTTTTCGGACGCAATGTGTATTTAGCAACATTTTCTTCTGTAATAAATATAATAAACACACTCTTTAATAACCAACAGGTGTCTCGGTGAATATGTGTTTTTTTTTTTACTTTTTTTTTTTATAATGACGACTCATTAATTTTATTTACTAAAAATCATATATACTATTAGCTAATAAATATTGTAATAATGTGTATAATATAATATAAATATATAATGATAGTAGATATATATATATATTATATAATATGTACAATATATACAGTAGTAATAATAAAAATCGTACCAACAAGTACAAGTAATTTACTTTGTATTGACATAATAATGTTACACGGCGTTGGTGCAAGTGAAATCGAAAAGGTATACGAACTGTAACGTACGCAATGCCACAATGCTATAGTAACGAAAATTGTGGATTAAATATAGGATGACAATATAGATTTGTAAAAAAAGAGATTTAATCGAAAATTTAGAGAATAGTTCGTAAAAAATATGACTGCTGGACCAGATGACAGGGATTGATGGCGTTCGAGTCTTCAACATCATTTCAAAACTGTTGTGAAATTTTTAGTGGATGCGGAAAATAAAATTTGTATGTTAAAGTTTCAATGGATAAGAGATTAGTAAAAGTTTTCACAGCAATAATTGTGGTTTGTTTACACCAAGACCAGTTAATAAATTGTTTTTGAGTGCAAAAAGGAAAATATTATATATTGGGATTAGTAACACAAATTGCTGACAGGAAATGTGTAATTTGTATAGATGAAAATTTTAAATGTCTACAGAATGTTTTACAGAATTTAGTACGTGAGTGGAACGGAAATTTACTGATAAAACTTACATATTTTAATGATAAAATACGTAACATATGTTATGGTGGTCATGGTCGATTTTAAAATATCATTAATAATTATGGAGGCAAAAAAATTCTATTATTGTTATACAGAAGACATAATAAAATAATAATAAAATTATAATAATATAATAATGCACATAAAACATATTATTCTACAATATATTAAAATTTACATGTTTTTTGTAGGGCAGCTGCAATAATGCTCCTTTATATTTCATTCATTGGGCTTATATATTTATTTATTCATTCATTTTACATATATGAGACGTGAGTGTATAGTCTCTATACATCATACAAATTGTGATAGATTATAAGTCAAACAATTTAATTTAAATAAATAATTAGTATATGTACAATTGATTTTAGATTAAATAAAAATGTATAGGCAAAATTGAATGAAATGAAAAAGAGATATATGACCTATTGCTCATAAAATTCAAATCATTAAAACTGTTTCGTTTGCGTCTATAAAATAAACTTATATATTGTAGTTAATAAATTATTTCTCAATAAATAATCTAAACAGTCACGAAGAGTCATATAGTCAAAAAAAGACAGTGACTACCCTAGAAAATTCCATTGTCTACCTCAGAACAATGAATGTTAAAATGATTTTTACGGGTTATATCAAAAATACTTCAAAACTTATGTTCATACAAAATATTCATAAATTTTTCGCATATAAAATAAACAATATCATAAATTTACTTTAATAAACCACTAAATTTGAACAAAATACAATACAAAAAACCGATCAATTTGAAATAAATATTAAGGAAATGTTAGGAAGTCATAATTTATCTAAACTGACTTAAGTAGGATGTATATTTAACATGCATAAAAATCATCTTTTAAATTTATCTTTATCTGTTCGTAGTCAAATATTTATCTCTTCAAGTCATTTTTTAAATATGGCTTTATCTTTTATTTTTGATATATATATTTTGTATTATTTTTATATCGACACTTGCGATTTAATATTACATACTCAATACGGTTTTCTATATACTACATATTATTGTATATATGGTATTATCATACTATATCATATATCCCAAAATCAATCATAAACACCATCATATATTTCAATACGCATTTAAGTTGAGTCAAATATGAAGAAATGGCTTTTATATGTTTTTATAGTATATAAATTTTAAATGAATTATCTATTCATATTGTCTTTTAATTTAAAATTGTGTGTATTCAAAATTTATGAATTTAAATTTGGCATTGATTATTGATAACGATTTTTCATTCTGATTTGATTTTAATATTCTATTATTAGTGAATTTTGACATTTTTCTTGTTTGGTTTTTGATTTTATTTTATTTTTCGAACTGTTATACATATGGAGTTGTTGCAAGAACTGCATTACCATTTTTTTTTATTTTGAATATAGTTTTGATTGTGTTGCCTTTATAGTAAAAGTAGATATAGAAAAAATTGAATTCCATTGAAGATAAGTTAAAGGTAAAAAATCTTATTCCAAAGTCAGATCTTTACTGGTACTTTACTTATGAAGCTGTTAAGCTTGTCGTTGGAAAATGCATAAATTATTTTACTTTCTAATATGTGAATATAGCAAGCATTATATAACATATATATTGTATATATTTAAATATTATAATAATTAATAAAATATGTCTACCCAAACCAATTAAGCAAGCTTCGTTACTGAATATAAATATTCATATGTAACTTTATAAATTTATGACTAATATACGGTAAGATTGATTGATGTGTGGAAAATTCATCATTGCTTTAACCTTTAGAAATTCCCTATTTTAACCAATATTTTGTTATGGTTTTACTTTTAAAACTTTTATCATTATTAAAAATCTATAGAAATGACTTTTTAGATTTTAATTGATAAGAGTTGGGTATCTATCTCTATGAAGCTAAAGTTAAACTATTCTATATAATAAATATATATAATAAATGTTCTTATATTAATTTCAATAACCTCAATTATAGTTCAATGAACGAATGTGTAAAAATGTATATACATTGTATTTTACACAAAGTATATAAATAATGTATGTGATTATATAATATACAAATATTATATTATTATTATTATTATTATTATTATTATAATATTATATAATATATAAAGTGAAATTAATATAGGATCAAAATTTGAATTTATTTATTTAACTTTTCCATTTGAAAGAAACAAATGTCTTTACTTTTTTTTTTTTTTTTGACTATTGTATGTATAATAACGTTTTATATTACAAAGTCACATTATTATTTGTCATGAAGCTATCATCAACACGAAAAACATGACGGCAGATAAATATATTGTATTGTATATACATATATAAGATCTATATAGATATTTAGATATCTACATATCTTGATGTAGACATAGTATAAGAAGGAAAATAAAGTTTAACGAATATTTATTGAATCTTTTATATATAAATGCAAGTATAACATATATGGTATATATACAAGAATGTAGCTATATATATATATATATTATATATTCTATGGATATTTATGTGTCTATAATAATACGTGTTGTGTAAGATATAACATATGTTATTTAAAATATGATGTGTGAAAATCTATCAATCATTTTCTGTATGGTATATATTACTTTTTTTTTAAAAGATCTTCATATAATATATTATATAATAAATAATTTTGGTGTGTTTTTATGTGTATTTACAATAAATGCTTATGTTATTTGATAAACATTTAATAAATATAATTAACAATTAAATATAATTTAGCAAAAAGAAACCATATTAAAATCATTTGTATAAATAATATATTAAATTTATGTGAAAAATTTGACAATACATATTGCTTGAGTAAAATTTATTAATAAAACATTATATATTAAAAGCACTTATATAATATAATATTATAAATACAAGTTCATTACTTATAGCTTTGTCGTTATGCCTTTGTTAAAATTTCAAGTGTAAATAAAATTAAAACCATTTGTTTATTCGAATTATGCAAAAAAATTAACTTAGAAATTGTTTTATAATTTATTTTGTATACATAGAGACGCAACAGTTCAATTTATTTTTCTTTAACAACAGTTAACAGTTAGTGATTGTATCATTTTGTTTTAAGGGTTGTGAACCAGTAGTTACATATTTGTGTCACATACTATCAATTGTTGAGAATCCTCGGAATGATATTTACAGGGGTAGGTGGACAAAGGCGGGTCAATTCACTGGTGGCATGACATAGAACTGCAATTATCGAAGGCGATTAATGGTAACTATGGTAAAACTTTGCTAGAGGTGAAAATTTTTGTGTCAAACCAAGAACACGATGTCGCTATTATATTGCAGCTCTATAATTCGGAGTAACAGAAATAAATGATGGTGATAATTAAAATATACCGGGTCATCTTCAATTATATATACAATTAAATATGTTTATTATCAATTGGAATGCTAGTATAATCCGCATTATAATAAAATACATTTGTGACAACGTTTAATCCACGAATTCCATTTTTACATTTAATTTTCATTATAGTTATCTACAATTTTTCTTTTATTGCCTCTGTTCTAATAAAGACTCGTTTTTCGAAGTGTCTTTTTGAATTTACCGAACAGGAAAATGTTACATGAAGTCATATCTGCTTATTATAATATAAACGTCTCATTGTACCAATGGCGAAGCCAGAGAAATAGTTTTCAGTTTTTAATATCACTATATTTTTCTTTTAATTTGAAATTAGACTAGATTATGAAAAAAAAAATTGGGTGTTCACCGAACTAAATTTTCCGGAAAATCGACTTTTACGAATTATCATCTTTTTGAATTACGGCCCATATTTTTAACGAATTTCCATTTTTGTATACAGAATTGTAAATTATAATCATTTTCCAATCTTTCATAGAAGATATTTTTAAAATCGATTGACGCATTCAAAAGATATGGCCGATTTTCCAATCGATTGTCAGAGAAAATTTAAAGAAATTTGTATAAAGTGAACAGTAAAATGTTACAAAAACTTTATACAGTATCATTATTTCATATAAAAATTTTACTGACATAAAACTGAAAATCGGTTATATTTTTTGAACGCGTCAATCGATTTTTAAAATCTCTTTTATATGAAAGAATGGAAATTGACTATAATTTAAAATTCTGTGCAAAAAAAAAATGGAAATTTATTAAAACTATGGCTCATTTTTTCATGTTTCGCCCATGCATTGTTTTCTCTATATAGTTATTTTAAATATTATGGTATTATAAATATTATATTGTTTAAAATTCACGAATAATTTTTCAGGATTTTTCTAATGCACTCAGCTTCACATAAACACAAAGATAGTACTAGCAAAATTCTATCATCTATATATAAAATGAGTCTAAAAAGTCAACTATTGGAACAACTACACTTTTATTACGATGTTTGGGCAGTGAAATTCGCTTTTTTATTAGTAACATTTTTAAATTATATATCGTTTCCCTTTATATACAACACGTACACCAATTTGTTTTGGATTCTTTTTCTATTTTTAATTAATCATTTTAAGCTGAATAGACGGAATGTAAATTGGATTAAGTTAATGTAAAATACTTTTTCCCAAAAATCGTATATTAATATATATAATTGTAGCATCTTCCTACGAATTACCATAAGTAAATTTCAATAATACAACATGAAAAAAATGCAGGGAAATTGAAAAATTGCTTTGCAATTTATTAATATAACAATTGACTGTAAATCTTATGCTCTTTATTAAACCAATATTATACAGTAAATATGATATTTTCTTTAGTTAAAAATTGAAATATAATATTTTTTATTTCAAATTTATAAATGTATGCATATATGAATATGGTAATATAGAAACTTTCAATAAGCATTACCTTATCCTTTACATAATAAAATTTACGTAGGTAATATATTGGTATTGATTGAATTAATAATAAATATTTGCTTTATTGTTATATATCTTATATTATATACATTATTTACATACATTGTACATATTTTATATATTTCTGCATATTCGTTTTATGTTAAACATACATTAACATATATAAATATTATGTTTTTACACGTTCTGCTTGCTTAACAAAAATTGTGAGAGCATCCTGAGGGAACGACAATCATTGTTAACACACACACACATGTATTATATTACTTTTGTTATCCATTTTATGCAGTTCTCATATTTATGGAGTGAGGACTATTTTTTTAAAATATAAATCAATTAACCAAAAATTCGTTTTTTTTTTCCATGAATCAAGTTTATGTACGTTTAATGTACCGCACAAACCACGGCATATTTCTCAAAAGTAAATAAATATATGTATGTAGGTGTATGTGTATGTGTGGGATGTACATTATAATAAAATTGAACTTAAATTGTGATGTATATAACTTGTTTGTTATAATAATCTTAAAAATTATTCTTAAAAAAATCGCAGTACAAGAACAGATACTTTGTGTAAAACGGTAGTGTCTTATTTGTTTGCTAAATTTCGTTCGGGTGATTTTTCACTAAATGATGGGCAAAGTTTAGGTTATCCGTAGTTGAAGTTGATGACGACCAAATCAATAATTGATGTAAATGTAAATGTTACTATAGCAGAAAAATTTTACTAATCTGCCATGCAACCATAAATATCTGTATTTTCTTCATATAATTTTATTAGAAGTACTATTTACGACAACGCAGATTTATTAAATATACTAGTAGAATTTTTCTGCTTATGTTGCAAAAACGTTTTATTCATTTCAAAGATAGTTTCTGCTATAATATGAGAAAATTTTAGTTCTCCTACGCAGATGAATTTGCTGGTACGCAGAATATTATATTTGCTATAGTAGAAGATTTGCTTCTGCAGTAGAACTCATCTCATCGATTGCAGCAGATGTTTTACAAATGCGGAGAAATGATTAATGTATAACGCAGAAAATTTTCGATATATTAACAACTCCGGAATTTTTTTTACACCAAAAGAGAAAAATGTAAATTGTAAACATGATTATATTTCTGTGAACTTTTATACAATTATTCTGAGCAACTTCATTCAATGCACAACGTCTTCTACCCATCGTGGGATTTTTCAGTTGTAGGTGGAAGAGTGAGACATTTATTTCTTTAAGACAAAAATTACACCGTTTCCCTTCTCATCCTTGAAAATATTTATTATGGTCGCAATAGTATAAAAACTCAATCAATTCATTTCTCATCAAATTGACAGAAGTTATTCTAAATGTTTGTATGGTCGAAAATATATTTTACGGATATGACGAATATTTTACGGAATGCATCTTCTGTTTATTTTATATAAGCAACAAAACTTGTTTTAATGTATCAGTAAATATTCTACGCAAAGCAGCAAAATTTTGCTAATTCGGCATAAATTTCTGTTTTTTACACAGTCCACCAGAAATCGTGTTATACTGATAACGAATTAATTTTTTTCTGTGTATAGATGAAAAAATGTTAACAAAAAATTATTTTATATTTGAAATAAGTGGTTTCGTTAATACTTTATGCTATAACTTTGTTAAAAGGTGTTACATTAAATAACACATTTTAACTGTTTACAAATATATTATTGTATACGTGAAATTTAGGGATGAAGGACATTTATTTAATTTAATTAAAAAAAGAAAAAAAAACGAAGACATTTAAAAATAATGAAATTCAAGTACGAGTATATGTCTATTATTAAATAAAATAAATAAAGAAAACCATTATTTTCAAATACGACAATGTTCTGTATTGTTCTATCTATACAGGGTGTCCACGAGCGGTGCACATTCCTTCAAGGGGGTGATGGGGGACATAATTCTAAGTCGAAATCACAAAATTATATTTTTCGATTTGGGACTCTGGTTTCGAGATACGGCCCTAAGAATTTTTCTCGGTAGTCTCATTATTAATAGACCAATAACTTCGAAAGTAAGGTAAACACAGAAAATTTATAGTAGACCGAATTTGTAGAGAATTAAATTCAGAAATAAATTGTGTTATAAGTTTTAACAAATATTTGGATCAAAAGAAGAGTAAGCGGTATGAATAAACGAAATTTAAATCAACCTACTGTTCTTTTGTTCTGCATTTACACCACTTCTTCAAACATTTATAACGTTTAAAATGTTAGTCATAGCCTAATGAAATATTTTACAAAATATTGTTGCGAAATAAATCAGTTTTACTTTTTTGACAAAAAAATAATATGTTGCGCCATTAGATTTTTAAAAGAATTCATTTTAGTACGAAATTTTTTTAGAAAAAATAATTATTTTTCAATTATATTGTTCAATAACTTGAAACTGAAGCAAGTTATAAAAAAATGTATAACACAATTTAATTCCGAATTTAATTCTATAAAAATGCGGTCTACTATAAATTTTTTGTATTTAACTTACTTTCGAAGTTATTGGTACTTTAATGATGGACTGGCGAGAAAAATTCTTAGGGTTGTATCTAGAAAACAGAGCTCCAAATCGAAAAATGAAGGAATGCGCACCGCTCGTGGCCACTTTGTATATGTGCTGTACATATGCAAATACAATACAAATCTTTCACTTTCAACTAATCTGGAAGTACAATGTATTATATTTATATTTGTTATATTGGAGTAATTTTATTAATCGTCTTAACTCTGGTACCATGAAATAATATTCGCGTAGCTAAGTGAATAAGTAAATGCAAGTAACCATGGGAAATTTTGATCCATATATATATTAAGATGAACATGTTTTTTTTTGTCTATAAATACATGTATATAACGACACTTTTAAATATTAATTTAATCCCATTGTTGTGTATTTAATATAAAATAAATAAAAAATATCCATTTTTATAACATAATAATAATATATATAGTTATATAATATATGTAAATATACAGAGTATATTTACTATATATACAATTATATAATTATATAATTTTAATACCATATAATTAAATGCATATTATATTGATAAAATGAATGAAATAACAAATTTATATAATGACATAAATATATATGGTAGTACGAATATAGTACCATCGTACCATTTAATAATATATATATATTATATATATAATATTTATTATATAATTATATATAATTATATATAATTATATAAATGAGAGACTTCACATATTCTATAATTAATTTTTATATATAACATATATATAGGTATAGAAATTATGTTAAAATGCGTTATGTTTATATATTGATTGATTTAACTATATAATAAATATATGTAATATAATAATAACAACACTGCATTTTACATGTATATGGTAAACATGTATATAATAACTTTATATACCATATATTATATATATATATATATATATATATATATATATATATATAATGTAATATATAATGAAAACAGTGGGTATATGATACCACCCCGGGCACACATACATAACTCATTCTGTATTTAGCGATAAAAATATGCGGTTATTTAATTAAAAAAAAATGTTATGTATAAATTAATAAATATTGTGTGATTATATATCGGTATTCAATATACTCGTACATATATAATAGAAATGTGGATAATATCTTATTGATTTCAATTTATGCGTGTTCACAAAGTAAAATTTATAATCACAATTTTTTATCTACAATATACCATATATACATGCGCTCATATACAATTATATTATATACACTATATATTTATATATTATTATATAAGTGTTATTAATTAATAAATTGAATAAAAATAATAGAAAAAAAAAAATATATTTAAAATATTCAAAATCGATAAAATATTCTATACATGTACGCACCTACACCATATAGTTATATATATATATATAATCATTTGTCTCTATATAACAATAATATTATATGAAAACTTATACTGTCCTATACTTATATGTATAAATAATATACCATATATATTTGATAACTTTTTATGAACTTATATTGGAAAAATTTTTTTTTAAATATAATTATGTAAAACTAACTTACCAGAACATGCTTGCGGTGGTAATGGAAATATTAATGTTGTTGAACTTTTACGTCTTGCTACAGCACAACCTAACGATTGTGGTTTAAAGCTTCTCAGCTGTTGCATAAAATCGGAACACTCCATTAGGGCAACGTCCGCAAAATGTAAATCGCAGAGTATTTGATTCTGTTGAAAGAAAATAAAAATTAAACATTAATTTATATAAACTATAGAAAATACGATACTATTGATAGGTCCGGCAACTGTATTAGCAATGCAAGAAAGAAAAATTATTATTTGCTTAATAAAAATAAATAAAATATAATATAAGTGTTACTAAATGCATAAAAATAGAATATATATATAAATGAATAGTGAGCATTATAATATATATAAATAATATAAATAAATAGGTAAAGCAAAATTTCCATATATATTTAGAGCTGTATCAAAAATAAAAGAAAAAAAAAAAACATTAAATATTACCTTGAATCGTCTTGCCCTTTTCTGATTGGGACCTGTTAGATTCAAACCGCATGAATTGCACTTTAAACATTCCTCGTGATAATGATTATTATCATAAAGTGGTGATGGTTCTGTTTTAAAATATTATATTTATATAACAATAAATGTAAATGAAAAATCGTATCTATATGATAATATACTAATATGTATATGTGTATATGTAATAAAGAGAAAAAAATTCTTAAAAAAAAAAAGGATAAAGGATAAATAAATATACAAATATATATGTTTTTATATATATATAGAATTGGCAATATTCCAATAAAACGAATAAAATTTTCCATCTGTTTGTTTTTTATTTTATTACAATATATATATATTTTGAACAACTTTAATAAATTGTTCTTATTCTCTGTCTATATATTTAGTTGTGTATGCATATGTAATACTATGGTATAATATCGTGCATTAATTCATAATTTAAAATACAAGAAAATAATTTTGTGAAATTTATTCAGAAATTCCTTTTCTCTATCCTAGTACCATATATTGAAATTCATTTTACAATGTTGTGTGTATATGTAAATAAATATAATAAAATACTTATAATGTAAAAATAAAAAAAAAAAATTAGTTTTATGCGAAAGAATTCACTGGCGATATCATGTATTTTATACGCATAAATGGTACGCCGCGCACACAATGTAATTTGGGAATATTAAAAGTTTTATTAAAAGGACGAATTTTTTACTTTTTTGTTTTTTTTTTTAACCTTTTAACAGCCCGCGTATGATGCCAATTGTCGCATCATGCCGGTGGTGATGGTCACATATCGACTAGTATAGTTAAGGAACACTTATATATGGAAATTTACGATAATTTATCACTTTTTCGGAAGAAAAGAAAATGTCGACTGTCGTCAGATGGCAGATGGTTAAAGCGATTAACTGCAAATATATTTATACCAATATATATTTTTTTGTATACCGTCTCCAATTTTAAATATATTATATAATCAATATTTTACTGTGCCCACTGGTTTTATTATGTCATTCTATTTTCTAGACAAATGTTATAATAAATAATTTAAATTAAAATGAATGAAATTTCATTTGTATATTATTGTGTCTCTATATAAAAGCATAAAAGCATTTTTATATAAACATTGTATATATAACAAAATATAGATATAGCAAAATATTTCTATTTTGTATTAAATTGAGATGTGCATTGATACGTTCATATCGTTCATATATCTATTATGTGTAGCAAATAGTTCGCAACACAAGTATATGAGCCATCGTTCATATTGGGAAAAAAAATTAGCTAAAATATTTGATAAAAATGATCAAGAGAAATTTTAATTTTTATTTTTTATTATTTATATCTTTAAATATGTTTAATATTTTTTGTGCGATTTTCCATAAAAATATGCTGACGTTAAATTATTAGCTAAGCTCTTGACATTCTTCTGTGGAATATCTCAGCGAATTCGGTTGCATGATTTGTATAATATATATGCTAAACGGCATACTATATATATATATATGAACGAAGTCGAAATCATATAAAATAATATAACACTATATATTAATAACTTTGCATAACTTTAGAAAATAGTAAGATATTTAAATTGAAAATATTTTTCTTGACATAATTTTACATAAAAAAAAACAAAAGTTTGAATGACGAAAAAATAAGAATGCGACGTCAAATTGTAATATAAAAAACAGGAATTTTTCCATTGTAAAAGACTGGAAACATTGTTAAATTAAACAATATCTCCTGTAAATTGTTGGCAAAATTTATTACGGAGGATTATATTTGAAAGTAATATTTTTTATGTAAATATATTTATAATTACTATTTTAATCAGTTAACTGTTTTTGACGAGTATATTTGTCATGAAAATCGTGCAAAATTTTATGTTATGACGAGTACATTCACCATGAGTAATAAGTATTGAAAATTTGTACGACCCAATTTAGATACACATTTTCCAAAGAGGTCGAAACAGTATATTGGTCATGAGTAATAAGTATTGAAAATTTGTAAGACGCAATTTAGATACACATTTTCCAAAGAGATCGAAACAGTTAACTGGTTAAAAGTTATTTTTAAAAAAATAACTAAATTTTTTTAACGCAGTTGTAATTAGATTACTAATTATTATTCTAAAAATGATACAATTATAGTCTCGCTTTTTTTGTCATATACAATATATTAATTAAATTTCCTATATATTATTAAAATAAATATATATTTACAATTTTCCGCATGCATAATACATATACAATTAACATTCTCAGGAATTTATAACGTCACTGTATTCAAATTAAATTTGATAATAGCATTTTATTGTTTTTTGTATTTTCTATTACAAAGAATTTGTCTTATTAATATATATATAAAATTTTACTCTAAATTCATATACACTTGAATTAATGAAATATTTAAATATTTTATATAGCAAATTGTATCATATATATATATATAAAAAGCACATTTGTGTAAGTAAAGTAAGTACTCCATTAAAAATTGAATGGTAAAAGTGTTTACTTTTTACTTTTATATATTTACCAAATTTGCCAAATTTTCAGTGGGTATATATACAATAGTTACAAAAATCGACCATTACATCGTGCAATATTAAGTATTAAATGATGTATAAAATTTAAAAACGAATACATATATAGTAATTTATATAGTTATAGTAACACAGTGCTTTGTAGACCATATATCATTCAAATCTGAGTTTCCGATTTGGCTGTATTGAAAATTGTTAAGTAACTTCATATACTATAGAAATTCTTCAATCGAGTTATACCAATTGTATAAAATAAATGTTTTTGCAGTGTATCATTGTCTCCAAATTTAGCTTAATTTTGAATTCATATTCACTACATTACGCGTTATAGATAAAAAAAAAACAATTCCATTATATTCATAAATTCAACAAAATTTTTAATTTTCTATATGGTTTTGTTTGTTTCACTATATTAACAAATAACATTTAAATAAATACACATGTGTTATTTTAATATACAAATATATAATATTATGTAGGTGGTTATATATTATATTATATGTGTATGTGTTTTAATATTTACGATAAGAATAATCTTTTGGATATATAATTATCAAATGGTAAATAAAAATTATAGTTAAAGGTCAAATATACCTTATTCTGTGATCTGTGGTAATTATGATGATATATGGGTACTTTTTAATATATAATACATGGAAATGTGTATATATATAAAAAAATATTTGAACGAGTTTATAAATATTTGCGAAATTTAATTAAAAATTTTAAATAATTATCCCTAAAAATGTTTGTACATAAATAATGGCAATATTAATTTTGTTTTTTTTTTTGCGTATATAAAATTGGACTTTTGACGAATTATTCTTGTTATTGTATGGTAAAACGAAATAAATATCAATCATAAACATCAACTAATTTTCTGTTATACCGACAATATATACATTTACCATATAAATTAAAATTTTAATTCATATATATTATAATATAGAATAGATAATTCTTTCAAATTAATACACTTTATTTCAACAAAAATACTCTTGATCTTACTGAAATATGAAAGCATGTGAAACCATCAGTATTTTTTTTTTCAATATAACATTTGTTTAACAAAATTGCAGTATAAGATTTGGTGATTTTTGTAAAATGTTTAACATATTTAAATTTATGTTAAATTTATCTTTTCTATATAATTAAATAGTATTCGAAAATTTATCGACAATATATTCGCAATTTTCGGTGAAATCAATATATATATAGTTTTCAATTCAATAAAATAAGCTTGAACTTCTTATGGATATTCGCTTAATTTTGGTATATGTGATCAATGCAAATTTAAAGCATTATATATTTTGATGAAAATCAATATAGATTAAATCAATTCTATGCATTTTATGAAGAAAATTTGTACAGATTATATTTATTAGTGCTATAGAATAATCTATTGTTGTTTATATTCTATATACTGATTATCATAAGTAGCATTTTTTCGATGTTGTCTTTTAGGTTTTGGCTATAAATAACGATTTAACGAACTGATTCTATATATTTATATATACTATCAGAGCAGAACAAATTAATTTTTTTAATTCGTTGCTTCTGTGAATACTTTATCATTGTTTTATTATAGCTTCGTCTGACTAATTGCAGTATCTAAACATATGGTTGATAGCAAAGCTCATCTTCCTTGAAATTTTCTGAACTTAATTACATTAGTTTTTCAATTTTTGTATTATTACATTTTCAATTTATTTCTTTTAAAAATATTTTTTTATACATTTGTGACGCAAATTATATATGTGATTAAAAAATTTACGAACAATCAAACAATTTTAAATGTTTTACCGAAAATTTTTGCAGTATTTCACATGCTCTGGCATAATTTTGTTTAAAAATACTCTTAATTTTTCTTTTATGCACCGACGGAAAAACGGCCACCCTATTTTATTTTTTGAAAATCGACAATAGAACAAATATTGTAAGATGTTTTCGATGGATCGACTAATTATCAGTGGGTATGATGTACATAAAATAATCGATATGACTATGTTATGTATTTATTTGATTTTTTCAATTAAAATAACAATCGATTCAACAAGTACATTAATAAATATGTATAGCATAACAATGGATGCGCTATTTTTATTATATTGATGGTATTTTTGAAGGTTCAATTAATAATTATGTTTATCATCCTCTTTAATTTATATACAATTTATTTAATCACAACAATTTCTAAGTTATTAATATTTTCATCGAATTTATCTGACTATTTTTTAAAATGTAACATATCTGTAAAGTGTAAATCCATCACATTATATACTATTCGTTTATTTATTATATTTTGCAGATACTCTGTATATAACAGGAATTTAACACTTTCACCACAAATTACTTTTTTTCTCTTTTTTAAAACGCGCTAATAAATTATGTTATTTTGATTGGAAAATAAATTATTTATGCATTTGTAATTGAATATTTATTTCACTATGGGCTACGCACCCATATATAAATAATAGTATTTTGAAATCATATATCTTTCGTTAATTACAGTACAATTGGTAAATTGTTATATATTACTACCATGCGGAGTAATTTACCAACTTGGCTGTAATGAAAAGTTTATTAGATGACATAAAGCAATATTTGACTTAATTGAATTATTTATTTTTATACTGTTTTTTTTTGTTGTAATAAAAATTTACATTTAAGGTTTTATCATTTATCATTTATACGTGTGAAATGAATAAAATGATTATTATAAAGAAATTACATATTCAGTTTTTTTTTTTTTTAAGATATTTCATTATATGATGATAATATTTATACGAATAAAAGTAACGTGCGTATTATATTAGGAATACAAAAAATAAAAACACAGAAAAACTTTTAGTACCTCTCATGTAATTTATCATCTCCCATCAATGAATATTGATTTCCTGTCAACAATGAATTTTAAACTTTAAAAATTAAAATCGAAAATGTTTATTTTATTATTTAAAATAATATTTATATACTGCAAAAACTTTTAATGATAAAGTTTTTATGAAATAATAATAATAATAATAATAATAATAATAATAATAATAAATAATAATAATAAATAATAATAATAATAAATAAGAATAAAGCTTATAAGTATTTGTGTATGTAAAATATTATATTTTACAAATATAATTTTTCTTTTTAAATTACTTTCTAAACACCTGTACGTGTGTGTGTGTGTGTGTGTGTGGGTGCGTGTGTGTTAATGTTGGATGCATTGAATGGGGTTGATTGGTGCGAGAACACGCGATAACAAAGAGCGTGTGCTTTTCTTTTTAAAAAACCATATATAATAAATATATTTTTCATATAATTTAAATTGAAATAATAATGTAAAATGTAATAGAAAATTTTTAAATTGTATGATTTGTTTATGGGTTTTATTTTTATTATTCAAATTAATCAATTTTCTAATAAAATATACCGCGCGCGAAAAATATTATTCATTTGGAGTTTTATTTTTTTTAATTATTATATACTTTTAGAAATATTGCATATACATACATAGATACAATTAACATTAATTAATTATATTTATTTATAATGATAATCTATTTATCTATCTATCTATCTAGCTATAGTCATATAAGAAGATACTTGCCTCCTAAAATTATTATCCTATATTATGTTGAAAACTTTTTCTATAATATATTTTATTACTATTATTATACAAATACAAATATGTGTGTTATAGTTTATTATAGCTCCCTTGGCCCCAATTTAGTATATTTTATTTATATGTACATAATACAAAAAAATACCCATATAAAATACATTTGGAAAAATGTAAACAAATATTTTACTTATATCAAAATGTGTTATAATACGCCCGAAAAATATGGCCGTAAATTTCATTCACGCACAAATACATACTCTCATATATATATTCACTAATACATAATTATTTATAGTTATATATAAGTATATTATTTTTCAACATCAACAATAACAACAAAATTTCATTTTAGGCAACAGTTGAAATGAACACAATATATATATATAGATATAGATATGGTATATATATCATAATAAGAAAAACTATAAGAAAATTCTTTATTTTCTCACTGCACTGAAAATAAGCACATAGTAACTATTTAATAGAAATAATACATTGACGTATATATATATAAATATCAAACACACATTTAATGAATTTTTCCTTTATTGCAATTTTCATATAAAATTATATATATACGAAATACCAATATAATTAAAATGAGTTTCTATATAGCACCATCATTGTGTCACATTCATTTCATTATAATATAGAAATGTTTATTTACACCTGTTAATGAATTTTCTTTTTGTTTGGTTTATTTTGTCTTTCATTTTTTATTATTATTTATATAATTGTTGTTATTTGCTATTGGTTTTCGTACACACGTTTTTCCAATTTTTTTAATGTGTCACACAACAACACAATGTACTAATATACACACACAGAAGAGAATTAATGAAAATTGATACAAAAAAATTACATATAAAAATAAAAATGTTTTGATAAAGAGAAATCTATATATACGAAGAATAGAATAGATACGACACGACGACGTTTAACATAGTACTGACAGGACACACACAGGACTCTATTAAATTTTTGTATTTGTTTTTTATTTGTTTTTTTATTTGTTTTTTTTTTTTGTATTCTCATATATCGATGAATGTGTGTGTGTGTGTGTGCGGTTTCGGTATTTAGAGAGTTTGTGAGAGTTTTGTCAAAGTTGATTTTCCTTTATGTTCAAAATTTTGTATTTTCTTATTTGTAAAAACAAGAAAACTGTATATGTTTAAAATTTATATAATAATAGAAAATAAATTGAAAAAAAAAAAAAAAGGAAAAGAGGAAAAGCTCTCGTTGATGCGCAAACGATTTCATTTATTTAAATCCTTCTTTCTCAAAAATATTTATATATATATATATATAACGTATAAAATATACATTGGCGTAGGATATAAATGTTTTTCTATATTTAATATGTATATAATAAATTGTATATATGAAGAAAATTGAATGGATAAGGTAAAATGATGTTTTTCATATGATTTTCATCATATTTTGTTTAGAATCGATATGTACAACAAATATAATATATGTATACACACATATGAACAAAAAAAAATTATGTATTCTATATATGTATATATAAATAATGACGATATATATATATATATGTATATTAACTTATATGTGTAAATATATACAAAAATATATATACTATTGTGTCCCAAAAATAAGGTAACATTTTAATAGACAGACTCCTGCGGGAATTGTGAAATGAATGAAATTAATCGTTGATATCTGTGCCAATATTTCACTTCATAATACAAAAAAAAAAGTGGTCATGCTATATCAGAACCAACATGCAAAAGATGGTTTCAACAGTTCAGAGATAATGATTTTGACGTGAGAAATAATGAACGTGGAAGACCACCGAAAAACGTTTGAAGACGCCGCATTGCAAGCAATATTGGATGAAGATGACACTTTGAAACAAAATCAAATGGCAGAAATGTGTTAAATGTTGTACAACATACAATTACTGACCGTTTAAAAGCTATGGGAAAGATCCAAAAGAGTGGAAAATGGGTGCCACATAAATTGAATAAAAGACAGATGGAAAACCGAAACAACACTTGTGAAATTTTGCTTGCCATAAACGAAAGAAAATCAGTTTTGCATCGAATTGTTACTGGCGATGAAAAATGGATTTATTTTAATAATCCTAAACGGACAAAATCATAAGTTAATCCAGGATAACCATCAACTGCAACACCAAATTGTTTCGGCAAGAAGACAATGCTGTGTGTCTCATATGTGTTCAGAAAGGTGCTCATTTGATACCGGTACACCTGATATTCATTATAATTGATATATATACAAATGGTTTTTTGGTGCGACGTAAAAAGTTCATTTTTTAATTTTTATAATGTGTGATTTAGTTGGATAAAGAATTTGCATCACATTTTGTTTGCGGAATCAATTTTCTGTCGTTAAATATGGTAAACAGAAAACCTACGAACACCAACTAGATGGCGAACAGGCAATATAAAAAAATACGTTGTGCAAATCACTTCAAAACGGCAGATGAATACGAAGAGCAACCCGGACCAGAACCAACGTCAACTGACGAACATCACAAAATTTGAAATATGGTCATATGGTGCTTGAAAAGTGTCTGTTAAAATTTCCTAAAAAAAGAGGTTTTGCTTTACCATTTTAACGATCATAAATATTTTTTTTTTTAAAGTATTAAAGAAAGTGTTAAAATTAGTGAAATAATTATTTATATTAAAATTATTTAATCCTTATGATTGGAAGTCATATATACTAATATACTATATAAATAAAGGGTTATTCTATGTAATAAATTGTCAGTAAACGTTGCATTACAGGAGGTGACACTACTACTAACACGAAAATTATTTGATTTGACAATCCTCAATAAATTAAAATGTAACCTTATTTTTTGAACACCGTAGTATTTATATAATAGTTATAATGATAATAATATATATATAAAATAATGTTGTTTATATATAAATAAAGATAGCGAATCGAGTAGATTGAATTGATGCGTATAAAGGAAATTGTTGAATAAGAGAATAATAATGATTATCATATGTACGTGTTTTGAAACATTGATATATATATATATATATATTATGTATTATGGTCAATGTCGTTCATATATTAAATTATAATTTCATTAGTATGTAGTTATTATTATTATTATTATTATTATTATTATTATTATTATTAAATTATGTATAGATACATAAATGTGCAATATAACAAAAAATATTGAACATGAATAATATAACTATAATCTTACGTATATAATTTGTATAATATATATATCCTTATAAAAATAAGGACAACGAATTTAATAACTATATATTTATTTATTATTTATATATCATATATATTTATATATATATTATAATTTAATATCAAGGAAAAATATTATTTTGTTTAGCAGAAGTTAAATCAAATATTTACATTAATGTGTTATGTATTATGACATGACGGCATAATCTATAGCATATAACATATATATATTTGCGTGGATATAAAAAAGTAAAGATATAATTTAGGATTATTCTTATCAAATGTTAATCTATATATAACATAAATCCATTTAAAACTAATTTAATTATACAATACAATTGTCTGTGTCACTATCTATAAAATTTAGATGTACTGGATATAAATCTTAATTTAAAAAAAAATCGTTTTTATCTGTATACACATTTGTATTAAGTATACAGTACATTTATTATATCGATATATTTTTAAGATTTTAATTCTGGCTAAATGTGATTTATTAAATTTATGTAATTATATATACCGACCGATTGATTATAAATCGATATATTAGGAATATTTTGAATGAATGAATATGGATTTTTTATAATTAAGTATTATATATTTATTTATATATGTTATATACATTATATAATGTAACATTGCTTTAAATTTATACCGTTCGTATAATTCTCTGACCTTATACATACACTCAATATAATATATGAGTATATAGTCAACAAGTTAGTGTACATTTGGCATATACATTCCCATATGTTCGGTCGATACCAGACAATTATACCATATATATATATATATATATTTATTATTATATCGTATATAGTCCTCAGTTTGCTGCCAAGTTTACTATAGATTTGTTCATTTGATCAATTTATAAATTTCACTTATAAAAATATAATAAATATATTATAGCTTTCAAGTTAAATTTGTATGTTGTAAAATTATCATGGGATTCGAAAGTTTTAATAAAAGCATTAATAAAATTATATATAGATAGTATTATATAAATTGGCAAAATTATATTATAGCATTTACGGTCAATATATGTATGGGTAATTCTCATCGTACAATATGATCCGGTTTGGTTTTTCAAATTTTTTTTGTGAGCATGGTAACCTATAGTTAAACCATACACACAGGTAAATCTATATCGCTTCTAATATGTTCGCAAATTTACAAGCATTTAAAAGAGGGAAATTTTGTCTGTGGTGCGAATACACGTGAAGGGATCATATCTTCGAAACTATACCAACAAATTTTAAAAATTAAACATTTTATATTTCTACCAAAACCACATCTCATAACATTTTATTGTTCCAAATCTATAAGTACATTTATTTATATATGAAATTTGTCTTTTTATAATAAATCCTTAAAATTCATTTAACCATCATAGATTTTGTATCAATTTTATGGTGAGATTTATGAATCTGTATATATATTATAAAATAATATATGATAATTGAATTGAATTAAATATGCAACACAATTTTTATAACAAATAAATATGTTGATTAACTAAATATAACCAGTTGTTAATAAATATATTTTACTTTCAGTTATATATCATCATTACATTACATTTTAATTTGATTTATTTATTTCAGATGAAATGGTGTTGAAATATAATAATATGTACAACAAGAACAAGGATTATGTAAATTATTTTGTATATAATTTTACAATTCGTAATACTATAGTATTATATATTGTATATATGGTATATATATTATATATATAATATTTATGGATAATATATAAAATTTATATGTTCAAATCGAAATGATAATGGAAAATATATTTGCTGAAACACGTAGTAAGTACACTCATAGAATTTTCTATTATATATAAAATATTATAAATTCATTTAAAAATTTCCAAGTTTTTAAAAAATAATTTACACATAAAAATTTTATATATACTTTTATATACTACTACACACTGTGTGTCTGCGAATAAATATAGATATGTTATTTTATTATATATACATATAATACTTTATATTTTGTCGTCATTTCTATTCTACGGCAGTATATATTTATTATAAATAAATTTCTTTTTCTTTATATATAATATACAATATATATAGTGTTACTTATAATAATAAGAAACCACAAACTTCTTAAATCGGTTAACCCTTCGATCAATGCGAACCGACATGTTGGTAGTTTTCATATTTCAAATTTAAAAATCACAATGAAAATGAAGGTGGTCCATCGACCATGATTTTTTTGATACCTTACTAACTTATAATCCCAGAACTTCCAAATATCCAGATTATAGAAATCCTCTTTAATGTTTGATTAATGATTCAGTCACTGTTTGATTAATGTTTCTATGCCGTCGGATGCCTGAGATAATGAATGAATAAGTTATGACTTACACATGTAAGACTGGTGGTGTATTGACTGATGAACTGTAAAATTCGTATGAACAGAAGTGTTAAATCGTATTTTCTGATTCGATATATAATATATAATATTTAGAAAATATATCTTTGATTTAATATTTAATATATCTCATAATTTTATAATATATATATATAGCTTTTACAATATTATACACATTAATATCATATAATAACGAATAGGAGTTTTTATGGGATGTCTATGTGTATGTCTATGTACATACATATATATATATATAATCTGTATACATAAAATTTACTTTCATAGATTTAATTCATAATTTATTTACTATACCATGTGGCTATATTATAAAATAAAATTTTAATTGAATTAAATTTAATCAAATTAATATGCTGCTAAGGTCGTTTTCTTAGATTACTGTACTATAAAAAAAATATATATATATATAATACACACAAACTCATTACATTGTATATAGCTTTTAGGTGATGTTATTTAATATATTGAAATTCATATTCCTTTTTTAAAGCAGAAGAAAAACAGCTTTATATAATATAAAGTATATTATGTTAAGGTACATATAAAATATAAACGCAATGTACATGTCAGTTAATATATATAATGTTGTAAATTGAGGGTAGGGTGTTGTTCTATCTATAATTATGTAACATACAACAGTGGCGACCGCGCTTCACGCGACAGCAGGGTTAGCACTGTTGCCCAAAACAGTTTTCTAATTTATAAATAACAAATTCAACAATTATGTATTTTACATATATAATTAAAAAAAAAACCCAAATATTTGCTTAAATTCATTAAAAAAAAATAGCAACTCTTATTTTATATTTATATACACAAAAATCAATAGATATTCGACATACACACACATATTACAAATAAAAAAGCTCTATATGTTTAATGAAGGGGAAACAATTTATATGAAGTCGTAACTTTCTATACATACATATTAAAAATTTATAACTTCGTATATGTGTGTAGGTGAAAATAGTTTATATGAAGCTGAAACAGCAAAAATGTTTGTGAGCTTTTTTCTATGGTGTATGATAGCATCAAAAAGCATATGACATTAATACTATATTTAATAGTAGTAAATAAAATGTGTGCATGTATTTGTTATGTATATCGTGTAATGTAAGTTATTATCATTATTGATAAGATATTTGCAGTTTTTAAAATAACATAACATTTTATTATAAATTTGGATATTTGGCAATTAAAGTACAGAATTTTTTTCAACAATATTATAGTATCCGATATTTAAATTTAAATACATCGTGTTCGTGCTTTAATTAATTAATTTACTTATTTAGTTTTAATAAAAATGAAAATTACTCCTCTTGAAAATAATTTTTCGCTATGACTGCGCTTGTATTTACTTTGAAAATATGCAATGTTGGGAAGAAAAATTTGTTGAATTATCAAAAAAATATTAATAATTTAAGCCAAACTTAAGACAAACAAATGAAGTGTTGGTAGGATTTATCATTAAAAAGATGAAAGTATAACAATAAACAGAAATGGACTTACGATTTTCACAGGAATACTTAAAGGTGACTGATGAAATACTTAAGTGCACATCAGATTTAAAGATAAATTATAAATGGAAAAAATTGGACAAGAAACACACTCAAAAATTGATGGGGCATTTATTTGCAAATGAAAAGCACCTACGGTATACTGCCTATGTGAATTTCATTTCACATTCAAGAGGCAGTTCATAAGTATATACTATAAAGATGGTAATTACCATAACAATGAGTAAGGTGTCGTTGTGTACAATAGATCATTTAGATCGCAGTACTTTATAACCACAGTTTTAGTCATATCTTTAATCTTTGTCTGCTTACCCAATACGAATGTTCACCGCTCGCCACTGACACATACAAGTACATATATATAGCATTGTTTTTATACCATATAATATAGCAAAACACAGTATTTTAAATTGTGATGTCGATGTGCCATATAAAATTAATATTTTTTCTCTCATATTTTTAAGATAATGTGATAAATAATTATTTAAGGATAATATATTAAATATTAAATGAAATTACTTTTTTTTTTTTTTTTTTTCTTGAAAATTGTTATCGCAGACTTGAAATGGTTTTTGTACGTGTGTTTGTATATTGACGTCATAAGATTTTCTTTTTCTTTTTTCTTATTTTGCTTTCGGTAAATGCTAATTTTATTGATATTTATATTAAAATATGAGTGACGCGTCGGATATGTTGGTACATGTATTTTTGAGGTTTTTATAAAATAATCGTGTGTTGAAATCAAATGACAAAATAACATTTAAAATTAAAAATTTTTATGTGTTTGTATAAAAATAATGTGATTTTAGTATTAGACTTATTGAGTTCATAAATAAAAACTAAAGTATATTAAGACGACAAGCTGATTTACTCGATTGTATTAATATATATTATAATTGAAATTATATACACTGGCACAACTATACAACTTAGAGACAGGTGTTACTCGGGTAGTTAATTATACAATAGAAATACTCCTATGTTTGAGAAACAAAGTCAATGTGATATTTTAAATTATCTTAAGAACTTTGGCATATATCCTGCAAATGCTAAAATTAAATACCTATATACATTTTCTAGGTTTCATGGTTAATTCAATTTTACAATTGCAAAAAACTGTCGATACATATTCCGTTCATGAAATTGGTAATAAAGAAAATTGGAGAGTGTATGTTGATGTGTATATCTTTGAAACAAAAGTTTTGTAGAGTTTAATGATTCCTTGTGTATAAATAATATACATAAAAGCAGAACTAAAAGAGAATTTATTCAATAGTCCACATGTTACGAATTATTATATAATCAAATAATATACAATGTAAACAAACTTCATGTAAACTATAATATCTCTTTTATTTAGCTTATACTTAATATATATAATATCAAATCGTAACACACGCTATACTGAGACTCGTATAAATTAACAATTAAATCCTATATAAACTATATTGTATATTGTATCAAATATATTTAATATGTTCCTCATTATTTATACAAAATAATAAGTTCATAAAGAATTTATAACTCGTTTTTAATATAGAAATAGTTTTAACAAATATATAATCCAATAAAGAAAAGTAATATAATAATTGCTTGGAAAAATCAATTTTAATTCACTCGAGGCGGTGGTGGTATTATAGATATTTTATTATAATATATATGTAGGTGTCGTAGAATAGTATAAGAATTATTTTTTCCTTTAGCCTTATAAATATATTAAGTATATAACGATTATATATATATTACATATATATTTATAATTTCTATATATAGACGTTTATCTTGAGTAACATATATGTGTTATGTATATAATAAAAAGTTGTATATAAAATAATATATAAATTAAATGTTTTCGTTAAATAATGTAAGCTTACCGGTTTGTGTACTTGAATCAAAAAATGTACTAGTTGTTTCAACAGTCATTGTACCAATAGTACCATCTGTAATTTGAGCGCATGAATCACGACGACCACGATATCTATCAGAAAAATAAAATACAGCAATGAAAATCGGAAAATTAAATGAAAATGAAAATTTTTTCGTAAATAAGGGGAAATTAAAGCTTTCTTCATATAATAAGAAATTTACCATATAAATATATATAGTAGTTTAGTAACATACCTACAAGTATCATCACTCTGTGAACTTTGTCGTCGAAAATTTCGACATCGTATCATTTCTTCAGTTGTACTTTGTCTACGAAAACCTCTTGATATAAGAATTTCTTCTGTTGTTGATTGACGTCGCATTGGTGCTCTTGTCGTAGTTTCAGTGAGAATTGGTGTTCTTGCACATGGGCTTGGATCTCTTTTTCAATTGAATAATTTTCCAACATAAATATGTACGTAATAAAAAAAAAAAAGTTTTTTTTAATGAAATTATATTGATAGCTTTTTGTTTTGCACAATTTACCTGGACGAACAACAACTACTTGAATCTGGTGAACGTGGTGTCCGTGCTGCCGATGATGATTGACGTCTTAATTTACTACGACGCCGTGGACTACCTTCACGTTCATGGCTCCGATCCGGTGATAAATGTGAACGTGAATCACGTCGTCCACGTGTCGCACTATCTGGACTTAAACTATCACGTCGTGCACGACGTTCGCCTTCGTCACCGTCTGGGCTTAAGGCCGGTTGTGAACCACGTCTACTATTAGTACCACCCGGTGGTAAACATGATTCATCATATGCAGTTGCTTGACGTTGTAATCGTTGCAGACGTGGTCGTTCAGGACTTACACGTGAATCACGTCGAATTACACGACCACACTGAGTGGTTGAATCACGTCGTCCTGATGGTGCTGTTGGACTAGTTGCCGGCGGTGTTACTGAACTCATAACAATAGTTGGTGGTGCAATAATTTGACATGCTGAATCAGCATGTGTAACATACGATGGACCCGAATCAGATGCTGTTGAACTTGTCGATGGTCGTTGTTCTTGACGAAAATTTGGTGCGTCTGATACAACTAATGAATCTCGTCGTTTCTTCGATAAACCAACAATTTTTGGTGGTGGCGGTGTTATCGACGACGCACCACCACCAATATTTGAATCACGTCGACCACTACGATAACTTTCGCCAGAACCACGACGTGACCCATTTCTTGTACAATCCGTTGATGTACCAGTGTCTGTATTTTCTTTGTCACGTTCGGATGAACTTTCTTTGCGTGGCCAATTTTTTTGAAAATCTAAAGTATTTGATTCACGTCGACCCGATCGTATACTTTTTATACCCGAATCAGCACTTGATTCACGACGTTTTTTCATTGATGCTTGTCGTATTTGTGTTGTACTATTACTATTAATATTATTATTACTGTTACCTTGTATAATAGTGTCATTTGAAGAACGACCCCAGGGAAGACTTCTTGCCAAATCGGCTAATGTTTCACGCCGATTAAGTGGTGCTTTTGGATTACGTTTGGCTCCGCCACCACTCCATTCACGTAAAATATCGGTGAGTTGGGCAAGTGAACTGCGTCGACGACGTTGTAAACCTTTTTTGATATAAAGAATAAAATATTTGAAAACAAAATTATAAAAATAAAAATAAATAACATAAATAAAATTCACATTACCTGCAGGCGGTGATGTACTAGGAGGTGAAGCTGCTGAAATTTGAGCAGCTGAATCACGACGACCTCCCAATCTTTGTCTTATTGTCGATTCTTCGAGCTATATATATATTTAAAATTATTTCACTATTATTTTAAGTATTACAAAGAAACAAACTGTTTTATTTAATATAAATGAAATTTACCTGCTCTCTTTGCATTTCGTCCCAACCGTTTCCACCTTGCCATACAAGACCCACTTGATGTGATAAAATAGGAAGATTGCATACAAAGCATATGGCCGTCATTGTCCTATAAAATAATTTGATATATTATAAAATTTCATGTATAAATAATACGATTAGAAAATTTTCGTTTTTTTGTGGAAAAAATTATTGAATTGTACACTCTTTTTTTATAACATAATTTTCCTTTCGAAAGAAAAAAATAAATAAAAACTCAATACAATCATAATATCTTTTTACCAATGTACAAATGCAATTATCTTTTTCACAATTGTGAATATTCCTATAAAAACTAAGTTATATTACCATGCATATTTTTAAAGCAATTAACAACTTGTTGGTCAATCTAACTAATTTACATTTGTTAATATTATTAGTATCGAATAATTATATTTTAATTTAGTAACATGTTAAAAGCAAAGCTTGTATGTATAAGGTAAAATTAATAAGATAGATTTTTTGTTAGTTTATATGTCATTGTGTATAATTGAAGCCTTTAACTTTAATTTTAACTTATTAAATTAACAGCAGCCAGTAAACTCGAAATTTATCTATATATATGTATGTGCGCAAAAAGCTTATTACAATATTTTAATAGGTTATTCATTTATTAAAGAGACGAAGAGATAGAGATAGAGAAATTATATAAAGTTTAATTATTTAAATTAAATTTTACATTATAATTCACATTAAATTGACTTTCACTTGGAAATTTAAAAATGTATGTTATATTTTAAATTTATATAACCACGTGTAAAAAAATATGTAGCATTTGTATTATACTCGTATATGTTATAACTATAGAAAAAATACGATAAAATTAAATTATTAGGAGGTAGCATTGAAAGCCGGTGTTTACGTATAACCGACGATAGATGCTAAAATGCAGTCATTTGAGTTTATTCTTCATTCAGACACGTGTTTTTTTAAAAATGGAATAAAAATGTAATGTGTGTGATAAGTTGTTTTTTCGATGTGTATACTTCGATTTGAAAAAATTATCGCTTGCTTGCGAAAAAATATGGTCAATCTGCTCCATCGGAAACAGTATACTGGTGATGAGCAACTGTAAGCTCTGTTGGCAGTAAATCCATCTTCAAGCGTTCACATAAAATATTTCATGATCAAAATCCTGAATGAAAGAAATGACTGTCACTTACTTATAAGGCATAAAAAGAAGAGGCGTATTTTCACCAAATTTAACTCCATATAATTATCAACTTTTTTAATCGATGAAATATACATATATACTTTGACAGATAAGCTTATCAGAAGTCGATTACTGTGTTCCTGAATGAATTGTGTCACAAAGGAGACACCATCCTGGTAGCTTCTGAGGGCGACACAAAATACACCAATTAATGTGTTAAACGAATTTGGTTATTGCAATATAATTAACTTGAAACAGTGACTTTCAATGCAACCTACTAAATATACTTACGGATGAGATATAAAACTGCATATAAATGTTATTTTCATCCTTATTAACAATTTGAAGACAATTTATAATAAAATTAACATATGAGTGCAAAAAAACACTTTATCACATGGCCAAAGAAATTACGCATATTTTTAATGGTGTAGATGTATAGAATAATAGATACTTGCAATTAGTATAAAGATAAAACTTAAATTGTGTGGCAAACTAATTATTTATCCAGAAAATGAACTTTTCTAATAGTTTATTAAAATTAATTATTTTAAAATCATATACTATTAATGGATTTTCACTCTTTTTAAAGTTTTATCGGTATTAGTAACTGTTTTTTATACGCTGAAAATTTTAAAATCAGGTTAATATACCATAAGTTGAAAATTCAAACTATTATCAATAAATAAACAACAAAAATTGATATTTCGAAAAATATAATTAACCTATTCATTTTTTTTTATTTAATTAGTCTATACATTTATGCGTTTTATAGAACATACATGTTAAGGTGTTTTTTTTTCACTCTTCTCACTTCCGAAAGATATGAATAACTAGCGATAAAAGAAAATAATAATATGGTATAGAAAAATTTAAGAAAAAACTAAATCATATTCAAAAAAATGAAAATTATTATAGATCACCCGCAAGACAAATCTTTTCACATCGTCACCATCTTTAACTGCGGTTTCATTTGTTTAAATTTTTCCGGTTTTCCATATATTACACTTTGTATGTATTTAAAATTCATTACATATGGGAAAAATATGGGAAAATCTTAACAAATGAAACTTGTTAAAGATGGCGGAGCAGCTGTGATGACACGTGCATATAATCTATATATAGGTAGAAAGCTTTTTTTTTTTTATTTATGCAAATAACTGAAACTGAAACGGCAAATTTTGTGAATATATAGTTTTATTTTTCTGCAAATTTTTTTGAGACCTGTAATGTCGAAGTTTTGCCATTGTTCATTTCTACTAATAAACCGTGTGTATCCAATGTGCGGACAGCTCGTCACTGATTTCATATGAAGTTATATAAAAATTCTTGTACGATTTTGTATAGGTCTTGTGTCTATCCTGTCAATAATTTAATTATATATTTAGGAAGCACATTTAAGGGATCTATATATGGGTAAATAAATAAAAAAAAATCATAGTTAATTAATTTTTTTTTTTACAATAACATGCAAATATTATTTTTAAATATTACTTAAATTATTTTAATGAAACTAATTTTGTGTATTTGAAAATATAAATTCGTTATGTTTTATATTATTATTACATGTTTGTGTTAAGTTAAATTTTATAAAATCAACTCTAATTAAACTTAAATATAATTAAATATTTTATGCAGCTCTATATTTTGTTTAAAGTATCTTTATGTGAGAATTAAAGATTAAGTAATTAAATTGTAAATTGAGTCTTTTGTGTATTAAGACGTACTTTTTGTATATAGTTATCAATTTTTTGACAGTACAAATCTGAAAAGCTCTTTTATTTAATTTTAATAAGATCCGTTGCTCATATAACTGTCTGCCTCTATGAATGGTATGAAATAAATCTACTTTATTATATTGTATATATAGTTGATGAATTGATTTTTGATGACATTGTGTTTTGGTGGGCAATGGTCCATTTCAAATTTCCAACTCTCTGTTACCACACAATTATTACTATGTTTGAGTTTATATTTTGAAGTTTGTAATGTTTTATTGTATTTCTGATGATGATGGCTGTACCACCATGCGCCATCATATCAGTTTATTTGGCATCGTATAGTATATCATAATTTTTTATTTATTGAAAAACGACGTTACTGTATTTAATACTTGAGAAAATAATATAATAATATTCACATTTGCATGATTTTAAATATTCAGTTATTTAAAATCATCATCATAGCTTTAATACATATAAATATATATTCGTTCATATATGGCAAAATAAAAAAACTTTCCAACCAAATTTGTTTCTGAATCATTGAATATCCTTTTATGTGTCAAAGTTACGATTTATAAATATATAAAATAATGTATTTAAATCAAAAATTGTGTTTTTTGTTTTCGATTTGCTATTTTAAAAATTTATACATTTTCTTTCAGTAAATGGAAATTTAAGTTATTTCATGTTTTTGATTATGTTTGCGTAATTTTGTTATAATATATAGTTATTGTAAAATTATTGCTGTTACCCACAATTATTTATATAAAAAATAAACGGAAATAACTATTAAATTTATGGGCTATAGATTCATTCATATTAAATATAATTTATTATTAAAACTATAAGGACCAACTTTTTTTTTATACCTAGATCAAATACGTTTTTTGAAATAAAGTATATTATATATTTAAATCTTTTTTTCACGATACGAAAAATAAGTCACGCAGATAAACAAAATTGTAAAAAGAATTATATTATTTTGAATATTGATTTTCATCAAATTTCGAACATGTTTGATCCTACTCTATAGTGTGAAGGAAATATCTATCTTCCGATAATTGCAGTTTGATTACTAAAGTGTTATACATTTTATATACTCCCATGCGGAACGATTTACGATCTTAATTGTAAAGAATATTTGTTTTAATGACATAATTACGTAAATTAACAACATTTAAATTTAGTTATAAAGTCGGTATATACTTTTAATAATACAATACCATTTCATTTTTATGATTTTGCCTAGTTCAAGAATATTTTTATATAATTTTAATATTATCGATCCGTTAATAAGTATAGTTATCTGAAGAACACAGGTCCGTATATAGTATTGTCTTACGGATAACTCTGCATATAGTCGAACAGCATCATATAAAAATATGTTTGGATTAGGAGATTGTTAAGTAATCATTCAGCCTGTTTAATTGTATTTTAATCGGAAAACATTTGTTTGCTAACATGCACCCCCATATACAGTATATACTATATTTACACACATCTAAATGTAAGTAGTTTGGGCATTAATTCAAACGCATCTAATATACTAATAAAGTAATCACCAACGTTAATATTAATATACTCAATTCATTTCCAATTAAAAACTTTTCTTCGGCTCTTATTTTATTAAACAAAACATTATTTATATAAATAATGATATTATTATACCAAATATATTGAATTGAATTCCATCCGCATATATTAGAAAAGTTTTGTACTTTTTTGATGAAATCTTTAATGTTGCATCTATTTCGTATATATATATAGATATAGTTTTTCTTGTTGTTATACTGTCATTATAAATAAGTATATTGCTTACAAAACAACAATAAGAAACAATTGTATTAATATTATATTGTATTATTATATTGCTTTAGTATAGGATATATAAAGGTTTTCTTTATCATGTGTATAGGCATTTCCATTGTATATTATTTATTTTCAAGTACTATTATATGAGCTGAGCATAAATTGTTTTTATGTTTTGTATACATATATAGAAATTAGTTGTTTTTTTTTTCCTTCCTTACTTCCTCAGTCAAACCTATACCTATATATAAATTAAGATATAATATATGTATATTCTATATGTAATGTATTGTATTATATAAGTAGAAGTACTATATTTATATATAATAATATATATAAAATGATAAGAAAATTGATTATATACTTTCTTTTTTCGTTTTTCTTGTTTTTCTTTATTTATAATAGAAAAAAAACTTTATTAAATAAAATGTATCTCTAAAGGAATACAGTATATACCTAACAAGTACTTGAAATGTGTAGGTATATTTATACAATATACATTTATGCTTTTATCAAAATGAAACTCCATTTCTGTATATATATATATATATATGCGTGTGTGTTTATATACATATATAATTTCATCTTATTTATATATTAAGAAAATGATATGTTATAGGAGGATGTGACATATAAACACATGAGGTATGACAGTATAATAAGTTTGGTATAGGAGTTATTCGATATAATATGAGAAGAAACTTGATAGAGAATTACGCAGTCTATTAAGCAGCTAACTGGATAACTTATTGGTATATATTGTATATATATATATATTATTATTTTTCTTCTTCCATTCATTCACTCCAATAATCAAAGTTATAAGGTGAAATTATTCTTGATATGAACATATAGATGAGAAAATATTTACTATTATAACTTATTCCTTTTCCTATATATATATATATAACTTAATACATATACACCTATGTGCTTTTCTTGTTATACAGATTTATATTATACAGGATGAACATAATTCTAAGTCGAACATACTAAATAACATTATTTGGGGCTTCGGTTTTCGAGATACGGCCCTAAGAATTTTTCTCGCTAGTCCATCATTAAAGTACCAATAACTTTGAAAATAAGATAAATACAGAAAATTTATAGTAGATCGAATTTGTAGAGAATTAAATTCTGAATTAAATTGTGTTATTCATTTTTTTTATAACTTGTTGCAGTTTCAAGTTATTGAGCAATATATTTGACAAATAACTATGTTTTCTCAAAAATTTCGTACAAAAATGAATTTTTTTAAGAATCTAATGGCGCAACGTATTATTTTTTTTGTCAAAAAAGTAAAACTGATTTATTTCGCTATAATTTTGTAAAATGTTTCATTTAGCAATGAACTAACAATTTAAAAATTATGAATGTTTGAAATAGCGGTGTAATTGTAGAAATAAAAAAATAACATACTAAAATTATAGATATTTGGAACAAAAGAATAGTAGGCTTGTTTAAATTTCGGGTATTCATAAGCAAATACCGAATACTCTTCCTTTGTTCCAAATAGCTATAATTTTAGTTTGTTATTTTTTTATTTCTACAATTACATCACTTTATCAAACATTTATAACTTTTAAATTGTTAGTCATAGCTAAATGGAATATTTTACAAAATTGTAGCGAAATAATTTAGTTTTGCTTTTTTGACAAAAAAAAAATAATATGTTGCGCCATTAGATTATTAAAAAAATTCATTTTAGTACGAAATTTTTAAGAAAACATAATAATTTTTCAATTTTATTGTTCAATAACTTGAAACTGAAGCAAGTTATAAAAAAATGTATAGCACATTTTAATTCAGAATTTAATTCTCTAAAAATTTGGTTTAGTATAAATTTTCTGTATTTATCTTATTTTCAAAGTTATTGATACTTTAATGATGGACTACAGAGAAAACAGAGTCCCAAATCGAAAAATGTTATTTAGTAATTTCGACTTAGAATTATGTCCCTCATTACCCCATTCAAAGAATGCGCACCGCTCGTAGACACCCTGCAGAGCGTTGATGTTATATTTAGTATATAAAAATTCTACAAAATTATTTGTCAAATTCTTTTAGTTTTATATCTAGTTGGGATAAATTAAGCGTGAATCGATTACAACAAATACTTGAAAATATTTCCAATTGTTTGAATGATTGATTTTTCTTTATTTCTATTCCCTTTTGGATATCATCATACAATTTAAAAAAAAGGCCTTGTCAAAGGTGCTGCTATTTGAAAATATAATTTTATATAAATCGACTGTGGTAAAGTTTTCTTTTTTTGGCCATCAATCATATTTCTATTGTATAAACTTTTATATATTTTTTTTTTAACAACGATATTAAATTAAGTGATTCATTTGATTGGTAAAAATGATATAAATTTTATGTTGCGTATGATAATTTTAATATAGAAAAAAAAAAAAAAATACACAACCGAACCTCAGGGGGAGGGCGTAAGTTTAGGTTGACCATATAAATCATCTTTTAAAGAATATTATATACTCTTTTGAGCGTACATATAAAACATACTTTTTTGGCATAGCATGTTCTTTAGCAAATATCACATATTTGAAATTTAAATCTTTGAACTTGAAATTTTTGTTAGTGATTCGTTAACATTTATATTTAATGAATAGTTTATAATTGTCAACCAATATGAAATAGAAGTTAGCTATCTATAATATGCATTCTTATATTATTTTAAATCAATTTCATTCATTTCAACTGTAATTGTGAATGTAATTGTGCTCCAACTATTTATTTTACGCAGCCGAGTAAGACATTGTAAATATCGGAATAACGTCAAACATAACATTTTGAGAGATTTTCTAATGCATATAAACGATGATAAAATCAGTTGAAACATTTCAGTTTGAAAAATTGAAAAAAAAATATTGTTTCAAATCAATTTTAATTAATATTAATATAATTTAATTTAATAATGCGAAATGGATTATAAAAAACATTATTTAATGTGTAATTATTGCACAGAATATGGAAATAATATTTATCGATATAATAATACTCGTAATATTTTTAATTTATTTCTATTTCCAAATTTTAAATATTCTGTCTGCACGCAGTTAAATGATTTCTGATTCTATTAAATGGCATTAAGGATGGAACATTTGCATACACCCTGTTGTATTTACATAATATAACAGCCATATAATAACAAATTATGATAACATTAAGTGTATATTTTATTATTTCTTTTTTCTTTCCGTTAGATAAAGGTTTAACCAGTTTAAAATAAAATCTAAACTTTCCTTTTTTTTTTGTCCCCATACCTTATACAAATACATTTATGTGCATTATTAACTATATAGAAATTTCAGTTTTTCATATTTTATTTATGTGAAATGTATAATATGACACAGAGTATACTGTTTGTTGAATATTTCCTTGTTTCGAAATTCTGAAACCGGATAAAATGTGAAACGAATGAAAAAAAAGGAGATACAAAAAACTTTAATATAATTTAAAAGCCATATATATTTCTTTTTATATTTATGTGTGCGTTTGAAAAATTTATGTTGCTATATGTGAATTGAAAAAGCAATTGTTTTGTATTAGTTTTCATTTTTATTTATATAATATAATTTATTTATTTATTATATAACATCTGCAGCATCGTCTTTTGGGAACCGTGCCAAAAATGATCTATATTTTATTTCAATATACAAATTGTGTAATATATTAATGGTATATAGTCGCAGATACATACACACATCCATACGAGAGTATATTAGATAAATATAAAATGTAGGATTTTTTTATTTTCTGAGAAACATTGTCATTTCCCTTGTGAGTGAATAACCGGAAAGAAAAAGGACATGCATCATTTGATATACTGCCTGTATATGGTATAGAAGAAATTTGTAAATAGAAAAGAGGACTCTTGATTAATATATTATGTATTTAGTATATAACGTTTTCATTTTGGTCAGCAGATATATTATAAATATATATATATGTTTTGACCTTTATATTACTACTATACTCCAATTTATAATATTTATCAATTATATTTAATTTATTTTTATATACATTTTAATTCAGTTATATGAAATGAAATATATTTTTATCGTATATAAGAAAAAAATGTTGTACCAATAAATATAAATAATAAATATTTAATTTCTAAAACTATTTTTATTAGCATTAGTTGATTAAAATTTATAAAATCTGAAATATATAATTAAAATTTCATATATGCGTTATTAACATAAAAGTAATCAATAATCAAATGTTTATTATATTATTGCTATATATTTACATATACTCGAACATTTCCTAGTGAGTGCGACAAAGATTTGTGAAAAATGGTTTTCTAAAAATGTGTGTGTGTGTGTGTTAAATAAATAAATTTGAATTTTCATTACATTACACATATGTTACAATATACGCATATCTGTGAGTGCGTATGACTCAATTTTTTTTAATCACACTTTTTTTCCCCCCATATATTTTATATATTACAAATACAAATAGATGACTTTATTTTTATTCAATGTTTTTTCAATATTTGTGAATAAATTTATTCACTAAAAGTTCCTTATTTTTATTTCTGCATATATAATATACTATCTTATATTATGTACAAACATAAACTTATTTTATATGTTAGACATACACGATTACTGTTTATATATATAAATAGCAATATATATATATGTACAGTGGTGGTATGTGGTTAGAGAAATTAGATATGCCACAAATTAAGAAAAATAGGTTTTAAACTACTATCGAGAGATTACACCTTATAAACATAAATTATCATAAGAAAATACTCAACATTTTTTGTAACATATATTCAACGATCATAAAAATTAATCATAAATCACTTAAGTAAATTAGTTAACTGTGGTTCGAATGTTATTCTATTGAGAATACTAGGGATGTATGGGATTGCTCAGCATTGAGTGCTTCCTAATTCCACAAGATCGTTATAAATTATTATTAAATGCATCCTATACAATAATAATAATAATAATATAAATTTAAAATTTAATATATGGTTATTCAGTTATTCTATATTGGGAATATTTAGGATCCAGATATGGGGGCGCACATTGGTAAAGGGTGGCAATATATACCGTCATTTTAATCTTTAGACCATGGAGGAACCGCTACTGTATACAGGATATTTTAGTATACATATGCATTATATACAAATATACAATATATTCAATAAAATAAACATATTTATTTTTCAATGAAATTGAATTTTTCTTTAACTGGTGTTAGTATTTTTTTTTCTCATATTTCATTTATTTCACGAATATAGTAATTTATTTTATTAATAATATTTATGTATTTTTTTTTTTTTTGGTTGACACGCGTTATTTATATATTTATCTTATGTTTATATGTATATAATTTAATCAATAATAAATTTGAAAAACATATATGAATTATTTATGAAATAATAAATAAATACAACAGATAAATCGGTGTCCAAAATATTTTTGAGTACAATTCAATTATACGCAGCCATGTTAAGATAATCGAATTCTGAATAGCCATATGTATTTAAACCGATTAATAAATCCTTTAGATGTACGACCTCGCATGTTTTTCATATACGCATATAATCAGAATCACATATTGTAAACAAATATTGCAAAAGTTTATTTTAAATTATGGATGAAAATTAACTATATAATTCCCAAGCATATACATATTCCCTTATATTCTAAAACTACGAGAATATATTAACATTTTAGTATGAAATTTAATAACGGTCTGTTAAAATATTCGGTTAGGCATTTTTTTTTGGTAATTTGTCAATAAAATAGTGAAATTTACAATCAAATTTTTTTGTAAAAACTATAGACTTTCTAATGTTTATTTGTTAATTTAATCAATTGAAAAATTTTTCATATAAATAATTACAAATAAATTAAATTTCATATATATCCTATATTCGTTCGTCAATATACACTTAATAAAATAAAAAATGTTTTTCGAAAAACATGGAATGGAAATATTTTGTATAGAAATAAGTCTATCAGAAAATTTTACTCGTTTAACTTATACAGAAAGAAAAAAGGATATACTCAAAGTATAGCTAAATGGTAAATTGGATTACACAGCAATTATCTCATATATATATATATACTGTCAATTATAATAGTAATTGAATCGAAATAAATCTATATAAATAATATGGACATCTAAATAGAACAAAATTCACTATAATCACTAGATTGAAGAATAAAGAAAATATACACATATTCAACAATGTATACTTACACAATATATAACAAATAGATAAGTATCAGATTCAATTCTATTAGGATTTATATATACCATATACACACACACACACATATATATATAATCTTCACGAAAATATATAATGATTATGATGATGTTGAATGTATTAAAACGAATTTAATCAAATAAATTGAGGTAAACAATATGATGATGACGATACCGTAAATACTGTAACAAATTTAGGAATGTAATATAAAAATATAAAAATATATATGTTTGTTAATATATATATATACAAATTCATATATAGTACGCTTAAATATATTGTAGCTGCGATGCTTAAGTTTCCGGGTATATGGCAATACTCTGAATTTAACAGAAGTCTGATTCGTCAATGTAAATGGTGTCAAACTAAATTTACAAAAATTTTACATAATCATTATTAAACTGCAAAAATAAAATTATGTACACGTTTTATATACAATTTAATAACAATTCTTGACAAGTGTCAAGATTAAATAAATTCAAACTAATTAATATTTAAATTTTATTTGCAGCAACAAACAAACACTAAAATTCATGAATTTTAAATATGTCAAAAATCCTAAAATTAAACATCCCGAAACTTGAGCAGCAACCCTTGTCTATATATAGCAAATATATAAGCAATAAGGATAACAATATTTTTTCTTATGTAAAATTTGTTTACTATATACATTTTACCATTTTACTATTTATTGTATATATAACATTGTGTTCAAGTGTGTGTGTGTTATGTGTGTTTATATATATTTTTGGTTGGCTCTATAGGTGAGTGAATGCATGGCTTTATGTACATAGTATACACATACACACCTATATTGTTTATATTTTCATCTTAAAAAAGGAAGAAAAAAAAAAAAAAGGTCAAGAATATTTTTCATCTATGGCTGTATAAAAAGTAAATACATATATATATATGAACATAATATTAGATTAGGATATTTTTGAAAACATTATTAAAAGTTTTTCGTTACTTTTTTTATTTTACATTTTGTGTTACATAACGCATAAATAATAAAATAAAGATATAGAATTCTTTTGGATATTTTCTTTTGCGAATATACATATAATAAATATATGTAGTATTTAAAAATGTATTTATTATTAGATTTTATTGAGATCGCATTTTATTATATAATTTTTTTTTTTTTTTTTTTACAAGATATTATAATATAAAAAGGTAGATTGATGTTAAGTATTATTATGATGATTTTCTTTAACTATATATCTCTGTATAGGTATGTTTTTATGTTAAGCGCGTAAGCATAGGAAATATTTGTACATTAATTTATTTTATATATATAGAATTGAAATAATAAGATATTTGCAGTTGCAGTTTGGAAGCGTGAAAAAATGTTTTCAAATTGATATATCACTATTTTATTTCTGATAGCCGAGCTGAAAGAAGACTACATTATGAAAAAAAATTTGCGTGTTCATTTACTAAATTTTCCGAATTATAATCTTCAAAATCAAAATATGCGCATGCTATAGTTTTTAACGAATTTTCACTTTTGTGTACAGAATTGTAAATTATAATCCATTTTCAATCTTTCCTAGAAGAGATTTTTAAAATCGATTTACACATTCAAAAAATATATGACAGATTTTCTGTTTGTGATGTTAGCGATATACATTATTTTGTACCATTCGGTTCTTAACTTTATACACAGTATCACTGATTCGCCACTGATTTTTTGCTTGTATGGTATAATAAAATGTAAAAAAAATGGAGAAGTGGAAAGCCTAATCTTTTTTTATGTTTTTATAATTATTAGCGCATAAATTGGATTTTTTGAGCTTTTTTGGTTTTTTTTTTGTTTTGTTTTAGGATGTCATTAAAAATTTTTTAAATTTACATTCAAAACAGATTATATAAATTATGTTTTACGAGTGAAAAAAATAAATAATCATTCACCTAGAAAGTCACAGAATCGGTAGTTCACTCATTATTTATTAACGTATAGATATTGCATTGATGTAGAAATACACCCTTTTTTTTTTATTTACACTTTAAATTCTATAAATTTCTCGGATTCGTTTGTGTATTTAAAATAATTTACATTTGCGAATATCGATTAGTTTTTTTGTGACATTTTTGACAAATCTTAAAAATATTGAAATTGCAGAAGTTAGTTATAAATACTATTCATAAATTTTCAACACCAACGAATTGTGAAATACAATTATTACGTAATAAAATACGTTCTCATAATAATAATAAGTTAAAAAAAGGTGCTTTCGTTTATTCTCCTTCAAACTCACAATTAACACAAATACGTTATTTTTGTTCTATCTTAACAATTTAATTATATTTTATTTGAATCTTCTTTTTGTTTCTTGCTGTGTGTAATAGAACCGTTTCCACAACACCCCAGAGGTCGATTTTCAATGAGTTTTTATAGGGTTTCGTTCTTACAGGCCTAGTCTCCTACAGAATATAATTTTTTTCCTAAATTATGTAATTATTATTATGAATTATTATTAATCCGCTGTGTTTTAATTTCCGGCAAAAATCGAACAATTTTTCCTGAAGTAAAAAACTAATGAAAGTAACTACTAAATACAGAGGTTTTCTATATTCGTTAAACCCATCCTGCGGTTTTAGATTGTCTCGGGGGTAAGTTGATTACGCCTAATTGATTCTAAATGAATCTCGGAGTAACGTTTTTAGTAATATATCGGGTTGTAATTAAATGGTAAAAATAACAATCAATTTTAAATTAATATTCTTAATTGACAAAACAATTTATTGGCAAAATAATATATACATCCTCTCTCTCTTTTATGTAAAAATATTAACTACAATCCGAGATATACTAAAAACGTTACCCCGAGACAGTCGTAGGAAAGTAATATTAATTTTAAATTGAGTTGTGAGATGATTTTAGCGTTTTTTTTTTCAGTTTTCGGCGCCCCTAACTCATACCCACACCGTTTCTATGTTCGTTCTGTTCATATGAAAGCTAAGGGCTTGCAGTACTTGTACAATAATTAATCCTTTACTTACAATTTTATATAGTATTTAAAAGTTTATAGGTGCAACGAATTGACTATCTTTAAAGTTGAATTTGACTGTTTACAATTATATTATTTAATTTCTCATTTTCAATTTTATTTATCATTTTTTATATGTATGATCTTTTAGCGAGACGAGTTGAATAGACTGTTTTCTATAAATACCAACATTACATCCCACTATAATTTTTCTAATTAAATTTCAAATTTTTGTAAATCTCAATTTTTTTATATTATAATACACATAAAATGCAACCAACAAATTTATATAATGTAATAAAAGAGGGTTTATATTTTATTTTATTTTTTTTTTTTTTACTATATACAATATATTTTCCATGTCACCGCAATTCAAATTAAATTAGTCCTTTTTTTTTTTTTTTTTAGTCCTTTATTGTAGTAATATAATTTATAAAATAAATAGTATATATACAATACGAAGATAAACTTTTATTTGTAATTAATGATACAATAAAAATATATGGTTAATTGACATATTAAAAATATAAATTCAATTTCCTATTAAACGGATATTTTTCTATTTTATGGAATTAATTTGCAAAAAATTTTTTTATATAATTATAGACATCCTTTATCTTATATTATATAGATTAAAGTTGTGTATACAATTTTCTTGACATTTTTTTAAAGACATAATTTTTTATATTAATATTATACAGTAAATATTTGAAACTCTTCAATATACAATATATAAAATATCCTTTTTTTTCTATCGATCTCACATTCTATATATATATCTATATATATTATGTATTATATGAACGAGGAGATATATGTTAAAATATATGTTTGAAGAATCCTAATTTTAAATTCTAAAATGTATATATAATATAAATATGGTATATATAGATAGATAGATGGATGGCATCTATGTGGGAAATTAGAATTTGAAATTGACAAGACCATTTTATTTTGGTATTACATATGGATCAAATTTCAATTTCCCTTTTACGTTTGGTTATCAAAGAAAAAGGATTTTTTTTTTAAAGTTATGTATTTGAAGTATTACATTGGCATATTACATTGGTATATGGTAGATAGAGGTATTTTATATATGCGTATTATATCTTGTGTAAGTTAAGATTTGTTAGGTTTAATATATGTTATATACGAGCACGAGTATATATTATGAATGAATATTTTATTGTAGGTATATATGTATAGAAAAAAAAAAATATACACAACATAAATTTCAATCAATTGGTATTTATTTAATTCCTTTTATATTTATAAAATCTTTTAATAATTTCACAATTTATTTTAATGTATATTTACTATATTTTTATTTTTTTTTTTATCATATACACCTATTTTATTAGTATATAATTTACATATGACAATATATATAAAAAAAATAGTGTATAATAAATAATGTTATATGTTTAGGGTTAACTTTTTTATTTATTTGTTTGATCCCCCGATCGGATTATTATAATTTTATATATTAAGAACAACAATATACAATATGGTAATAATAATAGTTAAATATTGACCGCGATAATGTTTGATCAATATACCAGATACCTATAAAATGAACAATTCAATTATAAGGTGTAATGACTTTAGCATGTGTTTGTGTAATCAATCCGTTTATAAACATAATAGCAAAAAACGGAACCAACAACGCTTTGGACATCATAATCAGTATTGAAATTCTTATATAGCATTCAAGATTTTTGGCAAAGAACGATATATTTAATAATGGTGCTCGCAAGTTCAGAACAATCAATATATGGTGCAATAATTTTCAGAAGTAAAAACCAAAATATGGCGAAAATGTTTGTTTTGATTTTACTTTTTAGACAAAATATAAATTCCCAACCCATATCAATATAAATTTTTTACTGAATGTCGGAAATTGTGGTCCAAAGCGATATATATATATAGGTTTTTTTACAATTCAACTAAATCTACTATATATATCAGTGAAATGTCCAATCACTTAATTGACAACACAACATTATAAAAGAGTCATTTCAAACTTAGTAACTATTAGCTAATATAATTTACAATTTATTTTTATATAGATATTATACAATCTCTGATTAACATTATACCATTCACCAATACTTTGTGGATGTTTCTTCTATTATTAATTTATAATGGATTTGTGAAATCATCATCTAAACATATGTATTGATACAAATAAATCCTATTTTATTATATAGCTTATTAATATAAAAAATGTTTGCTTTCTATATCATTTATATTTATTCATCGTTATAATATAAATTATAATGATATCGATATTTAAGTATGTAATTAATTTTCTTAAATTAAAAATAAATAAATAACATTTATATGAAAAGCTATCTAAGTAATTATTAAAAGTATATAATATTAAATTGAAACACATCCATATATAATAATCAATATATATAACAAGTGTATGTGGTTATATATATTATGGAATATGTGCAGTGTTCCGACGTGTATTTATATATATGGGGATAGAAATAATAGAAAAAAATCCAAATAACAATTCTCGTTGTTTGTCACAAAGTCGCATATATAACTAAAATTTTGTAAAATAATATATATATATACAAACAGGAACACATTAAAATATATATGTACGCATTTGTACGTATAATATATATACAATATATGTTATAAGAAATAACAACCAAACCAATAATAAGAAAAAATGTATATCATAAACAAACATACAAAGACTTTTATACATCATCTTATTTATTTCTTTTTCTTGTTTTATTATTTCTTTTATAATAAATACATATGGTATATATATATACTGTCTAATCAATTATTTCCGCAATTCATTGGGGCTTATAGAAACAGAAAAAAAAAAGATAAGGGGCCTATTCGTATCCATTATTTTAATATTAACTGCAATACAAAAATTATATAGATCAAAAAGATATAAATCATAAAACAATATATGTACATTAATATTTAATATATATGTATTTTTATAATGTGTTTGTTTATTTTTTATTTAAATATATTCTATCATCATTCATATATGAGTGAAGATCTGCACGCACTTAACTTTGTTTTTAAATGAAAATAATATATATATATAGATAATTTTATACGCAAAAGAACTTTAATATTTTAATTTAAGTTTAAGTTTAATAATAATACTTACTATACAGGGTTCCCAAGAGCGGTGCACATTCCTTCAAGGGGCCGATGGAGGAGTATTCGGTATTTACTTATGAATAAACAAAATTTAAACAAGCCTACTATATTTTTGTTCCAAATAGCTATAATTTTAGTTTGTAATTTTTTTTATTTCTACAATTACACCACTTTTTGACAAACATTTATAACTTTTAAATTGTTAGCCATAGCTAAATGGAATATTTTACAAAATTATAGCAAAATAAATTAGTTTTACTTTTTTGACAAAAAAAATAATATGTTGCACCATTAGATTTTTAAAAAAATTCATTTTAGTACGAACTTTTTGAGAAAACATAATTATTTTTCAATTATATTATTCAATATCTTGAAACTGAAGCAAGTTATAAAAAAATTTATAACACAATTTAATTTAGAATTTAATTCTCTACAAATTCGGTCTACTATAAATTTTCTGTATTTATCTTATTCTCAAAGTTATTGGTACTTTAATGATGGACTAGCGAGAAAAATTCTTAGAAACGTATCTTGAAAATAGAGGCCCAAATCGAAAAATGTTATTTAGTAATTTCGACTTAGAATTATGTCCCCAATTACATCCTTGAAATAATTTGCACCACTCGCGAACACCCTGTATATAACCACACACATTTATAACAAGCATAGATAATTTATTATTAATTTTTTAAATATGTAATATATATTTTTTATTTTAATTAATATATCTATCAACATAATGTTAAGCAAACAATAAAAAACATTAAAAATTATTCTTTTTCATATATCAATATGGTTAAGTACATATCATACAGAAGTTTGTATACCTCATTAATTTTTTACGTTAATGTATATTTTATGTTTTTCCTTTCTGTATTATATTATAAAAACAAATTTTATGAAAAAGTTGTTAAGTTTTTAAAATTTTAACTAATTTATTTAACCTCTCGCTTATCTTATCTCTCACATACATATGTATATATGTATAAACTACAAACATGTTGTTACGATTCATTTTGATGTTAAATATTTTTGGGATACGTATATAATATATTTTTGTCTTTTAACATAAAATAATATGACCTCATTATATTATTTACTTTTATTTATGCTATATATGGTATAGTTATTAGTCTCAAAAACAAAAAAAATACATCTTCCTTAAGAAAACGTTCATTCACGCATTCATTCATCTTTTATAACTTTTACTTTTCATATATATTTGATGTACACAAATACATTCCCATGAGACATAATAATAAATATTCCATAATAAGATGTCTAATATTTTCATTGCATACTTTATTAGCGTATTAAAAGCTTTTTTTTCTAATATCTATATGACTTTTATTAATAGGTCTACCAATATGTGTGTGCCGTTTTTTTAAAAATAAAACACATTAATTCCGGTAATAACAGTAAAAAATTTTTATTGAATATAATTACCATCGTTAAGTATAACCTTTTTCCAATTTTTTGGCAATTTATGAATACCATCAAAATAAAACTTCTCCTCTTTTGATGCGATCCAAGAATCGATCCAATTTTGGACGTCTTCATAATTGTGGAAGCGTTGTGCACAGAGTCCATGTGCCATCGATCTGAACAAGTGGTAATCTGATGGAGCAACATCTGGTGAATAGGGCGGGTGTGGTAACACATCCCATCCGAGTGTTTCCAATGTTTCTTTTACCGGTTTTGCGACATGTGGACGAGCATTGTCGTGTAAAAGAATCACTCTTTCATGTCTGTTGGCCCATTCTGGTCGTTTTTCTTTCAATGATTGATTCAATTTATTCAATTGTCCTTTGTATACCTCACCAGTAATAGTTTGACCAGGTTTCAATAACTCATAATACAGCACGCCCTTTTGGTCCCACCAAATACACAATAAAACCTTCTTCCCATGAATATTGCGTTTTGGCGTCAATTTGACTGGTTGACCTGGATCAGTCTAATGCTTAGTCCGTTTAGGATTGTCAAAATAAATCCATTTTTCATCACCAGTGACTATTCGATGCAAAAACGACTTTCGTTGCTGTCTTTGAAACAATATTTCGCACGTGGTTTTTCGCTTTTCCATGCTTCTTTCTGTCAATTCATATGGAACCCATTTTCCTTCCTTTTGGATCTTACCCATATTGTTTAAACGATTAGAAATGGTTTGTTGACATACATTTAAGGAATCAGCTAGTTGTTGTTGCGATTGCGCATCGTCTGCATCCAACAATGCTTGCAATTCTGTATCTTCAAATTTTTTTGGTGGTTTTCCACGTTCTTTGTCATTCAGATCAAAATCACCACTTTTGAATCGTTGAAACCACTTTCTGCACATTCTTTCTTGTAAAGCATGTTCACCATAAGCTTCAACAAGAATTCGATGACTTTCAGCAGCAGTTTTCTTCCAATGAAACAATAACAATAAACCTCCCCGCAAATCACTTTTTTCTGGCACAAAACACGACATTTTCAACAAAAAAAAAAATATGTTGTTTACACTTTTAGCTCGTAACACAAACTGAGAAAGATAAAGATATAAAGTGAATACGTTCACAAAAAAATATTTCAGCAGAAACAGCCATCATTTAAGGCGGCCAAAGAGATTAATCCGTGAGCGGCACACACATATTAGTAGACCTATTATATATCTGGTAGTTCTCAATGCGGTATGTTTTGGGTTGAGCATTAATTTGTGTCCGTTTTTTTTAATATGACATATGAGTAAGTAAATGGACTGATTGTAACACTTTAAATTTTTTTAATTCTATATATTACTGCACACAAACAACAAATGAATATGAATATTGAAATTTGTTAATGAAATAAAAATGATGTATACATTAAAAAAAATATATGCCATTGTAAATATTGATTGATTTCGTAATTGAGATACTCTTCGCCGATGCTTTAATTCCACTGACATAATCTTTCACATAAGGAACCTCTAATGTGATATTTTCTTAATTAATAGTCAACCCTAATATTTACAATACAAAATAGATTACAGATTGAATTTGGTTGCCTACAAAACATGATCTATTCACATATATATGACAACTACAAGTGAACCACGACTATACATCAAAAACTTAAACTTAAAGAATGTGTAATAAGTTTTTTTGGACAGATAAAACCACTCCGGAATTAGTGAACAGAAAATGTGTGTTGTTTAAAACGTATAATTATAATATCAATGATTTATTATTATATTCGTCAGAACTTTTATATCGCATCGAAATTACAAATAATATATATAGTCATGGACAGGAATTAATTCTCAATCCAATATATTTTTATAATAAACATTATATACATATACTCTTCGTATATAGATAAAGATATCACTAGCTGTATATTACAAATGCTTGTTATAACATATATATCTATATATACATAACAAATACACATATACATTATAATCAACAGGTGGAAAAGATACATATATATATATATATTCCTTATATCTTTAAATATCATATGTATTATGCGAGAATATGCTTTCTACAATATATATAATATATTATATATTTATAATACACGTATGTATGTGTTTATGTATTGTATATATAAAGAGTGTTTTGTTTTATAAAATTGTTGATATTTTCTTTTACTTTTCTTATATACATTTATATATTGTATCTTAAATGTATATATTGGGAAATATAGAAAATGTACATTTCCGTTAATACTTTATATAATATATTGTATATGTATGTGTAATAAAAATATATGTGTATACATATGATATTATTTTATATAGAAGAGAAACAGCATACGTTTAAATGGTGCATGAATTCCATTTTTAAACCCAGACATTATTATGGAAAAATATTAATTTGAATAAAATAAAGTATTAATATATATATGGTATATGGTATATATGGTTGGATGGAGATATAGATGGAAAGAAAAAAAGCTCTTTTTTTTTTTATGGTAGCCGTCGTTTGTTTTACAAAAAAATGTATGTATATACGTGCAACTTAAGTAGCACATTTTTTTCTCTTCAATATACATATTATCGGCGCAGTTCGATGGTATATGAGTTTTATAAAAATTATTTCCGTTGAGTGTTCAAAGTGAATTTTTTAAATTTGAACTTAATAATTATTAATTTTATCGTATATAAGATGATTAATTTAAATATCTTGATTATGTTTATAATGCCATTTTTTCTTGGCATTACATATGTACCTGCGTACATATTCTAAATAGTAAATTTTTTAAAAAATGCGCTCCTATATAGAATAATTCTAATATGATCAATATTTTTGAAAGTATAAAGAGGTAATTTATAAATTTCGAATTATTTCAAATTTATATAAAATGCGGTGCAGCGGTGCTGTTAGGGTAATATCTATATTAAGATATACTTATAAAAATTGATTATGTGTAACTTTTGGAATTATTCAAAGTAATCAAAGTATATAAAATGCAATAATTAATTTCGCATTAATATGTCCCAAAAATGACGAAACATGTTTAACACTTATATATAATCAATATCGGCGATAAACTGTGAAAAATTGCTTTTTCTATATAATATTACATGCTATGTGGCTAATAAAACTTTTGTATAAAGTAAATTCATATAATAGGTTTTTGTATATTTAATAATATATATTGTCTTTATATAATATTATATATTATAATAATAATGCAAATAATAAAATATTGAATGAACTTTAAAACGTTTTAATATATACCAAACCGCAACACATACATATGTGTATATGAAAAGGGTCGAATTTTAACAAGGATATAATATATAATGCGTCTATATGTAACACATCCACCGAATTTACATTTTCAGATAAACGCATAAGAAAATATAGTATTAAAGTTTAATTTGTAACATTTTTATTATATATTTATAATAAATATCCGAAAATAAGGTTCAACTATATATATTATAATCTATTTTGTATCTGTATGGTATGTAATGTTTATATATACTCTTATTTAAATATTTACAATCTGAAAATGTAAACGTTATACTTGCACGGATTTTATATACACATAATAATAAAAGTATCGCCCGAAATCAATATTTACTTTTGTTTTCATAAATTTTATATATGCTTTATTATTGTATAATATATATATAGGAATAATAATAATAATGATGACAAAATTTTAATACAACCAAATAATGATGGTATATAAAATGATGATATTTTTTCTAAAAATGTATATTCCATGCAACTGTGTTTGGGGTCGGTTGTATGATGCTTATATAGTGTTAGTTATATATATATAAATGCCCAATGAATTCCATTTTGATGGTCAGAGATATGTTACGACTATATATACAGCACAGCACTAAACATACAATTAAACGCAGTTGTATAGCAGATGTACTATTATTAACAACTGATATATTCTTATATGCGAAAATAGAACATTGTATAATTAATAAGTGAATTTTACGTTGAACAAAACAAATCCTATTTTCATCCCATTACATAAAAATAGTTTATCGATAAAAATTAATACAATTACAATTTTAGAAAAAAATTAATTTATGTAACAGCTACAGAGATATATGATGGCGTATACAATAACCAAAATAAGATGTAATAAAACATTTTTACTGCGAAAAAGTTATTATTTAATTTTAAAGTTTGTTAGCAGTAATAAACCAATGATTTTTTCTTTGAATTCATGTTTATGCGGCATATATAGTTGATTTTTCTCTATAATGACATCGTGCATAAGTCCGAAAGTCTTGCCTAGTACATACCATTACGAGAAAAGCAAATCCATTATAGCAAGCCAAAATCTCAAGATTATCTAATGCGAAAAATTTATATAATATTAAATAATATATATCAAAATCGATAAATTTGTTTTGTAATTAAATTTCATTACTATAAAAAGTACATCAAATTATTAAATCATCATTAAGCGCGTAAGTGACAACATCTATTGGAATAAATTTAAAAAAAGAGCAAATTTTTAAATTTGAAAATTCGTTAAATTATAAATAAAATTACGATAATAATAAATTTCTTATAAAGCCGAAATAAATTCAATTGTTTTTTCTTTTCTCATGTGTCATCAATTTTTTATGTCACATTTTTAATTTCGATTTTTATTATTGCTATAGTTTTTGTTTTTCTTGTGTCAGTCACGTCGTAGTAAGTGAAAAAATAGGAAAAAAAAAATTGCATATTAATCATTTAATTAATTTATATTTATTAAGTTATGCAAAGTATATAATCTATTATTTTAAATTTATAAACCGAATATTAATATTTAATATTATTTAAGTTTTATTTTCTATATATTATTACTTTGTTTAGTTTAGTGTGTGTGTTTAAAAAATGCCTACAATAAATTTTAACTTTCTTTTTCCCTTGTTAATGATATGTAAGTGCCTCCTCATTTATATTTTTATTTTATACATTATTATATTTAAGTATTGTAATTGTTTTAATTATTCTTATTTTATTTGTTTCGCAACATTTATCAATTTATAGAATAATTAATTTTATTGGAAAAGATGGTATAGTTTTTTAGTTTTTTAATAATTAAATTTTACCTTTATCCTATATGTATACGCGAAAATAAAAAACTGTAATTGTGTGTGTGTGTGACGCCGCGGTAACAAGAATTTTTTTATTGCATTTTTTGATGTTGTTGTAGTTCTTGTTGCTGCGTTTATTTATTTATGTTTATAATTGTACCAGATTATTTTGAAAAAAAAAAAAAAAACAAAAGTAATAAAATAAATATATTTAATTTGATTTGGTACAACATTTATTTAATTTTAGCTAATAATAATAATATTATATAAAATTAATTTATTTATTTTTTTCTCTTTTTAGCCAATAGCAAATGTGTCTCGCGGTTCGATTTCGATTTTGTTATTTATGAAATGCAAATTGCAAATTTAATTGTATGTGCAGAATATTCATTATTCTGTTACCGGTTCTTCTATTGCGGCTAATTTGGGAAAAAGTAAATTGGTGAGTACGCATTTTATTTATTACATTTTATTTATCGTTTATATCGTTTTATTATATAATATAAATTACTTTAATTGCTTATTTAAAGTATATTTGCGATATATTACCTACAATATTTAAATTTATAAAATAAGAAAAAACTATAGTAAACTTTAACCAATTGTATATAAAATACAGTCAGTGTCAAAATTATTGATAAAAAATATTCGTTAAAAAAGAATTTTTTTTTATAGTAAACACGCTTTACAAGGTAAACACCACTTTTTAACTTTTTACATATTAAATATATAATTTACTGTCTGTATTGTAATACGCATATATATTTTGTCAGTATATAAGTTAAATTTCAAATCTAATATTCATCATTATTCCTCTATATATAGAAATTTATAAGAGAAGTAATTTATATATATTTTTTTTTTTTGCTTTTGAATAAATTTAAATACTTATTTAATATTTTGTTTATATAGAATCCCGAATAATTTCAGTATATTTAATATGTGCGTTTATCGTATATATAATTTTATTTTCCATTCTTGTTGTTTTAAAAGTTAGCTACCATAGAAGAAATACTTTTGATACATAATGTAAATAATAACAATTTAATAATAAATTATTTCTAAAAAATAAAAAATCTAATTTAAATTTTATAAACATTTGCTATTCTCGATTTTTTTTTTCTTTTCCTTTTTTCACATAAGCAAAATGATTGTATATAAACTCCTATATATTTGCCCTTTTATTAACATGGTATAGGTAGAATAATTGTATTTCTTTCTATTCATATATGATAACATTTCCAAATTTTACATTTTTTGTTTTTTTATCCCTGTATTAGTTAAAATATAAAATGATATACAAAATTAATATCATATACACAAACATGGGATATAAAATAATATACAAATGCGAGTATATAAAATTTTATATACAATTTAATTTCAAATAATCCATTTTTGTGTCGTTTTTTATGTATACATAAAATATATATGACGACTCAATCAAATAAACAAAAAATGAAAATGAATATAGAATTACGCATGAAATAATTGAATTTCATTTGAAATAAATAAGAAAATTATATATGTACACCTATATATATAAAACGGTAGCAATAATAGAAAACGTACCATATTCTATAAATCATAAAACATACTTTTATGTTATATGTTTTATAGATGATAATACAGAATTATTTGTTAAAATGATACCAATATATAATACAAATTGTTTTTATATTGATATTATCATATAATTTGTTTTATGGTGGTTCTATAATAATAAATGGTGAAAGATCGAAAATGTATAATTTTGCTATTTCTCATTTGTTATTGCTAGTTATAGCTCATAAAAAAACAACTAATTTTACGATTTTAATTAAATCAATTCATCACCATATCAGCAATCTGAATTATTACAATCTGAATACGAATTTTCATAGATCGACAATCAAATGATAATTACATTTTTTTCCATATTTTTTCTTTCTATTTTATTGTCAATTATATATGCCACAGATGTTCATAATTCAATTTAAATTCGACCTATTTCTGTTCATATAGTCAAAGTCTAAATTCTGTTGTTTTCCATAAATAAAAAACCTATTTGTTTTACAATTAGTAAATATTATTCATTATTCTATGTGTTTTGCTATAATTACTTAAACACAAAAATATATAAAAAGACGTACGGCTGGAACCATATGGAAAAGTTCATCCGTATATGAAATATAATTATTCCGTCAAAATAATTATAACGTCACAGCTATTATATGGTGAGCATACTTTGCGGGTAGACTAGATTTAATCGTCACGTTAAACAAAAAATCCATTTTCTGCATTATAATTTATAATATTTGTTTTTGGTGTGGTTTCTATGATTGCTACAGTATATAATGCGAATGGATGTATTTACGCGAATTTAAGCTGGTATTATAAATATATATTTATTTATATAATTTATTATTGTATAAAATATTATTAAAAACAGTATATTGTTACTGAATTGTAACACACGTAAAATAATGTTTGAATAATAATTTGAATATTTTGTACTGCAAGTGAACGCTGAAAATAATTGGTATTGTATTGAGAATTTTTGAAATTAATTTTCACCGCATAGTGTTGATAAGTATATTATATAAATTATTTGTATAGTTTAATATTATTTGTTTATAAAAAAATATTAAATTATATTTTTGTCGAATTTATATAGCCTTAAACCATTTTAATAAATAATATTTGTTAAATGTATGACAAAAAAAAAAGATCCTTTTCAATTAAATTATAAATGCGTAGGTGTATATTCATTTTTATTTAATATAATTTACTTAAAATTTAATATATATATGTGTTTATATATTATATTCTCTTAAGTTTTTATACCTTAAAAAATATATATATTTTTTACAGGTGTGATAAATATACCTTTGTGACAGAAAATTTGACATTTAATTTTAGCTTTTAGCTTATACCAAACACACACATATATATAACAATATTATGCATCGCGCATTGTATATAGATATTTTTTTATTTCTATTATGCAAATTAAGTATATAATAGCATCGTATCGTATTTTTTTTTTAATTTATAATCTCAATATACAAATAGGGTAGGGTATAATAAGTGGTTTCCATTGTCGGCTTTCGCTCAGTCATTTCATAGTCTCATTTTATATATAGTATCTATAGATATATAATTAGTTATATTGTAACATGAATTAATGTTTAAAAAATTGTTGAAGAAAATGTTTATTAACAATAAAAAATTGTATTGACTAAAAGAAAATAGTATTAACAATAGCTGCATGCGCGTATAAAGAAAAAATATTCATTTGTGTATTGAGAATAAATTTGTTATAGCTCATTATTAATTAACAAATGCTAAGAAAAACTGCGCTAAAACATTTAATAAACAATGTTTCGAATTCAAATAGATTTTCATATAAGGATTTTTTTTTGTTATATTTATTTTATCTAATGAATAATATATAGAAATTATTCTGAATTTAAATCATAATTTAAAATCCTCTTACTGTGTGTACACAAAGCAAGAAATAATATTTCATTTACACTTATTAAATAAAATAATATATCAAATATAAACAAAGGTAATATGCTAAATATTTCTATATTCATTGTATCATTGCAAAAATAGTTTTTTTTTATATAAAAACTTATTTATTAAATTTTAATGAGTTTGTAATAAACAGAAACAGATTTATATTTCACCATATATTTGTAATGTTCATATATAGAAATGAATATGGTGTTAAAAAAAAACCAGAATTTTGTATATTATATTTATAAATGTTATTACATCTATGTATAGAATTTTCCGTAAATTAATATGAAATCATAAAACAAAAATATTAACTAAAAATGTTTTGTAAAAATGAAAATTTACGTTAAAACAATGAATGTTAAAAATTTAGAATTACTGCTACAATATATATAAGATAGTGGAGCCCATTTTTTTGTCAGTGTCAGTCATTTTTGGATTTAAACTTATCCCGCTGCATTATTATGAATGAATTTGCTCTTTTATTTACAGCGATGCAGCGATTCAAAGTAAAAGTTTCCCCAACACGGCAGAAAAATTAATAAAATCCTAATTTATATAAAACCAATAAATGTTGATAAGCTTTTTCATTGTATTAATAACCAATTTTCTCGTTCGTCAATGTTTGGAAATTACTCAATTACATATACAGAAAAGTTTTACCTAGCATGACAGAAATTTGTGTGCACACAACTTTTTGTCCGACTGATATTTGTACATTTGGTGTATTATATTTTTCAAATTAAAATTTTTTTATTTCACTGAAATTAAAATAAAATATGAAAATAATAACATTAAAGTAATACATATAATTAAATCCGGCCTCATTATTATCATTGTCCAAGTCCAAAGTGAAATTTTTCTTAATATAACAGGCATTACGCCCACCACCTTATATTTATATATATATACTGTGTACATAACATAATATATAGAATAGAAATTCATTTGTATAATAATATTACCTTTTGTTATATATATATATTATTATAAAAATATATATATTATACACACAACACACCTCTACAATGATGCATATTATTTCATAAATTTTTATCCAGAAAATATAATTTTAATTATTATTATTTTTTTGTAATTAGTAAAAAAAAAACAAAAAAATGATTATAAAATATGTTTATATAAAAAATGTTATTTATGTTTTACATTTTTAATTAAATAATATACATAGTTTACGCGGTACATAATTAAATTTAACATAATTTTGAATTGTTTATAATTAATATAATATACCAGAACGAACAACAAACATTTTCATATATATACATAGATACACTACATATATACGTCATACATATTCGTCTATAAATTTATTGTAATTGAATAGAATATATTTCATCTACGAGTATAGAACATCTCTAATTTACAGAAACATTTTAATATGTATATGTAGATATAGCAAATGTTTAATATAATATAAATAATGTAATATGGAAACATTAAAATTAATACAATAGATTTTCAAAACATAATTAACATTCACGTAAATTTTAATTAAAATTTATATTATTATAAATACTGAAATATTGAAATTAAATAACTTTTTGAAGCTTGAAACAATTTTAACATTTAAATCAATGACTATTTTCAAAACACTTTCTTATATTCTTTTTTTGTATTTTGTAATTATATATATATATTATTTATATATATACATTTATTGAAAATAAAATATTAATATAATTATATATACACTTTGTTCATTAAAAATTTAACACATCGATGGACTGACTATGTATAAGAAAAAATAAATACCAAATTAATATGAATTGTGTCATAATAAAAAGATGACATAATAAATATAAATAATAAAAGAAAATTATAATTCTCTTTTTAGTGTACAATAACATATAAAATACAGTCTATATCTATAAAATGTATATAATAACCGTCGCTAATAAATTTTCTTTCATAAGACCAATAAAACTGGATACTTATAAGGTTGTCAAATATCTCCCTTCCGCCTTTTTGTCTTTTTAATTTCGCGGCTATGTACAAAGCGCTACAGAGCTCGTATCTGGCAACACTGTACATAATTTGAAAGCTCTTGACATAACAAACAAAACGACGCTATGTATGATTAGTTTGGATATTGCGTTCAACAGTTATAGACGTGTAAACATGGAGTTCACTAACGCCGAAATTCGCGCTATTTTAAAGTTTTCCTTCGTTAAAGGCAAATCCGCTAGAGAAACGTTCCGTGAGATTAATGGTGTTTTTGGGGATGGTACTCTATCACTTCGAACCGCGGAGGAATGGTTTCGACGATTCAGAGCCGGTGAAAACGACACCATGGATAAGCCAGCCGGCGGAAGACCTGTGACGACAAATACCGATCAAATCATGGAATACATCGAGTTAGACCGGCATGTGGCATCTCGTGACATCGCCCAGGAGATGGGAGTTAGTCACCAAACCATTTTAAACCATCTGCAGAAGGCTGGATACAAAAAAAAGCTTGATGTTTGGGTGCCACATGAATTAACAGTGAAAAATCTAATGGACCGAATTTCCATTTGCGAAATGCTGCTGAAACGGAACGAACTCGACCCATTCTTGAAGCGGATGGTGACTGGCGACGAAAAATGGATCACATACGACAATATCAAGCGAAAACGGTCGTGGTCGCAGGGCGGTGAATCGTCCCAAACAGTGGCCAAGCCGGGATTGACGGCCAGGAAGGTTTTGCTGTGTTTGGTGGGATTGGAAGGGAATCATCCACTATGAGCTGCTCCCATATGGCCAGACGCTTAATTCTACCATCTACTGCGAACAACTGGACCGCTTGAAGCAGGCGATCGACCAGAAGCGTCCAGAATTGGCCAAAAGGAAGGGTGTAGTGTTCCACCAGGACAACGCCAGACCACACACTTCGTTGATGACTCGTCAGAAGCTACGGGAGCTCGGATGGGAGGTTTTATCGCATCCACCATATAGCCCGGACATAGCGCCAAGTGATTACCACCTGTTCCTTTCCATGGCGAACGCCCTTGGTGGTGTAAAGTTGATCTCAAAAGAGGCTTGTGAAAAGTGGCTGTCCGAGTTCTTCGCAAATAAGGAGGGGGGCTTCTACGAGGGAGGTATTATGAAGTTGCAGTCTAGATGGAAACAGATTATCGAACAAAACGGCGCATATTTGAACTAAATCCGATTACTGTAACACTTTTTATAAAGCATTGAATAAAGAGCAAAAAGGCGGAAGGGAGATAGTTGACAACCTAATATTTTCGATGTTATATTTTTATTTCATAATGGTTTGGTGAATAATTTTGAAAATTCTTCTCAATATTTCTGTTGATTTTCGTATACGAAATTACTGCATATTCATCCATCTATCTGTATATAGTTGAATGCTTCAGTCTATATCTATTGTATATATAATATATTAAATTATGTGTGTGTTCAACTTTGTTTACAACAATTATCATTTATCCATTTTACACACATTCATGTATTCATTTGATATAAAATAATTTCTAAATTTAAGATTGAATATTTATCATATAACATTGAATTTTTACGGGTACAAAATACGGCATATAAAGATAATATTAAAATAGTACTAAATATAATAGATACAATAAATATAATAGCTGATTTTCTTTTCTATTGATTATTCCATAAATATTAATTTTTTAGTGAATCGTTTTATTGGAATGCTCATATATGAACGTTTATGGTAGAAATCATAAATCGCATAATGTGTTATCTCTCTGTTTATCATTTTATAACAGTTTTATTTACAATAGCCTTTTTATATACAAAAATTTTTATTGTTTTTTTTATAGATAACATATAATTTTAATTTATTAATAAAATATGTGATTATTTAATCCGAATATTTCTACTAATGGGTATTAGTATAAGAATGTTGTCACATATTAATATGAGCTTTTTTTTTTTTTACATATACAGTAGTCACCATATGTAAAAATAATTGAATTAACGAATAATAAATTATCGAAATATAATTGTATTTAGTTTATTGTTATAATAATATCCCAAAACAGAGTAATTTATTACCATACCGTATTGTTGGTATGCTTGATAGATGTGGAATATAATAAGCTTCATACTATATAGCAGTAACTAGATATTCTATATGTTGTATGTCCGCTTTATAGTGACTGACACACACATGATATTTTATAATTAAATAAATGGATGAAATAAATCTTGTGTTTTATTAAAAAAAAAAAGAAAAATAATAATATTCAAAACTAACATGATTTGAATGAATATTTATACTATATATATATATGTTTAGCACAATCGCACGTACAACACATATAAGTTATAGAATTTAATTTAAAATTATACTATTTATCATATCTGTATATATATATTGTAGTATACAAACAACTTATGATGATATGATGGCATTAGGAAATTAATATTAAAAACATATGTTGTATACATTCGTATAATATAATATTAGTAATATAATAGGTAGATTACAGAATGTTTTTGAGTTTAGTAAATGTAAATTTGTATACCTTATATCCGTTCATACACAGATGCACGTATATTACAAAACATATATATCAAAAATAGAGATTTAATATACAATATTTAAATATAATTAATGTTAGATAGATACATAATGTTTGAGACGTCACAATTGATTACAAAACATGAAAGCGATTATAGTATATATGTTTTTGATGAATTTCTGTTGACAACGTTTTCAAAAAATGTATCGCTTCAGAACGGATTATGTAAAGGGGTTTTCATTAATTGAATGATTTTTTTTGTACAATGTAAAATATGCTTGATAAAACATTAAGTATGGAATGTAATAACATCATTCAGATGACTGTCATGACTTCGTTTCGTACCATGAATTCTTTGTGATAAGTTACATGATCTTATAGAGGGGCCAATTGATTGGTCCATATTTCTCGCAATAATAATGGATACACTTCCTTGTTTCATTGACGATCATATATTATCGTCTTGTTGAAAACATGTTATCTGTATCAATATCGTAAATTTTTGGAAACAAACATTGTTCTGTAACGTATTCCATTGACCGTAACTTTGCCGATTTTTGAAGAAATATGGATCAATGATTATGTTATATTAACCACACCAAACAGTAAATTTTTCGGAATGAATTGACAATGTTGAATTTTATTGTGGATTGCTTTCACCCCAAATTCTGCAAATTTAGTTTTGCTAACAACCAGAAATGTGCTTTGTCAGTGTAGCTGTAGATTATATATTTGCTAAAATGATAGGAATCTGTAACATTTTATTTTGTACTATAGAGAATAATTTAATTTTTTTTTTTTTAAGAAAGAAAATACCTTTTATAAAATTTATTTTTATTAATTAAAATGATGTTTATAATTTGTTTTTATTAATATTATAAATTCAATTAATTATTTCTCTTTAATCTACATCGTCGCTATTCTGTATATATATATATTATATTAAATTTATATTAACATAATATTTATGTATATATGAGAATGTGAATTTTTGCAACACTTTACCCATCACCGCACCTTTATCACTATGTATATTTAAATTTGAAAACATGTATATGAGTAAACCACATCTTTTCCATTTCCATATTACATCACATACAATATATAAATCGCATTTGTTTATGAAAATATGTTTTTAAATAATTTGTCAAAGAAATAATTTTAAAATATAACATATTTTTTTTTATACCCTTCTCTAATATATCTATAAACTTCCTATACGTGCATATTTATTTTTATATACAAGTTACGAGTATATAATATATAATATATAATATGCACGCACATATTTATATATATATATAGGGTATGTGTACGTATTCAAAAGGAAATATATTTTAATTATATTGTGGTATGCAATGACTAAACAATAAACATGTATATCACAGAAAAAAAAGGAAGCGTTCAATGTATATATTATAATATATGTACTACCATATACAATATACTATGTATATATAACGTATATTTTACATCCGTTTAGAAATATGTATTTATATAAATATAAAAGTTTATATTGTTATCATATAACATATAGCGAAAAAGCTGAACAAAATGACGAAAAATGTGTTGTATAAAATTTTTATGTATATAAATACAAATAATCTAATATTGTATGAATTATGAAGAAAACCCAAACGCAGAGGAGAGGCTGGAAAACGATAGATATATATATTACTTTGTTACATATATAAATACTAAATGTTACATACTATACTTTTTACGTTAATTTTCATATTCAAAGGCATTACATTGTAGTAGGATGTAATTCAAAAGAAAAAAATAGTGAATAGATTTAATGAAAAGCCTAAAGCTGAAATGATTAATATAAATTTTCGTTAAAGTGAATTTCTTTCAAAATCAAGGTGGGGGTTTATCCACTATTAAATATTTTATTTAAATCAGTTAACTGAGGAATGGATTTTTATTTAGTCTATGACAGAATTATACCTAATTAAAAATTTAAATTTCATTAGCTGCTATTTATATATTTCAATATTATCATCTTAAATTATTTTTTCGAGTTTACTTGTAGTTACGTATAATAATTTGTGTTTTATTGATTAGTTATATTATTATTTTTATTATTATTTATTTTTAGTAATAATTTTAAATGAAATTTACAAAATTTAAAAAAATAGAGGCAAACATAAACCAATAATATCCGGTTTTATTAGCAGCTAATAAAATTTTAATTTTGAATTCGGAGTTAGGTTCAGTTTTTTCAGTTTTATATTAAATTGCCATCACTTTTGAATTTAAATAAGATAACACTTAATTTACGAATTCAAATATATATATATTTTGTAAAATTTAATGCTCACCAATAAGACGATACTACGTAGTAATGGAAAAAAATATAAAATATATATTTTCTTATAAGATTCAACACAAAAATTACATATAAAAAATGAAGTTATGATTTTATTACCCAGCAATTGTGCAATTAACGTCTAAAATATATATATATAAAATAGAAATATGAGAAAATCATTTTAAATTGCATACAGTATTAAATTTTTGCTTTTTTACGCAATGACGTGTTTTTAATCTTATGAAATTATACGTATAGTAATTTAATATTGATTGGGGTGGCCTAAAAAATCTACATATTTTCACTATTTGTTTTTAATATCACGAGACATTTAAAAAGATGATACTCTGAGTATCGCCCGTATTACGTAATAATAATAAAAATTTAAATTAAAATCTATGGTATAATAGAGCAGCATCTGCGTTAATAATATTAAATCGTATACAATGAAAATAATCTTTTTTTTCATTTTGGATTACGATAAGTACAATGATCATTGAAATATGTAAGAAGAAAAACAATATATCTTTACAAGTATTATATATTTATGACAAATTAAATAATTTTTTAAGTATTCATAGTCAAACATTCATTATAATGAAGCAAGTCAAATTTTGTAAATTATTCAGCATAGTTGGAATCTAATTTAATAATTTAAATATATGAGTGACTAGTCATTATTGTTTTGTGTGTAAGTATACATTGTTAATCTCTGCATATATAACCATCAACAGTTTATCAAAGATATTCGATATTTCTGATTTAGATTTTCAGTTTGAAACACGCTACAAATTTTTGCCATGTGGTGTGGTACTGAGTCTATATTAAAAAAAGAATTGTATTTTTGATTTGTTGGAATAAGTTTTCAATTATCTATATAATAATAATTATACACAATAATTATATATATATATATATATATATTGTATTTTAAAGTAATGTCCTCACACACTCCACATGGCGCTAATACAATGAAGGGTACGTATGAGAAAATTTTACCCAACCTGCGTATATAATCATTAAACTTTGCAGCTATACTTATTATCATTTGTTTTAATCATAATGTAGTTTATATCGCTTGACTATAATCATTTTACAAATACATTTTTTATTATTATTATTATTATATTGTCATAAAATAAAGTTATAGCATTTTTATTAAAATAACATGGAATATTTTTTCACTGTATAAAAAATACCTTTTTTTTTTTTTTAACTGATTATTTGTACGATTTTTGCGTATTAGTTATTATTTTTTTTTTTATCTCATTATTATATACTAAAGCTTTTAATGTTATATAATACTTAATTTTTTATCTGCACTAAATATACCGGATAGGATACAAAATTGATTAAATATTAAGATTTTTTTCTTTACTGTACCCATATAAATTTAATTATGTTAATTAATTAAATGTTATGTGGACGAAGTACTCGGCAGCTTTTTTTGCTTATATTGTATATATGGAAAAGAAAAATACATAATTTGTTTTTTATAAACATGAAATATTATATAAAATTCATAAAATTAATATTTTATCTAAAATAAATGGTAGAAATGGGAGTATTTTGATTTTGTTACACGATGAAAAGAAATTGTAAAATGCACATTATTTTATTAATTGAGAAATTGGAGGGTGCACTTATGTAACACATCATTGTATTCAGTCAGTCATTCATTTATTCAGTGAACAACTCAAAAATCATAAGAGATATAGAATCGAAATCGTTATGCCTATTGTTTGTGCGATGACTTCATCTGCCGATGTTACTTACTTACTTGCTCCATGGTGTTACAACCCGGGTGCGGTTTTAGCCTTCTCCAACACGCTTTTCCAACCTGACCTATCCGCAGTTAATGTCTTCCAATCCCGAATTTTTAGGATCTTTATATCACAATTTACTGCCGATGTATAGGCTTTTAATCACACTTCAACATTAATATTTGCAGATAATGATATTTATAGTAACATGTTGCCTCATTTTACGTTATTATTACTTATTATTGATATTTTTATATTAAGTATACTAAATAGTAAATATCCCCTCATTAAAATAATTTGAATTATAATTTTATTCCATTAATATATTCTCATCAAACGAATTTTTTACTGTCCAGTTTTTTGTAAGTAAATCCTTGAATAATTTTGCTTCAACAGAATAATTTTTTTAATTGGTGAAATGTATACAATATTTTATTGTATTCATCACTATATAAATATAGTATGGAATACAATTAATATATATTTATATATGCCTATGTAATCATATACAACATACAGCTAATATTCATGTATTATTATACAATATGTTTATTCTATTCATGTAATATGCATATATACGTTACGTGTGTATACACAGGAGGTATACATGTGCTAATAAAAGTATTACAATTATAATAAATTAATTTTATCATATTTATGATAATAAATTTATATTAATAGATAAAAGAAAAACAAAAAAAAGAAAGTGTCACGGTTAGTTAGTTATGCTAATGGAATAATAAAAAATAAATAAACATATAAATGTGTGGGGGTGTTGGTCATTGGTCAATAAATACGGGATATCTAAATAATAAAACACAACATTAACAATATTATAACAATTAAACAATAAACATTAATTACATATAAGTTATAAAAACATGTGAAAATTTATCATTTATCTAATAATAATATAGGTAAAATTTGGTATTATTTATAATATATCAATATAGAAAACGAATGAATTGGACAAATATTATATATATACAATATATGTGGGATTACATTTAAAAATACAAGTTATTTACATTTAGTTATTTAAATGTTATATAAATGGTTTAAAAAATAATTATCACGCATAAATATTTATATTGTGTTTAAAATAAATTATATACAAATAATTATGTCTATGCATAATTATGGATGGGAATTAAATGTACAGTGTTGGGGTTGAATTTTTATTTGAAAAAATTATGGAAAAATGACAAAAATGTGTTAAACTCGATAAATAAAAATCATTCAACGAATAAGTGAATTTTCGTTTTCTGTAGGAGTTTGACATATTTTTATCATTTTTTTTTTAGCAAAAATTTCATACTCTGGGGTCAGAAATAAGAAAAAAAATTATAGTTCAATATATATACACTTGAAATATAAATAATAATGAAACGAAAAATTAAAACAAAATATTATATTTTGCATAAAACCCGGATATATCAGTGTTTGTGTTAAATTAATTCCTTTCGACACATCGCCTTCTATAATCAATAAAAAATTGTAAACATTTTTTTGTTGCGAAGAAAATCATCATTCATATATAAATTTGATAATATTAGTTTCAATAAATTTAAATTTAGTCTTTAAATATATACATAACTTCTGTGTACTGTATATAGAACAATATTGAAGGCATACTTCTTGTTGTTCAAAAAGTTCTACTGACTTAAAAGGAAATAAAGTTGTTGACAAATGAAAATAAAATTATATTTTTTAAATTTTCTTTAAATTACTATATAATACATAACTTTTACATCAGAAAGTTTCGGTTAAATGTTTATATAGAGAAAATATTATTCTATATATATATTCTATATATATATACATATCAAGCAAAGAAGTTTGTGACGAAAACTGTATTAAATTTCTTGAACTATATAATATTTTATGGTATATATAAAATCGGTAATGATAACACTAATGTAAAAAAAAAAAATTTTTTTGTTTCTATTAATTATAAACGATTACTTGAACGGAAATAATTTGCACGCACCAATAAAACTGATTATATAGAGTTTTTTCACGCGGAATACAATAATGAGAAATTTTTTGCCTTTATATAGTTTTTCATATCATTAGAATTTATATTTGAAGCTAGATTTTTTCATTTCTGACCTGCACCGTATTTTTTTTATTTTTTTTAATACATATTACAATATATCATAATGGTGTTTAGTAATGAGAAAAATTTAAAATAATTATTATATTATATACGTACATTTTTAGGCTACAATTTTATATCTGTTTATATATATATAGTGTTTCTGGTATATATAAATAATTATAAAAATTATTATTAATTAATTTTTTTTCTATATATATATATATATATTATTTTTTTTTTGGTTACCTGAATGGCTTTTGAATGGATTGTACAAACAAAAAAAAAAAAAAAGTTAAATATAAAAAATTGTGATAAAAGAAAAATAAAAAAAAAAATTATCGAAAACAATATATAAAAACCACTAAATCGATATTATCATATCGTAAAATTATATAAATATTTACATATGTAAATCATTTCACAAAATTTTACATATCACACTGATTACAATAAATATATTTTCTATACATAGAATTTATCAAATATTCATTATCACTAAAATCGCCACCATCACCACCATCACCATTACCATCACCATCACCAGCACACCACACACATTTATTTATTTATTTATGTCAAATAATTTCTATACATTTATTAATATAATACATATAGTTTTTAAATGTAATTAAAATATTTTTGATATAACAATAATCTTATAAAATAAAACATTGCATATGTATCACTTCTATCACAATCAAGATATCATCGTTATTATTATATCAAATTAAAAATCACAATAAATTAAAAAAAATATATATAAAACGAAATTCTAAGTTAAATAGCAAATATTAAAAACGCTCCTGTGTGTCTGTTTATATTTAAAAAATAATTTATAATGATGGTTACGATGATGATGTTGATGATGATGGAGATAGAATTTAACTGAAAAAAAAATCAAAATCAAAAGTTTTGGGTTATAAAATACACTTTTCAATTTATTTTATCATTTACAAAATTAAGCACTCAAGTTTTTTTTTCACATTTAGAAAACAAATAAATTGATATTTACACATATAACTTTAATATTTGCAAGGCACACAGCACATCTGGTTTATCACCCATCAACCAGTTGCTTTTCCCATTTATATATATTATATATTATATATATTTTTTTATTTATATTATGTGCTTTATACAATACAAAAAACCTATTTATATATAAATCTAATAATTCTATTTATCACTTTATTTTTATTATTATTATTTTATTATATAAATATATGTTTGTGTGTGTGTGTTTGTGTGCACTTGTTTAATGTAAATTCAATGTATAATTACACTATATATATATATATATATATATGTCAAACAACATAAAGCTCTCTTTATTAATAATATATAATAATATTTATATAAAAAAAAACAATTATTTTGCCATCAACCTCGATACTAAAATAACTACAAATATATATATATTTATATGGTGGTTTTATATATGAATAAATTGCAAACGGTACGATTTTTAACTTTATTTTATTTAATTTAATGTTGTTATATGTTTGAATTTCCATCGATGACTATTCTGCGCGCGCAAAAATATTCTAATTTATAGACAATTTACTGGTGTTTTTTTTTCCGCTTTTCTACACCACAGTGGAAAATAATAATTTTATGTATTTTATATAGTGGTGGAAATTATTTTCTTTTTGGTCCATATACACAACACACACCATGATGCATCAATATACAAATGCATATTTGAAAGAAAATGAGGGGAAAATTTCTTATATATAAATACAACAGTTTTACGATACACATGTATTAGTGTATAAATAAAAGTATATAATGTTTTATATTTTAAAAGAAAATAACAACCACATTGAAAAATGTGGGTAAAATTTTGTATATATTATAGCGAGATAGGTAATATTATATAAATATATATATATATACAATATATACTTATGTAAAACTAATATGCTGACTGAGGTTCTAGAATCTAGCTATTTTTATACCATATATGTTTTGAGGTTGTTGTTGTTGTTGTCATTGTTAATTTCAATATAATTGTATATGATGTGAAATGATGGTGGTGATGGTGATGGTGGTGCAGTTGGTCGTATACAGTTGGTGGACGAAATGGACCAAATAAAAAAAAAAAAAACACACATTTATATATAGGTGCGTATATATTGATGTTAAAAAATGTATGTATATGCCAAAATATATTGAAAATTAAATGATTATTTAAATTTTATAAGTTTAAATTTATGCATTTTGTTTTTTCAAAGGATGTAATTATAAAATACTTATATGTTTATTTATTTTTTTTCTCTTCAATAATAATAACTTAATACAAATAGCTTATTATTATTTTAGTTGAATTTCTATATCTATTGTTTAATTTAAAAGAATTGTTTTTTTTTTTGTTATATTCTTATTTACTATATATATTTGAAAGTTTCATCATTATTATACCCGTTTGATTGATGACACAAATGTCGACCATTCAATTACAAATTGATATTGGATGTTCTAAAATGTATGACCTAATTACCCTAGTAACAATTTGTCCTTGTACTTTGAAAAATGGGGAAACTTTCCGTGGAAAAGATATAATGGAATTTGTTCAAAGAATGTCCATAGATTTTCTACTTAAAATAATAGTATTTTATTTAGGTCAATTGAAATCTTTGGACGTCCAACATATATCGGCACGGTATTATATTCATAATTTATTTCACCAATTATCCGCAAGGCAATGGTTCAAATTTTGTATATTTCGCTTATCTACATATAATCCTCACTCCTTTTAATTTATTTTCATAATTTTTAAAACAACCAGAAAACTCAAATCTATATATTTCCTATAGGAATATTGTAAGACTTTTCATGGATTTTATCCTCGATTTTTTTTTTCTTGTTTATTACAAAAAAAAAATGCACAATCGATGAATTTTTGCCATCAGGTTCAGGTAGCATTTTCACTCCGCTCAAATAGAACTTCAGGTCATAAGAAAATTAATTTTGCTAATACCGATAATGCATGGGTATTACTTGTTAAAATATCTAAACACAAAAGATATGATTATAAATTCTATGGATATTCTGTGGAATAATAACAACGATAAATACTTTTAAGGAGAATCCGTAGAAATTATCATCGAAAATATACGGATAATCCAAGAAAATTTTTTATAAAAATCCATGGACAGGGTTGCACTCATCATATAAAATTCCAGCGGACATCCGTAAGAAATCTCTAGATATTTCCTCGGATTAAAACTAAGGACTACTAAATATAATGCGGAAATTTTACGGGCAAACTACGAACAGTCTTACTAGGGTATTATCTCATTGTTGACACATTTTTAGTCAATCAATTGGCCAGTTTGAGTCATTAGGAACGTGTTCTCAATTCAATTACGAATCAATAGATCTCCAATGTACAACATATATATACAATTATTATATAGATATTATTTCCAGTGTTTTCCATATGAAATATATGTGCATGATTGTACCAAGAATGACTTAATATGGTAATATTTATAATTACAAAAAATACTTACATTATATATAGCAACCATATATTGTCACTGTCACATATAATTAAACGCTATATTTATTCATCAAAATTGATATATATTATTAAAATAAAATATGTGTATACTAATTGTAAGAATATCTTTACTATACATATATGGTATATAATATAAGATATTCATTATATATATATTCTTTATAAAATTAATGTGGTTAATTTTTATATAAGGTTGTCAAATATCTCCCTTCCGCCTTTTTGTCTTTTTAATTTCGCGGCTATGTACAAAGCGCTACAGAGCTCGTATCTGGCAACACTGTACATAATTTGAAAGCTCTTGACATAACAAACAAAACGACGCTATGTATGATTAGTTTGGATATTGCGTTCAACAGTTATAGACGTGTAAACATGGAGTTCACTAACGCCGAAATTCGCGCTATTTTAAAGTTTTCCTTCGTTAAAGGCAAATCCGCTAGAGAAACGTTCCGTGAGATTAATGGTGTTTTAGGGGATGGTACTCTATCACTTCGAACCGCGGAGGAATGGTTTCGACGATTCAGAGCCGGTGAAAACGACACCATGGATAAGCCAGCCGGCGGAAGACCTGTGACGACAAATACCGATCAAATCATGGAATACATCGAGTTAGACCGGCATGTGGCATCTCGTGACATCGCCCAGGAGATGGGAGTTAGTCACCAAACCATTTTAAACCATCTGCAGAAGGCTGGATACAAAAAAAAGCTTGATGTTTGGGTGCCACATGAATTAACAGTGAAAAATCTAATGGACCGAATTTCCATTTGCGAAATGCTGCTGAAACGGAACGAACTCGACCCATTCTTGAAGCGGATGGTGACTGGCGACGAAAAATGGATCACATACGACAATATCAAGCGAAAACGGTCGTGGTCGCAGGCCGGTGAATCGTCCCAAACAGTGGCCAAGCCGGGATTGACGGCCAGGAAGGTTTTGCTGTGTGTTTGGTGGGATTGGAAGGGAATCATCCACTATGAGCTGCTCCCATATGGCCAGACGCTTAATTCTACCATCTACTGCGAACAACTGGACCGCTTGAAGCAGGCGATCGACCAGAAGCGTCCAGAATTGGCCAAAAGGAAGGGTGTAGTGTTCCACCAGGACAACGGCAGACCACACACTTCGTTGATGACTCGTCAGAAGCTACGGGAGCTCGGATGGGAGGTTTTATCACATCCACCATATAGCCCGGACATAGCGCCAAGTGATTACCACCTGTTCCTGTCCATGGCGAACGCCCTTGGTGGTGTAAAGTTGATCTCAAAAGAGGCTTGTGAAAAGTGGCTGTCCGAGTTCTTCGCAAATAAGGAGGGGGGCTTCTACGAGGGAGGTATTATGAAGTTGCAGTCTAGATGGAAACAGATTATCGAACAAAACGGCGCATATTTGAACTAAATCCGATTACTGTAACACTTTTTATAAAGCATTGAATAAAGAGCAAAAAGGCGGAAGGGAGATAGTTGACAACCTAATATAATGTTATAAAATTAATTACTATTGTTTATGTTACTATTTCTTTTCATAAAAAATACTAACAATATATAAAGCTATAATTTCAAATATATAATGGACATTAAACGACGTTCAACAAATTTTGCGTCTATATAAAAGACAGTTCATTCAATTGAATTGTGTCTTCTATATATAGACCACATATTTTCGTGGAAAATTCAACGACCGTTCAAAAGTTCATTATTTTTGATGATTTTTTGCTATACATAAAAACTTCCAGTATGGTGAAAGTTTACAGTATATAGTAAACTTAAATTTACTATATGTCCTATATCCTATATATACTTATTGTTAGTATTAATTTTGTTAAAATTAAAAATTATTAACACGTTGACATCCGTGACTATATATACTATAGCAGTCAAATTTAACATTGTCTCTTATGGGAATGAGTCATATAGGTGCCCGTCAACGTGTTAACAACATTATTTAATAATTAGGGTATCTATATTATATTTATATATGTATATATTGTAGTATATAGTAAATAGGTGTAGGACGTCATCACAATATAAAATTACTATATCGATTTTATTTATTTATATATATATATATAATATATATTCACTGAGTATATAAATTATATTAGGTGTTTATAGAAAATTATAATTATAATATTATATGATAGTTATTTTCGGTTTATAAATTTCCAATAGCTAACTAAACCAAAAAGCAATAATATTTATATAGACGTTACCATTCCATATATAAATTTAATACATACCATATATACAGTCAGCTGTCATCCAACGAAAATAAAACTGATTACGGAATATTATATGGGAATTAAAATAAATATGCTACTGTGGATAAATAGAAAATTAACACTACACGAATGGTTATTATACAGCAAAGATTATACACACAAATAACATTAATTGATTTATTTAAAAATTACTAAAATGTTGATACATAAATAAAAGCTTTTATTGAAACATTATGTATGATGTATTAATTAATATAAACGTACACTTAAATCACTGTTTATTTTTTCCTTCAAATAATTCGGAAATTAATTGAATTAGAATTGTTCTGAAATTTTGTTTCCTCTAATTTTCGATGATTCACTGTATTTATTTAAATATATATTATATATTTTGTATAATATAATATTATACCATATATATACAGACATTCTGTGTATTAATTAATATTTTAAGCTTAAGGCTATTTATTTCTGTATATATTATATTTATGCATATATATATATAGTATCAATAGGTACATGACAGACAGGTTCTTGTGTATTTTGTATATGTTTAGTGTGTAAACAGTTTTCATATTATCCTTTACAAATACAATATTGAATTTTTGAATTGTATATATATGATAATATTATGCAATTTATATTAACGATATATATCAAAAACATAAATACAAAATGTTTGTTTATAAATAAACGATTTCATATATTCATATATATGTTAACTATATGGTAAAGATAAAGATAAACTTAAATTCTAGAATTAAAATAATATTATTTTATATATGTCTGATATTTAGTTAATAAATATGTATATTTGATATATGCAATTGAAAATGTTATTATATGCGTTCATCAAGTTGATCTGACACATCTACAAGGTATAATCATGTTCATAAATTATTACGTATATATGACGGCAGTAATATAATAATAAATACATCAATTGGTAAATATCGAAAGATGAATGTTTTTTTAATTTCTTTATTTTTATACAATATATATATGTTTTTGGCCCACACATTATAAGTCATATTATTTTTGTTAACCGAATTAAAGGGCGTGACGTTACTGTCCATAGTTGTCTATTTTTTTATTTTAAATTTTGTTAAAATCAAAGATGGAAAATTTTCAGTGTTTTAATCGTCGCCGATATAGTCATAACTTTTTATAAAATATTTATCTGATGGATCGTTGTATGGTAAAAACCGTACGTCACTATTTAATGGATTAATTTTATATTTTTAATTAATAAATATTATAAATAACATATATATATATTATTCAATAATATATATAATACGAGTAGATAATTATTATTAATCGTAAAATCTGTTATTCAAATATTTGTGTATTTTATATATATATATTGTATACGGTGCAATGAAATTTTAATTAAAAAGCATATTATTTTGTGTAAATGTATGTTAGGTATAACGATAATTGATTATAAAATGTGATTGTAAATTAATTTTTATAAAATATACATCATATCATCTTTAAGTACTTATATGTATTATATATTATTATAAAATTTTATTTATAATTAGTATATATGTTGGTGTATATGTATGAAAATTCTATATAATTATTATAATCATTGATCATATATTATGCGATAATATTATATTATTAAATTTAATTTCCATATAAAGGAAATTAATTTCTAAATATTGTACATATAAATTCTGATTAAGTATTAAGATATGTGAATTCCGAGTATTATTATATAAGTGGTGCTTATCTATCATTTTGTAAACATATATAATATCTATGTGATTAATATAATAATAATAATAATAATAATAATAATATATGCATGTGATGTGTGTATAATACTATACCATTATCATTTATATATGAAAATCTATATATATTTGTTTGTTTGCTGTACAATATTATATATTATTAATTTACACACATATATTATATTATATATACCATATATGTATAAAATAAATATATAATTATAATTAAAATACACCACAATCGTAGAAATAATGTATTCTCGTACATTTATTACCTTTTTTATTTACAAGGATGACGACATTTATCAAAAAATTTAAATACTTTATTATATTTACTGGCAGTCAGTCAGTCATATACAATATAATGCCATATACCATATACAGTATTTAATTATTAACATATGGAATATATGGATATTTGAATGTATACAGTATACATATTAGGTGACTATATTGTGAAGACCTCATGCAATTAAATTAAAAGTAAAGAAATGAAACGCGCAAACAATCCTGTAATGAGAATATTTGGGCTACCGTATTTTTCCGATAATCTTTAAAATTTGAAACAAAGTGTTTAATGATAAGGTCTATAAATATTTATGAAAACAAAGAGTAGATCTTGTATTGAATATACAAAGCCACTCTACGTGATGTCTTCATTTTAAATTTATATGCATTTTAATAGATATTACAAAATTATCTATATATAATATATATATAATATATATAATAATAAAAATCTGTGGTTTTTTAAAAACTGCATCGTAAAAAAAATTAAAAAGTCAATTTGTTGCATTATAATTATAATTATACAATCACAGTATGAACATTAAAACTATTTAACACATACAAACATTTAAATTATGCTACACTGACAAAAACAAGATCCGAATTAGTGAACGAAACTACAAAGTATTCAGTTTTATTTATACTTTACTCACAGAGTAATTCTCGCAATCGATTCCAATATTTTTGGAATACATTCATTAAAATATACATATATTACTTTTCAAAATTGTGAAAAACATAGTTTGGTTTTGTTGCAGCAGTATTTTTGACCAGAGTAGTATACGCATAATTCAACGTATTTTATATTATTATAGGTTAACAACTTGTTGACCACACCACACCACACTATGCACACTACCCCACCACCATAACCAAAAACATTAATTTATATTTTATACTTTTTCATTCCTATGAATTACAAGACATTTTGTAAATTATATTTATTTTTTTTTTATATATTTTATGTGTACGACATTGAGGAATGGCTATGTAAACCATTGAATACGTAGTTCGTATTGTCTTAGCTTGACATTTTACATAAATGATTAGTTCTTGTGATGTGTAAGGGCATATGTTCTACTGGCCACATTGCATAACTGACTGCTGATCTGCTTGGGTGGCTAATATTTAGATGAAATTTTGTATGTGAATATTTACAATCGATTTTTTTTAATATGAATTCGTTTCTTAAAAAATTCCTTTAAAATTTCATGTAAATTTTCCGTACAGAAAGAATTGGACGGGTATAAATATTTTTATGAGTGGCTAACATGCGTTGCAAGCGTTGCATCCATCGTGAGTCGCTCCGACCAAAAAAAAATCTTTGAAAATAAATGAGTTCTATTGTCAAGAGATGGTGTATTTTCATGCATTTCAATTTTTTTCGGCGAGACTCACGCAACGAACGTAACGTATCATTGTAGTTAGCCGGTTTGCACATTAGTTAAACACTTAGTATTGGAAAGCTGCAATGAAACACATAGCCGCATATGTCAGTCAATTGATTTCCTAAATATACACACAAAAATTACTAAAAATGCACACACCAAACAAACAACACACTCCCAATTGAGGCATTGTACGAACTCGAGAACTTCTATAAACATCTATTCTCTACGAAAAAAACTAAACAATCCACTATCACTATCAGCAACACGTACTTAATTATACACATTCCCAATGAGGCACTGAACTGGAGATCCGAGAACTTCTATAAACATCTCTTCTCTTCGAAAAATTTAAACAAACCACTATCACTATCGATCGACAACACGTATTTAATTACACATTCCCGCTGAGGCATCGAACGAACTCGAGGACTTCTATGAACAATCTCTTCTCTTCGAAAAAATTAAACAAGCCACTATCGACAACACGTACTTAAAAATTTTCACTGATAGGCAGACCAGAAAGCCCGATCGGCTGATTATAAAAAACACAAACACTACGTATACACACTTAAACAATATTTCGTATTTCGTTACCGCACTTACACATAACTTTACAAAATATTTTATGAAATTTTAATTTTCCTATATACTATATTTTGATATATTACATTATCGAATTATAAACACAAAATGTTAAAAATTATTAGTTTTTCGTAAATTTTTGAATGAAAAACAATTGTTTTTTAATATTTTTTAATACCAATATTATCTCACACAATTATTGCTTAATTCAAGTTTTATTCAAAGTGGATAAAAAACATTGGGATACATGAAAAGATAAAATTAGATAAAAAATAAAAAAAAAGTTAAAAAAGAAGGAACTAAACGTGACCATTCAATACGACGGCATACAAAATATAGGTTTAGATCGAAAAAGTGATATGGTGATATGTAATCAATCACTAAAATCACTTTTCGTTATCCTCCGCTACCGATGTTAATTTATTGAATTTCATATTACTTGATGTTCTTTTATTATTTATTATATGCATAAGATCAAATTTATTAATTTTTTACCTTATTATAATTAATAATATTATTAATTAAATTATAAATTTAAATTATTTGATAATTAAAAATAAAATTAAACATAACAAAACGTTAAAAAGGGGGGTGAGCGAGCGTACTTAATTTTATTTTCTTAATAAATTACTAAAATTTTGAATAAAATTATATGCAAAGAAAAACAATTTATTTATTTATAATAATATGTAAATAAGAATGGCTTTGAGCTTTGTGGTATTAAGGTAGGTCACCCACGCCCTACCCTCTGAAACGACAATAAACAAACAATTAATATTTATAAAAAAAAAGTACAAGACAAATAGGTATTTTTTTTTTCTATTTTTTAAATTTTTTGTAATGTTTATCGTATTTCCAATTATTATACACCTATTAATTTAATTTTGTTTTCCTACTGGTAAACTGTTGGTATACGACATACGGACGGATGCCTTTCCGTTTCAATTTCCGCTATTTTTCATAGGAAATGTTTCGATATAAATACTTTTAATACTGAAACTTTTCTGCCCCAATCAAACAGCGCAACAGCATATGCCAAAGAAAAGATTGGCGGAATAGATGTTCAGTTCTAAAATATACGGATTGTTGATTCACCTAAATCGAATATAAACACGTGATCTTAAAGCCCGATAAATTTCATGGAATTCTCATACAATGCTTCTGTGCAAAAAACGGAGACGAAAAAATTTCCAACTGAGCTGAGAGCTTGGGATGGAGGTCAGCTATGATTTTTACCATAAGGAGAATAATGTTCCTCGCATGTAAAACTATGATTGAATTTTGCCGTAACTAAACGAAGCAGACAATGGAAAAAAGCAGCACTATGTAATATCATAGTAAGAATGATATACAGAATCAGCTAAATATTCGGAGATGCGCAATAAAGATTAAAAAAAATTATCCTTCAATGCAAGCAGGAACCACAGGATTCTTAGTAAGGCTCACGAATGTATCCATACAGAGTAAATCGGTTTCTGGGTGACTCAAACCGTATTATCATTTGTATACACATGAAATATATCACAAGGATGTATCTTATATAGATAATATTTTATTATGGAAAACAAGTTCAAAGAACTTCAGCTGAAGGGAGTGGTCCAGTTGCATAATCAAGGGAATATCTTTAAGAAACAATTGTAGAACCGGTTCCTCGACCTCTAACTTATCTTAAATCTTAAATATTCATATTATATATACAGTAAAAATAATAATAAAATTACAAATATCGATTATATTACATTAAATTCTTGTGGTTTGCTCTTTCAATGAATTATCGTTGTGTATTCATTCAATTTTGGAAAGCAATTTATTTTCATAAATATATGTATTACAAGATAACTATATCCTTCAAATTATATAGTGCATAATAAATTAATTGCTGCATTTGTTCATATCTTTTTATTTAATTGTTAATTACACTGGGTGTGTTATCTGCAAGTGTAGAGTTTTTGACACGAAATAATTAATACACTACCATATTAAGGTGCATTTTGCTTGCCACAAAATACTTTTCTCTCATTAACACTTTATATAATCTAAAATCATATTGTTTTAATTTAATTTGTTAACAATAAGATAATAATTTTATGTACACAAACCTATAATATGATGAAGATACATTGATATCATGTCAATATATCCAACCATAGATAATATAGTTGATATAATTTATATTGAATACATTAAAATTTAAAAATATTTCAAATAAATAAATTATCGCATCATTCTGTTGATTACACATTTAATTAAATCAAGGTTATCTACTTTTACATAATATAATTTATAATTTTTTATGGTAGTATAAGATTATAACTAAATATTGTAATATACTAAAATTGAGTTTAATAATTTTGTTTGATGTTGTTTGTTTGTTTAGGTCATTGATATTGAATATTAATATGCATAAATAAATAGCTTTAGAGATTAGAATTGGTATGTCTTTTTATAAACCCTTCACTTCTCCATATTGAATTATTAATATTATATTGCATTACAACATTGTATAAATAGTAGTGTTTCGAAATATTTATATAATAAAAAATTATAATAATTGAGAAAGAATTGTATTAATTTATAGACAAATAATTCAAATAATTAAAATAAATGTGTGTGTATGTACTCGTATATTAAAAGCTTTTAAATTGAAATTGAAATACTATATAATTTAGTAAATATACATAATAACATTAAAATTATATTGTTACGTATATATAACAATGGCTAAAATTATATATGTTTTCTGTTTATTTTATACATATATACATATAGTAGCTACCATCTAATTAAAAATCTCATATATCAATAGAAGTGTAACTTAGCAATATATACCATATGCCATATATATATATAAAGTATGTATAAATATTAGATAACTATATAACTACACTCAAGTTCTTATTATATATACTAATAGAATAATTAGATATAAATTAAACAAAATTATTAGGTCAATTTTTGATTTAAATTCTATTTTACCATATAAATAATTTGCGTAGAGCGATAAACATATGTTTGGAACAACCCTTATTATAAAGACGAACAGAATTCGACTGCCATATTATTAATTATATTTTGTATATAAATTGATTAGATACTGAAGTGTAAAAACGGAAAAGTATATATTAATTTCCATTAACTATATATTATCCTTAAAATATATATTTTAACTATATACTCTATCTATATATATACTAAACTAAATGTACTTTAGAAAAATATAATTATATAATACTTAAATAAAACATTTAACTAAATGGGATAATGGAAACGTCTTATTTATATGAAAATTTATTGTATATATAATATTCTTGTCTTTTTTATATATATATATACCCAGTGGGAATTTTTGTATGCATAGTTCCAATTTCTTCAATGAATGCATATATAAATTGTATAAGTACTTCCAATTTCATGAATGAATTCACCAATGAACTCATCAAAATATTCACCAAAGAATTTATCTGTAAATTTATCTGTAGTTCTAATTTCATAAATAATTTCTGCAAACGAATTTGTTGAATTTGTTCTCACATGAAAAATCCACCCAACTAAGATTTGCCAGTCAGGGTAAAATGATTTTACACAACAATTGAATTCTCTTCCGTAAGTAGCAAAACCAGTCTTAGAAACGTGGAAAGTACTTGGATGGGGGATCAGTTCTCACACCGCTATTATTAATCAAATGTTGCTCCATCAGATTATCACTTGTACGGATCATTCAATTCCCCAGGAAATTCTACAAAAACCCTTATCCAAGAAACACTCCGATCCCAATCCGATTCCATGAAAAATACACTAGTTCTGTACACATGAAAAACTCATCTGGAGAAAAAGTACTTACCACCCCAATGACATCTTTCTACAAAAGTAATCTAGAAAGTATCGCAAGAATAGAGTGGTGCTGACTAGAAGAAAGTATAGCCAATCATCGATTTTATCATACATACCGTTCCCACTGGGTATTAACGTTATACGCACATTTATATAGATAAAGGTAATGTGTGTATCTGTCTATATGATTGTTTATTTATTTATTTATATGTACTCTACAGGTATATAAACTTATTATTGAAATGTATTATATATTATAATACTGATAATTCCAAATACTTTTATCAAATAAATTTATGTATATATCTTATCATCATCACCATCTTGCCATCATTTATAATTCCAAGCATGTGCGGTATCTATCAAGCAACACCATACAAATGAGTTGATAAATTATGCTCAAGGGATTATATAACAATTTTTACCAATTGAAATGTATATCAATGTCACAATATACGATGTTTCATAAATTCAATTATTTTTATATATATAATATATGACAGATAATGAGTTTAATACTATATATGGTAGTGTTATATGTGTGTATTTACCTATAAATATTGTTAACTTCTCTGACAACATTGTATTTTTACTTTTGTATTTATATGTTATGTAAATCATAATTTTTGGAATAGGTATATTATTGGAAATTCGTAAACTATATAGTTTAATATCAGATAATCGCCGCACTCATACTAAACTTTTTTCTTTTCACATATACACGTATGATATTAAACACTACGCTACCGATTCAATTTAGTTTAATGTATGTCTTTTTATTTTATTTCAAATATACTCATGGATATAACTATAGCATAGCCTACATGGTGATTTACTGTTACCTATTTTTGTGTTAACGCTATATATAATATCATTTATAAAATTCAATTTAGCAATATATTTATCTATAGAAAAAAAAGGATTTAAAATATTATCTATCTGTCTAGTCAGCTATCTAAAAACATGATTGAAAAGGTGTAATATTTAATTGAATTTTTATGTAATATATTTTTATTTATTCATTTTTTGTTTTTTTTTTATTATATACTTATGATATGATGAATGCGATTCATTTTTATGGTAATTTAATATAAAATATAATAATTCACTGGCAAAAAAGAAAAAAAAAACGGGAATAAAATGGTAAATGGAGATACTCGTATTTATAGTCCAACTGAATACATACTTTAGTATGTTATATAAATAAAAATGAATGGAAAAACGATGAAAATGGATGTTAAAACTATTCGATAATATTTGTAAAATTGAAGTATATGTTCGTGTGAGTACAATTTTATTAAAACATATATAAAATAATAATATGATACATTTACGTTAGTATACATATATCGTAATTTTATTATAGATTTTATATTTACATAAATGGTAATTGGGTAATATAATTCACTTATATACTAAATCAAAGAATTCTTTGTAAAATACTTTTATTTTGGCTACGATGTACAAAAAACAATTGTGTGGTGAAATGACATTGTAAACTCTAATTGTGTTAAATTAAAATAGTATGAGTTATGCTAATTTCAATTCGATACGATATTGTTATTGTTACACGAATTACAGTATAATCTATAAAATTGTATTTTATTTGCAAATTACTAACGTCAGTGGTACTATTATAACTAAACATTTTAACCACATATTATACAAATTATATATAAGAAAGTTTATGTGTGTGTGTGTGTGTGTGTATGACAAACATATTCATTGTCTGAATCGTCGAAAATAAAAATCTATAACTATGATTTTCGAAGCAGCAAATTCTCAGCATTCACAATCAATCGACCAATTTCAGCTGTACAATTCAATCGAATTAGTGTTACGTTATGCTTTCACACGCTTTTAAAATGAATGAAGAATAACCTCTACAGTGACCGAATTTTAGTGCGGTGAAGAAATTTGAGTATTGAATTAATTAAAATTTAGTTACAGTTAAACCCTTCTATCAAAACCAATGCCTATAATTATCGAAAACCTTACCTAACAACATACAACAATTGCATATAGATATTATTTGGTAAAAAATTCGAATTGTTCATAATCCTGCCCCATCCCTGCCATTAACTATATATAACTAAACAATAAATATTTGTTTAAAATGTTTACAAAAATAAATAAAAAAAAAAGATTCTTATTCTTTTTGACCTACAAAACGGATATACGAAAGGTTATTCTAGAGCATTTATTTGAGTTACACATTTGCATATATATTCGTATATAAATATATTACGTAGTGTTACTTTATAATGGTTTAATTATAATATAGTACTTATTATATAATTTTATGTATGAGAGACATCACAACAATATTCATTATTTTATGTTCTACTAACTATAGTATTGTATCTGTCTGTATATGTATAATAATAAATGTAATTACATTTTGCAAAATATAAATTAATGATAACAAGCAAGTGTAATTTTGTACATAAAAAAAAAGAAAAAAAAAAGAGTTATTATAGTCTAATTAATCTAACGAATCGTGTGAAGGGTCTATGCTTTATTTATTAGAAGAAAAAGAAAAAAAAAAGACAACAAAACAAAACCATACCTTTTATTTTACGCGATTATATGATGTTATACAATAAAATTAATTCGTATACAGTTGTTGGTATTTTTTATTAGGTTGTAAGATATAAATTGTTTGATTTGTTGAACAACCCTTTCACTTTTTTGCCGCACTGACCATGAATATGCGGTGAGCTGACATGTGCGTGTTTTGGTTTTTCATATCAATTTATATAAGTATATCAAATATATTGCGGTCGATTAAACAAATAAGGAACTATCGTACAATATAAAGACAGACAAATGAAAAAAATATGTATTATCTTACATACTATCCATGTAATATGGTACACTGAATAATGTTGTTGTTATATATGGTGGTGCTAATATATGGTGCACTGAATGTGGAAAGGTAAAATTTCAAAACTATATAAAAATAAATATCATTATATATTTATTCAATGTGTTGCCATTATAAAATCGAACATTTTATATGTTACAACAACCAACAAAACATCAATACATTATATGTGTGTTTTGGTATACAAATACCTTCCTCCATAAAATATTTATAGTAGCTATATTATAAAAAAAAAAAAATGAAAACGTATCCACTTTTATGCTGTTTTTATATCAACATTCATTAAATATTAATGTTGTGTGTTGGTATATTTTTATCATTTATGTTTTATGAAAAATAAACTATAGAAAATTAATTTCACATTATATTTTTAATATAATATACATACAATATATTTGAACTATACAAAAGAAAATTGAATATTGTAAATATTTTCAATTACATTTTTCCCCATATAATATTATATTTAATTATAATTAAAAATGCCTTTTTCTTTACTATCAAGTAATGAATCAACATAAATTTTCATTATGTGCATATTTTATAGAAAAAATTATTTTAAATAACCACCTTTATATTAATATTATAATATTATAATATTTCCTTTGTATACTTTTGTGAGTACTTTTAACTTTGTATTTATTGAAAGATATTTTTTGTCTATAAAATTTTAATACCTACGATGTGTTAAAAGATATTGTGGCCAACGATCAAGTGCTTACTGTTTTCTAATGAATTTTATGTGGAAATTTTTTTAAATTTTTTTGACGTATCAGCTTATGCGGAATTGAAATGGAATTAATTTAATAAATGTTACACATAATCAACGGTTCTCCATTACTCGAACGCAATGACAGAGCAAATATTCATGAAAATTTTTTTGATTTCGATAACGTTACACTCTCATTCAATTTATGGATGTGTTGCAAAAAGAACTATTATATAGAAAAATTGTTTGAAACAATATCTGTACAAACATATACATTTCAAATTAATTACACAATCGATTGTTGATCGCTATATGCTTGGTACATTTTAAAATTTCATCTATAATACATTTATTAAATAAATTAAGAAATAAAAATTATTTACTGTTTCGGTGGAGATACGCTTACAATCGCGTACATATATTATTAAGTTATACACATACCTTCAATTTAAAATCATCTAATATTGTCTATATAGAATATGGTTTCCTATTTTATGTGAAAATGATACAGATAAGTTCTATAATTGGTTTTTGTTTATCCTATTTTTATTGAAATTTGAGCATACATATATTATTGTATTTATTGTATGTCTATATTAGGTTGCTTCAATTAAATATTAAACTTATATGGTACCTATATATTTATATAAATTCATAATAGGAATACAAAAACTAAAATAACATATAAAAAATACAATGATTTATATCGGTATTTGATAAAATAAATAACCTCATATAGATAATCAAAAAACAATCGCATATGTTTTTCTTCAACATAAAACATTTTATTTTCAAACAAAATATATTTTTTTTTCCCATATTTTTATATTAATTAGAATTTTTTAATATGAAATATAAAAATATGTATATAAATATATTTATGTGTACAATAGACAAAAAACCCATATAAATAAGAAATAAGAAACCAATAGAATTTTATGTTAACGTACATATATATATTTATTGTGTAAATATTCTGTATACATACTCTTTGCGATGATGAGGAGGTGCTGCTGATGATGTTTATCTTATATATTTCGTCTGTTAATAAGCAATGATTTTTATTCTTTTTCTTATATTTTTTTTTTTTAGATTAATTTATTGCCGTTGGTCTTAATTATATTCGCCGTTGTTTTGTTTTACTTTTCCTAAGCTTTTTTATTTATATATGTAGGGTAGAAACGATAGATATACCATCGTATTTTTGATACTATATATGGGTCAGCTCAAACCATTTTCAATTTTTCAAACGTGAACCTTTGGTCTAAATTTTATAGTACAACACATTTCTGAATGGATTTTTATAAAATATGTCCTTGGATTATCCGCATATATCCGAGGATAATTTCCACGGATTCTTCTTAGTAGTATTTCTCGTTGCTATGATTCCACAGAATATCCATAGAATTTATATACATATATTTTGTGAGCAGATCCACGGATTTAGACAAAAACATCTTTGGATCGTCCATGTATTTTGGCAAGTAATACCCGTGAATTGTCTGTTTTAGCAGAATAAATTTTCTTATGACGATGATGCCAATGATCGCGGTTTGATTCAGTTTTTTTACCGATAGACCACAAGTTGAGTATGAGCACGGAATGAAAATGCTGAACGATGGCAAAAATTAATCGATTGTGAATTTTTTTTGTAATAAACAAGAACAAAAAACCGTGTATAAAATCCATGAAAAGTTTTACAAAATACTTCCGAAATATATCGATTTGAGTTGCTGGTTGTTTTAAAAATTATAAAAATAAATTACGAAGATTGAGGATTATATCTATAGATAAGCGAAATATACAAAATTTGAACTACTGTCTTGGATAATTGGTGAAATAAATTATGAATACAATACCGCGCGGATATATGTTGAACATACCTCGACAATCCAAGGATTTCAATTGATCTAAATAAAATACTACTATATTAAGTGGAAAATCTATGGACATTCTTCGGACAAATTCCAATATATAATTTGCATGGAAAATATGTGAATTTTTTCCACGGAAATTTTCCTCATTTTTCAAAGTACAACGACAAATTGTTACTATGGGAGCCAGCCGGTACACTGTGTTACAACTGGGTGTGGTAGGTCTACCCTATACTATATTAAATTATAAATACAAGAAAACATGTTTGTAATATTCAACAGCATACGATTTCTTTGCAAAATAAATTTCAATCAACACACCAATATTTAGAATTTTTTTTAAAATAAAATTTCATATCTACAATACATGTACTATTATAGTCCAATATATAAATTATATAAATCATCATATTCATAAAATGAGCTTTATTAAACATAAATATATGTATAGACGAGGGTGTGCTAAACGATTAAGTGTATATATTTCCAAACTGTCCATTTACTATATCTCATTTCAATATTCACAATACGGAAATTGTTCAAATTGTATTAATTTATTATATAATTAATTAATTTAATGAAAATTAAACAAAATTATTAGATTTTATTCATTAATTATTTATAAATTTGATTTTTTATTATTTAATAAATAAAATCAAGTAAATATGCGTTCTTATAAATGCTGTAAAAAAATATTTTAATAAAATTTATTTGTTTAAAACATTATCATCATTTCAAATACACATTTTATTATGTTAAAGATAAAAGTTACTTATTTAAATTTGATTATCTATATTTTTTTTTCTGCGTTGAATCCTATATATATACAACCACCAAACATTTGTTAGATTTACGAAAATAAATTATGAGAATCAAATCAAATATAAATTGAATATAAAATCTATTTTCAAATTGTAAATTTATTTATTCTTATATATTGAATTTTATATAATATCACTGTCTTATTTGATTTAAAATAAATATATAAATATTAAAATAATAAAAATTATTGTTCAATCTTCTTATAAAATTATTTTGTTTTTATTGTATGATATTCTAACTCTGAATTTTGATGGGGTAATATATAAATTAAATAATTATTTTAATTAAATTGAAAATCTCTTTTTATATTTAAATTTTATTTTAAAATTTAATGTTTGAATGTTTAATTTTGTTTATTTTTAATGTGTTAACCATTTAATTAAAACATTTTTATGCGGTATAATAATAATAATTAAGTAAGGATTTTGAAAAATATGTAGAAATACATCTTTGAAGTGATAATTTGCAATGTTTTAAAAGTCTTAATTTTTATTTATTGATTTGATAATAATTTAAGTTGTCAAATTAATTATTATATAATACTTTAATAATAATTCATATCGTTTGTTAATTAAGATTTCAATTTAGAAAATTCCTCTATATGAATATATCGTTGTTATCCTCATCACGTTTATGGATGAGAATAATATTTGTGCTGATGACACAATTAGTTCATATTCAAATAATTTATTATTATAAGATTGCTTTCCAATATTAATGCTTAACAGCATATTAGTGTAACAATATTTTAATAATTAGATAATTTTATTCATTCCTTTTGTAGTTTTAATTAAAACAATTTGTGCTGACAATTTTTGTTTACGTCAATCGATTTTATTTATATCACACAAAATATATTTTGTACATATGTTTATAAGACAAATTGTACGTCCTTATGATGGTACTGTGTATGTGCAGACTTTTCAGCTAATATACCAGTGAGTACAGAATTTTTTTGGATATCAGCTTTATTATTATATGTGCACAACCATTTTTAACTGAATTATTAATTTATGGAAGAAACTATTGATAAAAGTATTGTTATAAATTATACACCGATTGGCATATACATTTTCATACATTCCAAATTTTTTTTGAATCTTTAATTATACAGATACTTTAAAATTTCATATAAGAAAAAAAACTGTGTGTGTGTGTGTGTGAGTCAGTGGATATTAAAGAAATATAGACGATAGAAGACCCTACAAACTAAAATTTTTTTACAATTATACTTAAATTGAACCAGAAAATTTCATCCCTTGGCGCATATCAATATCGAAAATATAAACAGTAAACCATTTGAACTTGATAATTAATAAAGAAATACTAACATTTAGGAATTTCACTTGTCCATCTCACACTGCATATAATCGACAGACAAATACTGCTCGACAAAAACATTAGGTTCTCTATAAATAAAGTAAAACAATAAATAATAAATTAATAATCAGTAAACTAGTGATTAGGAACGCAATAACAATGCATTGATTATAAATTGAATTAAACCAATATACTCTTAGATCGATGAGGTTGATCCAATTCTGGATTTTTAACTATATACCGCAGATATATATTTATTTATAAAATATATTTGTATAATCGTATATTTATATATAATTACAATAATGTTCCATAATATAATAATATAAAAATAATAAATTTATAATAAATTAAATAAGAATTTTAATGTAAGAATTTCATCAAAAATAAGTAATAATAATATATATAGATATTTAAATACATATTTTTATACAATGAATAATTTATTATCTTATATTATAGAATTATGTAACAAATATATATACACATATAGAAAAATCTATATTAGATGTGCGTATAAGAAAATGCGAATTTGAATTAATATCAAGTTATCAAGAATATAACAAAAATTTCTTTATAATATAATTATTAAATATTTATATTATTTTAATGTATAATAGAAAATTTATATATAATATAATTATTCGAATATTTTAATGAAGTTTTATAATTCAATGGAAAGAAACAGGTTAATTATGATTCTGTTTTGCGTAATATTATTTAAATATGCGTTAAATTTGAATAATAAAAAATTTGCCAGAAAAAAACCCCAAAACGAAAAACATGGAATTTAGATTGAAAATTCGAATCAATCATAAATGCATGAAAAGCAAATAAAAATATATATACATCTCGTGTGTGTGTATATATTACGATATTACTGGAAATACTAACAATGTCAAAAAAAAAAAAAAAGAAGGGTGAATATTTTAATTTGAATTTTATTTTTCCAAAGATTTTTTTTTTTTTTTTTGTTTAGCCTAAATCAAATATAATTGATATATTAAATTTTTTTTTTTCGATTTGGTGTTGTATGGTTGTTATTGTTGTTGTTGTTATATATATATATATATATATATATGTGTGTGTAAATGATAAAGAAAATAAATTACATTTAAATTTTTCTATTCAAATTTAATTTTTATGTTGTATAATATATGTACGACGACGAGTATATAAACAAAAAGGACATTACATATATAATCTAGATACCTAAATATCCATTTTAATATATATTATTCAAATTAGTTTTATATACATGTAATACACGCACACGCACATATATATGTAAAGTGAATATAAATGATCTATTTAATTATGGTTTTGATTTTTATTAAAGCTGATGAATATGTTTTTTTATTGTAATAATTTAAAAAAATTTGGAATATTTAAATTTTAAATAAAAATTTTATAGTATTCATTTATAATGACGGTGGTTACCTCGCTAAAAATATATTTAATATATATATTAAAATCAATTTTCCGCTTCGATCAGATTAATTATAGTATACTGTTTAGACACATTTTATTTAACAATAGCAAGTATTAGAAATTGATATATATTATGATATAAGGCTAACAAGAAGTCTAAGAGAGAAAAAGTTGTCTGAAACAATAAACAATATGAGTTTTTAATTATGATATTGTCTACAGGCTGTTGCAGTCCATACGAACAGGGTGTGTTAATGGTAGTATAATGTAGATGGATTATAGATGCTAACATAATGAAATAGAAAATTATTCTAAACAATGCCTAAAATTATACGCTATGTAGTACTTGTGACCATTTTACTAAAATCATCGCAACATCAACTACAAAAAAAAAAAATAATTGGATTTCAAATTGTGGCACCAATTCCAAATGAATATGAAACAATTATAGACCGGTTCAATAGTTAAGTAATTATAATTTTAATATGCTATTTTTTATATTAAATAAAGTTTATATACGACAAGTTATACATGAGTTAAAAATAAATCCTGGAAGTTATTTAATTTTTCCAATATTTCAAAATTTTAATTTTGGGTATAGCAATGAAATAACTTCCATTAAATAAAATGAAATAACTTTCAAAAATTTATTTTCATACAATACTATATATCGATATTTTTTTAAAATTTATACAAACATTTAACAATTTTTCATAATGAAATTAAAATATAGATAATTTGTTGTTTAATTTGCTTATCTGTCTTATTTTATTTCTATACACTGACGGATTTTTTTTTTTTTTTTTTGGAAAAGTAATTAATCCCAGAAATATAATAGAATTTATAGAAATTATTTTATTTGGATTAATTTCATCTGCTGGGAGCTATAATTTGCTATGACGTTGAGAATAATTATAAAATAAAAAGAGGAAGTATCATGTACTATTTTTTTGAATAATACATAATCTGTTGTTATTAACTTTTTTGAAAATATACATAACTATAATATTGAAAATAAAAAAAAGTTAAAATAATTAAATTATAAAAGCGTTGCATGTTCTTATGATATTATTTTATATATATATATTTATGTATTAGAAAATAATTAAATTTTTTTTTATATATATTAATATATTATAAAGAAACTTAAAAGTAAACAAATTATTATCGTATTCGTATATTTATATAATATATCTACCTACCTGTATATATTATATTATAGATATATATATATAAATACAATTATTTGTAGATATAGTAATTATAAAAGTTTATTAATTCTCTATTATGTGTACAAAAGGTTTTTAATTTTTCAAAGTAATCGTAAGATTTATTCGTGCAGGGTAAGTAATATAGAGAAAAACTAAATTATATATTCATAGCGGTGCAAACAAAAATAAAAGTTTAAACAAACTTCTCTCCATATATAATATATTACTTTTAATTTTTCTTAACTTATATATATATTTATAGACATTATTTACATTAAGAATTATATTATAAATAAATATCATTTATAATAAAATTATAAATAATTTATGTCGAAAGTCATTAATTTTTATTTTATATATATATATCATAGATATGAATTTCATTCTAAAAATATACCATATATAGTTTTATTAACTCTTGCAAAAACATATATAGTGATAAAGTATATAGTTATTATCAAAAACTTAAAAGTTCCATAATTAATTGACTAACAATGCCCATATATACATATATATTTCGATTATTCCATTTAAGAATATATGTTGTTTAACGTTGATACCACATATCAATTTTTATATATCTCCATAGAGATAAATGAAAATATGAAAACATTTTAATTTAAAATATCTCATTACTGCTAAAGTATAATGTATGTATAAATACCTCCAGATAATTCAGTTCGGTTATCTATATCTATAAAATTTATGTATGCGTCATTACCGGAAATTCTTTTGGAATATATTTAAAATACTATATGAAATAGTATATATTTCATCTATCATACATTTACCCCGTCACATGTATTTATAATAAATTATTTTGAAAATTAGTATCCACTAAATGAACACAGGAAAATATTGCAAGATTATTATATTATTAATATTATTAACTATGGAAATAAAATTTATATTTACCTTTTTTTTATTATAAACTTTTATTTCAAAAGCTTTTAAAATTATATACCAATTGTTTGTGACCATCGACCACTATATAAGGATTATTTAAAAGCATTTATTATAATAGATATAATAAAATTTGCATAAGCAAAACGTGAGCACTGATCCTTCATCCTTCAACTTTCGAATTTATATAATAATAAATAAAATATTTTTGCCGTTCGTATCCATTTATCCCAACACACATAAATTATTTAAATGCATTATTAACATACAAGTCTATATATAAACATTTTTCTGTGCTTGAAAAAGTTAAACTACTTTAAAAGCGATACTTGAAACTATATACAATTTTTAAATTATATTATAATAATATTATTATCTTGATGTAAAATGTATTATATACTCATTGATTTTACTTCCATTTCTCATTGTTTGTTAAATGTATATAAAATACAATACAATGTACAATATTATTATTATTATTATTATAGAAGTTTATAGCTCGTATGTATATATGAAAAATTAAAATGAATAGTAAATGTAGGTATAAAATATTCAATGAATAATTTTTTAATAAAAATGAAACAGGATATAAAAAAATATAGCTTTAAATAGGATGTACTTATTTTATATATACTTTAAAATATAAAAAATAGTATTACATATGCAGAGTGTCCACGAGCGGTGCGCATTACTTCAAGGGGGTGGTATGGAACATAATTCTAAGTCGAAATTACTAAATGACATTTTTCAATTTGGGCCTCTGTTTTCGAGATACGGCACTAAGAATTTTTCTCGGCAGTCCATCATTAAAGTATCAATAACTTCAAAAGTAAGTCAAATACAGAAAATTTATAGTAAACCGAATTTGTAGAGATTTAAATTGTGTTATAAATTTGTTTATAACTTGCTTCAGTTTCGAGTTATTGAACAATATAATTGAAAAATAACTATCTTTTCTCAAAAATTTCGTACTAAAATTAATTTTTTTAAAAATCTAACACCGCAACATATTAATTTTTGGTAAAAAAATTAAAACTAATGTATTTCGTTACAATTTTGTAAAACATTTCATTTAGCTATGACTAACAGTTTGAAAGTTATAAAATTTTTTTGTAAAAGTGGTGTAAATGCAGAAATAAAAAAATAACAAACTAAAATTATAGCTATTTGGAATTTGGAATTATGTCCCCCCAAAAAGAAAGGAATGCGCACCGCTCGTGGACACGCTGTATATATGAAATAACATAAAAAAGACACACATGTCGGTTATTTTTTTTTATCATTTATATACGAGTGTATCTATCAGTACATCCATACCTTCATAATTCAATATGTCTAATAAATATATAATATATGTACTCGTATTGTATATATAAATATAGGTGTAGTGTTGGCGGTATACATACACATATGTGTAACTAAAAATAAATAATATACGTATAAAATAAATGAACAAACTTATAGATATTTACGTGGTGTATCCATCAATATTTATTAAATTGAATTTGTTCATATATTAAATTTTATATAGGTTGCTGCATCATCACCTATATTTATATATATATATAATATATCCTTTTGATGAGTCTCATAGCACGCTTCTAAATTATATATGATATTTTATTTAGTGTCCACACGTGTATATGTATAAAATAAAGAGATGTTATAACATTACACATAAAATTTATTATAAAAAAAAAACGTTAATAAAAATGTAATATGCCCATTGAGTAGACTATTTAGAACATACCTATAGTTTATCTATATGTAGGACATTAAATGACAACTATACATGTATATCAATTTCCTTTCCGATATCAAATATTTTGAAAAGTTAATATTTTATATATCTATAACTGGAACACAGTGTATTTTAAGTTCATTTATATTGAGTTTTCATTAAACAATTTCAATATAAATAGAAGAAACATTTATTATTATAATATTTTACTATTTCATCCATTCTGTTAATTCGAACATATACCTACGGGTATGTATTCACTTTTCAAAGCTAAAAATCGCTATATATATTAAAACGAACGTCCAATGGACTTAAATTATTCAGTGGCTTCCTTAATATATAAAGGAAATAATTATATTTAAAGAAACAATTTTTTTTTTATTGTTCAATGGGTGACCCAACTTCAATTTTAATTTATTATATTTATAGCTAAGAATTATAGAAACAAATGTAAATTAAATTTTTGGACTTTACCACATGCGGTAATTTTTGGGTCAATGTTGGATTAATGTTTATATGACGTGTGGAAAATTGCATACATACCCAGGTTGCATACCTGGTATTGATCGATGAAGTTTAAAATCTGCATTTACAGAAGTGTTAAACATGTTAGTCTTTCTTATCTATAATATTTATATACACAATATAATGTATGCATACATTGAATGACTATATTATATTTTATATATTATATATATAATATTATTTACTATTTTCAAACAATTCTATTTAAATAGGTCAATTCCTGTAAGTTATTTTCAGCTCAATAATTTATATATATATTGTATATATTTTATTCTATAATAGAGAGTATACAGATGGCAAAGTAATACACATATATCCGATATGCAAAGCGTTTGAGTGTATATCCAATATATAGTATATGTTTCATGCAGAACTCTTCGCATTTAAAATAAATTGTAGATTATGACGCGCTTTTAATTTAATTCCTCACGTAATGCAAATCGATATTTTAAAAATTATGTGAAAAAAGATACAAAACCAAAATTGCTGTTCCATTGCTGTTCAAGCGTCTAGTTTTATGTTAACCTGTATTTTTTTAATATTAACTTTTTTAATGAAACTTATTATTATTTTTAAATAAGACGCGCGCGATCTAATCCATATATAGTCATAATTTATTATATATAAAAATTCAATTGTAGAATATATATTATTATATACGAGTATTATTATTACCTCTACACAATGTATAAATTGAATTTTCAAACTCTAATATAATAAATTGTATATAACATATATATATCGTAATATTTCAGGTGAGTGCTTCCTCACATATATGCGAAATCATTATTGAGTATATAAAGCGCGTATATATACCTGATACTGGTATATATATATATATATATATATATATGAAAAGGGGTTGCAAATACATTTTATATATATTTATTTCAATAAATTGTATGTACTCGTATATGTATGTGCGAGTATATATGTACCTATATACATAAATAAAGCAACAGTTTTATTTTTCGTGAACGAACGAATTCTGTTCTATTTTTCGTCTCATCGTAAATATATTTGTATATATATGGATCATCTCGTATATATAATAAATATACAATATATAAAATATTATAAAATAACCCCTAAGTGATGTTGTATGTTGGTGTATCTGTATATTTGTATATATGGTATATATATAGAATATATTTTATTATTATTATTATTATGCATGTATTTGTGTAAATAGAAAATATACACATAACATATTTATATAATATATTACTATTTTGAAAGAAAATTGGAAAAATATATTTTTAGAAAATATAAAATTGATTGAATAGAAATTTTGAAATGAGAATCAATCAAATATAAATATATATATATTTATATATTATAGATGGTGTTTCGTATCATAGGATATGGTTAAATTAAAAATGGAAAAATATATGGTGTACGACACAACATATAAAATATACAGATATACGAAAAGGTATCGGTTATGTATCATTAATTATACAATTGAATGGTTACGGAATATATATATATATATATATTTATTTTATAGATAATATATATACGATAAAATCTATCTATGATGTCCTAACAGAGATTTGAACCGTCCCATAAAAATTAAATCTGATAATTAATAAACGCATTTGCTATTGTATAGAGCCTTGAACTTATTGGCAACATTTTTGAAAATTTAGCACAATAATATACTGTATATTTCCCATATATCATGTAAATCGCCTATATGGTGTCCTTATGTTGATCATTATACTATTAGTATATCTATGTAGCGTTTAGTTTGCAATTACTCTATACCTATAACTTTGTTTCGAGTTAAATAACGATAATAATTATTAATATTCATATATAATAATTTATGAATTCTCCAACCTGACTTATCCACCCGCAATGTCTTCCAATCCTGAATTTTAAGGATCTTTATATCGCAGTTTACCTTATCGTTTTAGTTATATATGTGTAAAATTTCTATATAACAATATATATACCGAAACATTTCACATACGAAATTTCTCGGGAATTGAACAAGCGGTAATTGACAATCGATTTGCATGAACGCTACACGGTACGCGCCACCATAGTTGCAAAAATACATTAATATAAATTGAATTTTTTTACGTATACGAGTATTTAACGTACACAATTACAATAATATTTTATTAAATAAGAAATAACTTGATTTTCAATAAAAATACTTTAATTTACATAGGATAACGATCTGTTGATCAACATTTCATTGAACTATAGTATTAACGGATTTTTATGTTTATATAGTTAATTTCAAATTATAAGCAATTTTCAAACTTTCTTATAGAAGATATTTTTAAAATCACGCTTTAAAAAGATATGACTGATCGATCGATGACATAGAAAATTTAAAGAAATGGTACAAAAAACTATTGTATAAATTTCACTTGACAAAGAACGGAAAATCGGCTATACAGTTTTTGAATGCGTGAAGCGATTTGAAAAATGTCTTCTATGATAGATTGGAAATTGATTATAATTTGAAATTCTGTACACAAAAATAGAAATCCGTTATATCTATGACACCCACACATAAGTCAAAAAGATGCTAATTCTTAAAACTCGATTTTCCGGAAAATTTACTAACTAGACATTCCAATTTTTTTTTCATAATGTAGTCTACTTTCAATTCGGCTACCGGAAATATATATATACCATAATTTGAAAACATTTTTTCACACTTCGCCTTTAATATAATTGTTGTGGTTTTTTGAAATTTGAATTCCTCTTTCTTTTTCATCAATTTGCCAAATATTTTTTTTTGTATGTTTATTTTTCATTCATATGCTGTCAAAATATTGAGTAACGATTGGATTTTGGAAGCCATATCTCATGAAGGGGTCAATCAATTATAAACAACGCTGTATATAGCTTTGGTTGGCTATATGTGAGGTATCAGCGTAAATAATCAATGATTTATACGGTTGATATATGTATATAGACTTTAGTATATTTTAAAAATCGTCGATTTATGGTTACCACCATCTCTGATGTCTATAACACACATTCACCTATACTGTGTATAAGTTAAGCCCATCGGGTATTACAGTCTTTAAATGAATTTTAGATTAAAATATGTATAGGTCCTACTATATAGAGGATATATATATAGGTGCGTATGTTATGTATATACTCATATATTTTATATACAATATATATATAAATTTATTAAAAGGCCAAATGAAAAATATATTATGAAATTGATATAATGTGTACGAGTATATAAAAATATAATAAAATACGAGTATACCATCATAATATATATTTGATATAAATATTTATGAAAATGTATAATGAAGGGAGGATACTAATTGATATGGATTTATAATATGATATATACTGGTTATATTATATTCATTCATGTACCTATATTCTATATATATATATATGCGCGCATGTATCATCTAGGTATCTATATATAGGATAAACGTAAATGCTCCTTTTTCTGATAAATGTACATATATTGTAGGATACAGGGCTGGAGATTTATTTAGGACTATCTGTAAATCTATATAATATATATATGTGTGTGTATGTGTGTGTGTATATACTGTACACTGTTTATACAATTGTCTTGTGTACAGTATATGTTTTGTATATATAAACAATATACAAAGTATCTAATATTGTAATTAATCCAACGCAACCACATGAATTTATATATATATATATATGAAAATTAATTTTCTTTCAAGTGTTTTATTATATCTATATAGACGAAACATTATTTATTTCCGTCAGAGTTTTCTGTTAACAATAAATACAGTATAAAATCAAACAATAAATCAATTTTAATGAACAACATCAATTTATTTTATATATATATATATTTTAAATAATACGTATATATATTATATATTATATCTATGTTTAAACAATATACTCTCCCATATATATATATATATTATATACATTGTCGAGTATATATATATATATATAAATAATACCATATAATAATATATAAGATTTAAATTGTATGGTTTTTTCTACTGACTTATATAATCGTAATAAATTTTTTTTAAATGAAAATGTATATAACATATAAAGTTTTAATATATTATCGATGAATAGAATTGTTTGCGATTTTATTTTTAATTGTGTTATGATGACTGAGTGAGAAATAGATTGATTGATTAAATTTTTTTAATATGCTTTTTTGAATTTCTTATAATTTTTAGTCATATTATACGAGTTGATTTTGTATAATTTATATATTTTATTTCTTTAATATATGGATTCTTATATTTCGTTTTTTTTTTCTGCTTCAGATAATGCAAAAGTTTTTTTTTTGTTGTTGTTTTATAAGTGATAATAAAGCAACAATTTTTTTTAATTTGAATACATTTACATCCATATACAAAACTGCTTGAGTGTTTTAAAAGAAATAAGAAAATACAATTTTTCATATAGTATTTTTATGTATTGTATATTGTAGCGGCTATAGAGGTTACAAGGGTTTATAAAATAATTCCTAATATTATTCATAAATTGTACAATATATACAAAAATTATCATTAAAATTTTTTGAACTAAAAGAAACTTTCACATTTAATTGTTCAGCAACCATTATGATTTCGATTTCGTATAAGATAAAATATGTTCTTTTAGTATAGAGTATACATAAGTGAAAAGCAATTTTTAAGTTAATTTTTCACTATTTAATTTATTTTTTGAACTCCCGTTTACTGGCCAGTTATTTCGTAAACGGAAACATTTTTGTCATATACGCACAACCATCATTATTATTTAATTTAATAATAGTTTGGCAGTGAGTTTGACATTCGCACTTAATATATGAAATATGCAGTATTTATATAGGAAATTGTATAATTCCCATTCAAATTTATCTTAGGATTTCATTACCATAGTAACAATTATGATTGTCATACATTTTTATTTTATAAAATTGACTTATTTTGACTTATATACCGCCTACCATATATATAATTTTAAAAATTGATAGGATTTATATGTATGTCAACATGGTTTATCGATGCGATATGTTAGTAGAATATACTCCACTTATAATCTCGCATGACTTTTAATGATGATGTTTATATTATATTTATGTTGCCCGAACTATTGATTTATTTTTGAAATAAATACTTACAAATTATACAATCAGATACAAAAAATTTATATTAGGTTGTCAACTATCTCCCTTCCGCCTTTTTGCTCTTTATTCAATACTTTATAAAAAGTGTTACAGTAATCGGATTTAGTTCAAATATGCGCCGTTTTGTTCGATAATCTGTTTCCATCTAGACTGCAACTTCATAATACCTCCCTCGTAGAAGCCCCCCTCCTTATTTGCGAAGAACTCGGACAGCCACTTTTCACAAGCCTCTTTTGAGATCAACTTTACACCACCAAGGGCGTTCGCCATGCACAGGAACAGGTGGTAATCACTTGGCGCTATGTCCGGGCTATATGGTGGATGCGATAAAACCTCCCATCCGAGCTCCCGTAGCTTCTGACGAGTCATCAACGAAGTGTGTGGTCTGTCGTTGTCCTGGTGGAACACTACACCCTTCCTTTTGGCCAATTCTGGACGCTTCTGGTCGATCGCCTGCTTCAAGCGGTCCAGTTGTTCGCAGTAGATGGTAGAATTAAGCGTCTGGCCATATGGGAGCAGCTCATAGTGGATGATTCCCTTCCAATCCCACCAAACACACAGCAAAACCTTCCTGGCCGTCAATCCCGGCTTGGCCACTGTTTGGGACGATTCACCGGCCTGCGACCACGACCGTTTTCGCTTGATATTGTCGTATGTGATCCATTTTTCGTCGCCAGTCACCATCCGCTTCAAGAATGGGTCGAGTTCGTTCCGTTTCAGCAGCATTTCGCAAATGGAAATTCGGTCCATTAGATTTTTCACTGTTAATTCATGTGGCACCCAAACATCAAGCTTTTTTTTGTATCCAGCCTTCTGCAGATGGTTTAAAATGGTTTGGTGACTAACTCCCATCTCCTGGGCGATGTCACGAGATGCCACATGCCGGTCTAACTCGATGTATTCCATGATTTGATCGGTATTTGTCGTCACAGGTCTTCCGCCGGCTGGCTTATCCATGGTGTCGTTTTCACCGGCTCTGAATCGTCGAAACCATTCCTCCGCGGTTCGAAGTGATAGAGTACCATCCCCCAAAACACCATTAATCTCACGGAACGTTTCTCTAGCGGATTTGCCTTTAACGAAGGAAAACTTTAAAATAGCGCGAATTTCGGCGTTAGTGAACTCCATGTTTACACGTCTATAACTGTTGAACGCAATATCCAAACTAATCATACATAGCGTCGTTTTGTTTGTTATGTCAAGAGCTTTCAAATTATGTACAGTGTTGCCAGATACGAGCTCTGTAGCGCTTTGTACATAGCCGCGAAATTAAAAAGACAAAAAGGCGGAAGAGAGATATTTGACAACCTTATATATCATTTTACTTTATTTCAACTATATATATTTACCAATTATTATTTTATACCTTTATGTTATTGATAGATACATTTTTATATATTATTTTATATGCATAAAATATGAATTTTCATTCATTTTTTATTTGTTTTTATCATAACATATATAATATATATTCTATATATGCATTCACATAGTTACCTCGCGTGTATATAAACATATATGGTATTATTTTTAATAAATTCTTTGTATTATATATTATTTATTATTTTTTTTTTATGAATACTCTTTCAAACAGATCATTCGTAAAAATAAAATAAAATGTGTACAATAATATATTGATATTTATTTTTAAAACTATACTGATACAAAATGTTTATATATAAATAAATATGACGTATTCGTTATACCACAGATACCAGAAGTTATACATAATTATATAGTAGAGTGAGTTTTTTTGTAATTTAACTTTTATGTATTCGAGTACTTGAATATAGTTTGTTTTATAATATGTGATAGAAAAGCTCCACGCACCAATTTATTTGTTTTTTGCTTCGATTAATTCGATATCACACTTATACCACCATTTTAAATATCTGTTTTTAATTTAAATAACAATATATATAATATATAGTAGAACTTTCATCGCCCGTTTTTTGGGTGGAAAGAGGCATTTATTATGTGTAAAATTTATGCAAATCATTTAATAATAGCATTTTCCTTTATTTTCTACAATAATTCTGTCTTTACTCTGCTGGTTGTAATGTAGTGTTACCGCGTCGACTTCGATGCAATCCATTCATCTATCTATTTTTGTATTTCTTCAACATGTACTTCGGAAGCGTGTACCGTGAACAAATGATATTCAAGAGATGCTAATGTCTGATTTGTGGTTTGGTGCACGGAAAGAAAAAATTCGTTTACCACAAACGTAAAATTCAGCAAACGTTCTTTGTTTGTACAGTTCGTTTACAACAAACAAATAACATTTACTGTAAAAACATAATATGAGATTTTGTAACCGGCTACTTACTCAAATTTTATACTATTAAATATAAAAAACTACGATTAAATTAGTTTTTCAAACTAAAACAATTGATATGCCATTTATTTTTATATTTTTTTACGCAGTTCATTGATTTCATTTCATACAAATTATTTCGATTTGTTTTTGCTTCTCAGCAAAGCAGCGTTCGTCGTCTATAAAACATAATCACTAAACTAAGCTTGTTATTTATACACGGTCAAACAAACTCCCCGGTTCCCTCACTTCTTTTTTCTGCAAACGATTTGTACCTTATAGTAGATATCATTTGTTGTAAAATATTTTTGGGTTTATTATAAATGTTTTTGTGTTTGTCATAAATAAAGTAAAATTTGGTAAAACCAAATGCAAACGAAATATGAATTCAAAGTAAAATTAAATATGTTTGTCATAAATAATTTTATTTGTATCAAAATTTTCAACGTTTATAACAAATGTCTTCTTCTTCTGGGACAAAATTTTATTATTTTCTGCAAATAAGTAGTAAATACATTTTTTCTTTCCATGTGGCTTTTAAAACCTTTCCAATTGAACAGTCTCCTCGACAGCTCTTGTAACATGTTGCTAAAATCCCTCAATATCCGGATTGAATACCATGTGCTTTTCCCACTGCGCCACTGCACTTAATTTAATGAATATTGTAAACCGATCTTTACATGTTGTAGCTGGTTCACCATAAAATTCTTCAAGCAATCGGTGAACATCTGCTACAATTTTTTTAAAAAAAAAAAAAAAAGTTGTACTTTCCCGAAAGATATCAAAAATCTATATCTGTAAAATTTCTTCAAAATTTTCTTGAGAGAATAGCTGGTTTCTGATGAAAAAAATTATCATGATTGGTATCAATTTTCTATAGAATTTCCTGATAAAGTAACGATTCATATAATTCATATCGTTCGTAACAGTGGCAACTGGTGAAAAAAATTGAGGAACACATGTAAAAGCATATTTTCCAGAAAATTTTTTGTTATAACGACTAATAGTTTTAATAAATTTCCCAATTAATTATTTAATTAATTTCCAATCGTTCATTCGTAGAAGAAATTTTTAAAATTGCTTCAAACGGCCAGAAAATATAATCGATGAAATGCTACAATTAATTTTCTCACATATATAAGATTTATTTTAAACTTATGTAATGAGAATGAAATCAAAGTTGTTCTGTTTATTAATATAAAAAATTATATTTTGTTGAAACCCCAACACTATCTAACTATAACACTAATTTAATTTAATTGCATATATTTATTTTCCGGTGTTTATACAAAAATTTATATAAGATTAAAAAATAATAAATTTGAATCACGAAATTCTGATAGAATGTATCGATAAATTTTGACGTTATCGCAACTTTTAAATATAAATTTGAGGTTTTTTTTTTCTTTTTGGTATGCAGACACACCTGGATAGAATAATAATTTGTAAAACTAAATGTATTTTTTAGCCATTCCATATATATTTTATATTTTTTTTTTGTATTGTATATAGATCACGTTCTACGATTGAAAAATAAACATGTTTTATAAATAATATTTTTCAAATCATACCAGAATTAAATCATGACAAAAAATAAATAAAAAATAACTGATGAATGGTTATAAAAGAAGAAAATATTACAATACATTAGATAAATAATAAATATAACATATGGAGGAGATGTGGATGGATATTCATATTATATTTTTTCCTTTTTTCACTTTCTTTTATTCATTGTGTAAATTTAACAAAGAATTTTCTTCCTTTCGGTCGCTCTAACTATATATATATATAAAATAAGAATATTTTATTTGAAAATAACTTTCTTTTTATATTAAGATATATATAAATATATGTGTGTGTGTGTATAAATATATAGTATGTTATATAGATATAAGGATATAACTATGTTGATTTCATTTTGAAACGTGACTGACATTTCCTCTTCGCTTATATTATATTATACTATAAAATATATGTATTTTACACAAACACAATACAGAACGAAGTCAAAAGATATATAAATTAAATTAAATATAATTTGATTACAATCATTATGTGTATTTTTCTTGTATTTGTGGTTACATTACATTACATGCGTATACAAAAATTCTAATATTTATTACGAATAATTGAAATAAAATACCAAAAATTATTCAACGGATACACATTGATAAGAAAAAAAAAAAACATGTGTAGGACTTCTATTTTTGATTTCTTATTGCCGGCCAACCGTCCATAGATAGCACAGATATAACACCGAAAAGTTATATAGGTGTTATTTGTCCATTTATATTATATTTATATTTTTTTAAATTCTCCTTTACACAAGGACATGCTTCCGAACGTATATTTATCAGTTTATTCTCGCTACACGGAACAATATTGGAAACATTTGAGAGAAAAACACGCTAATTAATTCGAAAAAACCAAAACCTTTATTTATATATTATAGTTGGAAATTATACTGTCGTTATTATAGTGATTATATGAAATTTATCGTTAGCAAAAAATACGTTCGTCTGTTGTTAATTACTGTTTTTTTCCAATGGTAATTTCTAGTGAAATAACCACATTACATATCAAATTATATAGATATAAATTATAATTTCTGGTTATGAATCACAATTAATATATACTTAACTTTGTTGTAATCAATCAATTTGTCTTAACTCATTTTGTTTCCATATACTATATATATATATAAACAATTATTATAAATAGTTGCAATATGAATCAATCTATATAATGAACGATACAATGTCCAAATGATTGGTGAATTTTTATATATGGTATACCCACATACGGAATAATTTTCCAATTTGACGGCAATGTAGCATGATTGTTATGCTGTAAAACGAGGTGTACTTTATTATGTGAGCATAGCTTGCCGTATAGAAATCTGACTAATCAACCCATATACATATATATATAGTTTAGTCTGCGTATAGGGAAGCGAAATTGGTCCCAAATAGTGGTCTGATTTGATATCCCACGAAATATTTAAATATAGATACTTTATTTATGTAGGATAACTATATACAATAAGGACAAAAAAATATTTCTATTGCATTTGTACAATATTATTTTTAGAAATGTAATTTATATAATAATACAATATAATAACGATAATATAATATTATATATACAGAAACTGCTAAATCTTATTATTTCTATTTTCTTCTTTTATAACAATAATAATAATAATAATAATAATAATAATGTTTTTTTTCAAATATCAACATTATTAAAAGAATTTTTATAAAAAGATAAATATTACAAAGAAAAAAGTATTATAAAATAATAAATAAAGTTGAGAGTTTCCAAAATGAAAATGGAAACAAAAGAAATTCCATTATTTGCTGTATATATAAATTTATATTATTTACACATATGTGTTATAGATACATTTACAATTATATATTAATTTAATATTATAACGTTCTGTCCGAAAAATAACCTAAATGGATATTAAGAAAAAGGCAATCAAATAATTTAATTTATTCAAAATTAATTTTAATAACCACTCACAAACTTGCGATTTTATAATTTGAACAATTATGCGTTGTATTTTTGGATTTAAAAACCGAAGGAAATGCGTTATGAAACAGTTTATGGTAGTTTTGTTAAGGTCGGTACGGAAAAGTACAGTAGTACAGCTCCAAAATATAATGCCGGCTTTCACAAATTACTTTGACAGTTCTGTTGATTGTAGACACATATAACATATATATTTGTTATAGATTTTTACACTAATTTTCCATAATTTTGCTATGTTATTTATACAAACAAATTTTTGTTTGTGGCCACTGTATTCATTTTATATAATTATGACGATTATTATTATTGATAAATAAAGTTTTACAATTGAGCATAAAGTGGCTTCTTCAAGAAAATATTATTTCGCAACAATAATATATAATAAATGTATATATACGATCGCTTCAAAGTATTACGCGTCTATGTCTATATCTATATAATATGTACAATGTATTATTATTATATGGCTATAAATTTCAAATATTCTCAAAGTTCTTTAAGAAATTTCTATGGACCCAGACAAAAATATACAATATCAAAATATAAATGTATTGAAATATTTTATTTGTAATTGTTTATATAATATGCTAAAGCTAAAATGTTATATAACCAAGATGTAATCTGTGTGTATGATATAAATTTGTATGTTGGGTTCTTCAAATAAATATAAATATAATTTTGTATTTTATTTAGATATTTTTATCAAATTTTAAATATAAATTAAATTGAAAAAGTCGTAGAAGAATATAAGATTATAAATATATACAATATTCTATTATAACTTTTAAAACAGTAAGTCATCATATGTACTTACTTATTTATTATTATATTATTATATATGTTATGTTGTGTGTTTATGCATTGTTATATAATATCATATAATTTATGCAAATTAATTTCCGGAATTGGCATAATTTTAGTAGTAGCTCAATATGATACATAATATAATTTTTTAGTATATATTCGGATAGCTTTCAAAATCAATGAAATTATAAAATTGGAGAAAAAAAAACCGCATTTATTGTAACACTATTTATTAATTTTTCCAAAGAACACTGCTATCTATACTGATAGTCATCGTTTCTTTGTGAAAACTTATGGTAAGCATATATGCACTATGTGAAAAACCATCCAACAACAAATATTAATTGAATCAATAAATTTTACTCGCATTAAGTATAATATCGCATCGTTTAAAATTAATGGGATATTGTTGGTTGCCAATTATTACGATATATCAATGTGAAACAAAAAAATCAGTTGAACCAACAACATCAACATCAAAGCGAAATATTCATTATTCAGAAGGTATTGTACAATGAGCTGTAAAATCCGAATAAAATCATTAATGGTGAACTCTATTGAACACAAGTCGATCATTATGAAGGAAAAATACCAGAATATGCGTAGAGAGATGATATGCAGTAATTTTCAACCTATAACTATATTCAAGATGCCACAAAAAGACTATTAAGAACACATTGGAAACAACGCATAGTTTTCATGTCGTATCTCACCCACCCGACGTGTTCACCAGATTTTTTTTTTCATCTGATTACATTTAATTACCACTTTTTCCGATCGATTTTTTTTGTCTATGGGCAGCAGCTTAGCGATTTTGTGGAATGCAAGAAATTACTCAATTAATTCAGTGCATCAAAGCAGTCACAGTTTTTTTTTTTTTTAGATACTTTGCCAGAAATATAAATGAATTTTGTCCATTTTCTTGAATCTATTTCGGCAATTAATTTACACAACTAATATTTACCAATATATATATATTTTGTATATGCAAAACAAATATTGCTATAAGATAAAATCAAAATGATGGAACGCTAAATAATTTATAAGAAAAATAAATTTTTTTTTATTTTGCCAAATTTATGTATTACAAATAATCCCGTTTACATTTAATACATTTGTTTATTATAAAATAAAAAAAATATGTAGAAATCCAGAATTTTATTCAGCAAAAATTTAAAAGTTATTTTAAAAATAACTTGGAATAATGTTACATATATTATTATCATATCGTCGTTCAACAAACAGAACAAAAAAAAAAGGAAAATATGTTCATGCGCTAACATCAAAATTGCTTATGGAATAAACACATTTGTTTTTATTATTTACTGGGTTGCATATTTCTATTTTAAAAATATATAAATATACCTGGAAAAATTTACAAACGTTTGTGTGTCTCGTCTCTCGTGTCTTTATTTAATGTAACATATTAACAACATAATATATTTATGAAAACAATACATGCATACAATTTTATGCTATAAACTATATGTTTATAAACAAAAACATATCCATTTATTTGTTTTTATTTTTAATTAAATATGCGAGTACATGGAATTAGAAGCGAATGAAAATAAATAAATTATTTTAAAAAAAAAATAAATCTTCTAAAATTTCATTCAATATTTAAGATTAAAAATTTTGTATTAATAATATATAATATTAAATAATTATGAAAACCGAAAAGTATTATATTTCCATTATAAATGTTATAATTAATTTCAAATACAACTCGGATAGCAGTAAATATAATATAATATGAACGTACAGTAGGGAATATAGGTACTGCATATAATTAATAATAATAATTGATATTTTCATAATTTAATTTTTCTTATACTATTTCATGTAAAACATTATGAATTAACTGGTTGTACTGTGAGCTACCAACCTGAATAATGAATTTATGATGATAAATCTGAGATTCAATATTATTATAAATATGGTACATTTTTTAAATTTAGACCTCCATATACTTATACTTTTTCCATTGGCCACCGTTTATTCAAATAACATTATTTCCTTTATATGTTTAAAGAAAAATTTCAATGGCGTTTTTCTTTTGGCTTTCCATTTTGTCAGGACTTTCACGCATTTTTCTATTTCGCTAAATTCCTTACAGATCTCGGTCAGTTCAATTGGTAAAGTGTTCGGCGGCTATATAGTCACAGGTGGTACATATGATTCGATTCTCAGTGCGAAATCTAACAAGATTATTTTCTAAAATATAAAATATAGCCTCTAATAAATGAAGGAACGATCAACAACTACTAATTTGTGAGAATTTTATGTCGGATAGCACTTTTACAGATATTAATATGGACTTTGACAAATTTTCTTATGAATTTTACCGTACAAATAATCGATGCTTTGTTTTTATAACAATTTTGTATGCTTCATATTGATAGAATCTCATTTGTACGATATCGTACACACATTGCATTGTATTTATAATGGATTTGTATCTGATATTTTTGGAGGTTGGTTTAGGGATATCCTATATATATATCATATATATTAAATTTTATTTATTAACGCTTTTTGCCGTGTTTGTTAAAATATTCTATTAATTGTATAAATTTAAATTGATGTTATAAAAATTTATGAAACAATTAAATATGTAGAGATTTGTATAGTAATTTCTACAATATATATAATATATATAATTGTATTGTTGTTGCCGAATCAACAAATAAATTTTAAATACTAACAAATGCGAAATTTGCATCATTTTGATGGTATATAATTATTCCATCTGCAAAACGGATTTTTATCGATCACATTGATTTTGTGGTAAACAGAGCCAACTTTACATTGAGTTTCGTTAAACGTGAAATGTTATAACCAAACTTAAATGTTAGGTTTGGTCGCCGCATTATATGGTATACACAGAACAATTTTTTGTATACATTATTCACAAAATAGCGTTCACAAAACATATCGTATAACAAGCGACAACCTTTATACGTATATATAATGTTTTATTGAAATATTTGAAATTATAGTCGTACCCTCACCCATTCAGAATAATGTAATCTGATAATTTTTGCGATAATTATAAATTATTATATGTGGTTTAATATTTTGTAAATAATACACGTGTATTAATATTTGATTTCGAATTTAATATATCATTTGTCTTTGAGTGCATTAGTAAAATAAACTAAAATTATAAAATTTTAAAGTTATAATAATAAATAAATATAAGTAATACACCACCTATACAATATAAATAAAGTCTAGAAAACTTAGCATTAAAATAAAAGTCTCTATATATACTCAATACTAAATAAATACAAATTTTAATAGAAATTTACTGTAAACTAGTGCTACTATACCTGTGACACGTACAATATGGATTCAATTTAGTAAAAATATAAAACTATATGGTCATTATAGAAACACTATTTAATTTTGGAATTTTTTTTTTGTAGTCCACTTTTCTGACATAAGAGGTTTCCAAACAAAAGTTCTTAACTACAATATAATACAATATAAGAAAATGCTGTTTGATTATATCTCCTTGTATATGTTACGAGAAAAAAATAAGAAAATAATATTCGTTAAATGATGAGGGACTTGTAAATATAAAATGATTTAATTTTCTTAACAACATAAGAACAAGAAAATTGAATATAAGTATCGCGTATGTTCTCCTATGTACTATATACAAATATATATCCCATGCATAAGGTCTTATAAGAGTAAATGGCTTTTATAACTTCTAGAATGAATGTAGAATACATTATACAATGAAAAACCGTCACAACAAGAATTTTCTATTCTGTATTTTTTTATCATTTTGTTGATTTTCTTTTATTTTATACAATTTTCCTTTTAAAAAATATTATATATATTTTTTTGGAAAATTATTTAAACAAAATGGATGATGAATAAAGTGATGATGCAAAAAATGGGATAATAATTTTGTTTGTAGGATATTTTCCTTGTGTGTTTGTATGTGTGTATGTGTGTGGTGTACATACGTGGGTAAACATTGTCGTTTAAGAACTTAATATTTTTGTCCTTTTTTTTTGTTATATTTTATCTCAATCAATGTCATAAAAGTTTATAATTTTCATTATATAAATATTAAATTGCTATAACTAATGGGTATATTTATAATTAATTACATTTTATTTTGTCGTTTTTTTTCCTTTCCATAATAATGTATTATCTGAAAAGGCTATTGTAAATATAATAGTAATTTGTGGGGTGTTTTATTTACATTTTTTTGGATTATACTCGTTTAAATGTGATTAAATCAATTTCATTAAATGTAATTTTATTTAGGTTTTTGTGTAAATCTGTGAATTTAATAAATTTTACTACTCGTAATATATATAGTTAAAACAAATATGCTATGTAAAAGTGTATAAAGTGTAAAAGGAAATCTACGGCTGTTTTAAATTGTTGATGCAATCGATCCATTTTATTTCATTCCACCAAATATACAGTATAGTATATAGTATTCTTTCTGGAAATAATCCGGTTTGTCTGCGTACGATGTTAATGTTTGGTGCAGGACGTTATTTTTATATATTTTTATATTCGTTCACTATTTTGCATCGCCCAGTCATAATCTGATGCAGAAACGATATTTTTTTATCTACTGAAATATACATTACGTGATTTTGAAACTGTTTGAGTAATATTTAGTGTTACTACATATACTATTAATAGTTTACTTTTAGTTTGATTGTTGTTTTCACCTCATAATACTTGAAGATTTAATTTCTCGCGGGTGGCATATATTATTTTATGATTTTATATTTTCCCTTGTTTCGCAATTGGACTAACAGGAAAAAATAGTGATATTTTAATCTAAATGCATCTTTTTACAAGAAACCATTTATGTGCAGCTAATCTCTTCGACAAATGCAAGAGGAGGTTCTGTAATTTCTAACCTTTTTGCAGCTAATCTCTTCGACAAATTCAAGATGAAGTTCTGTAATTTCTTACCTTGTTATTTCCATACTCCTATCACGGACAACCGTAATCATTTTTTTTTTTTTTTAACATTATACAAATGTTGGACAATTCAGATAAAAAAAGCTCCGGTTTTAGACTCGTCGTCGTCACGAAAATGAAATAAATATAGTATACTATGGTATAAATTATATCTATCACAAGGGTTTGCAAAAAACATAATTTACTTCTACACCATGTAAAAAATCGATTTATCTCGCACTATGATGCAGCACCATCATCTATTTATATATTATACCTTCACATCCTATTTGCATATAAATCGAATTATAAGTTATGAATGAAATAGTATACCGCTATTGTGTGACCTCGATTTAGTATTTATTATAATGATAGTATATTTTAGTATTGTGCATAGATGAAATTTATGCGATAGTGCAGTTTTTGTGGTTTAGTGGTTTTTTTAATAAGCATTTTTAATTGAATTATATACACGTCTCGTATAAATATATATATGTATATAATATTTACCTGTACACATTATAACTTTATCATTATATACATATTTTAAATATAAACCTTACTGAATTCTTTATTTATTTAACTAATTATACAACAGACCAGATATAACATAAATATTAATTCGTATAAAATAGAATAAAAATCATAGACCGTATACAAATTATAAAATAAACTTTAATTTAAATTTTCATATTTTCCTATTAGCTTTTCAACTTTATTTTTATGTTATGCGTTCGGTTCTGTTGAGCTATTTCTGTGATATTAACGTATTCCCATTTAATATATATATAAGGAATACAATATATCTCTATACACTTCAATCCATCATAACATTAAAAAATATAAATTTCATTGATTTTTATATGTCAAAATTAAATTTGAATTCGTAAATATATACATTTCATGGGAAAATGTGTACAGGTGTACATCTTTTATGGTATATTGTATCATTGTATGTATTATGAATTAATGTTAAATTGTTATTGGTATAAGCAAAAAGTTTAAATCTTTTTGACTGCAGAAAGGATATATGTACGTATCGCGTGGCGTATATATATAGAAAATTTATGTAATGATAATAAAGTACAGCATATTTTTTTCTCTTTTTTGCCCTGTATATATATGTCTTTGGATGCTGTATATGTTTTTATAAATATATATATATATATATATATAGCAATATGATGCTTTGTGCAAGCTTATTTTTTTGCAGAAAATAAAAAAGAACGACAAATCAATATTTCTTTTTTCGTCGCAAAATGTTTTTCTCGTCTTTTGGTTTGAAAGAAAAAAAAAAAGGTAAAAACCTAAATTAGGTTTGTTTGCTTTATACCTACGAGAGTTCAATTTTGCTTTTAGTAACTACAGAATTTTTTATTTTTAATGTTTTTTTTTTTTTTCACTCTCTATATATACAATGCGTTATTAAATGATTGGTGTTTGGTATTCGCATAACGCTCATATAAATATATTTTATTTTTATACCCTTTATGAATAATATATAATATGATTTCTGTTATAATACACGTGCTTTCAACATACATATACCGATATATATATATATATAAAATTGTATATTATCCCATAGGAATGTCATTTGTCATATATATATATTGTATATATGTTTATGGCCAATTTTCAATAAAAATGATTCTTGGTTGACATATTTTCGGCATGTATATGTGTTATAAATAATATTTTGATAGCTGTCACTATAGCCTATTCGTAAAATTTATGGAGAAATTTATAAATAAATTATTTGAATTATTTTTTGTAAATATTTATTTTTATATATTAGTATTATATAGTGATACATTTTTATTATACAAATATACACTTTATACAAATATACGGCAAATATACGCAACATGTATTTTAATTCCCTACTGCAGAATTGCGTATTAAAATAAACAATGTGTCATTTATGGCAATATACATATAGGTATTATTTTTTTTTCTTTTCTCTCAATAAACATAAATAATAAATAATTATAATATTTATAATAATAAATATATGTAAAATAAAATAAATATGAACGAAAGTTATTTTTAGTTTATATAGAACAATTTTACTATGATATGTTATGCAAAATAAAAAAATTTATGAAAACGATGTTGTTGTACCACCAAATGATCATAACAGAAAAAGGAAAATATATATATATATATTTAAATAAAAAATTTAATATGCATTTTTTACCTCCGGCTTGGTTTATCTTCTTCCAAAAATGTAGGTAACATTTGATTATTATATATATTCAATTGGCACTACGGTTTTCTAAGCATCATCATCACTTTCATATCGGTGCGTATACTTTTATTTAATGTATTTGGTATTTAATAATATTTTGTCGAAAATTGTTAATTTAAATTGTTTTTAGATAAAATAAAGCAGAAGCAGATAACAAATATCTAATTTTTGTAGGTTTTTATTAATATTAGAGACAAAACTTTAAAATGTATAATATATATGTTTTTTTACTCGTATCGCAGCCGCCCCACATAGTGTAAGAAATTTTTTATGCAAATAACGAAACATAAAATATTCATTGTATATTTTAATAATTTACCCATCATTTTTGCAAATTTTTTTTTTTTAAAGAAACGTATATGGTGTCATCAGCCGTCACCAACGTGTTAAACATATTTTCTGACAATGGAAAATGTTGTAAAAAGAAAAGTTGGAAACTTAATTATTAAATGATTGACGCTATAACGACCGGTCGGAAAGTAAACAGACACATTTTTTTCTATATATATATATATATTGAAAATGTATGTACACAATCCATTTTAATTCTGAATATATTTCACACAAAAAAATCGGGTTACATATAAAAATATGGAATTTTCGTTTACAATTTTTAGTGTTTTAATTTATCGTATTGAAGTTTTTTTTTTAATTCGGATGTAGTATTTTATTAAATATATATGTCACAACATCAAAATTTAATTTAACATTAATTCGATAAAGTTTAGAGAACAAAAAAATTAAATTTGTTATTTGCAACAACGATTTACATTAAAATTACATTATTTATGATATGTTACTAGACATTCAGGTGCATTATAATGTGTGTGTTGTTGACATATCCATTATATGTATTATCGTATATCTATATAAATCTATACTCTATAGTAATCAATTTAGCTCTAAAGATCGCCTTCTCGTATATATATAGTATGCGTGGTTCAACAATTTCAATTTATAGTGCTATATATGAAAAATTATTTTTTATTATCAATTATTGTCTTTAACAATATGCACATACGCAGATTCAATACATTCAAAATAAGAATTATTTTGTCTATTTATTTTTCAACATGGGCTTTTTATTAACGTAAAATTTTAAATAGTGAAAATTATATTCAAATAAACATATTTTACTCATCATAAGCAGCACACAAGTAGACACATTCCTTATGTTAATATATGCTCCTGTATATTATTATGAATATCATCTTTAAATAATTCTATATAACATAATTTAAATGTGCATATATACGAATATATGGTAACTCTTTATATAATAATAGCTAAATTAACACATATTTCAGTCGAAAATCGGTAGGGAAAATGTAAGAAAAGTTATAAAATAATATATTTTCAACTATATTTTTGATATGAAAATTTAACTCAAAACGTAGTATTTATTTTCATATTTTATATTAATTTAATGTGACGTGCGATTAAATTGTATTAATTGCAATATTTGCTTATATCGCGTGTATCGCTTGTAATAGATATACAAATTTTCGGTGCATATATTTTTAGAAATTATTTTTATTTTTAGAACTTAGAGAATTTTAATTTAATGCCCCCCAAACATTTTTTAATTTCATTTCATTTTTATTATTTATTAAACTATCATAATATGTTTTAATAATTATTATGATTTTATATTTTTATTCTGTTTACGAAATGTTAAAATGTCCAACCTATGTCATGTCAAAAATTAACAGACGAATATTGTATATATATAAGAACGAAACACATATAATAAATTTAAATGAATGTTAAAGAAAACCGTCTCATCATCCGAATAGTTTGTAATCTTTTTGTTTTTAGTATACCTATACATACGTTTGAACAACTTTCGGTGCAGAAATTATATAATATTTAAAATAAATTTGTATGAGTAAGCAAATTGTTTATTATATAGAGTTGATGAGTTTAATTTTAGGTGAAACTTATATATGCCAAAATATTCACCATCCTACAAACTAGTCCTTTTAATTTTTATCTATATATCTACATATAATACATTGAATTTTAATTTAATTAAATTAGTTTTAATTTTATTAAACTTGCGCTTGAGTGGAAACAATATTATTATTGTACAATATATAAACAAATTTTGTAAAATTTTCTTCCTTATATCAAATTTAATTATAATATATATTGTATACGTATATATATTTACATCAATACTTTAACAACCCTTTATCTACAATATTAATATATTAATACGATATAATTTATAATTTTAAAAATCATATAATAATAATAATAAAAAAAAAAAAAAAAACAGCCTCTATGAAAACTTGTTAATGCTTAAATAAAATACAATGTCATTATTATAAAATAATATATAATCTTTTATATATAATGCATATGTCTGTGTCGAATAAGAACATTATTATAATTATAATTATATTTTAAATATCAATTTTCATATTATATAATACCTACTATGTATACATTATTATTTATATTAAAAAAACGTTATTTAAAATGTATATTATAGGAAATGCTTAACATGAACATTTATATATGCGTACAAAAATGAAAAAGTATTTCATTACAAAATAGATAAATATTCATATTACATTTTTAAAGGTATACAGAGGTATGTATCGAACAACATTTCATATATATATATATTATATAATATGATAATATATAATTATATATATATTAATAATATATATAAATCAACTTCTAATTTATATGAAATTAGCAAAATATATATATAATACCATACACACTCTAACCCCAATATATACAAAAGTAATCAACAGATCAAATGAATTAGTTTTTAGGGTATGTTGAAATTCAGGGATATATATTATAATTTATATAAATATATACATATATACTAATACAAACGTATAAATATATATTATATATTGTATATATACATTATATAATATGGAATACATTTCATTATATACATATAATATATATTGGATGGTATGAAAAGTTTCCATATTTCTTGTAATGTGCATTGTGCATCAGCTAATACATGGCGTTATTCGTATGTTTACAGCACACAAAATTGATTCGTTCGATTTTCGTTACGAAAATTTTTATGGCAAATAACATCGTCCCTTTTGATTGACCTTTTACAATGATTGATTCTGATCTCTATACCGTTAACAATCAATCACATTGAGGCAAACAATTAAAATAAATCATTGGTGGAATGAAGCAAGACCATACAATAATTTGATGACTCACCGGACACAATTGAAGAGAGCATCACTGAGAAGTTTTATTACTATCACCGTGTATATTCTAGAGTTTAGACTATGCATCGTCCGATTACCATATGTTCCGGTCTTTATACAGAACTTTCCTGAACCGATGTAATATTGACTTCATGTGAAAATTACTTGTAGCAATTTTTTACTCAACAAGTGCGACAGAGAATTATGTATTTATCAGAAAACCTTCAAAAAATTAAAATGCATAAATATGTTAAATAAAGTTAATTGAAAATTAAAATGGAAAATGTGAAAATTTGGTGAACTTTTTAGACTATCCAATTTAATAATATATAATAATAAGTATACAGAGTAGATGTATGACATACATTTTATCTATATTTAATTATAAAAATCGAGATATAAAGCAGAAGATGGAATGGTTGGTAAGATGTTTAAAATATAATTTGTAAAAAATAAATAAATAAATTTACTCTTACATTTCACATGTGCTAAATAGCACAAAGGTCGCGCAAAGTATCTATATTTTTAATATTATCGTAAGCGTTTATTATTTTATAAGCAAAGATAAAAGAATAAAGATCACTTCTTTGATCACATTCCATATATAAATTTTTTTGATTTCTAATATTGTTTGAGATCCATCCGTATTCATTTTGAAATTGATATCGGCTCATATTAATTATGCAATAATCATTTAATTAGTATATTTCGCTTTTGTATGTTTGCTTCGTATATCCTGCCATTTCAGAATTTTTAAATTGAAGTACAATTTGGAATCTATAAAAATTACAATTACAATTAATTATTTATTGCCATTGGACCAGTCCACTATGTATGATTTATGAGGGTTGTTATTTAATATAAAAATACTCGTAGACAATTTTTATCATCTATTCCCAATATTATACAGTGTGAACATAAAAATGTCCTTCGTATTTATTTATCATATTTTTAATGGTTTCTATTCTATAGTAAACTGTTTTACACTATTTTTTTTTTTGCTTCTCTTAATAGGAGGCGCGGCAAGCGATCGTTAGTTTCCTTCATAATTTTCTAAAGGCTATTGAAATTTTTCTGTCAAATTGATATTTTCATTTTTCGAAATAATTATATTATATCATTTTCATATGCTCCAATTATTCCCAGTCTACCGTTTGTATAAAATACATATATTTATTTCTACCTTTGTTTATATTAAATATGTACATGTTATACGTATATATAGTAACATTACTAATATATAATATACGTTTGTTGGCTATAACAAGAAAATGTTATAACTTATGTGTACAAACGAGTATATGTATCAAATACAAACAAATAATATAAATAGAATATGTTATGTGCTTTTTTAGTTATATATTATAGGTATAATATTTCCAGTTACTGTTTATATTATATATTATACCTAACCGAAAATATAAGGAATTTACAAATGAGAAATAATTTCCATTAATATTTATATATATATATATATATATATTCTATATATTGTTATCTACATATATATATTATATCTGCATAAATATGTATATAGTTAATTATATGTATATGAAATAATTAAAGAAAGAAAATTGTTATATTATACCAAAGCTCAGATTATATATTTAATATAATATATGACGATACAACCTACGCATAAAATACATAATTAACATATAACATATAAGGAGTCTATTATTTATCACATATGATCATAGTATTGGATAATTGTATAACTTCGTGTCCGATTTTTATAGATGGCAGAAACTTCACCTTGCACTGTCGTAATGGTTTGATAGATTTCAGAATGGTGATGTTATAATTTTAATGATCAACCATACCATGGTAAAAATAATAATAATAGAATGCTCTGCGCGGTAGAAAATAATCCATACATAAAAACTGCAGAGAATTCTGAGAGCTTAAACATTGATAATTTAACCGTATTTCGTCATTTAAGGACACTATATATACATACAACAAATATTGATGTTAGTCTTCCAATCGATCACGAAGTTATGCTATCACCCAAATATTCAGTGGATATAGACATAGATATAATAAATTGCTGTAAATATTTTAGGGTATAGGTGAATCAATTCATACAAATTAAATATATGTACTATGAATGACATGTTTAAGAAAAACTTTGAATGTACGTGTGCTTGGGATTCCATTTTCAGTATTTCTATATATATACAATTATTATATTTGTTATTATTCATATGCACATCTCATATAAATGCACGCAACCACGCCAATTGTGCCTACGCAGATATTAGTTATTTGTGTTAGCTTTTGGCGTTATTGCGTAAAATGACACTTTTAAACTAACTTTTAAACTATACAATAATTCGCACATCAATTTGAAAATATCAGCAATAATTTAGGCGACGTTTTTAGTTTTTAAAACAAATTTAATTTTGATTGTTGTAATGCGTTTGATTGGATTTGAGCTGAGTTTTCGTTCAATAATGTTTACAATTCATTGACATGCCGTTTGCCGTCTTTCATATTCTATAAATTTCACCAAAAAGTAACTAATATATTAAGGATATATAGGAATTAACCGAAGTATGTAACCTTTACTTACATGAATGTATAAAGAAAAATAAAAGGTTAAGGATTAACAAACAAAATTATGACTATATATATGCAAAAGATAAAAATATACATAACCATGAGATTTAAATTTCAAATCATTTCCTTAATATACACATTTATTTCATAAAGGTGTTGTACAACGATACATTATATACGAAGTTTTTACCGCAACGTATACGCCACCCATCGTATAAGCATTATTTACATATATCATATCATATGTAAGGTGAATATTATTCCCAGGCAATGATTATTTCATGTTATAATATATGTATGTATGTGTATGCTAGAATTGTTTTATTTCTTATGATGCTAAAATATAATACATATACAACACATGTTCTTATACTAATTAGCTATAAATAATACAGTTGTTCCTTGAAATATGCGGTAGTTGAATTATTCGATCATCATTCCCATGTCATACTCTGATTGAATTATATGCGATGTGGTTTTGGTTTAATATTTACTGATGAAAAAATGAATATCTTTATGCAACCGCCGAAAAGATAGAATCATAAAATAGACAACATTTGAAAATCTGGACTATTTGATCATTTCTCATCGAATTTTAATCAAATTTTATTTGTAAGTTGAATGTGCAATGATAATTTTAAAAAAATAGAAACAATGTATTAATTAATTTAATTTTGTTAAAATGCAATAGTTTATAACATTCGTTGCTTGTTGGTCTATAATATCGAATAATATTATTTAATCAGTGAAAACATTTTCCATTCATCTCAAATGAAATTATCATTAGATTTTTAGAATCTCATTTAGTAATCTATACTGCTAGCTCTTGATTTAATAATATAGATAATGGTTTGAAACTATAAAATACAATCTTTAAAATGACTTTTATTTTATGCTTCTATAAATCGCATAGCTGGTTCTATATATAACTACTGCTTATTTTAAGGGATACCCATATATATATGTATATTATAAACGTTACCGTATAGTATAACAGCGAACTATATTATATGAATAATTTACATACGATTCATATATTATCGATTTTATAAAATTTTATACATTTATTACTGGGTATTACATTTAAAGGTATTATACACTAATTGACTATACAATGGTGTGTGTATACAATATTTATAAAAATAAGAATATACACGAGTATATTTTATATTACAATAATATCTTTTTAATGGTTCGTTTAATATTTATTTATGCATAGTAAAATAGTATATATAATTTCATATATGGGGTCTTTTCAATTATATTTATTTGTAAATTTTATTTCATTCATTTGCCACTTTTATATAGTAATAGTAAACTAATATTAATATAGATCGTTTAACTTTGGGTTAAATTATATGATATTAAGAGAATATATTCGCAACCATTCTTCTCCTATGAATACTGTGTTATAAGATACCGAAATCATGTTTGCCAAATTCTTCGTTAATTCTAATTGCATGGATAAATGTATTAAAATTGATGTCGCATGTTACCGTACTAATTTACAAGTATCAAAGTTGTGTATCCAAAACCAATCGTGAGAAAATTATAAGTGGGTCAACATTTGTATATTCTAAATTACTTTTATTTATAATTTGCAAAAAATTGTTTTGGCAATAAAATTTTGATCATTTTAAGCATAAAAATTTAGTGTACATTAAATTATTAAATCTGTACTGTTCTTTCATCAAATTCTTAAGTTCAGGAAAATCATAGCTATTATTTTAATGGAAAAATTATATATGGTGGCAACATCATAAGAAAGGCAATTGGTGTCATAACATATTATATAGATAAATATATATACTCAGAATTTATCTAAGGGTTTGAAATTAGTTGAAGTATATACGACCGTTTTGTTGGACGTCCAATTTTTATATTTTTATTTAATGATATATTATTGTAAAACAAAAAAAAAAAACTTAAGTATAATATTTAAATTAAAAAATGATTATATATAAAATTATAAATATCAAATTAAAATCTATATATTTATTGGCCCCCACCACCTCGCCGCTAAAAATAAATATAATTATTTAATACACAGAAAATCCATTAAATATTTTACGACACACCATTGGATTTGTTCCACTTAATCGATATAACATATTTATATATAGAACTAAAATTAACAATATACATAATATTTCTATAACAAACTTATAATATAAGTGCTATATATATAAGAGTCAGCGGGCGTCTTTAAAAGGAACGAAATTGTTACATCTGGATTAAGAACATATATTATACACCGCACCTATATATTTCTGAATGATTTAGTGATACAACAGGTCTTTAAAATTTAACATTTGCCGTATAAATATTACGTTCATATTATGTGTAAGGATCAAATAAATTAGTTTAAATTCACTCGCCATATTGTATTCCTCAGAAATTTTTTCAGCAAGATCACCATGATATCTATCATCACCACCATCATTACCACATATCATATAATTTATATATTGTATATATATATATATATATATCTAAAAAGTATAATATCTATGGATTGACATTTTATCATGAAAACTATGAACTATTTTATTACAATAATCCCAACTCATAGCTTATGTATTTCTTTATAAATAAAATTTATAAAATATTTTCTTTTGAAACACACTAAAACAAAATGATAATAAAAATTTAATATTTATCATAATATTTCTAGTATATATTATATATATTTTATTAAAATTTATTCATATAAAATCAGTGCAGGTATTATTTTTACATTATTATTACAATTATTATGTATATGATGCATTCCTTTTAACATTTTCATATCCATATATGCAATATATAATATCCATCAAAAAGGAATTATTCTTTATTACATTCTTTCGTTCACAATCTTGACATACTTGAAATCTTCTAAAAAAAAAAAAAAAATAAATAAATAAATAAATAAAATATTTATAGATAGATATTAAAATAACATATATATGTTTTATATGTTTATTAGATTTATGCAATATATTCTGAGAATATATTATTATTTTTCCTATATATATATATATATATATATGTACATTAAGTTTTTCCAGCAAGGTTATTTATATATATTATATAAAAAAAAGAGTTACATACAGTACAAATTCAAAAGCTCAACTAAAAAACATAATGACATTATATGTACATATATACAACTGAATAGTTTGAATATTGTCTTTGAACTAACAGTTACCTATTTAATATTATTTTTTTTTTAATTCCATATAATGTATTTTACTAAAAGTCTTTGAAGGTTTTTCTCCATCATACATATATTATTATTATTATTCTGTTAAACTGTGATTTCCACATATTATATACAGAACATTTTCATTTATATATATGTGTAAGTAATTTAGATATATTCTATATATATACCATAAATATATATAAGGTTATGTTCATATATATGAATAAAATAATAGAAAATTGAGTAGGGAAAATTCGGAATATATAAGTGTAAAAGTGGGGAAAATTTTTCTTTTATATACAATACAATTTTGTATGCGTATTTCATTCTCAATGTATACGTACAGTACCTAACCTATGTATATATACATATTATAAATATTATATTACACCAAACTATATATACAATCGAGTATATAAATATATATTTAGAAGTATATAAAAATAAAGGAAAAACAGTGTTATTTTATATATACCTATACTATTTGTTGCTTTCAGCTACAGGTGGTCTATAAATTAATAACTTTTCTATTTCTATATAGATACATATACACTTATACAATACGACACGAGTATATAAATATAGGAAAAAATATTATACATTTGGAAAAATGAAAACGAAAATAATTAAATAATATTTATTATGGCAAAGTTTATATTTTTCTGTTACTATTGTTTTTTTGTGCAATATTTATATAGATTCACATATAAAATTAAAACGATTGATATTTGAAAATATTATTGAAATGCAGACAATGAAATATTGTTTTTAGAAAGTTTGTACAATAAAAATAAGATTTTTTCTTTTATTAATTACATATGAAGTTGTTTTTTTTTTAATGATTATACGTTTTACATGTAACATACATAAAATAAACTTTTAACACAATGAAATAATTAGTATGATATAGTTAGTTAGTTATAGTAATTAAAATAATTAAATAATAAAAATAAAAACTTTTATGTTCAGAAAATATTTCAATATTTATACTTAACTTATACATTAATATATATATTTATACAAAAACTTTTTATATACAAACTTTATGCAAATAATCTTCGGCACTGCGTTTTCAACATATTTTTACAGATATTCTAACCCACTTCTATATTACATTTAACATTAAAATTTCAGTTTTATGTATATCGGCTGTCTTCCACCAAGCCAGTTGTATATATATATAAAACTATTATTTATTTCCATTTAGTCTAGTTGTGGCATAACACCACGCGGGTCAATCAAAACGAGCATAGTTTTGATACTAATCGTAATTCCTATACATGATTTATGTTCTGTATATATAGCCAAAATCAAACAACATATGTAGAAACATAAAATAAAACATATATTAATATCATATATACACGTCAGTCATAGCTTCAGATTCGAGACTACATAAATACGTGTATTCGCCTAAATTTCATATACAAATTTTATAAAACTTGATACCTTTGTAATCATATAATAATAATTATTTGCGATATATAGTTAGAAGTCATATATTACTCCAAGTGGAGCTGTTTGTCACCTAATAAACGTTTCATTACAGCCAAATTGGTAAATTACTCCGCATGGGAGTATATAACAATTTACCAATTATACTTAACGAAAGATGTATGTTTTCAAAATTCTATTATTTTTATATGGGTGATTAGCCCATAGTGATGTGTGTGTGTAGACATTGTTAATCTTTGAGTAGCGGCCAACACCATATTTTCAAAGATATTCGTTTTACCTTTTATTCCATAAACGAACAAATGGTTACCCAGCAGAAAAATTTCAGTATTAAAAGAAATACCGAAAATTTTCCTATGAAAAATGGCGGAATTGAACCAGCAATATTTCATGATTTATAATGTATATTTCGACGCTATACCACTGCGCTACTGAGTGTTTAGCGATATATATATATATATTAATTTTATTTTAAATGTATCTATTGTATTTTCAATTTTTAGTAGTGTGTGGTAGTAAACTAAATTATGAAAAAAAATTGGTCGTTCACCTAAATTTATTGTCTTTTTTTAATTATACGGACCATATAGTTTTAAAACGAATTTCTATTGTTGCTAATAGAATTTAATCAATTTCCAACCTTGCATAGAAGATATATATGTTTAAAATCACTTTATGCGTTCAAAAGATTTGATCAATTTTCCATTTTGATGTCAGTGAAATATTTAGGCGTTCGTTGCTTTATACAGTATCAAAAAATTTCTTTGAATTTTTAATGACATCGAATGGGAAATCGATCATATCTTTTGAACGCCGCATGAAGAGATTTAAAAAATCTGTTTAAACTATGGATGATTATAGTTGATTTTCTGGAAAATTTAGTTCGATGAACTTCGAATTTTTTTTTTACCATAATTTAGTCTACCATAATTTAGTCAACGCAACTACGGGAAAAAAATAGTGATAACGAAAACTGAATGCTATTTCTCATGATTTGCTATACTATATCTATTATAATATATAGGATAAAATTTATAAAGCTTATATCTGCGTCTAATTCCAATGAAAATATACGTAAACATAGAATAGATATCGAACATATTACACGAATCCTATCCATTCCATTGACTGGAATAAGTGAAAATGCTTGTTGTCGCATAGTTCTGGTTTAAGAGAAACATTTTTTCTGTCAATATCTATTTTATAGCATTGAAACAGATCTGCGTTCATTCATATTATAGGTCAACTATTCTGAAAGTATATACAAGTACAACATGACTTAAGGTACTCTTATACTGCATGACAATCTGCCATAGATATGATAAAATTAATTCAATGGCGAATTGTTTACACTTGTAGTTGCCATAACTTATCACAGTAGCAACAGCACCATCAATCATTTTATTTATTTAATTCTACAATTATTGTAAAAGATAACAAATATTATATATTTTTAATTTCTAAATTGCCATATAGAAAATTTATTTCGAACACATTAAATATTTTGTGACATTCTTTTTCAGTACTATTGTCTATATGTTGACGATAAACACTATTAAGTTAATTAAACAAGTTATTAAGTCTATATTATTCTGGCTGCAAAGACCGCATGAACAATCACATTTTTTATTATTAGGTTTTCAATTATTCTGTTGTTTAATTTGATTGCGCAAATTATTCAAATGTTAAAGTTTCTTTTGAGTAATATGCTACACTTATCTTATGTGACACATTATTTCATATGTGTGGTTTATCTCGCTGTACTAAAATATAATTCTTCCAAAATTTATGTTTGTATACTAATACATCCATTAAATGTTTGCCTCCAAATCGTATAGTTCTCAAATTTTTTATTTATATAAAACAATAAAACTGTGCTACTAAATATTATCTCGCTGTGTGTTTATGACTATATCCTCGTATATTTTCATTCAAAGATTGTTTCTATATTGTATTATATATAAATATAACTATGAATTACTTATAAATATTAATGCTTTATCCAATAAATTTATTACTTATACTATAATTTTTAATTTATGTAACCATATATTGTATATAGGTGTATCCATCCATATTCCTAAGTCTTTTATATATACACATATATAAATATACACACCTATATTAATAATAATATAACACGTGCTTTTAAAAACCACTTACCCTAAAAAGATTACAATTATTTCGTTTTGGTCATGACAACATCAGGAATGTTCAATTTATATTTTGGTTCCTTAAAATAAATTTTTTCCCCAGTAAGATATAATAGAAATTATAAATATCATAAGATTTAAAATCTTCAAACATTTGCTTATATACGCAGAATATTTACAAACACCTTTTGAAATCTGATTAAAATTCAGCTTATGAATATAGAGTAGAAAATCTGTAAAATTAAAATGTATTTATTAGCTGCATTGTATTTTTTTTTTACTTATTTATACTTTATGGATTAATAATATATTATATATAAATACAATATACGAGGTCGGATCTATATATTGAAGGCAATATACATAGTCGATACATTTTTCACAACGGTATACCATTATCTTTTAATCCTTTCGGAATAATAGCATCTGTTGAGCACTGCAAAATAGGTGTTTGTTGTGTCGATAACTTCGCCATTTGATGCAAATCTCTATATATATTTCCAGCTAAAAGAATTTCATAACACAATTCACCTATATCAATGTCAACTACATATCATCACATTTTCAATCTGCTATAATTTCTGGCGTTATCAACTCATTTGGTCGATCTGGTGATCGTATAATTTTTGGAATTGTCTATGACCACAACATAATTCAGTAAACTTATACTTATGAGTTCGGATACCACTTATCAAGCTTTGTTTTTGTTTGTGTAATGGTTTTTTTTTTTACACAAAAAATAATGTTTAATTCTATTTAACAAATAAAACAAAAGTTTTTTTTGCTTTACAATAAAAGTAAAATTAATTGACCCATTTGTCTAAAATTGTCTATGCAACATTTTAAGGAATGTTTGATATGAAAAATATTATCGCTTTGGTGATAACAGCGTTAGTTGTTAGACTTTTTTTTACCTTCAAAATAGATCCGGCCACTTATTATACATGTTATATTTTAACATTACATATATTAATTGTTATTGTATATTAAATAAAAACTATAATAGAAAATAAATTAATTAAAAGAATTTGAAAATTTTAGGTTTGGTTAGTTAATTCTAAGCTGATGTGGTGACATATGGTGCAATGTTAATTTTAGCAAATACACATATCAAGTATTAACCATCTCGGATCGGACAGTATAAACGGCAACGACTCAAGCAACGAAAAAAGTACAATGATTTAAAACTTGCATCATGGTTTGGATAGATGCAGTGAACCGTGATATGAAGATGCTTAAAATTCGGGATTGGAAGACGTTGACTGCGGATATGCCAGATTGGAGAATCATGTTGAAGAAGGCTAAAACCGCACCTGGTTTTTAATGCCATAGAGTAAGTAAGTAAGTAATATAACCCATAATTCTTATTATTTTACCATTTTTACAATATATATATATATTTATACTATACGTGCACCACACACCAAAAATACACAAATTTAAAGATAAATTTAATCAATAATTGTGTGTAACGTATTATACACGTTATATTTTAACATTACATATATTAATTGTTATTGAATTTGAAAATTTTAGGTTTGGTTAGTTAATTCTGAGATGATATGGTGACATATGGTGCAATATTAATTTTAACAAATACACACATATCTAATGTAAACTATGTCGGATTGGACAGTATAAACAGCAACGATTCAAGCAACGAAAAAAAGACAATGATTTAAAACTTGCATCATAGTTTGTTTAGATGCAGTGAACCGTGATATGAAGATGCTTAAAATTCGGGATTGGAAGACGTTGACTGCAGATATGTCAGATTGAAGAAGCGTATTGGAAAAAGATAAAACCGCACTTGGATTTTAATGCCATGGAATAAGTTAGTTAGTAATATAAACCATAATTCTTATTATTTTACCATTTATATATATATTTATACTATACGTGCACCACACAACACCAAAAATACACAAGTTTAAAGATAAATTTAATCAATAATTGTGTGTAACTAAAATATCTCAACCCAACCCATTTCTTTCTTATATACATATGATATGTATATGAGGCTTTTGTTTGTGCTTCAGTAAATTCTCTTTGAACCGAATAAATGTTTATTTATATAAAATTCGTATATAAAATAATATTATAACTTGTGTATATTGTGTTTTATTTATTGGATGGTATAATAAGTTTACGCCGCGAAATTTGCGTAAAACTCACACGATATGCATTTTCTATATAACTTTAAATAGAGTTCACTAAAACCATATTGATCAATTAATTTTTGACATTTTTCTGGTAAAACCATAATTCCGTCATTGATAAATTTCTGTGGTGTCGGTAGCGAAAAGTCGTGATATCTTGTGCACAGTCATCAAAGAATTTTCATCGTCAAAATCATGGGAAATTTTTTAGTCCATCCAATAAAATGTATCTATCTAACCATACATATGTCTATATACAAGTATTACCAGACAAATTTCAAAAAAGGATTAAAATTTTGTCATAATATATAAATATAAATATGCATATTATTATACATATTTTATTTATATACCCAATATTATATGTACAATGTGAAATGGGTGTACAAATATGACTTTGTCATTTGATTTAGTAAATAATCATATTTTGGAGGAAGATCTTGTTTCATTGATCGCGACCCAATTGAATGAACTCTTACTGGAAACGATCACCTGGTTTATGCTTTTATTCGGTTTCGTAGGAACTTCAGCAGTTTATAGTACATCACATCATAATTTTTAATCCGATCTTTGCAAATTTGATTCAATCGAGCATGTTTCTCCTAAATGCTGGCACAAATCTTTATAACACATTGAAAAAAAGAAAAATTGTTTACACTTCAAGCAAATGTTATATACCGACTGGATCCACTATGTGTTGACCACTCATATAATAAAATACATAATGGAATTTAGTAAACATTTAGCTATCTTTCGATTATGACAGATCAATTTGTGAATTCTTATATGTAAGCTAATTTACCGGACTGTAACTAGTGTTTGTTAGATGCAAAAAATTCCACTTAAATTAGCATTATTTGATGATTGTAGCAATCAATTGGATGAATACAGTGATACTGGCGGCACATATATCTAATATACTAACAATAACATATATAATTGAAATAAATAGGATGGGGTCATATTTGAACATCCAATATCTTTAATATATATTACATGTGTATATGAATATGTGTACTCTCTATGCATATAAATAAATATTAGGGCTACTGGATATATTCCTATGATATGTATAAATTCATTTTTTTTATCATTTTAGGAAACCGCATTGCAATGATATAAATATGAACACAAACACTTTGGTTGCAATATGATAATATGGTATATAAAATACACTATATTGTTTTAATAAGAACTTAAGTCGCATCGCAACTGACTACGCTATTCGAAGTTTCAACCATATCACCGTATTGTTTGATTAAAAAAATTTATATTACATTGACTATTATAAAACCGACCCACTCTAAAATTACATACTATAAATTTTTATTTAAATTGAATCAGAAATGGTAAAATTTATAGGTTTTGTAGAATCTATCAGTTTGTACGAACTTTTATTATTTCTTGTATGTAGGAACTTCACGTAAATCAGATCATCTGACTAACCAACTTAGAGGTCGTACTCGATACACATACAATACATGTGGAAACATATAAAAGCTTGTTTTACTCAATGTTTTAATTGAAAATGCTCTACTAATATAATGAATGTTTTTTACGTGTAGCCCTCAAATTTGCAATTTAAAAAGTACCCATGATATAGCTGATGTATATACCAAACACAAATTTGTTTATACTATGTGATAATGTATTTTATTATTAATTAAAATTTTGTTAAAATAGTATTATTTTAAAATGAGAATAAACTTAATATGTTTATATGTAATTTAAGACAGAGTATGGTCACCTCCCAAATAAATATTGCGTTTCTTTTATATTACATTTTCCAATATATATAATAATATTTATATTAACTAAACACAATAATATGGCTATATGCATATTGACTATATACATATGTAGTGTATTCGTTTCATCCGCATCTGTACGATAAATTAAATAGAGAACCTAATTTTTTTTGCGTTTTTTTTATTTATTCGTTTTATGATTGCCCACAGCTCAATACCGTAGGTTCATATTGGTTTCAATATTACTTTGTAATGCAAGATTTTGTTTTCCAAAATTAATTATACGATTGACCAGTACATTTCATTGAGTTTTAACATCAGATGCCATGTTGGTGCCATAATGTTGGCACACTTAATGAGAAAATTGCAGTGTTATCTGCAAACGTAGCTATCATTATGTTGTCTTGAGTTGGTAGATCGTGAGCCCACACAGTTCACATTTTGAAAATTGTGAAAAATAAAATATAGACAATCTGAGAAATTCTATTTATTTTTCATATATTATTTGTTATTTATTTTATATTTAAAAAATTTAAATGTTTTTTTAATTTTAAACAATTTTATCAATTTGACCAATCTAATGGTTTTTTTATTTTTTATTTTATTTTATTTTATTGAATTTGATAGGTTTTCTATTTTGCTTTTATTTTATTTTAATTTATGAATATGATAGGTTTGGTCATTTTTGATTTTTATTTCAGAACGCATTTTACTAGTTTTATTTGATTGTCATCAATGAGTAGACGTTTGTTTTATTTTTATTTTTGAGATTTTAACATCAATAAATTTAATTTATTATTATCATTACCAGTCAACGCAGTCAACACTCAACACTTATCAAGTACAAATCAAGTCAAGAAAAAAATATTCCGGTCGAAGCAGAAGAAAATGGGCAATATTGTAAGTATAAATTTCAATTAATTGAAAAAATGTTATTAATATTATATTTTTGTAAAGCATTATATGAATAAGTGAAAAAACATAAATTCTTATAATATTTAATAGACTGGTAATACAATACCAATATTAGAGATGAATTCTGTGAAAAAATTTGTTAACCTAAAAAATATGGATGCTTTGATATGCCACAGGCGTTTAGTGGATTGCCAAAGATTTCTCACAAAACAAAAACTGAATTATTACAACGTACAAATAATACAACAAATACAATATTTTAGTACTGTATAAAATTGTAAGTATAATTTATAAAATTTCCCAAAAAACAAAACATCTTTTAGTTTAATCATTGATGTATAATTGATTTTATATTCGGCTTGTACTTCAAATGAATGTCAATCATTATCATTATCATCATTTCCAACATCAGAAATTATTTTAAAATACGACTGCTTTAATAAATTAATTAGTAAATCGTTTTTTAGTTCATTTATTGATTAAAAATCATCTAAAATGAATTTTATCCATTTAATAATAAAGCATACTTCAATCCAAATGCTTGATGTCTGCCAATTACAAAATACATTAAATTTCATAAAAATTTCTTCATGTACATTCGTTGAAATTGTTTAACCAATATTTGCATCATTATATTTGTGTCATTATTGTCATCTGCTAATGATTTATAATTGTGAATGTCAATTTGCTTACAGAATATGAATGATAATATGAACATTTTTAATATTCACAGAAGTATTTTGGTGTGATTTTAAAATCATTCTAGAAATTTGAATCAATATACCAAATTTGATAGAAATTTGATGAGATATAACTAAGTTTCCAAAATCTGTTTCAGAAACTTGTACTAGGTATCGTTTTGTAGGAACATTATAAAAATTAATCATATATTCCAAGTCGCAAGATATATATAAAATTTGGATGACAATTTACAAAATTACAATTATGCAAGCAAATATTCAAGAAAATCCAGATTCTGCTGATCACAGTATATTCAGATATTGTAAATTTTACATCGGAAGAGGGAATTTCATCTAGCGAATTGCTCAGAAAAGTTTCATATCAAATATGTATCTGAGATAAGGTCACTATAAAATAAGAACTCGTCAATATATGCTATATCTACTGATAATCTTTATTCTATTGTGTTAGACAGAATGTAGTGGGTTAACTTACTGTCTGAACTATTTGTTTATTTATCATAATGTTATATATTTAAAGTTATATGTAAATGATAATTTTATATCTTAATTAAAGGTACAAAGATGTTGGAATTATTGAAGAAGAATCTGTTGTTAGTGATAATGTTTATATACATATCATTATCAGCTTTAAATACCAAACTGGTGAGAATTGACTATTAATAAATTGTGATCCAAATTTCACATTATCAAACATCATCAATTTCAATAGTATCCAATAACAATAATTATAATAAATGCCAGAACCGAAGTACAACAAATTATGTCATCACATTTATAAACAAAATTATGATGTTAAACTATTTATTTCGATATCAGCGCAACATTATTGGTTACATTCATGTATGTTTTATTTAAAATAATTATATATAATAACTGTGTAAATCAGATTTATTTAAAATAATTTCTATCTATTAAGTTGCAATTGCATATGGTCATATTTTGTACCAGATACTATATTACCGCGCAAACAACCAACTATTAAGTTAGATATAGATGACATTTTATATTATTTCGCACTTCAGCAGTTGTGTCACCAATAAAACAATATAACAAATGAAATTACAATTGCAACCAATTGAATTTATATTTAATTCTCACACACATCATCTTCAATTACAATATTTTCATCACAAATTCAACAAAGATAATACTTTTATCAGAACCAAAGGTAAAATCCCATAAATTTTGTATTAATTCCATATTTATATTTAATTATTATATATATTTCAGATTACAACTTTATGAATGTATATGTATATTGTTGAAGACTTAAAAAACAATATTATAAGATATTTACATCAATTGTAATACACAATCAATATATGAGACATTCAGGCGTGATGTACATAAATAATAGAGGTGAGTGTCAGTTAATTAATTTTTATACAAGTCATCATTATATTATGAAACAATTGTTTGGCAACTGTCGAAAAATTAATATTTCTTTAAATATTTTATTATTATTTTAGAAGTGAATAGCCCATAGTAGTATTTTGTGAATAGGTAATATTTATTCTCTAACTAACGTCTAACGAATAGTAACTCAACAGAAAAATGTCAGTGCAATTATTGATAAATTTCTTATGTAAATTACGTGAATTATTACGCGGTTTTTTACTATTGAAAAACGTTGAGGGTTAATAAATACAGATAAAATTGAAATAGATTGACAATACCACACATGAAGATGTCAATCAATCGCAGCCCATCTCGAATCAGACCACTATTTACATCCCTTTTCGTCCTACCAATTGTTGCATGGGTTGGTTACTCAGTTATGCGCCAAGTCATCTCTCCATAATAGTTCATCTCATTTTAAGTCATAACTATCTAACATTGCAGTCGAGTTTGTAAATTAACGTAATGTAATGTAACGAAAATAAATTACTGATTTGTTTTTTAACATATTTTCTTGAAAATATTTCAGCTAATATTCAACAATTTGAAATTTTATGAGAATGTAACCAACGCAATAACAGTTGTTTTGTAGAATTTCTACAATTTACCATTATTATTGCAGTATATTAACAACTTATGGAATTTCACAACAAAATAACATCATTTTGATTTTATTTGGTTTTTTTTTTTTTTGTTTTGGTCGGATTCTCTAGGATAAACTTTTAGTATTTAACCAGTTTTATTTTTATTTATTCAATTAATGTATGAAGTACAAATATTATACGACAATTAAATTGTGCTACCGGCTATCAATTTATGGAAATAATGCTAGCATTGATCATTATATACCAGATTCATTTATACTATAACTTATATGTAAACTCGGAAACTACTGAACTATAAATATATATAATATAATATATATAAACAATTGTGATGGTATCTTTTCCTATTGCTGCCGAGTGGAGCTTTTTGTAGGGCGATTGTAATGATATACACCACAATATTGTACCTTGTCCTTTTATCTCTCTTCCACGTGGAGTGTCTGCACTATGCCGGCATTAGTACGCATAAAAAATGATTTTTTACTATTATCTAAATAAATAACACACTGCCTGCTAGTTTTATCTCATATTTAAGTCATTGAAGTATGTTCTATCGAAAGCACCCACTGTGTCCATGATAGTAGCCATAACTGTGTCCATATTGTTCATATTGTCTTTGTTGGCGCTTTGCGATTTAACGTCGCCTCTAAATTTTTCAGTTTGGTATGGAAAGATTTCTATTTGATCGGTTTGAAACAGAACGAACCCGTCTTAATGTAGTATCCCTTGTCCTGTGTCCTTTGCAGAAACCTTTCTTAGTGTGTCAGTGATATAATCCCTATCGCAAAATATATATATACACAAGGTATTTGTACCAATGCCTCCTCTTTATTATATCTATATTACATTTATAGTATGTGTGATTTTACATATAATAATATTAGTTAAAATAAAATTCTTATCGGACGTAATTTATCATTAATGATAAACCTAAATTATTTACAAGTTAATAATAAAATTTAAAAGTGGAATTACAAAGTTATTTTGCCCATCAAATAACATATTATATGATGGAAATAACGATGATAAATTCTGTTTTACAATTTATGGTGGAGCATATAAAATCAGTTCATTTACTTAAATCTTCATACATATGCGTTATTGTAGTACGAACCTTTTAGACAATCCTACATTATTCTACCAAATTGCTGGAAGAAGAGGTTAATTAAGAATTATATATTATTTAATTAAATATACAATTTAAGATTATATTAGGTACATTCTATTGAGTTGTATATTTTAATTTACATTTAATTTTATTTAATCCTTCGGGTGAACTTAATTATTTTGTTTAAATAATTGTAAATTAATGTTTTATTATTACATTTATCATTGCAGTAATATGACTAAACTATATCAACATCAACAACTTCCACAAGCAACACAACAACTTTACTATATACAATGTTTTTCATTTTACCCAGGAATCTATAGTTATTATTATGTTTAAGTTATATTTAAATTTAAGTTTTAATTTAAGTTTATAGTAAAGTTAATTTAAGTTTATTAAGACACAATTTACATTTTTATTATTTGATATATTGTAAACGCTAAATTTTCTGAGACAGATAGATATTCTACATAGCGCGAATGTTGAAAGTAGAAATTGTGCAGTTGCAATTACGCGCGGGGCATATATTATGTACTTATATTTTTCCATGGTTAATAGTTTTCAAGCGTTGTGGCCAAGGGCCGCGTTGTGTGTAATGCCTCCATTTATAATTTAATGATTGTAATAATCTGAAATATAATTTAATATATTCCGATCAGAAAAATATAGTTATCAAATGATTGAATTTTGGCAAAGTATGCGATGTTCCCATCATGGGACTCCCTTGTTCTAGTTGACTAAATTTGTTGTACATCGCATGGTTGTGCGAACCTTTGTTTAGATGTTATTCATTTTCACAGGAAGGAAAGTCTAACTTGACCCACTATAAAAAGGGATGGAACTTCCTGTGTGTGAAGATAAATTATAAATACTCTTTTAAAAATCTTTCCATTTTTATAACATATAATAACATTTATGATACGTAATCAAACGCAAAAGCTATTGTTTGATGATTTAGATTTTATGTGAAAATCATCACACAATAGATTTTGCTTTTTTTTTTATTAAATTATCGGTATAATTATTATTGTTTTAAAGTTATCTTAAAAAATTCCATCTCTTCAACGCACTGCTATTATATGGTTGTTGATTTTTAATTCTTATTGAAATGTTTAACACAATTGTAATTTTAATACATTCCAACTTGGAATTCCGGCTAATTTTTTCACTTTAATGGATACAGATGAAAAAATTAGATTGATAAAATAGTCAACATTATCCCATTTGCCACGCAACCCTGTCTGTTGCGCTTAATTATTATGATCTATTCGCGTCTTTTTACGTTTATCTCTAAGTCATTGCTGAACGATTTTACAAACATGCTCCGAATAAATAACACATTTGCATTTTCTATTTTTATAAATCGACTTTTGACACATTATAAATGACATATACTAAATTGCCTTCATTGGCATTCTATTTGCATACTGTATTATTCGGAATTCATATTTGAATCATGTTTAGCCCGCATTGGCATTGGTTTTGCGCGCAAACAAGTAAAGGTATAATTTAAAATATATTTACAATTACATGAGAGTGGTTTGTGTAAATATGTAAAGACAAACCACCTTCATGTAACATAATGTGTTTCATTCGAAGTAATCAATACTTAATATGCACTAATTAGGATTTTTAAATATCGTCAGCAAAGTATATATTGATTAATAATTGTCACTAACACAGTTTGTGTGGGTATAACAAGTAAACTATTAACTGTATTTTGCTAGTTCATTATTTTAATAGCATCTAAATAAAATTAGTTTTATATTGTTCTTTTCTTCCTAAGTTGAAAAATATAATGTTTTCTTTAAATTAATAAACACACACGCATCGTAAGAATAACTCAAAATCAATCGTATATTGTTTGATACACGGGTTGAATATTTAGTTTGACAATTATTTTGACTGTTCGAACGCTGGTATTTGCTATGTACAACGAGTGGATGTGCGTGGATGCATTTTTTTTTTTTAAAGAAAATGTTATTCTATTGTTTCAACTTCGAAATGTCGTGTAAGGGGAGTAGAAAGTCATCTAATATTTGTTCGAATTTCATTTTGGTAGTCTTAATGGTGGGTAGGATCTATTGAAAAAAGAAACACTAATTTTATGAATATGCTATTAATATAATGATGAAGTACAATACTTAAAACGGTCAGTTTTTAATTGTTTCATGTCATCAAATTAATAAATTACAAATTCAAAAATTATTTAATAATTAAAAAAAAAAAAAAACAAATAAAAATCTACATTTTCCTTGCACAATTGCATCATTTCATTTATAATTTTTCAGTCATTTAAATATTGGTGTATACTCTCAGGCATGTTCAATGATTTAGTTACTCACATCCTGCAAATTATTACATGAAAAGTTAACGTATATATAGCAGAAATTTACCTATTTCATGGTAATGGTACGGGGTGTTGTGGAGAATATCTATAATCTCTTAAAATTTAGAATTTTTTTTATAATGTGTCTTTTAAATATAAGTTATAAATATAAGTAATAAATTTATGTAATAAGTAATTAGTAATTAAGAAAAATAACTAATTTAATATGGTATTTAGTGAGTAATTTTATTTCGATGAAACTAATCCAGAAGCTTGTTATTTTTTTATTGAAATAATAAGCGTTCTGGATAGTTGAAACAAAATTTACCAATTATTTCCTCAATAATTTTATTGGTCTTCCCTCTATGTGTGTAGTCGGACAACCAATAAAAAGCTTGAGTTTATGATAGATTCGTGATCACGTATTAACAATTTATTCGTGTATTGAATTCAATTTAGCTTTATATTTTAATTATATATGAGTATTTTTTTAAATTGGCATTGTCAAAATGTTATTATTTCTCATATTTTTGAATTTTTAAAATTTTTAAACTGCGGGAATCACTTTACCATATTATTTTAATATGTTATAATTATAGTATAAGTCTAAGCGTTTCCCTAAAACCGTTCTGAGTTGTGAATGATCAAGTTTTTATTTTGTTCGATTAGAAGCCACTCTTCAAACACCTTCGCGGAATGTTACAAATAGTCATTTTCAGGCTGATATTATTGAATTTCAACAGTAGTGTAATCATTGGCAGCTACATTATCTAACTATTTTTGTCCATCGTCAATAGGTTTTCCATGTTATGGCCGGGGTCGTGGCACTTATCAATTAGCGTTAATTGAGGCCTGGCACGCGCACGACCCTTGTTCTGGTTGCGAAACGATTATTCATGTGATTGTAGACATTCATATTCACAGGAAGGCAAATTTGCCCTATGTAAATAGGTAAAAAACACAAATTTTAACCTTTGTATTGAATATTGGTCTACTCTCGCATGTGCAGTAATTTTGTACTCATAACCGGCGAATTATATTACATGGATAATTATATGTTACGTTGTAGTCCTATGTGAGGACCATGTCTGATTGAAGTTCGTACGAAATCCCTATTTTAATATATATATATCAGTTCTTTAAGTCCGTCTATAGCTTTTAATACCGTTCAAACACCGTCGCGATATGTTAGAAATAGCAATTTTCAGGCTGATATTATTGAATTTCAACAGTAGTGTAATCATTGGGAGCTACATTATCTAACTATTTTTGTCCATCGTCAATAGGTTTTCCATGTTATGGCCGGGGTCGTGGCACTTATCAATTAGCGTTAATTGAGGCCTGGCACGCGCACGACCCTTGTTCTGGTTGCGAAACGATTATTCATGTGATTGTAGACATTCATATTCACAGGAAGGCAAATTTGCCCTATGTAAATAGGTAAAAAACACAAATTTTAACCTTTGTATTGAATATTGGTCTACTCTCGCATGTGCAGTAATTTTGTACTCATAACCGGCGAATTATATTACATGGATAATTATATGTTACGTTGTAGTCCTATGTGAGGACCATGTCTGATTGAAGTTCGTACGAAATCCCTATTTTAATATATATATATCAGTTTTTTAAGTCCGTCTATAGCTTTTAATACCGTTCAAACACCGTCGCGATATGTTAGAAATAGCAATTTTCAGGCTGATATTATTGAATTTCAACAGTAGTGTAATCATTGGGAGCTACATTATCTAACTATTTTTGTCCATCGTCAATAGGTTTTCCATGTTATGGCCGGGGTCGTGGCACTTATCAATTAGCGTTAATTGAGGTCTGGCACGCGCACGACCCTTGTTCTGGTTGCGAAACGATTATTCATGTGATTGTAGACATTCATATTCACAGGAAGGCAAATTTGCCCTATGTAAATAGGTAAAAAACACAAATTTTAACCTTTGTATTGAATATTGGTCTACTCTCGCATGTGCAGTAATTTTGTACTCATAACCGGCAAATTATATTACATGGATAATTATATGTTACGTTGTAGTCCTATGTGAGGACCATGTCTGATTGAAGTTCGTACGAAATCCCTATTTTAATATATATATATCAGTTCTTTAAGTCCGTCTATAGCTTTTAATACCGTTCAAACACCGTCGCGATATGTTAGAAATAGCAATTTTCAGGCTGATATTATTGAATTTCAACAGTAGTGTAATCATTGGGAGCTACATTATCTAACTATTTTTGTCCATCGTCAATAGGTTTTCCATGTTATGGCCGGGGTCGTGGCACTTATCAATTAGCGTTAATTGAGGCCTGGCACGCGCACGACCCTTGTTCTGGTTGCGAAACGATTATTCATGTGATTGTAGACATTCATATTCACAGGAAGGCAAATTTGCCCTATGTAAATAGGTAAAAAACACAAATTTTAACCTTTGTATTGAATATTGGTCTACTCTCGCATGTGCAGTAATTTTGTACTCATAACCGGCGAATTATATTACATGGATAATTATATGTTACGTTGTAGTCCTATGTGAGGACCATGTCTGATTGAAGTTCGTACGAAATCCCTATTTTAATATATATATATCAGTTCTTTAAGTCCGTCTATAGCTTTTAATACCGTTCAAACACCGTCGCGATATGTTAGAAATAGCAATTTTCAGGCTGATATTATTGAATTTCAACAGTAGTGTAATCATTGGGAGCTACATTATCTAACTATTTTTGTCCATCGTCAATAGGTTTTCCATGTTATGGCCGGGGTCGTGGCACTTATCAATTAGCGTTAATTGAGGCCTGGCACGCGCACGACCCTTGTTCTGGTTGCGAAACGATTATTCATGTGATTGTAGACATTCATATTCACAGGAAGGCAAATTTGCCCTATGTAAATAGGTAAAAAACACAAATTTTAACCTTTGTATTGAATATTGGTCTACTCTCGCATGTGCAGTAATTTTGTACTCATAACCGGCAAATTATATTACATGGATAATTATATGTTACGTTGTAGTCCCATGTGAGGAACATGTCTGAATGAAATTCGTGCAGAATGCCTATTTTAATATATACATATGCAATATGTATACATATATCAGTTTTTTTGGTCGTCATCACCATGAATACAATCTAATACTCTAATACTCTCTACTTTGGGTTTTGTTGAGAATATCTATAATCTGTAAAAATTTGGAATTCAAAATTAACTTTAGTTCAAATTTTATTGTATACAATTTCCACAAAATCTCTGTAATTTCTTCACATTGGTCAATTGTGTGAAAATTACAAAAATAAATTAGCAGTGACTTATCAAAGATAATTTAGACGTATTTCGTATGATATATTTATTGACTTGACATCTGTTGGCTAGTAGATTATCTTCAGGTGAAGTTTTGCTGGTGAATGTGGTGAATATATATAGGGTTTAGATATGAGATAAATGTGGTTTTTGTTATCTTTAATGTTGCTAGTGCCATCTTGGAGTAAAAAAAAATTTGATTTGAAGTAGTGCTAGAATAATAATAATTTCTTATTGACATTTGTAATGTTTAGAAATGAAAAAAAAAAAACTATTACCACTAGCATATGATCATGCTCGCCTAATACTTCATCTCAAAAAATCGTATATTTTGTGAATTTTTTCGTTTTTTTTTTGCGTATTTATTTAGTAGTGTGAATTGAATGTATGGGTCAGTAAACGTAATACTTTTCATTTCTTTTAAATGGAATATCTGCAACAATTCTTGACAAATTTCGATCAAATTTGGTACATAGGTTCAGAATAAGATTTTACAGGTATTTATTAACTAGTTATTTGAAAATTGATAATTATAACACATTCATTTAGTTTTATATTGATTGAATATTATTTTATTACATTATTAAAATTTAATATAAAATTAACTTTAGTCCTAAAAAATAAAACAATAATATTTAAGAAAACTTGTAGTAATGTTTTGTTTATTTTTATTTAAATATGTATTAATATAACAATGTAATTAATAAAAAAAAATTTCATTTAAATAAAATAGAATTCATCTTTTTAATTAGAAGAAAAAGCCGGTTGGAATCTGAAAAGAGAAAAAAAAATTAAATTTCTCCTGATCTCCCTGTGATTTTAGCCATTTTTGATTTGCCATTTTGACCGACTTAGAGGCGAAATTTTCGAGAAATTCCAACGGATTCTTGTTCGGACGATGACCCCGCATCGTTTAAGCCATATATTTTTTTAAACCACTTTTTCACATGTTTTTTGTTTTGCCGATTTGACCCACTTAGAGGCGGAATTGTGGAGAAATTCCACCGGATTCATGTTGGGACGATGACCCCGCGTCGTTTAAGCCTATTTCCAGCCATATTTTTTTTTACCACTTTTTCACGTTTTTTGTTTTGCCGATTTGACCCACTTGGAGGCGGAATTTTGGAGAAATTCCACCGGATTCTTGTTGGGACGATGACCCCGCGTCGTTTAAGCCATAGTTTATTTTTGACCTGTTTTTCACATGTTTTTTGTTTTGCCAATTTGACCGACTTAGAGGCGGAATTTTCGAGTTATCTCAACGGATTCGTGTTCGGACGATGACCCCGCGTCTTTTAAGCCTATTTCCAGCCCTATTTTTTTGGACTTTTTTGACCCCCAAAAGTGTGGGTTATAACCTTATGCCGAAAAAATTTTTTTGCCCGTAGGACCTTCAGATTTTCAGGGATTGTAGAGCTCGGAAAAAAAACAGGTTCTGTCGACCCCTTTGCCGGATTTCCCTCGGGGGGCGGAGCTATGGACCTTCGAAAGTACCAAATGGGTCACTTTTGGATCCCTATAACTCCGGAAATACTCAATATTTCGGGAGGAGCTTCTCACCAGTGATAGTCCTCCTCAAGGGCTACAAATTATAATATGGGGGTGACTTTCTATCTATAAGGGTTTTCCAACTAGGGCTGCCCAAACATTTGAAAATCGTTTGCAGACCAATATTCCGAGTACTGGAAAATCGGGAAATATTGGACTTTCCAAAAATCTAATGATGCAGAAATGTAGAGGAAAGTCCAAAGTTTATCCTCAGATTTTTTTTGGAATTTTCCAATGGAAAATGTGGATTTTCCAGGAACATCGAAAAACATCGATTTTTTCATGTTTTCAAATGGGAATTTCCCGGCTTTCCCAATGGAATTTTCCAATGCCTTATTTATGGCAGATAGTAGACTATATGTCACGTATTTTAAGCCCCACCATAACTCCTCAAGTCAAATAGTTTTTCTACAGTGGCTGCCCAAAGTTAGGCTTACACGGAAATTCCCAAATCTTAAATTAGTCATAAGTCGACCAATAGATTTTTCACAAAAAAAGTCCAGAAGCTTTAATGTGCGCATTAAGATTCTCTATAATATGGCTGTAACGAAAATTGGCTAACTCTTAAATTTTTTTCGAAATCATCAAAAACCTGGTTTTCAGAAATTCCGGGAAATTTCTCCAGCCTAAAGTTGATGACTTACAGCATTCTTATAGCCATAAATGGATTTAGATGGTAAATGTACTGAGGGAGTGGTACTGAAAATGTTTCCTAACTATTACAGTTTTCCCGGAATTTCCCGATCAAAATTAAAATTTTCCGGATTTTCCCGAAAACTTCCAGATGTCTTAATTAGATTATAAGAAACATTTTTTACCACTAGAGGACCCGAATCTATTTACACGTTTTCCCGGAATTTTCACATAACGGTTTCATATTCATGGTGAAAAGTCCCGGTTTTTTTTTTACAAAAAGTTAGGTAGTTTAATTACCTATCATTTAAAACCGATCCCACCCTCCTACCACTTCAAACGGCTGAGATAGAATTTTTGCCGTTTACCAAATATACCATCATTTTTCCACTAATTTACCTTCAGAATTTTGTTTTCAGTATTTTCGATTTTCCTTAAATTTCTCAATTATCATTTTTTTTCACCATATTTTCAGTGGTTTTCCCATAATTTTCATTTGTAATTTCATACGTATTAAGAAAATTAATGTTACTATATGGGATTTCAATGGAAGAAATACTCGTCGAAGGTAAATCGACTATTAAAATAATTGTGTGTGTGTGTATGTGTGTGTGTGTGTGTTTGTTTGCATTGGAAAATTCTTAATAATAAAATAATTTTTTATATACTACATTTGAAAATTAATACTTTTTTGAATATATCATTAATATTAATTAAAATAAAAATTACAAAAAATAGTAAAACTTTTATATGTATCGTTCAAAAAATTAACATTAATTTTCATTTAAAAAAAACTATATCATTTAATTTTACATAACCATGCCATTTTCTTATCTGAGAAATTATTAAAATTTTATATTTTCCTTAGCACACAAAACAACAAATACAAGTCATTTATTTTTATTTACATCAGAAATAAGAAAGCGAAAGTAAAAAATAATAATGAAATTCTCCTCTTTCCAGATATTCTATTAAAATATAGATAGCAATATATACAAGTATGTAACGTTTGGCGGCTCCACTTAATTATGTTGAATATAAATATACCTTTATTAAGTTCACTATTGCTCAACTCTCTTTAATTTCCTCATACTGTTTTTCATACACAAATAATAAATTTTTCATTACAGTGTACTACAAAATTCATACAAAAAATTCTCATTATTTTTTGATTTTAGATTCCCATTCGTTTTCATTCAGTAGTCTTAGTTGCTGATTAGTTGGAATGCACTGAGTATGGCGGTTCAATGGCTTCAATTGATGGACACCAATACACACTAATGAATGTTACTGAATAGAAAATAATCACATGGAGATAAATCGAGTGAGAATAAGGTGAATGTTGAAGAAAATAAATTGAATCTTTAGTAAAGAAAAATCAGTGTTACACACGATGAGAAGGTGCATTATTTTGATAAGATAGGATGAACACAACGAATACAACTTAGTAAACGCTTCAAATAAATCGCAAGGTAATAAAACATGGTTAACAGCGTTGTACCACTTGAAATAAATTGGTTGTGGAATCATATCAACTAATGAATGAGCATTGTTTTCTTTCGTAGGCCAATTCTATCGCAGAAAAATCTCATAAATTGTTATTTTAGGCACATACCATAAGATCTATTTCCATGAATTCACACAGAATATTTAAAGATTAAGATAACTTAACCACTTAATGGGAGGGTTTTTTTTTTAAATAAGGTCAAAAAAAAAGCAGGTTTTTTGTTGTTTTTATTTATAATATTGATAAATTAGAAATAATAATATAAACTTAAAAAACGATAAAAAAATTGAAAAACGTTAATTTTATAAAATTTCGAACGAGCATACAATAAATATATGATACACTAAACTCTATGAAATACAAACGGTCGAGAAGGTATCGCTCCAGATAAAAATATAAAAATAATATTTATAAGTGGCGAGAGGTACTCGGGATAGCGCAAATCGGAACACATTTGATGCGCGAGAGGGTCTCGTTCGAGATGCTTAAGTGGTTAATGAAATAACATTTGTAACATTTTTTACACTAAATGTTTGTGTTTGTGTTAAAACAGCTTTTGTAATAGTTTTTCTTGACTTCACTATACCCAAACGATGATATTCAATTATTAAGATTATTAAAAAACAAAATGTAAAAGTAAAGGGATTTTTGTAGTAGAAAAGAAAGTGATGTAAAAGAAATTTTTAAACGTTTTTTTTTTATAATTTATCATAAATAATTATAAAAATTACCATTTCAAATGACGATTATATATTTCTTAATGATTTTGCGGTTTCCAACTGAAAAGGAATAATATTCATCTTAAGACTGTGTTTTTAAAAAATTTCTCTTGTAAAAAAAAAAAGTAAAAATGTATAAAAACATTTTAAATGAATTAATAATAAAATGTAATTTATATTTTAGTTAAATAATGCAGTCAATGATTATTTTAGTAGTAGATTTGGTGTTCGAGGTAAAGAAAATTGAAAATAATATGTGCCTATTAGTACCGTAATCAGTTTCAAAATTTTGATAATACACGTAATTGGGAAGAAATTGATTTCTATTCATTACCGAGTTATTGACTGCTTTTAAGAAGCAATGAACTATTAAAAATTATGCCAGTACAGAAACAAATATGTCAGCGATCATCATACATAAACAATCAGTGATAATAATAATAATGAATACTATGATGTAAGGTAAGAAAAATAGTATAATTTAAAAATATAAAAATGTTTCAAATTGAGAATATTTTTCTTTTTGCATTTTACAATCAAAGTTTTTATCATAGTTAAATGGTATCTGATTAATTAGCAATAAAATACAAAAATTCCAAGATGCATAGAACTTATTAGATAGACAATTTGTAGATATGGATCATAAAAAAAAGTCTATGTTGAAAGACTCTATAGTATATTCATTGTTTTTCAAAATTGTTGAAGTGGTACCTGCTACATTAAAAGTGCGTTGGTCATCGATAGAATAATGGTAATCTGTTGATATATGAGCTTGGATTAACACTACCAAATCCACCGATTTTAATATATTGTTAACTGGTTCTTTCTATCCGAAATCTAATATATCAGCTCAAAAAATCGGATATTTTGGTAATTTTTCGAATTTTATGGCCTATTATGTAGTATATTGTATATTGAATGTATGGGTAGCTAGCTGTATGTATACGTAATGCATTTCTGTTAAACGGAATATCTGCATCATTTCTTGACCAATTTCGATGAAATTTTGTATAAAGGTTCTCGAAATAGGATTATACAGGTATTTATTAAGAAGTTTTTTTAAAATTAATACCTATGGCATCTTTACTAATTGTACAACTGAATGATAGCAAATTTCGTACCAATTCGGTATGTAGGTTTGGATTGAGATTTTATACAGGTGTTGACTTATTAACAAGTAACAACTAAAAATACAAACAACTTACAAATAACAGCAGAAGAATATATTATAGCATAAATCTATAGTATATTTAATGATTGAATACTTTGAAAAGCATAAGATACAGAAAAATGAATATAAAATAATGTAAACAAATATATGCTAGTAAGACTAATACCAGTTAGAGTCCTCACCTGGGCCTACAATTTATGGAGGAAAATTGTTTCCTATCTACAACAGTTTTTTTGTGATAGCTGCCCAAAAAATGGAAATGCAAATATAGACCTTTCTTTCGATGGATGGAACTCTAGGAAAAACTCAAATATCCTAAAATCTAATGATGCAGAAAGATGAAGCAAGGTTTAATCTTTACGATAAAATTTATTTTGAAATTTTCCTATGAGAAATGGAGATTTTCCTAGAACAACGAAAAACATTGATTTTCGCATGTTTTCCGATGGAATTTTTTCAGGTTTCTCAACATAATTTTCCAAAATCCTAATTATCTCATATAGTAGACTATATGACCTGTATTTTAAGCTATAACAAAAGGCTCTAGACCCTTGTCTTCCTCTATAACATAGTCAAAGGAAAAACCGCTAGCTAAAACTCAAAAATTCAGATGTTTTCATATTTTGAGTCGATTTTCACTATCATTTCCACGAAAGTCAGGACGGTTTTTCCACATTGTGTTTGGAATTCATTGAAATGTCCCAAAACTTACATAAAAAGTGTTTTTTTTTTAACGTTTTGAACATTAGATGTACTATTAGGTGGTAAAATTCGGACCATTAGGTGGTCAAATTCGGACATAATTTTTGTAGTGTCTTTTTTTTAAAATCGAATTAATGGTCCGATTTATCTGAAAATTTCCAATTATTTTAATTAAAATATTAGGAACATATTTTATCACTAGTGAACATCGAAGTTTTTCCCGGGCTTTCCAGGATTTTCCTTTAAAGTTTTTCATATGTATGAAAAAAAATTATGTTATTATATGGAATTTCATGGGAAAGAAAAACAATTAAAAAAAAAAATATTGTGTGTGTATTTATTAGGCACAGAAAACTTTGAATCTAATAAAATAGGATTAAAATTTAATATTAAAGAAAATTAATAAAAAAAAAAAATGTCCATGATTTTTTATGAAGAAAATTAATGTTTTTAAATAAAAGAAATGGAAAATTTTCCCGGAGATAAAAAAACATATAGATTTACAGTAAAATGTTTGAGATTTCATATAATATTGTCAGTGAAATAATCAATTCGGAATCACAAAGAAAAAAAAAAAGAAAACAACAAATACAAATAAAAATCAAAAATAAATAAATAAATAAATAAATCTTATATATAAAAGAAAAATATTAATATTAAAACAATTCCAAGCACTGCCGAAGAATTGAACCACAAAAAATATACACAAATTCATAATACAAAAATAAAGTAAATAAAAAGTAAAAAGTACATATTAAAAATTTTCTTGTCGAAATTATTCTTTCCTTTCCTTTGAAAAAAGCAACAAAAAAAAAGAAAAAAGAGAACAACAAAAATGGAAAACGAAAAATAAAAACAACTTAAAAAATTGATAAACAAATAATTAATCAATGTCTACGCAAAATAAACTTTGAAATAAAATATAATTGATGGCGTGGTGGCTACGACGCTTGGTCGATGTGAAAATATTCAGTGTTCGTTTCTTCACTTTGAAACTTTTTCTAATTTTTTTCAATTTTTTTCCTAGTTTTAATAATATTCCTAACCTTAATATTCACTTATTTTCGATATTTTCTTTTTTAAGTAAAATAAACAAAATTAAAACTAATAATAAATACCTTTTTTAATATTTCATATTTTGTAACTCACTTTAAAAAGTTCAAAATGTAAAGGTTTGATTTGAATATGACATCTTTCAAACATCCCTTATAATATATTGAAGCCAAATGATGATATCAATAATTGATTGATGTGGAAGGCACCAAAAGCTGAAAATAAAAATGTTTTTACGTTAACAATAGGTGATGAAACTATAGGATAGTTTTCGTTTTGTATTTGTTAAATTTATTAATTTTATACTTACAATTTTATACATCAATAAAACCTTTAGATGGAATATTAATGCTAGGAATTGAATACATTTAGATCTTTCTTTTGTGTTGCATCTTTGTATAAATTAATTTCCAAACATGAATGAACTGCAGTCAAATACTTAACCGGCTGTCTATCATTTTTATTTCTTCCTGCGGTTAAACATATAGAATGTATTGCACCCGATCTAAACTTACATTTAGTAATTGTTATTATATCACAAATTTTTTTATTTAACTATATTATACATATAATATTAATATTTTTTATTTATTATAATTTATATATAATTTCATGTAAACTAATTACTAAAAAACACAAAGGTATGTCAAATGAGAAACTTCAAAAGCAACCATTTTGAATTTTATTTATACTTTGACATACGCCACGAGACCAAATTTTTATGGATTTGCATATACTTTATAGCAATATTGCATTTTTGACAGCATTTCTCCTTTTCACAGATATTATATTCTACCATAATAATGTCAATTATATATCCATAAAAATTTGGTCTCGTGGCGTATGTCAAAGTATAAATAAAATTCAAAATGGTTGCTTTTGAAGTTTCTCATTTGACTGACATACCTTTGTTTTTTTTAGTAATTATTTTACATAAAATTATATGTAAATATATAATAAATAAAAAATATTTAAATAATAAATAAATATATATAATTTGTGATATAATAACAATTACTAAATGTAAGTTTAGATCGGGTGCAATACATTCTATATGTTTAACCGCAGGAAGAAATAAAAATGATAGACAGCCGGTCAAGTATTTGACTGCAGTTCATTCATGTTTGGAAATGAATTTATACAAAGATGCAACACAAAAGAAAGATCTAAATGTATTCAATTCCTAGCATTAATATTCCATCTAAAGGTTTTATTGATGTATAAAATTGTAAGTATAAAATTAATAAATTTAACAAAAACAAAACGAAAACTATCCTATAGTTTCATCACCTATTGTTAACGTAAAAACATTTTTATTTTCAGCTTTTGGTGCCTTCCACATCAATCAATTATTGATATCATCATTTGGCTTCAATATATTATAAGGGATGTTTGAAAGATGTCATATTCAAATCAAACCTTTACATTTTGAACTTTTTAAAGTGAGTTACAAAATATGAAATATTAAAAAAGGTATTTATTATTAGTTTTAATTTTGTTTATTTTACTTAAAAAAGAAAATATCGAAAATAAGTGAATATTAAGGTTAGGAATATTATTAAAACTAAGAAAAAAATTGAAAAAAATTAGAAAAAGTTTCAAAGTGAAGAAACGAACACTGAATATTTTCACATCGACCAAGCGTCGTAGCCACCATGCCATCAATTATATTTTATTTCAAAGTTTATTTTGCGTAGACATTGATTAATTATTTGTTTATCAATTTTTTAAGTTGTTTTTATTTTTCGTTTTCCATTTTTGTTGTTCTCTTTTTTCTTTTTTTTTGTTGCTTTTTTCAAAGGAAAGGAAAGAATAATTTCGACAAGAAAATTTTTAATATGTACTTTTTACTTTTTATTTACTTTATTTTTGTATTATGAATTTGTGTATATTTTTTGTGGTTCAATTCTTCGGCAGTGCTTGGAATTGTTTTAATATTAATATTTTTCTTTTATATATAAGATTTATTTATTTATTTATTTATTTTTGATTTTTATTTGTATTTGTTGTTTTCTTTTTTTTTTTCTTTGTGATTCCGAATTGATTATTTCACTGACAATATTATATGAAATCTCAAACATTTTACTGTAAATCTATATGTTTTTTTATCTCCGGGAAAATTTTCCATTTCTTTTATTTAAAAACATTAATTTTCTTCATAAAAAATCATGGAAATTTTTTTTTTTTATTAATTTTCTTAAATATTAAATTTTAATCCTATTTTATTAGATTCAAAGTTTTCTGTGCCTAATAAATACACACACAATATTTTTTTTTTTAATTGTTTTTCTTTCCCATGAAATTCCATATAATAACATAATTTTTTTTCATACATATGAAAAACTTTAAAGGAAAATCCTGGAAAGCCCGTGAAAATTTCGATGTTCACTAGTGATAAAATATGTTCCTAATATTTTAATTAAAATAATTGGAAATTTTCAGATAAATCGGACCATTAATTCGATTTTAAAAAAAAGACACTACAAAAATTATGTCCGAATTTGACCACCTAATGGTCCGAATTTTACCGCCTAATCGTACATCTAATGTTCAAAACGTTAAAAAAAAAAACACTTTTTATGTAAGTTTTGGGACATTTCAATGAATTCCAAACACAATGTGGAAAAACCGTCCTGACTTTCGTGGAAATGATAGTGAAAATCGACTCAAAATATGAAAACATCTGAATTTTTGAGTTTTAGCTAGCGGTTTTTCCTTTGACTATGTTATAGAGGAAGACAAGGGTCTAGAGCCTTTTGTTATAGCTTAAAATACAGGTCATATAGTCTACTATATGAGATAATTAGGATTTTGGAAAATTATGTTGAGAAACCTGAAAAAATTCCATCGGAAAACATGCGAAAATCAATGTTTTTCGTTGTTCTAGGAAAATCTCCATTTCTCATCGGAAAATTTCAAAATAAATTTTATCGTAAAGATTAAACCTTGCTTCATCTTTCTGCATCATTAGATTTTAGGATATTTGAGTTTTTCCTAGAGTAGGCCCAGGTGAGGACTCTAACTGGTATTAGTCTTACTAGCATATATTTGTTTACATTATTTTATATTCATTTTTCTGTATCTTATGTTTTTCAAAGTATTCAATTATTAAATATACTATAGATTTATGCTATAATATATTCTTCTGCTGTTATTTGTAAGTTGTTTGTATTTTTAGTTGTTACTTGTTAATAAGTCAACACCTGTATAAAATCTCAATCCAAACCTACATACCGAATTGGTACGAAATTTGCTATCATTCAGTTGTACAATTAGTAAAGATGCCATAGGTATTAATTTTAAAAAAACTTCTTAATAAATACCTGTATAATCCTATTTCGAGAACCTTTATACAAAATTTCATCGAAATTGGTCAAGAAATGATGCAGATATTCCGTTTAACAGAAATGCATTACGTATACATACAGCTAGCTACCCATACATTCAATATACAATATACTACATAATAGGCCATAAAATTCGAAAAATTACCAAAATATCCGATTTTTTGAGCTGATATATTAGATTTCGGATAGAAAGAACCAGTTAACAATATATTAAAATCGGTGGATTTGGTAGTGTTAATCCAAGCTCATATATCAACAGATTACCATTATTCTATCGATGACCAACGCACTTTTAATGTAGCAGGTACCACTTCAACAATTTTGAAAAACAATGAATATACTATAGAGTCTTTCAACATAGACTTTTTTTTATGATCCATATCTACAAATTGTCTATCTAATAAGTTCTATGCATCTTGGAATTTTTGTATTTTATTGCTAATTAATCAGATACCATTTAACTATGATAAAAACTTTGATTGTAAAATGCAAAAAGAAAAATATTCTCAATTTGAAACATTTTTATATTTTTAAATTATACTATTTTTCTTACCTTACATCATAGTATTCATTATTATTATTATCACTGATTGTTTATGTATGATGATCGCTGACATATTTGTTTCTGTACTGGCATAATTTTTAATAGTTCATTGCTTCTTAAAAGCAGTCAATAACTCGGTAATGAATAGAAATCAATTTCTTCCCAATTACGTGTATTATCAAAATTTTGAAACTGATTACGGTACTAATAGGCACATATTATTTTCAATTTTCTTTACCTCGAACACCAAATCTACTACTAAAATAATCATTGACTGCATTATTTAACTAAAATATAAATTACATTTTATTATTAATTCATTTAAAATGTTTTTATACATTTTTACTTTTTTTTTTTACAAGAGAAATTTTTTAAAAACACAGTCTTAAGATGAATATTATTCCTTTTCAGTTGGAAACCGCAAAATCATTAAGAAATATATAATCGTCATTTGAAATGGTAATTTTTATAATTATTTATGATAAATTATAAAAAAAAAACGTTTAAAAATTTCTTTTACATCACTTTCTTTTCTAATACAAAAATCCCTTTACTTTTACATTTTGTTTTTTAATAATCTTAATAATTGAATATCATCGTTTGGGTATAGTGAAGTCAAGAAAAACTATTACAAAAGCTGTTTTAACACAAACACAAACATTTAGTGTAAAAAATGTTACAAATGTTATTTCATTAACCACTTAAGCATCTCGAACGAGACCCTCTCGCGCATCAAATGTGTTCCGATTTGCGCTATCCCGAGTACCTCTCGCCACTTATAAATATTATTTTTATATTTTTATCTGGAGCGATACCTTCTCGACCGTTTGTATTTCATAGAGTTTAGTGTATCATATATTTATTGTATGCTCGTTCGAAATTTTATAAAATTAACGTTTTTCAATTTTTTTATCGTTTTTTAAGTTTATATTATTATTTCTAATTTATCAATATTATAAATAAAAACAACAAAAAACCTGCTTTTTTTTTGACCTTATTTAAAAAAAAAACCCTCCCATTAAGTGGTTAAGTTATCTTAATCTTTAAATATTCTGTGTGAATTCATGGAAATAGATCTTATGGTATGTGCCTAAAATAACAATTTATGAGATTTTTCTGCGATAGAATTGGCCTACGAAAGAAAACAATGCTCATTCATTAGTTGATATGATTCCACAACCAATTTATTTCAAGTGGTACAACGCTGTTAACCATGTTTTATTACCTTGCGATTTATTTGAAGCGTTTACTAAGTTGTATTCGTTGTGTTCATCCTATCTTATCAAGATAATGCACCTTCTCATCGTGTGTAACACTGATTTTTCTTTACTAAAGATTCAATTTATTTTCTTCAACATTCACCTTATTCTCATTCGATTTATCTCCATGTGATTATTTTCTATTCAGTAACATTCATTAGTGTGTATTGGTGTCCATCAATTGAAGCCATTGAACCGCCATACTCAGTGCATTCCAACTAATCAGCAACTAAGACTACTGAATGAAAACGAATGGGAATCTAAAATCAAAAAATAATGAGAATTTTTTGTATGAATTTTGTAGTACACTGTAATGAAAAATTTATTATTTGTGTATGAAAAACAGTATGAGGAAATTAAAGAGAGTTGAGCAATAGTGAACTTAATAAAGGTATATTTATATTCAACATAATTAAGTGGAGCCGCCAAACGTTACATACTTGTATATATTGCTATCTATATTTTAATAGAATATCTGGAAAGAGGAGAATTTCATTATTATTTTTTACTTTCGCTTTCTTATTTCTGATGTAAATAAAAATAAATGACTTGTATTTGTTGTTTTGTGTGCTAAGGAAAATATAAAATTTTAATAATTTCTCAGATAAGAAAATGGCATGGTTATGTAAAATTAAATGATATAGTTTTTTTTAAATGAAAATTAATGTTAATTTTTTGAACGATACATATAAAAGTTTTACTATTTTTTGTAATTTTTATTTTAATTAATATTAATGATATATTCAAAAAAGTATTAATTTTCAAATGTAGTATATAAAAAATTATTTTATTATTAAGAATTTTCCAATGCAAACAAACACACACACACACACATACACACACACACAATTATTTTAATAGTCGATTTACCTTCGACGAGTATTTCTTCCATTGAAATCCCATATAGTAACATTAATTTTCTTAATACGTATGAAATTACAAATGAAAATTATGGGAAAACCACTGAAAATATGGTGAAAAAAAATGATAATTGAGAAATTTAAGGAAAATCGAAAATACTGAAAACAAAATTCAGAAGGTAAATTAGTGGAAAAATGATGGTATATTTGGTAAACGGCAAAAATTCTATCTCAGCCGTTTGAAGTGGTAGGAGGGTGGGATCGGTTTTAAATGATAGATAATTAAACTACCTAACTTTTTGTAAAAAATAAACCGGGACTTTTCACCATGAATATGAAACCGTTATGTGAAAATTCCGGGAAAACGTGTAAATAGATTCGGGTCCTCTAGTGGTAAAAAATGTTTCTTATAATCTAATTAAGACATCTGGAAGTTTTCGGGAAAATCCGGAAAATTTTAATTTTGATCGGGAAATTCCGGGAAAACTGTAATAGTTAGGAAACATTTTCAGTACCACTCCCTCAGTACATTTACCATCTAAATCCATTTATGGCTATAAGAATGCTGTAAGTCATCAACTTTAGGCTGGAGAAATTTCCCGGAATTTCTGAAAACCAGGTTTTTGATGATTTCGAAAAAAATTTAAGAGTTAGCCAATTTTTGTTACAGCCATATTATAGAGAATCTTAATGCGCACATTAAAGCTTCTGGACTTTTTTTGTGAAAAATCTATTGGTCGACTTATGACTAATTTAAGATTTGGGAATTTCCGTGTAAGCCTAACTTTGGGCAGCCACTGTAGAAAAACTATTTGACTTGAGGAGTTATGGTGGGGCTTAAAATACGTGACATATAGTCTACTATCTGCCATAAATAAGGCATTGGAAAATTCCATTGGGAAAGCCGGGAAATTCCCATTTGAAAACATGAAAAAATCGATGTTTTTCGATGTTCCTGGAAAATCCACATTTTCCATTGGAAAATTCCAAAAAAAATCTGAGGATAAACTTTGGACTTTCCTCTACATTTCTGCATCATTAGATTTTTGGAAAGTCCAATATTTCCCGATTTTCCAGTACTCGGAATATTGGTCTGCAAACGATTTTCAAATGTTTGGGCAGCCCTAGTTGGAAAACCCTTATAGATAGAAAGTCACCCCCATATTATAATTTGTAGCCCTTGAGGAGGACTATCACTGGTGAGAAGCTCCTCCCGAAATATTGAGTATTTCCGGAGTTATAGGGATCCAAAAGTGACCCATTTGGTACTTTCGAAGGTCCATAGCTCCGCCCCCCGAGGGAAATCCGGCAAAGGGGTCGACAGAACCTGTTTTTTTTCCGAGCTCTACAATCCCTGAAAATCTGAAGGTCCTACGGGCAAAAAAATTTTTTCGGCATAAGGTTATAACCCACACTTTTGGGGGTCAAAAAAGTCCAAAAAAATAGGGCTGGAAATAGGCTTAAAAGACGCGGGGTCATCGTCCGAACACGAATCCGTTGAGATAACTCGAAAATTCCGCCTCTAAGTCGGTCAAATTGGCAAAACAAAAAACATGTGAAAAACAGGTCAAAAATAAACTATGGCTTAAACGACGCGGGGTCATCGTCCCAACAAGAATCCGGTGGAATTTCTCCAAAATTCCGCCTCCAAGTGGGTCAAATCGGCAAAACAAAAAACGTGAAAAAGTGGTAAAAAAAAATATGGCTGGAAATAGGCTTAAACGACGCGGGGTCATCGTCCCAACATGAATCCGGTGGAATTTCTCCACAATTCCGCCTCTAAGTGGGTCAAATCGGCAAAACAAAAAACATGTGAAAAAGTGGTTTAAAAAAATATATGGCTTAAACGATGCGGGGTCATCGTCCGAACAAGAATCCGTTGGAATTTCTCGAAAATTTCGCCTCTAAGTCGGTCAAAATGGCAAAACAAAAATGGCTAAAATCACAGGGAGATCAGGAGAAATTTAATTTTTTTTTCTCTTTTCAGATTCCAACCGGCTTTTTCTTCTAATTAAAAAGATGAATTCTATTTTATTTAAATGAAATTTTTTTTTATTAATTACATTGTTATATTAATACATATTTAAATAAAAATAAACAAAACATTACTACAAGTTTTCTTAAATATTATTGTTTTATTTTTTAGGACTAAAGTTAATTTTATATTAAATTTTAATAATGTAATAAAATAATATTCAATCAATATAAAACTAAATGAATGTGTTATAATTATCAATTTTCAAATAACTAGTTAATAAATACCTGTAAAATCTTATTCTGAACCTATGTACCAAATTTGATCGAAATTTGTCAAGAATTGTTGCAGATATTCCATTTAAAAGAAATGAAAAGTATTACGTTTACTGACCCATACATTCAATTCACACTACTAAATAAATACGGAAAAAAAAAAACGAAAAAATTCACAAAATATACGATTTTTTGAGATGAAGTATTAGGCGAGCATGATCATATGCTAGTGGTAATAGTTTTTTTTTTTCATTTCTAAACATTACAAATGTCAATAAGAAATTATTATTATTCTAGCACTACTTCAAATCAAATTTTTTTTTACTCCAAGATGGCACTAGCAACATTAAAGATAACAAAAACCACATTTATCTCATATCTAAACCCTATATATATTCACCACATTCACCAGCAAAACTTCACCTGAAGATAATCTACTAGCCAACAGATGTCAAGTCAATAAATATATCATACGAAATACGTCTAAATTATCTTTGATAAGTCACTGCTAATTTATTTTTGTAATTTTCACACAATTGACCAATGTGAAGAAATTACAGAGATTTTGTGGAAATTGTATACAATAAAATTTGAACTAAAGTTAATTTTGAATTCCAAATTTTTACAGATTATAGATATTCTCAACAAAACCCAAAGTAGAGAGTATTAGAGTATTAGATTGTATTCATGGTGATGACGACCAAAAAAACTGATATATGTATACATATTGCATATGTATATATTAAAATAGGCATTCTGCACGAATTTCATTCAGACATGTTCCTCACATGGGACTACAACGTAACATATAATTATCCATGTAATATAATTTGCCGGTTATGAGTACAAAATTACTGCACATGCGAGAGTAGACCAATATTCAATACAAAGGTTAAAATTTGTGTTTTTTACCTATTTACATAGGGCAAATTTGCCTTCCTGTGAATATGAATGTCTACAATCAAATGAATAATCGTTTCGCAACCAGAACAAGGGTCGTGCGCGTGCCAGGCCTCAATTAACGCTAATTGATAAGTGCCACGACCCCGGCCATAACATGGAAAACCTATTGACGATGGACAAAAATAGTTAGATAATGTAGCTCCCAATGATTACACTACTGTTGAAATTCAATAATATCAGCCTGAAAATTGCTATTTCTAACATATCGCGACGGTGTTTGAACGGTATTAAAAGCTATAGACGGACTTAAAGAACTGATATATATATATTAAAATAGGGATTTCGTACGAACTTCAATCAGACATGGTCCTCACATAGGACTACAACGTAACATATAATTATCCATGTAATATAATTTGCCGGTTATGAGTACAAAATTACTGCACATGCGAGAGTAGACCAATATTCAATACAAAGGTTAAAATTTGTGTTTTTTACCTATTTACATAGGGCAAATTTGCCTTCCTGTGAATATGAATGTCTACAATCACATGAATAATCGTTTCGCAACCAGAACAAGGGTCGTGCGCGTGCCAGGCCTCAATTAACGCTAATTGATAAGTGCCACGACCCCGGCCATAACATGGAAAACCTATTGACGATGGACAAAAATAGTTAGATAATGTAGCTCCCAATGATTACACTACTGTTGAAATTCAATAATATCAGCCTGAAAATTGCTATTTCTAACATATCGCGACGGTGTTTGAACGGTATTAAAAGCTATAGACGGACTTAAAGAACTGATATATATATATTAAAATAGGGATTTCGTACGAACTTCAATCAGACATGGTCCTCACATAGGACTACAACGTAACATATAATTATCCATGTAATATAATTCGCCGGTTATGAGTACAAAATTACTGCACATGCGAGAGTAGACCAATATTCAATACAAAGGTTAAAATTTGTGTTTTTTACCTATTTACATAGGGCAAATTTGCCTTCCTGTGAATATGAATGTCTACAATCACATGAATAATCGTTTCGCAACCAGAACAAGGGTCGTGCGCGTGCCAGGCCTCAATTAACGCTAATTGATAAGTGCCACGACCCCGGCCATAACATGGAAAACCTATTGACGATGGACAAAAATAGTTAGATAATGTAGCTCCCAATGATTACACTACTGTTGAAATTCAATAATATCAGCCTGAAAATTGCTATTTCTAACATATCGCGACGGTGTTTGAACGGTATTAAAAGCTATAGACGGACTTAAAGAACTGATATATATATATTAAAATAGGGATTTCGTACGAACTTCAATCAGACATGGTCCTCACATAGGACTACAACGTAACATATAATTATCCATGTAATATAATTCGCCGGTTATGAGTACAAAATTACTGCACATGCGAGAGTAGACCAATATTCAATACAAAGGTTAAAATTTGTGTTTTTTACCTATTTACATAGGGCAAATTTGCCTTCCTGTGAATATGAATGTCTACAATCACATGAATAATCGTTTCGCAACCAGAACAAGGGTCGTGCGCGTGCCAGGCCTCAATTAACGCTAATTGATAAGTGCCACGACCCCGGCCATAACATGGAAAACCTATTGACGATGGACAAAAATAGTTAGATAATGTAGCTCCCAATGATTACACTACTGTTGAAATTCAATAATATCAGCCTGAAAATTGCTATTTCTAACATATCGCGACGGTGTTTGAACGGTATTAAAAGCTATAGACGGACTTAAAGAACTGATATATATATATTAAAATAGGGATTTCGTACGAACTTCAATCAGACATGGTCCTCACATAGGACTACAACGTAACATATAATTATCCATGTAATATAATTCGCCGGTTATGAGTACAAAATTACTGCACATGCGAGAGTAGACCAATATTCAATACAAAGGTTAAAATTTGTGTTTTTTACCTATTTACATAGGGCAAATTTGCCTTCCTGTGAATATGAATGTCTACAATCACATGAATAATCGTTTCGCAACCAGAACAAGGGTCGTGCGCGTGCCAGGCCTCAATTAACGCTAATTGATAAGTGCCACGACCCCGGCCATAACATGGAAAACCTATTGACGATGGACAAAAATAGTTAGATAATGTAGCTGCCAATGATTACACTACTGTTGAAATTCAATAATATCAGCCTGAAAATGACTATTTGTAACATTCCGCGAAGGTGTTTGAAGAGTGGCTTCTAATCGAACAAAATAAAAACTTGATCATTCACAATTCAGAACGGTTTTAGGGAAACGCTTAGACTTATACTATAATTATAACATATTAAAATAATATGGTAAAGTGATTCCCGCAGTTTAAAAATTTTAAAAATTCAAAAATATGAGAAATAATAACATTTTGACAATGCCAATTTAAAAAAATACTCATATATAATTAAAATATAAAGCTAAATTGAATTCAATACACGAATAAATTGTTAATACGTGATCACGAATCTATCATAAACTCAAGCTTTTTATTGGTTGTCCGACTACACACATAGAGGGAAGACCAATAAAATTATTGAGGAAATAATTGGTAAATTTTGTTTCAACTATCCAGAACGCTTATTATTTCAATAAAAAAATAACAAGCTTCTGGATTAGTTTCATCGAAATAAAATTACTCACTAAATACCATATTAAATTAGTTATTTTTCTTAATTACTAATTACTTATTACATAAATTTATTACTTATATTTATAACTTATATTTAAAAGACACAATATAAAAAAAATTCTAAATTTTAAGAGATTATAGATATTCTCCACAACACCCCGTACCATTACCATGAAATAGGTAAATTTCTGCTATATATACGTTAACTTTCCATGTAATAATTTGCAGGATGTGAGTAACTAAATCATTGAACATGCCTGAGAGTATACACCAATATTTAAATGACTGAAAAATTATAAATGAAATGATGCAATTGTGCAAGGAAAATGTAGATTTTTATTTGTTTTTTTTTTTTTTTTAATTATTAAATGATTTTTGAATTTGTAATTTATTAATTTGATGACTTGAAACAATTAAAAACTGACCGTTTTAAGTATTGTACTTCGTCATTATATTAATAGCATATTCATAAAATTAGTGTGTTTATTTTTTGAATAGATCCTACCCACCATTAAGACTATCAAAATGAAATTCGAACAAATATTAGATGACTTTCTACTCCCATTACACGACATTTCGAAGTTGAAACAATAGAATAACATTTTCCTTAAAAAAAAAACGCATCCACGCACATCCACTCGTTGTACATAGCAAATACCAGCGTTCGAAGAGTCAAAAAATTTGTAATTGAATAAACAACCAAATAATCAACCCGTGTATCAAACAATATTCGACTGATTTTGAGTTATTGTTACGATGCGTGTGTGTTTATTGATTTAAAGAAAATATTATAATATTTTTCAACTTAGGAAGGAAAGAACAATATAAAACTAATTTTATTTAGATGCTATTAAAATAATGAACTATCAAAATACAGTTAATAGTTTACTTGTTATACCCACACAAACTGTGTTAGTGACAATTATTAATCAATATATACTTTGCTGACGATATTTAAAAATCTTAATTAGGGCATATTAAGTATTGATTACTTCGAATGAAACACATTATGTTAATTGAAGGTGGTGTGTCTTTACATATTTAAACAAACCACTCTCATGTAATTGTAAATATATTTTAAATTATACCTTTACTTGTTTGCGCGCAAAACCAATGCCAATGCGGGCTAAACATGATTCAAATATGAATTCCGAATAATACAGTATGCAAATAGAATGCCAATGAAGGCAATTTAGTATATGTCATTTATAATGTGTCAAAAGTCGATTTATAAAAATAGAAAATGCAAATGTGTTATTTATTCGGAGCATGTTTGTAAAATCGTTCAGCAATGACTTAGAGATAAACGTAAAAAGACGCGAATAGATCATAATAATTAAGCGCAACAGACAGGGTTGCGTGGCAAATGGGATAATGTTGACTATTTTATCAATCTAATTTTTTCATCTGTATCCATTAAAGTGAAAAAATTAGCCGGCATTCCAAGTTGGAATGTATTAAAATTACAATTGTGTTAAACATTTCAATAAGAATTAAAAATCAACAACCATATAATAGCAGTGCGTTGAAGAGATGGAATTTTTTAAGATAACTTTAAAACAATAATAATTATACCGATAATTTAATAAAAAAAAAGCAAAATCTATTGTGTGATGATTTTCACATAAAATCTAAATCATCAAACAATAGCTTTTGCGTTTGAATACGTATCATAAATGTTATTATATGTTATAAAAATGGAAAGATTTTTAAAAGAGTATTTATAATTTATCTTCACACACAGGAAGTTCCATCCCTTTTTATAGTGGGTCAAGTTAGACTTTCCTTCCTGTGAAAATGAATAACATCTAAACAAAGGTTCGCACAACCACGCGATGTACAACAAATTTAGTCAACTAGAACAAGGGAGTCCCATGATGGGAACATCGCATGCTTTGCCAAAATTCAATCATTTGATAACTATATTTTTCTGATCGGAATATATTAAATTATATTTCAGATTATTACAATCATTAAATTATAAATGGAGGCATTACACACAACGCGGCCCCTGGCCACAACGCTTGAAAACTATTAACCATGGAAAAATATAAGTACATAATATATGCCCCGCGCGTAATTGCAACTGCACAATTTCTACTTTCAACATTCGCGCTATGTAGAATATCTATCTGTCTCAGAAAATTTAGCGTTTACAATATATCAAATAATAAAAATGTAAATTGTGTCTTAATAAACTTAAATTAACTTTACTATAAACTTAAATTAAAACTTAAATTTAAATATAACTTAAACATAATAATAACTATAGATTCCTGGGTAAAATGAAAAACATTGTATATAGTAAAGTTGTTGTGTTGCTTGTGGAAGTTGTTGATGTTGATATAGTTAAGTCATATTACTGCAATGATAAATGTAATAATAAAACATTAATTTACAATTATTTAAACAAAATAATTAAGTTCACCCGAAGGATTAAATAAAATTAAATGTAAATTAAAATATACAACTCAATAGAATGTACCTAATATAATATTAAATTGTATATTTAATTAAATAATATATAATTCTTAATTAACCTCTTCTTCCAGCAATTTGGTAGAATAATGTAGGATTGTCTAAAAGGTTCGTACTACAATAACGCATATGTATGAAGATTTAAGTAAATGAACTGATTTTATATGCTCCACCATAAATTGTAAAACAGAATTTATCATCGTTATTTCCATCATATGTTATTTGATGGGCAAAATAACTTTGTAATTCCACTTTTAAATTTTATTATTAACTTGTAAATAATTTAGGTTTATCATTAATGATAAATTACGTCCGATAAGAATTTTATTTTAACTAATATTATTATATGTAAAATCACACATACGATAAATGTAATATAGATATAATAAAGAGGAGGCATTGGTACAAATACCTTGTGTATATATATATTTTGCGATAGGGATTATATCACTGACACACTAAGAAAGGTTTCTGCAAAGAACAGAGGACAAGGGATACTACATTAAGACGGGTTCGTTCTGTTTCAAACCGATCAAATAGAAATATTTCCATACCAAACTGAAAAATTTAGAGGCGACGTTAAATCGCTACGCGCCAACAAAGACAATATGGACATAGTTATGGCTACTATCATGGACACAGTGGGTGCTTTCGATAGAACATACTTCAGTGACTTAAATATGAGATAAAACTAACAGGCAGTGTGTTATTTATTTAGATAATAGTATAAAATCATTTTTTATGCGTACTAATGCCGGCATAGTGCAGACACTCCACGTTGTAGAGAATCCGACCAAAACAAAAAAAAAAAAAAACCAAATAAAATCACACTTACTTTGTAAGAAATGTTGATAAATTGTAGATATTCTAAAATGATGTTATTTTGTTATGAAATTCCATAAGTTGTTAATATACTGCAATAATAATGGTAAATTGTAGAAATTCTACAAAACAACTGTTATTGCGTTGGTTAAATTCTCATAAAATTTCAAATTGTTGAATATTAGCTGAAATATTTTCAAGAAAATATGTTAAAAAACAAATCAGTAATTTATTTTCGTTACGACAACATAACTCTAGGCACATTATAGAATATAAGGCAAGGGATTCAGTAATTGCATTTAATCCGATTGATGATTAACCAAAAGCAAATCAACAATATCTTTGAAAATATGGTCTTGGACACTATTCAGTGATTAACAATGGGGTGATTCACTCATAAGAATAATTTACAAACTTGACTGCAATGTTAGATAGTTATGACGTAAAATGAGAGGAACTATTATGGAGAGATGACTTGGCGCATAACAGAGTAACCAACCCATGCAACAATTGGTAGGAGGACGAAAAGGGATGTAAATAGTGGTCTGATTCGAGATGGGCTGCGATTGATTGACATCTTCATGTGTGGTATTGTCAATCTATTTCAATTTTATCTGTATTTATTAACCCTCAACGTTTTTCGATAGTAAAAAACCGCGTAAAATTCACGTAATTTACATAAGAAATTTATCAATAATTGCACTGACATTTTTCTGTTGAGTTACTATTCGTTAGACGTTAGTTAGAGGATAAATAATACCTATTCACAAAATACTACTATGGCCTATTCACTTCTAAAATAATAATAAAATATTTAAAGAAATATTAATTTTTCGACAGTTGCCAAACAATTGTTTCATAATATAATGATGACTTGTATAAAAATTAATTAACTGACACTCACCTCTGTTATTTATGTACATCACGCCTGAATGTCTAATATATTGATGGTGTATTACAATTGATGTAAATATCTTATAATATTGTTTTTTAAGTCTTCAACAATATACATATACATTCATAAAGTTGTAATCTGAAATATAAATAATAATTAAATATAAATATGGAATTAATACAAAATTTATGGGATTTTACCTTTGGTTCTGATAAAAGTATTATCTTTGTTGAATTTGTGATGAAAATATTGTAATTGAAGATGATGTGTGTGAGAATTAAATATAAATTCAATTGGTTGCAATTGTAATTTCATTTGTTATATTGTTTTATTGGTGACACAACTGCTGAAGTGCGAAATAATATAAAATGTCATCTATATCTAACTTAATAGTTGGTTGTTTGCGCGGTAATATAGTATCTGGTACAAAATATGACCATATGCAATTGCAACTTAATAGATAGAAATTATTTTAAATAAATCTGATTTACACAGTTATTATATATAATTATTTTAAATAAAACATACATGCATGTAACCAATAATGTTGCGCTGATATCGAAATAAATAGTTTAACATCATAATTTTGTTTATAAATGTGATGACATAATTTGTTGTACTTCGGTTCTGGCATTTATTATAATTATTGTTATTGGATACTATTGAAATTGATGATGTTTGATAATGTGAAATTTGGATCACAATTTATTAATAGTCAATTCTCACCAGTTTGGTATTTAAAGCTGATAATGATATGTATATAAACATTATCACTAACAACAGATTCTTCTTCAATAATTCCAACATCTTTGTACCTTTAATTAAGATATAAAATTATCATTTACATATAACTTTAAATATATAACATTATGATAAATAAACAAATAGTTCAGACAGTAAGTTAACCCACTACATTCTGTCTAACACAATAGAATAAAGATTATCAGTAGATATAGCATATATTGACGAGTTCTTATTTTATAGTGACCTTATCTCAGATACATATTTGATATGAAACTTTTCTGAGCCTTCAATTCGCTAGATGAAATTCTCTCTTCTGATGTAAAATTTACAATATCTGAATATACTGTGATCAGCAGAATCTGGATTTTCTTGAATATTTGCTTGCATAATTGTAATTTTGTAAATTCTCATCCAAATTTTATATATATCTTGCGACTTGGAATATATGATTAATTTTTATAATGTTCCTACAAAACGATACCTAGTACAAGTTTCTGAAACAGATTTTGGAAACTTAGTTATATCTCATCAAATTTCTATCAAATTTCTAGAATGATTTTAAAATCACACCAAAATACTTCTGTGAATATTAAAAATGTTCATATTATCATTCATATTCTGTAAGCAAATTGACATTCACAATTATAAATCATTAGCAGATGACAATAATGACACAAATATAATGATGCAAATATTGGTTAAACAATTTCAACGAAAGTACATGAAGAAATTTTTATGAAATTTAATGTATTTTGTAATTGGCAGACATGAAGCATTTGGATTGAAGTATGCTTTATTATTAAATGGATAAAATTCATTTTAGACGATTTTTAATCAATAAATGAACTAAAAAACGATTTACTAATTAATTTATTAAAGCAGTCGTATTTTAAAATAATTTCTGATGTTGGAAATGATGATAATGATAATGATTGACATTCATTTGAAGTACAAGCCGAATATAAAATCAATTATACATCAATGATTAAACTAAAAGATGTTTTGTTTTTTGGGAAATTTTATAAATTATACTTACAATTTTATACAGTACTAAAATATTGTATTTGTTGTATTATTTGTACGTTGTAATAATTCAGTTTTTGTTTTGTGAGAAATCTTTGGCAATCCACTAAACGCCTGTGGCATATCAAAGCATCCATATTTTTTAGGTTAACAAATTTTTTCACAGAATTCATCTCTAATATTGGTATTGTATTACCAGTCTATTAAATATTATAAGAATTTATGTTTTTTCACTTATTCATATAATGCTTTACAAAAATATAATATTAATAACATTTTTTCAATTAATTGAAATTTATACTTACAGTATTGCCTATTTTCTTCTGTTTCGACCGAAATATTTTTTCTTCTCTGGATTTGATGTGTGTTCTTATTGAGTGTTGAGTTGAGTGATGTGATGACATTTGTTTCATAATAAAAAAAAATAATCGAAATGTCGATACATTTTTCTCCCACAGCTAAAATGTTTGTGTATTCCATTTTGAATATAGATGGCTGCAGCATAAATAAAGATATTTATATACCTATCCTATGCATAACCTTATATATTTTCACCAGCTCTGTGGTGATATGATTATTACACTAGTGTTGTTATTATAACTTTTTCTCTTTTCAATTGTTCCCAATATCATTATTATAATATTATTAAAAATCTATACATGTATCAGATATTGCACAAAATTCTTGTATATAACGAAAACTAAAAAACATTTTCTAGTTACATGCATTCAGCAGCAATTATTATACAATTAAAAAAATACAGCTTTACCTGAATATTTTATAATTGCATAATATCAAGCACAATGTTCCTTTAATAAACGCTCCCATAATAGTACATTTTTATGCCAACCTCGATTATATTTTGGATCATTATTTGGTTAATATTTCATGCATATGGCATTACAGTTATTCATGTTTCTCACATACACGACGCTTTTAAATATATCACAACCATCAATAGCACAAAATGCTCCTCTGATATATTCATTCATGCATCATTTCCTGTATCTTTTTATACATCGACACAAATATAAACTGCATCGAATATATGTAAATGTAAATATGTTGTCTAAAAGAAATGAAAAATAATTTAAAAGAATTAGAATTTATAATATAAATCTATAATAGTTTTTTTTTTCATAGTGTATGCCATAAGTACAACAAAAAGTCTTTATATATTTAATTCTGGAATATTATAAGTACATAATAATTCAGTGGATAGCGTTCATTATTGTCAATCGTGAAGTACCAGACACAATACCCGAAATTATTATATTAGAAATGTGTTATTCTGAAAAAACTTTATGAATGTTATAGCATTAAGATTATATGATTGAAGTAATAATAGATTATATATGATTGACGTAATAATAAATGATATTAAATTTACATTTGTTGAATTAAATAAATAAAACAAATTATAATCAATATTAAATGAATTTTGAAATTGAAATATTTTTCTTCAATTTTTTTGTATTAATAACCAAACATTCATAAGTTTGCCAATCAGTTTACATTCATTGAATTTTGAAATTTTTTCCATAATGGAATAACAATTAATAATATATATTTTAAATATGAAAATATTTAAATTGTTGTGTTTTATTTAACACACACACAACCCTTATCGATAACACTAAAATTTTTAATTCAATAAAATAAAATATTTATATTTTGAATTATACATTTCATTGAATTTTTAAATTGTATAAACAAGTTTTCTACGAGTTTGATGCAGTCAATAATATAAATGTAAATGTTGCATTTTATTATTTTTAATAAATTGAGAATATTTTGAATCAATTTAATTTAAAAATATACATTCCATTTTTTTAATGATTAAATATTTGGTAAATGTTATTTTCAAATTATTTTGAATTAAATTAAAAATTGTAATTGATAAATCTTACAAATGAATATGAAATTGTAATGATTTATATATTATTTCGCGTAATACAATTAATTATTTTAAACAATTCAGTTTCAAATTGCTAACATACAAACAATTTTCATTTTAATTTTTTTGTACAATATTAATGGGAGTTATTAGATTTAAGAATGTATATTATTTAAATTTAATAATGTAGAATTTTAGTAAATCAATATTACCACCACTGAATAAATTATCTTGTAATGTTTTAGAAATAAGTACATCTGTCATGATATTAATAAATCATTAATTAAAAGTTATCTTTAACTTAAGATATAATAATGAAACTATCAAGTTTATGTAAAATTTACATTTCCTAGTTTTAAATCTAATTTTTAGTTATTGATTTAATAATAAAATTCTAAAAGTAAATAACGGAAATAAATGATTTATTAATTTTATTATAAATTTCCAGATTTATTATTCAATTATTTGGAAATTCCTTTCTTGATTTAAACTATTGTTATTTCGTTTTACCTAAAGACTTAAAATCTTAATTTACTAGCTTTAATAAAAGTATTGTTAAACTAAAAATTATATTAATATGATTTGATTTGATTAATTCATATATCAATTTTCTTGATATTTAGAAAATAAATCTTTCCGTGAAATATAATACTTGAGTATGTAAATAATACTATACTCTAAATTGGAAAAAATATTTTAAAATGTTAACAAAATTCATACCTAGAAAGAAAAAAAAAACAAAGTAAAACTTTAAAATATAATATAAAATAATAAATACTTTTTATTTTAATTGCTACTAAAATATTATCTAATGCAATATTTCTGTATTCTATATTAAAAAAAGAAATTAGATTTGGTTAACAAATTCTATCGTCTGTATATGCATCGAGACCAGCACATGGAAAAATACGCGAGAGATTATTTCAAAAATTGTATTGTTTTAAATATAATTTACAATATATGTAAGTAATAAATAAAATTATAAATGATTTTTTTTTGCGAGTGTTTTTAATTTTGTACTTTTAAGATGTATTAATTCAACGAAATAATATAAAAAATATGTGAAAAAACAATTATACGATTAGTTTTGAGAAGGTCTCTCGTAATTCAATGAATATAAATTATAAAATGTAAAGCAGAGAAAAATTATTATTACAAATTACAAATTACTATAACTAAATTATAACATCGACTGACTTTGAATTAAATGTATAATATAAGACTGCTATTTAATCGAATAAATTCTACCGAAGTTATGACATACCAATACTGGCTGGAATAATAAATTCCTGAATACACAAAAAAGTATGCATATGTTTCTTTTATTGTGGCATTTGTTGAAGATAGTTTTGTGAAAATTTGTCGTTGTAGGTTTGGCTGCATATGCGACAAGGCAATATATTTTGCCATAACTATACTATAGACTACTATTTAGTGTACGTACACATCTTACAATTCGTAGTATTGTGAAAAAATTATTTACATTTATGATATTAAAATTGAGATACATTTTTCTCAAATAATAATTACCTTTATTAATTGAAGTAAAGTAAAGTGCATTTTTTATTATTCTAGTTGATTTAATTGATTCGGGATAGTTCGATGACTAACATCTAGCTTTTCTGCAAAACTGTTGTGTATTGTTGTATGTGGCAGTTTATAGTTAACAACTTTAGTGCAACCTTCTTCATTTTTCAGGATCTACACGTCTCCCCAGCATTTGCTTATAGTACATCTTTTATTCATTACCTCAATTTGAAAGAAATTAATACCACAGAATCAAAATCGTCGTTATCAAAGTTAAATACTGGAAAATAAATTGATTATATTTTTAAAAATGTGTATGGTAACTCGAACATATTAGTGTTTGTACAGACATAATTTTTATTACTTCTTCAGGACTCACTAAAAAATAATTCAATTTAAAATACATATATGTTATATATATAGAAATGTAATTTATTGGATGCAGCCCAAAAAAACCGCTGTTAAAAATCAACAGTCTTATAATTATTTAGTTTATTATTTTAGGGAGGATTATGACAACTGGCCCTTTGGCCCAGTTATTGGTATTGGAAATTGTCTTGCCAATCATATGGATTCAATCATTATAATATTTATATTAAAATGAATATTTCAAATTTCAATCTTTATATTTCAACCTATTTTACAGACAATGGTAATTTACAACGATAAGTAAAATTGTTGGTTTGATTAACACAACATGCTGGGTACTAGTTTTGGTACTGGCTATACGTCCACATAACATTTCAGTTTCTTAAATCGATTTATTATTATCTTATCTTTTGCAAAATAATGGTTTCATATCATAATAAATAAGTCGTCATGGAGGTGTAAATAGAAATATAGATAATTTGACGAAAAATTAATACTTTTTTCCACCACTTTATGCACATCATATCATTAGACTATATAGATTAATAATATTTATGGTTTAAAAAATATCTTTCTATTATTGAACATAATATAATGATAAAGATTGTGAAATAATTAAACTATAGAAGTTCGGTATTACAGCCGTGTGAAAAACTACACAAAAACATAAATTATATTACCTTCTTCTATAAAAAAAATTCCAAACCTTCGACAGTTCGGCTAAAACTAATCAATATATACGTTTCCATGTTCCATCCAATGATGGTGCGAATATCATTGAGTCCGAGAAAAACTTTTACCTATTTAAAATTAAATATACAATTAATTATAACAGTAATTAAAAAAGAAAAATAATAATAATAGAACTTACAGAATGAAAAACATAATTTCTTAAACTGCCACTCATGACTTTCTTAAATTCTTCTATGGTGTTAAATGATTAAGTAATTACTTTTGAACTAATAATATAGACAACTCATCACTTTTAAATTTAAGCGATACACGAATTGATTTTACTGTAATTCCTTTTGAAAATTATAATTTTTTAAATTAAAAGGCAACTTATTTTATAATGGTAAAATTGCACCTTTTTTCTGTGTGTAGATAAACCACACAGATGAAAATGATGTCCGCTTTTGCTGCTGTTCATTTTTCTGCCGTGATATTAAGTATTTTCAGTTATTTCCAATTCCATATATAATTATTTTTTCATTCCTTTATGTAAACATATGATGTTTTTCCCAGGTCCATACGAAAACGATGTCGTTGTGCTTCAGTGTTTTTAAATTTTATCATATTCTTCCACATTATACGGCCCCATCCATAATATGGGTTGACTTCATCTTTATTATTCAATTGGATTTACACCTCTGTTAATATCAAAAAAAAAAAAAAAACGTCGTGATATTTAAGAGTATAAATATAAACACGAACCAATAAAGATTTCCATTTCCCATCTATTGATACATTTCAATAAACTGAAAAAAAAATTATTTTAATTTGTTACATTTTATTTTTATTATTTTTTAATTTTTTATATTATTTTCCATTTTATTCATAGCAGAACATCGAATTTATTTATATGTTTTTTATTAATATTATTATTTTATTTATTTATTTTATTATTATTTTATTTTTTTTTTTTCAAGAACAATGAATTATTTTATTTATGTTTTTTTAATATTAAATATATTAATTATTTTTGTATATATATATAAAAAAAAAAAAAAAATTAAAATAAATTATTAAATAAATAAACAAAAAATAATTATGTAATATAAAAATGTGCTGAAAAATAACAGTAAATTAATTTGTTCTCTTTCTTTTTATTTTATTAATTTGTTTGTTACTTTAAAATTTAATAAAATAATTAATAATATTTAATAGAAAAAAAAAACATTAAATAAAATAAAAAACATATTTTTTACAATTATTTTGTATTTACTTTTTGTTTTTTTATGTATTGTTTTTTTAATATATTTATGCGTGTGAAAAATGAATGTATATAATATGAATTGTGATTTTTATATAAATAAACGATGAAAAATTAATTGAATAAAAATTATGTGTAATTGTTTTTTTCGATTGTTTACATAAAAAATTATTTTAAAATAATTATAAGTTTTTATTTACATTGTTTTTATTTTTTAGCACTTTGAATTTTTATTTTTACTCTATTACTTTTATTTAATTAATAAAAAACGAATAAATATAAAATAAAATAAAATTAAATTAAATAAATAAATAAAATTATTATATACTTTTTTAAAAATTAATTTACAATATATATATTTTTTAGAATATAATATACAAAATATTAACTAATTTAATGTTAAAAAAAAATTGTGTTTATTTATTTATTTATTTATATATTATTTTTATTATTACGTGTAAATTAGACTAAAAAAATGATTCTTTTTTCTTTTTATTTCGTTAGACAAAACAAAACATTTTTTTTTATTGTTAGCATAAGTATGTAATTATTGTTGTTATTATTATTATTTTAATTATTTTATTTATTTTTATTTTTGATATATATATTTTTATTAATGTTTTTTTTTTTTTGTTTTTTGTTTTTTTAATAATATATTATTAATTGTTTCATTAAATTTGATATAATTTTGTGTGATGATTTATGTTTTATTATTCGTTTTTAATAATTAGCCTATGTTTATTTATTTATTTACTTATTTTTTCACATTTACTGATTAAAAGATGAATGAATTACTCGTACTATTATTTTATAGTGGAATATTTTTATTTTAGTGATTATAATTAGTAAAAAAAAAAAAAATTTCGAAATGATGCCGGCGGCTACGGTGTGTGTTTTGTGTTTGTATAAAAAAAAAGAAAAAATTCCGAATAAAAAAATGTACAGTTTAAAAATTTCGATGTTATACAAAATGACTCGTTTTTTTCAATTTAATTGCTTAATATTTAATTAATTATTTATAATAATAATAGAAAAATTTTTTTTTAATTCTCAAAATATAAAACTTGTCTAATTGTTTACATTTGTTCTTTTTTTTTCTTTTCGTTTTATTTTAATAATAATAATTGGCACTATTTGGTTAAAAATTATGGTTTTTTTTTGATTTGTCATAAAATGTTAATTTAAAAAAAAAATATATATTCATTCAAAAACTACTGATTTTTTTTTTGTTATGTTAAAATTATTTTATATTTATTTATTTAATTTTATAATTTTATTTTATTATTAATTTTAAATACGTATGTGTTATTTATTTGTTATTATTATAGTATAGTTATTTTATTACTTATTATTATTGTTATTAATTTAAAAAAAGATTGTTTGTATGAATATTTTTTAATTATTTGTATATTTTGGTTTATTTTATTGATTTTAGGTTATGAAGATAATGAAAAAAAAAGGGGGACCGATTTTCCGCACAAATTAAAATAAAATATTGGCCTATATTTGTGTGTGTATTACAAATTATTTGATGTAATTTAAATTAAAAATTAATTATGGCCGTGGATGTACAAGTGACAGAGCTGAAACCACTGATCGTGTATAATATATTGTATACACAATGAAAAATAGAAATATTAGGATGCCCAATACAAATCTGCCAAACTGCAAAACATTGTCAAAGCTGCATGAAATGTATGTAATAATGATATAAAAAGAAAGATAAAAATCTTATATATCATATTGCGGATGAAATCAAACGATTTGCTGCTAAATATAAATCTCGTCCTCTGTAGCACCACATGAATGTGGTGGGGACTAGAAATTTATGTGAAATAGTATTCACTCTTAGTTGAGTTAATTTTAGAATGAAATATTGACAAAATGTTTCTGAGGTTAACTGACTGCAGAACAAATAATATGTGACTATTTTTCAGAAAGAAAAATTTGAAATGTAAAAAAAATTCAACCAATTTAGTCACTTTCGTTGTCAGTGAATAGTTCCATAATCATATTCATATATAATGTATTTATAAACCTGTTTAGATTTGTCAATAATTATCCGATCAGTTTATCAAAGCATTGAGTCTTCGGTATGAGAATTTACTGCAACGATATCAGTGGCACAAGAACTGTTTGATATACTCAATTTCTTATTCATTACATTACATAGATCATCGTGTACGTGACGATACATAATCTTATATGGTTATATTGTCTATTGCACAGTACCACGCATAATTACAAGTAAAAACTGTGATCAATTCTTTATTGAAAATCAAATAGACTTTCATAAAAACGATATTATTAATATATTTAAATCACAAACTTATACACACACACACACACATGTATATATAACATAAGGAAGTTACAAAATTAAGCGGGTAGTAATTGATTGGTGACAAAAATGGATATATTGTGTATAAAATACGTAAATTAAGTAAAGTTAAGTACAACATTTTATATAGAAATGTTATACGTCGGAAATATTGGGTAAATGGTTCGTCTATTAATATTTCATATACATTTAAAATTTCTATAGATATTTGCGATGCGGGTGTAATTATTTGATTTACAATTAGTTAATTATTTTTAATAAAATATAGAGGTTACGTAAAAGCGAAGCCTAGATGTTTATTGTTTTTAATTATATAAAACTAATTGCTATCTTTTCACGTTCTTAATTTCATATGAAGTCGGGAGCTGTAATTTCATATATTGTAGCGTATAAATAAATTTGGCTTTTCAGTTTTGAGGTGTGAAACTGAAAGAAATTGATATTTCCGATGTTTATTTTAAACAAAACTATATTCCCGAATCTATTATTAGCACGCATTAATAAATATAGCAATTGCTAAAAAACATTTAGGCATCGCTTATGGTTAACCCTTATATATGTAGTCTTATATTAATATGTAATTTAAAAATGTTTATTCTTAATTCTCTATTTAAATGTTTATGTTTTAATATTGTTTATGTACTTATTTTTGTTCTGTGTGTTTTGGTATTGTTATTATTATTTATATAATTTTATTAAAGAAACTAAAAATGTGTTAAAAATAATAATTTGGATATTCCATTTCCATATGTTTTGTCAAAAATCAATATTTGTTTCAGACCAATCTTTATCCTTTTGTTATAGAATATCTGTTTCATAGACCTGTTTAGTCGTTGTTTGTCCACCATTTGAATTTATTGTTGATGTGGATGTTACATTTGTTGATGTTGATATAAAATCTTGATGATGATTATTATTATTATTATTATTATTATTATGATTACTAATATTACGTTCATTTTTATGTGCTTCCATCATTGACATATCCATATTTAAATTTTTCATTGAACCAGTAACAATGGTCATATTTAAACCCATTTTTTGTGGTAAATTAGATTCACTGCCAGTTTTTTTCAATAGCATAATATCATTTGATGTTGGTATAGGATTATTTTTACTAATTTGCTGTAATCGTGCGTATTGTTCTTGTAATTGTTTTTGTTTTTTTAATAATTCTTGATGACGTAATTCTAATGCTAACTGACGTTGAACATGTTCTTGTGAATTTGATGATTCGTTACCGCTAGAATTGCCTCCACAATCACCGCCGCCAACACCACCATTATCATTATCATTATCATTATTATTATTATTATTATTATTATTAGTCATATTTATATTCTCTGATGATGATGTTTCGCTAACTGATGGTAAACGCATTTGTATATGTTGTATGGGTATATTTGGACTTGTCGGACTAGCTAATGGGCTACGGGAACTGGTACGTGGTGGTGGTGGCGGTGGTATACGCTTATTACTAACTTTTGTTAATAAATCAGCATTGCGTTCGGGTACTGGTGGTTTACCAGATGGTCTACTTGCTGGTTGTGGTGGACTTGTGTCTGTGTCCGAACCACTTGGATATGAATGTAAACGTCTTAAACCGAAATTTAATGTATCTGCCGTTGTTGTAGTATTTGTTGATGTATGCAATAGTTGTTGTTGTTGTTGTGCAGTTGTTGGATATAAACTAGATTGTGCTAGTTGTGTTGTGATAGAAGTTTGTAACGTTTGCGAACTGTCATCGGAAGTTGAATCATCTGGCCGTGACTAAAAAATCCAATTAGATTTTTTTTTTGTTTTGTTTATTGATGCAATTTATTTAATTTTTAAATAATAAATGAGATGAAATAGTAAATTTTTAATATATATTTTTTTATTTGTTGTGTTTTATGTAAAATCCAATTTTTAAAAAAATTAATATTTTTTTTACTATTATTATTTATTATTAATTGTTTTTAGTAATAATTTGTTATTATTATTTTTTGTGTTAACAAATGTTTGGTACCTCTGTATTGTTATTTATTCCCGTTGGTGGTTTCGCAAACGTTTGTAATTCATCTAGCAAAGCATCGAGTGCGTTTTCGGGTGCGATTCCCCCGCTGAGAGAGACCGTCCCCAACCGGGGACTTGGGATTGGCTAAATAATTTTAAAAAGAAAATAAAAAAAAATTAATTTCAATTAATTATTTGTATTTTAATATTTTAATATATCGTTCTGGTTTTTTTTTTTTATTATTATTTATTATTTATAGACAAAGATAAAAAAAAATAAAAATTAAATAAATAATTAAAGATTATAGATAAAATATTTGTTACAGATTTATTTATTTTTTATTTTTCACAATACACATGCAATAAATATAAAAGCCGTATAATTCAAAAATATACAAAATTTTAATATTTAAAGTGAATCCATTTTTACAATATTATCAAAAATATTTACAGACATTTTCTTTGGGAAAGTTTCTTGGAATTATATCGGATCATTTATATTATCGTGGAGGTTTCTGCTTTGTATACATAAATACACAATTGACCACAGGTATTAAGAGTTATTTTTGGCAATTTTTAGATGTTATTGAGCCTATTAAATGAAACCTGGACTTCTATTTTATATATTCTTTTTTGTACCACCATCATGATTATGAACTTATTGATTATATATCGGATTCAATGAATACGCAGTAGTGAAAGTGTTTCTCTCCATGAGCACACGCATAATAATATGTTACAAATTTGGCGCCGGGCATTATCTTAAACATCACCATTCCTTATAAAAATCTTTAATCATGTTCAATAACTTTAGTGGGAATTCATATTTCGTAAAAATCTATAAAATCAGTATTTGGATTTTGATATATGATATAATACAGGAGGAGATTGTATAATACCACGCAAAGTGTTCAGTCATTTATTTACAAGATGTTTATTAGAAATCCTTTGATGTAAACTGAAAATCAGCTGCTTGTTGATGTAGTATAATTTATTATCTATAGTTTCAATATAGCGATGTACTAAATGCAAAATGGTCACGACATATGGTACAATATCTCCGCCGCAGTGTATTGGAGTATTTATATTATACCTTCGGCGAAACGACTCAAAATGGTTATTATTTGGTGTTATAATTTGTAAAAACCATTTAGCATTTCCGAGAAATATTCACATCTTTTTCTTTAATCATCACCATCATCACTCATTACTATGCGTATAATCGCAGTGCAAGCTGTCTAGTTGGATAACTTACGCATATATCTATGCTATTAAAATATACCAAACACACCATTATTCTGTAAAAATTATATCATTAAATAAATTTGAAATAGGTTCACTTTATATATATAATTTTTTATATATTATAAGGATTTTATTTTAGGGCAAAAAGCAAGCAAATTACGTTAAGCCAATTACTTTTCGATATTAATATTAATTACACTAGTATCAATATAAATAGTAAGATTTAGTTTAAAATTATAAATATATAAAATATGTAGACGAAATAAATGAATGTAAATATATAGTAATAATTATAAATAATTAAGAAAACATGCGATTTTATAAAAATTATTTTTAAATTGTATAAGAAAATAATTATTATTATATAAAAAAATATTTATTAATATATTAATAAAAAATAAAAAAACAGAAAAAAAGAAAGTTAAATTAAATTTAACGAGAAATAAATGAAAAAAAAAGAAAAATAAATTAAAATTAAATAAATGTTAAATGCATGATTAATATATTATTAATTATATATTAGTATATATTTTTAATTAGCTCCCGCCACTAAAATAGTAAGGTCCAATCAAAATAAATTCAGTACTTTATATTATAAAAAAAAAATAATAATAATAATAATAATAAAAACAAACAAACAAAAAATTGTAAATTATAAAAAACAAAATTGGTTAATAAAATTAATAACAATAAAATTATAAAAATAATAATAATAATTAATACAGATTATTATAATATATAATATGTTAATTATATAAATAATAATAATAATAATAATAATAATAATAATAATAATAATAATAAATAAATAAATAAAAACTACAATCAAACGATTTTTTAAGTATTTTTTTTTCAACCGCATTAATCAAACGAAATAAAAAATAAAAATTAAATAATAATATATAAAGCTTTTTATTAATATTTGATTAAAAATTAATTATTATTATTAATTTTCTGATTTTTCTTTCTATTTTTTTTAATTATTATTTTAACACGGTTTTTTAAATCACCGTCGTTTAACATTTCTTTCTTATAAAATATTTATATATATTCAAATGAATCCATTTCCAATGCACCTTACTATATTGTAGGGGCGGGGGTGAAAAATTGCATGACAAAATCGAAAATATAATTAATTAAGTAAAAAATGAAAAAAAAAAAAAATAAAAACAAATATAAAATAAAAAAAAAAAAATAAAAACAAATATAAAATAAAAAAAAAAAAACAATTAAATCAATGATGAAGATTATAATATAATAATTATGTGCATTTAAATCTTGCGTCATCTTACATTTCTGTATATATATAACTTTGTGGATTACAATTAATAGTATATATGGGAAAATATAATTCTTCATACGTAACACGTAACGGTCAAGATGAAGTGAAAAACCGGTGACGAAAAAAATATAATTTATTTTCTTATCATTTTAGCACCATCCTTTGAAATAATAATTTGATTGAAAATTAAAATGTCGCTTTTGTGAAGATAATTGTCGAAATAATGAAAACACAATTTTTATAATCATGGATATAAGAAAAATTCTCAAAAATTATTGAAAAAACGTATGCAAATAAGCAATAGTTTTTTAAAAATTTGTATCTATAATTGTAGCTAATAATTAATAAATTAACTTGAAGTTTTTGTTTCTCAATATACATAGAAATTATTTCTGTATTCTTTATGTACAAAAGACTCATGAAGACTGCGCCATCATTTAATGGAATACACACATTAACGGATTTAAGTATTCAAATAGTAATGAAAATAGAAGAAATTTTTATATATTTCATTATTTCGGAATAATTGAATCATCATTAACGAATGATCTAACTCCTAGTGGCCCATATAACAACTACCAGACATATCATTTTGTAAACAATTAATTGGGTAAATTAATTCCCGCATCACGGAGTATATAACAATTCTCCTCCTAATTAGTGTGCAATTATCAAAAGATATAGATGTTTTTCTTAATCCATAATTATTTTGTTTAATCTTTGGAAGTATTTATTTTAATATAAGCATAATTTTGCATTTTATTAAATGTCGCTATATATATTGCCAATATTAAATTATATATATATAAAAATTTATTAGGTTAATGCAAAACCGACGATTGAAATTCTGATCCATTTATAAACTTATCAATTTGAAAGTATAAACATTTATTATTATTTACATTATTATATTTACAATTACAATATATTTTCAGATAGACATGAAAACTTTACAACATAGTTCGATATGATCCTTAGCAACGTAGAAATCTGAACAGAAATTTCGTAAGAAACGTTACAAAAAAACTTGAAAAATTGAGTTGCTCTTCAGTTTCTCAAACACAATAATATATATATATATATATATTAGTCATTGAAAGGTGTTTGTCATTTATGGAAGACAATAGCATTACAAACGCTTAAAATCTGGTGAAACTATCTTACAACACTAATCGTATATATAGTATCGTAGTATGCTATAGGAATTTAACAAATTGTATAAAATCATATGATTTATATCTGTCGCAGTTAGTAAGACAATGAAAAGTTTCGTTTTTATTTATGAAAAATTATGTATTTATTTGTGGATAACTTTTCTATTTCTATATATAGGAAAATAAAATGAATTTTTAAAAATAGATTTTGTTAAAATATTATTTAATAAAATTTCCATCATAGAAACAAATTCTAAAGATATTAATAATAATGATTGTCGTATGTGTATAGCCGGGACAAGTTCAAATGTAATATTTGTGTAAATAAAAATTGTAGTTCTCCTCATCTCTTACATAAATAGAATCACAATCAAAATTTTGACTAAATAAATGTGAATTTTAGTTGAAATATAATAATTATAAATTTATAAATAATTAAGTTATATAAAATCAAAATAATATAATAATACATTCTAATGAACTATACTGGGAAGAAAACGGTCAATACATTATTCTGCATATAAAAGTTGAAATTATATATATTGTTCTAAATTTATTTTTAAATTGTTTTTGCACCAACCTAATATAAAAGTATTACTTAACATTAATATTCAAGTATTGTATAAAAATATATATAATTTGATTTAAAATTAAATTTTACTAATAATTTGTGTTCAATTATTATTGTAAAACATTTTCATTTATATAATTATAGAAATATATACTGAATGAAAATCACCGAATATATGAATAAATAAATAAATGTGCTTTTCAGTGGTGAGAGCTGGTGATCATATTTTTTTCATGGACATCTAATTTTTTAAATTTAAAAATCTTATTCCGTTTTCACAAAAGATATATATAAATTGCCGATTTTCCAGTCGTTGCCAGTGAAAATTTGTATTATATAATTTATTTGTATATATTTATACTTTATAAATTATCACCAATTTCTTCGATGAATGTTCGCACATTGACTGTGACACCACATCGAATGCAAAATCATTTGAACACGATTTTTAAAAAATCTTTGAAATAGGATTTAAAAGGAAAATATTTGTCTATATAAAAAAATTCATTAAATACAAATCGATTTTACCGAAAATTTAGGTGATAATAAAATAAATTTTAATAATTTTTATATAAGAAATGCGGAATCGATTCACAAGATATAAAAACACTTGGAAAAAAAAAATTATATGATCAAAATAATGAAATTAAAACAAATTAAAATAAAATAAAAACTGCGCAGATTTATAAATTAAATGTTTAAGACAACGCATATCCTGCACATCATCTGTAATTTTGGATATTTTGGTGGCCAGATAGGTGATGTCTTTCTTTCAGCACAACAACATTAATAATAACAATAATAATAATAATAATTATTAAAAAAAAAAAAAATAATAATGTATATTCTTCTTGTTTTTTTTTTTAAATCAAATGATATTTTTAAAATGCCGGCTATATTTATAAAATATAAATAAACAGAACAATCAAAAACAAAATAACCACATATAAATGATTTAATATTTATATTTTCATAAATATTCTCAAAAATCAAATAAAAAAAAAAAAAAAAAAAAAAATGATTTAAAAAATTAAAATAATGAAATAATAAGACATAAAAAAAATAAAATAACAACAGTGAAAAATATATAGCTGATTTTCAATTATCTTCATTCCACATTGACATATAATAAATATATATTTATTTATTTATTTATATAAGAATTTCTTGCGCTCTATATTTTTTATTTATATTTTAATTTTATTTAATTTATTTATTTTATATATATATATGTATATCTTATATGTGCGAATATGTATTATATTATGCGGTAGTATATACGTGAACATTAATGTTTATTTATATTCACAAAAGGTAAAGGGATTATTAGCATAAAGGTAAAATGAAAATTTTCCCTTTGAAATAGTAAACTAATTAAATTCTATATATAATATTTACAGACAGTGATGGTGGACAATCAAGAGAAATCTATTCAATGTCATAAAACATGATTATATATTCTCGAAAACTATTGTATGATTTAGTAAGTAAAATAGTTGATAGAAGAAGAGCTGGATGATGTTGTGTACATAAATACTAAATATTATTCCATTCGAAACATATCCCATGTGCACACAACAGTGAACACCGAACTTATTTAACTTTATTAAAATCGTATCAAAAGATATATATTTATATAGCCGAATTTCCATTTAATGTCATAGATTAATTTCAAAGTAATGTAATGAATTATTCTATAACCACCTTCAACTGATATCGATCTTATAATTTAAAATCACTTTGAACTTTTCGCTCGATTTAATTTCTTGAATTGTTGTACTTTCATTACCAGTCTAATGTCCTATTTGTTTATGTATATACTATATTTAATATATTACTTGAAACTAATCATTATTAAATTAAATTTCCATAAACTGTTGCATTTAATTTTATTTCCAGTGACGAAGAACTTAGCAAAATTTCATCAACATCGAAATCCCATTGTGTGTGTTTATTATTAAAAATATTCATATAATTAAATAAAATGTTAATATAGGATTTGACGTTATATATATTGAAATTTTCCATGCAACATAAATGATGATTGTAATTGTACCATTTGAATGACATTTGGTATATGTAGATTTATTAAAGGGTTAGTTCTTCATTGAAAATCAATATCAAATATAGAATTTTGTAATATTTTCCAATTGGGTGTGCTTTTATATTAAACCGATTAAGAGATTACATATATCCTAGCAATATTAATTACTCTGCGACGGTGGTGCGTGTACAGGTGTGTTGATAGTTTTGTACTTTTTTCGCAAATTTTCTTGTGTTTATTAATTAATGCTCCAATAATATTAACTCAATTTTTCCATTGTTATTACATTTTTATACTTAATAATTATTATTAGTGGTTCTATAATTTATTACGATGAAACATGTCCATAGCTGCTGCACCACAAATATAAATAATTACAAATCATTCCGCATTAACAATAATATAATAATAATAATAATAATAATAATGTCTTATATTATTTTTAATTAATCAGATGTGGAGCCGGCGAGCATATATTTTAAATTGCATTATTAAAATTAATTATATATAGTAAAATTTCACAAATATATACATATTTTATTTTGGTAGTTTTCGACTTCAGCAACTTATTAGACAGCATCGAAACTTCGAAACGCAACGCAATTCCATACATATAATTTTTATACACATATATATAAAAATATTTTTATTTAAAAAATTTGTAAAAACTATATTTCTTTTAAATCGAAAAAAATAAAGTTATCAAATTTTTTAAATAATATTTATATTTTTATTTAATTTATTTATTTATTTAATTATTATGATTTTTTTTTTTTTTTTTATACAAAACATTTAATTTTAATTATGCATTTACTCGGTTATCGCCTCTTTGAAGTTTGAACTCCATCGCCAGTTGAACTACAAAAAATATATAACATAGAAAAAAAAAAAAAATACGATGGTAAATCAAAGTAGATTTTGTTGTTGTGTTGGTTGGATTGATTATTGGTATTAAAATTTGTTTTTTTTTTTTTTTTTGTTATTGTAAAAACACACATAAATTATATAATAATAATTTAATACATAATTATTTCTGTAATGGGAGAGCACCATTTTAAATTTAATTTAATATTTTTTCATTAATTTTTACTATTTTTGTACTCAAATAATGTACAAAAAATATATACAAATCGTTTATATTTTTTTATCATTTTAATTTTTAATTAAAATTTCAAATTTTTTATTTTTTAAAACACCAAACATATAACATGAAAAAAAAAAATAAAAATCATAAATAAATAATAAATATAGAAATATAAAAATTAGTTTTCCTTTTGTATATTAAAAAAATAAAATAATAGTGATTTTTTTTTTCTTTAAAAAAAAATGTGGAAAAAACACAACGAGCGGGATAAAAAAAAAAAAAAAAATAAATAGTTTTTAAAGTAAATATATATATATATGATTTTAAATAAAATTAAATATAAATAAATAAATAAATAAATAAATAAATAAAATAATGAAAATTTTATTGAATATGTTCACCTGACCCCTAATCATATATATCAGAAGATCATTGGAAATGCATTTTGGATGCGTGATTGAAATAATATTATATCATACAAACACACACACGCACACAGAATTAGAAAAAAATATTAAATTTCGAATTCTTGTTTGTTTGTTAAATATTTTTAAAAATTTTTTTTTTTTAATTTTTAATAATTAATAATGATGATGATGAATATATAATGACAATAACAATTAATTGGAAAAAAATAATATGGTGAAAATGTGATTTAAAATGTATAATGCTCTGTCATAATTATTCGGTTTTATTAAATGATTGTTTTTCATAATAATAATTAACAACATGCACAACTTAAAAAAAAAAAAAAACACCAAATGATTTTTTTTTTTGTATTAAAATATTTTAGGCAGATTTTTCTTCGTTTTTTAATTTAACAAAAAAAATCTATTAAAAATAATGAACTTTTTTTTTTTTACAAAAAAAAAAATTGTATTTATGTTTTTTATTATATTTTCTGCATGTGAGGATTTGCACTTTTAACGGAATTTATGCAAAACGTAGTACACTTGACACAAAAATAAAAAATACTACAATTTGTTTTTGATTACAACAAAAAAAAAAAAAAAAATGACTAATTACGTACAGGGATAACTACTACTGGGAATTTGATGTGACGTAATTTCATTGTAAATTAAATATATCCTGGCACAGTATGCAAATAGTGCGTATACGTATTATATCTCTAGCTACACGTATATTCGGGACGACTATAATATTCTATATACTACTAATGTGCTGTTTCCTAATGTATGTTTTATAATCAGTACATGTAAACACCAAATGCACATAGTGTTCCAGTTTTATTTTAACAAATAATAAAAAAATAGGCTATAGTAGATCGAATTTACTACACACAAGCTATGTATAGTTTTAATGGTTTTAATAGATGCAACCATTCATCTTGTTAGCGGACTAGATTTATTTGACTGATTCAGATATATTGAATCCCATTTGAAGCAATTTTCAAGTAACTTATATAAATAAACGTGAAATTGTGTTACGTTTTTTAAATCAAGTGTGCCAGTGTTTATTTATTTGCCTGGGGCACAGTTGCATGGCTTCAGATTACGTTTGTTTCAAAGGGCAAATATTATTGTTTTTATATCCTTTCTTTAAACGAAACAAACGTGATTGCACAAATTTTTTGTTCAAATGCAACTAACCCCATTATAAAATTGTTATTTTATTTATTTTTGCACGTGCATCTATTAGTTTATTTGTTTGTTTGTATTTTGTTGTTGTATTTGTTGTACTGTAATTATTCTAATGGAACATAAATACAATAAAAAATAATTATGATTTGTTAAACGGTGTTTTGGTTACAAAAAAAAAACAAAAAAAACAAAAAACCAAAAAAACTGCCTAATCAAGTTAATATATAATTAAAAGAAAATAGGAAATACAAAAAATAATAAGTATTTTTACTTTTATTTATTTTTTTTTTAATTAATACCAAAATCTAATTTAGCACTGCCATTTTAATAGTACTTTTTATTTTTTATTTTTTTTTTTTTATTAATTTAAATTAAATATAATTAATTAATTAATAATTTAATAATTTACTGATAATATTGCCAATTTTAGCAGTTTTGCTATAAATAATGTTTTATCTTATTTTTTTATTTTTTTGTTTTTTTTTATGTATAAAATTTGCAAAATTAAAAACAAAAAATGACATCTGAAAGAATTTTTGTTTTTTCTCAATAATGAAGTTTTTTCATTTAAAATGGATTTTTTTTTTTTTTATTATTTTTACGATCTACAAAATAAATTTCTACAAAGAATTTTATTTTTGTTTTTTTCTTTTTCGTTTTTAAATTTTGTACTTTTCATTTCATTTTTTTTTTTTTTCTTTTTTATAAGAGGCATTAAAAGTTTTTCATTAAAAAAAAAAAAGTGCTAATTAAATAAAAAAAAACATACCTTATTTGTTGAGGGTATCGATGAATCCGTGGTTCGAGGTGGTGGTGGTGGTGATGGTTCTTCAATTGTTGGATCTGCACTTGGTAGTCTTTGTTCTTGAACACTTGCCAAACTTTACATATAAAATATGAAAAAGACATTGGTTTACATTATTTTGTTTCTAATAATCGGCAGCCTCTTTGCAGTGAGTTTAGCTAAATTATTACCACATCATACCAATACGTGAGCTGTAATGCGTCGCTTTAAAATGACAGCTAAAAATTTTGAATAAACTATGTTCACGTACAGATGACAATTAGGTAAGGAAAGGCTCTTTAGATAATTTATGTTACTTTTTTAGGATATAAAGATAATTATATATAACTAATTATTGCTTTTATATTGAACTTGATTATTGAACTTATAGTAAAATTTCGTAGAATAAATACACATATAAAATAGACAATTTTTAATTTACTGATAATAAAAAAACTGAAATGATAAATGATAAAACCTTACAATGTATAATTTTTAAAAAAACAAATTTTTATCCAAGATTCAAACCCAAGTAAATTTGGAATGTAATATTTTGAACACTAAATATATTTACCAGGAATTGTTTATCTATTGTTTCTGGCTGGCATTGTCCGCCTTACGCAAAATATATTATTGCAAAAATATTAGAAAGTACCCTTTTTTTATCATTTTAATTTACTTATTAATAAATTGTTTTCCTATATGTGCATTCAATTAATCTAAAATTGAATTCGAATTGTGTGAACGCGATAGTTCAAATTCAATCATAATTATGAATATTTTGCTATAATTGACTACTGTTTAGATGAATAAATTTGGAATTCTTCTTTATTAATGAAAGCTCACATGAATTTTGATGCAAAAACGCTTTGTTTGATAACAAAAGTTTTCTCTATCGATTGAGAATATATTCAAAACAATGTGTTTGACTTTTTCCAATGACCCTACAACACACGAGAATTTAAAGGTCGTTATAGTTGTGAGATACAATTTAACGGCCCACGTATATACGCTGGGACAAATTTATAATGTATTACAAACTATAAATAATTAAAAACGAATATATATACCGTTTCAGCGTCACCAATGTTCCGGTTAATTTTTTACATCTTCTTAGCGCTGATTCTAAACGATCTGGTTCATCTTTTAAAAATTTTTCTTCACGTACAACTTTATCCATTTCATTCGATATAATATTACGTAAACCAATTTGTAAACTTGGAAATCTCATTTTTAATTCGGCTACAGTTTTACTATTAATTAAAATTAAAAATAATTAAAAATATGTTGTACATGTTTTTCTATCAAGTAAATGAAAAAAAAAATTAAAACATACCTTGCACGACTTAAAACTAATGCCATATCTTCAACTGCAGCCATGTTAACTCTGGTTCGACGATTAATTACTTCACCACGTAAACCTTCAACCGATGATTCTAAATCACTTAAATCTTTTTCTAAACGTATCACCTCTTGTTTATATAATTCTTCTTCACGTGATAAACGCATTTTATCTTGATCACTTTGTCCCCAAGAACTACCACTATTACTGGCCGACATTAATGTTGCACGTATTCCCATAAATGCATCTTTTATATCTTCACGTACTGCAACAGCTTGGGCTTGTGACAATCGACGTAACGTACGCATTTCCATACGTAAGTCTTTTGCCTTTTTCTGTAAACCCCTTAAATGATTATAAACTTCTGGTGCTAATGTTATGTCAGGACGATAATTTACATGAGCCGGTGCTAAGCCTAATGGTTTTGGTGGTGTTGGTGGTTTCAAACGATCCCGTTCTGTAACAATAATAATAAATAATTAAATGATTAAAAAAAATATCTTTTACGAAATTTAATTTAATTTTTACAGCACTCTTCTTCTTTACTTAATTTAATTGTTTTAGATATACCTTTATTTATTTATGTTAATAAATAAAAATTTAATAAAAACTATTTTACCTTGAGACGATGTTCTAGGAAGTGTTGAAGATTTTATAGCCGGCTTTGGTGGTTTTGTATCAGCTAATAATAATTATATTTTATTACACAGATATACATGTATATGTATGTACGAAGGAACGAATGGTGGTGTATGTGTGTGTGCACGGTGGTAGGTAGAGGCAGCAGTAAAAGGAAATTTAATTAAATTAATTAATATTTATAATAATAATAATAAATAAAATGTTGGTGCAAATTGATTTGTATTTTGCATTATTCATTTTTTTTCAATCGGACACATCTCTCATTAATACATATATTTTCTTACATAAATATGATACTATTATAATAATTATATATTATACATATAAATATATATATATATATATGGGAATAGTAATAATGTACACAAATTATTTGCCATTGCCGTGTTACCAATTGACTATAGTTCATTTGGTCAATTAAAATTTTATAAATTTATATAATTTATATTTTTTATTTACAAATTAATATATGCAATTTAAATAATAATTAGTTATTCGCTGTTAGAACATATTAATTAGATTTAAAATATGTAATACAAATTTTAATCAAGTTAAGAAAAATTGTGTTAGCAATTTTTTTCCAACTACGTGATTGATTTCAATTCACATCAAAATCGTTCAAAAATGGTCATTATAAAATCGAATCAAATGGTTTTTAATTTGTAAAATGGGAATATGTATGTTATATGAGATGAAACGAAATCGTTGGTGGAATAAATTTTGGTAAATTTCGAGAATTAAGACCAGTATATCACGTTTGATTATCATGAACGCTATACAAAAATCCATATTTAATTTATGAAGTTCGTTACTACACGCTAGAACGGCTTTATCGACGAAAACCTTCGATTCTATTTTGCATGTGAGCCCGAAACGAAATCACTTCCGACATTGAAGTAATTTAAACTGCATCGAATTGAAGTTAAGTTTTTTAATATAAGCGAAAAAATAATATTAATAAAAATGAATTGCTTAAAACTACTCAACTGTCCGAAGTGAGTAATTTCAATGCTAACTATATATTTATGTTGGCATTATATTTGTTAAATTCGTAAGATATCAGAAATATAAATAGTGGAAGGTTGTTCCAAGTCTTGTAGTAGTAGGATTATAGGAAATAAAGGGCAGCGTTAGAAATATCTGCTATGATTACAACAACGGCAATGATGGTGATCCAATGAATTAATAGAATTTAATAATCGATTCATAATTATTAATAAGTTTATATACGTTCAAATAAGCATATTTCAAATATGCTAAATGATGGAATTAAGATTTTACAATTATGTAAATTCAAACTATAATTATATATTTCAAATTTTCGTGAATTTTTCGAAAATATTATTAGATTATTTTCGATTATTTATATAAAAGTTAAGTGTATATAAATAAGGAAGCCAGCGGAAGGTTTATAAATATATAATTTATAATTATATAATTTCGTTTTAATTCAAAAACCATTAAATTTATATTATATTGAATTGGTAAATATTAAATATTTTTCCTGCATTTTGTTTACTTCATTGTTTTTTTTTTATTTTTTTTTTTTTCATAATAACAAAATGTTTTTTTAAAACATCTTAAAATTATATAAATTCAAACTAAACAAAACTAACAAAAAAATACTATTATTAGCAGAAATTCTTGTTTTTTTATTTTTACATGCGTCTTTAAATTAATTGTTGAAACAAAAAATTAAATATAATAATAATAATAAAATAAATATTGCACGCATTCATGCAAATCAAACAAACAATTACAAAAATAATATCTCTTACTTTTTAAATAATAAATAAATAGCTACATTAAATTACAAAAAAAGAAAAAAATTTCTAATTTAAGCATTTTGTTGAATAAAAGAACTTAATAAAATAAACACACAAATTATTGACAAGTACCCATAAGATATAGACATACATTGTTAGCCTCAGTCTTTTTTTATGAAATTCATTCAACTGCAATTTATTATTTTATATTAACAGTCAAAACTATCAAATTTAACATTATGCCTGTTATTACTGTATGGAATTCAATTAATTTAATTAATATATTGTATTATTAACAATAATGTCTATAGAAGTGCATGAAATTAGATTACATTGGATTGGAATTGAACCATTGATTAATTTTTATTTCAAAAATTAGCCTAGCTTTTACGACCACATAGCTATATTTAAATAAAGTTATTATTTTTATAATTAATACAAAAAAATAAAAAAAATAATTATAAAAGGTCATACAATATACAACCTTTTTTCTCTTTCAATTTTTAGTCTGATATTAAATATGTATATAATATATTATTTACACCACGTAAATATGTAGAAGATACCTCCCATCTCGCCCGTATCAATTAAACGGCATTTATTTTATAGAATCTCACATGAAATTATTTGTACACAGTTATACCGCACATACACTCAAATATAATCAATCATTTAATATTCTATACAAAATGCAATCAATGCTGGAGAATTTTTATTAAAATTGTTATAGAAATGCATAATATAATTAAAAAAATATAATATTATGAATATGTGGGAAAATAAATCGATGTTCGAACAAATACGATTCAATGAAGATTTTGATGCGAAAGATAGAATATGTTGTTGAACAATTACAAGTAATATGCGATGAAAAAAAGCACACTGTTAATGGAATAACATTTGATAAGCAGCAGCACTATGTCATATGATGGTCGCAGTTAACAACCTAAAAAAAACCCTTGGTATCATACCGGGTATGATATACCCCATGTATTAAATTGTAAATACATTTGGAAGCATTTTGATTATTATAAAACTGGATAAAAAATTAATAATATATAATAAAATCTTCAATGGGACGTTGGGTGGTTAGCGTTCATATATAGTACACGATCGTAATATACCGGGTTTCAATTTCAAAAAGTTGAATGTGAAAATTTTCAATATATTTACGCCAAATTTCACTTTCATTAAATTCATCATTTATCTTATTATAATATAATTAATGTTCATTTAAATTATGGTACTTGACGATATAATTAATAATTAACGATGTCTGTAGACGCAGCATACATTATAGGATCTAATCATCTATTGGTGAATTACGTCGTGTAACGTTTTTTTTTTGTTCTATTTTGTTTCACTTTTGTTCTATCTTTCTGGGAATTTGTAAATAAAATAAAAACAAAAACATTTAAAGTTTAAAAGCACTCTATTCGTTTGAGTCGCATGTTGTTTGTAATTCCTGAAGTGCTACATTGAAAGTACATTTGTTCATGTATAAATGTATACGATGTGCAGGCAATTCTTCTGGCGAATATATCGTGTAGCGAAACGCAGCCAAGTTGTACTCGTGATGGTACGACATTATATGGAATATAATATAATAATATGTGTCTTGTGGTTCATATATATTTGGTCGATTTCCGAACAATACCTGGTTAAAATTTGTAAACGGTTTTGTATTTGATTTTTTTTCCAATAATTTTTTTATGGATTATATTCGATGGAACATGTTCAATGGTAATTTTTACGTACACAAATGCCATATCGCGTTGGTTTTCATACTTAATTGATGGATGATACAGCAAAATTAATTATTGGTAAATATTCATATATTTTTGCTATATTCCATTTAAAATGTAATTCGTTAATATCGTATAGTTGCGATGAATTGTACACCAGAATGCTGGTTATTATTGTCATGTTAACACAATAAAAATAACAAATTGAATTCTTTTTCATCAACAATATACTTATTTTTTGTTTTCATTCGATTGATTGTGGGTGGTTTCAATAGATAATAATAACTTAATGTACAAGCACCATATATATATATATATATATATATATCGGGGCTCTGTCATTTTAAATAACTTATAATAATAATTATTACTACATATGATTTATTTGTGTATTTATTATTAATTAATACAGTGGCGAATCTTAATAAATAGTATTCAATAATTACAATTTTACTATATTTTTCTTAAAGAAATGGGGTTGTTCACCTATTAAATTTTCTGGGCCATCGACTTTTATTGATTACACGGTCGATATTTGAATTATAGTTTTAAATAAAATTAATATTTAATTACTTCATCGGCAAAATTTTTTGGCCCACGTAAATTTTGATGAATATTTAGTAGCTGAACATCCACATTTTTTTTTTCTTCATAATCTAGTCTACTGCCAAGCTGCCTAATTTGAAAAATATAGTGATATTGTAATTTTTATACTTTTATTTTTGCATGAGTCGTCACTGGTATTTTATCATATTAATATAATTAAAAATTAATTCTTTTCTTATAATTATAATATATATAATTAAACAATAATTAACTATTAATATACAAAAAAAAAATTGTTTATCTTTCTCTCCCTATATATAATCTATCTATATAATTCAATAACATGCAACAACAACGAAATATATATGAATTAATTTTAATGTACATTTATTACTTTTACCACTATATATTTAATATTTAATGTGTCTAATCAATACCATCATCATATTCACAGTCACACACATACTATACAAACATTCACTTACATACATACATATTATTATAATAAATGCAAAATAATATAAAAATAAATTATTAAAAAAAAAGAAACTACATATACAAAAATTATAATTAAAGAAAAACAATTAATTAAGTTTTCTAATTAAACAAAAATTAATACACACACATTTCATTGTCAAAAAAAAAAAAATATGGAATGTAACAAACTGCAAAAAATTGAAAAATTAAATTAATTAATTAATTAATTAATCAATTAATTAATATTAATATAGAGCAAAACATAAAAAAAAAACTATTAACAAATTAATTAATTTATGTATATAAAAAACGAGCACAAACATTTTTCAAACTGCTGTAATTTTCAAAGACATTGAGTTATTATTATCAATATTATTATTGCTATCATTGCTATTATCATTATTATCATTATCATGATTATTATTATTATTATTATTATTATTATTATTATTATCATTATCATTATCATTATCATTATCATTATTATTATTTTTATTATTATTATTATCATTACCAGGATGCTGTGGACTATGTGATTTTGGTACTCCTTGAATATCATCACTAAATGAAACCGATTTTTCAAATGATACTGATTTATCTGAAAAAAAAAATTAATTAAATTACAAATGAATTAAGTTAAGTTAAGTTAAAAAAAATACACATAATAATATTTAAAGTTACATTAAAGAAATTAATATAATTTAGGAAAAAAAATGCATAATATTTCAAAATATTTATTCACTTTTCATGCAATTTACAATAGTAAAGTAATAAGTTAGTAAATTTATAAGGTTATTGTTTTTACTATTTGGACATTTATAATTTCTATATAAATGGAAATATAAGTTTAGCTTTAGCGTTCACAGTAACAACACAGTTTCAACTATTATAAATAAAAACCCTGTGGTTAGTTTAGAATAATTTGATATTCCACGATTATATAAAAAAATGTTCCTCAACCAACCAACTCCAAGAAAACTATCAATTAGAAAATTTTACATGCCTATTTGATTATCAACCGTATCTTCTCCACACAAAAAAATTGGAAATATGTAGTAAAGTTTGGTGGTCAGACTAAATTCCTTTACTTATATTGCAGCTCAGAGTTTATCAATATATCTATATACATACATTTTCTGTCATATGCTAAATTAATCACACCATATTTCACACATCCGGTTTTTCGTTTGTATTCTCTAACCTTATAGTCTATCAGTCCAACTATTCGTGCCAATATTTTCCAAAGGTTTTCTATTTGATTTAGATCCGGTGAAAGTGCAGGTCAATTTAAAAAGTGAATGGCACATTCCTTTAACCAATTTAACGTATGATTTGATTGTGTATGGACGCATTGCCTTATTGGGAAACTTAATTAATATTATTATTATTATTAAATATTTTCACCAATATTAATCAAGATGTTGTTCAATAAATCTGTATAATTTTCTTACTAATAAAACAAAATCCTGCCCATATCGCATGACATTATCTCCACCAAACTTTCGAGCTATATGATTGCCGGTATTTTCTTAAATTGTTTCAACCGTTTGGACGGTCCTAAATTGATTCTTTTTACATCCGGAAAAATAACGATTTTTCACTTTTCCTTCACCACATACATTCACCTGGGATTTTCTTTGTGAAGATGTGTAATAAGCTCGATTTCCTCTTTCTTTTTTTTGCTAGTTAAATCGATTATTGACTTTTAATATTTGTTGTATACACGACGTTTCTACACAGACATTTTCAAATCTGCTACAATCTGACTAGCTCTAGATTGATGTCACGATGTTATGTTCAATTTTTTCCATAATAATGTTTAATGAAATAATCAAATAATCCAGGAGATCTATTAATTTTTTTCAATTAAATATAAACCAAATTCCATATAATATTTAATTATCTCGATTTACGAAACCGATAACAAACACAACTATTTTGTTTATCACCATTAATAATAACTATACAAAAAAATTGACAGCAAATCATAAAAAAATTACGTCTGGACTTCAAAAAGGATTTATTGATGAACTAAGATTTTGCTTTCTTTTCTACTGTTATAAACTTTTTTACAATTCTGATGCTGTATTTGTATTAAATTGAAATGTTTTTGCTTACGCCTATGATTAAATTTCACCCACACTGTATTTTGTATACATTATTTATTTGTTATAATATTTAAGTATATAGCTAAAAATAATTTCATTGACATTTTTCGGATGGAATAATTCAATATGACTTTATTTTTATTATCATTTTTTTTTTCTTTTTGTTAGAATGTAGGCAGTATTTTCGACACAATAACATAAAATAACAAACACTTGGAAAAGTTTGAGATGTCCAAAAGATTATCCCATAAAAAAAAAAAAAAAAGAAAAGTGTAACGAAAACAAGATTAAAAATCTACTAATATGATATTACAATATTATTTTTTTTTTAACAGGTTGTGTGTCATACAAACAGCATAGATAGATTCACTACCCAATATTTTCAATAAAAAATTGTACAAAAACTTACTTAGCAATATTGTGTTTTGGAAAGATATTTGTTTGTTATTACTTTAACTATTTTTACCGATCAGAACATTGATTAATTTGGATGTTCAATATACACATTATAATGTTATTACTAGTTTTTGTGTAAATTACTATAAAAGTGGTTATTTAGAAAACAAAAAATATTGTACAATTTTTGATTGGATGCTGTTGTGCAGAATGAACACTTTCACTGTATATACACCCTGTATAATATATTACAATTTCCACTGTATCTCTATAAATAACAAAATACCCTAATCTAATAAAAGCGTTTTAAATTAAATAATAAATGTATATAAATAAAAATATAAAAGATAAAAAGTTCAAAATATTAAAAAGGTGTATGTTATATAATATTATTATTTATTACTGAAACTAAAATTGTAAAGTTAAAAAAGCAACACTATAATAATAATAAAAAAAAACTTCTATAAAGCAAAATTTAAAATCATATTCAAAAAAAAAAAAAGCTTTCAGAGAGTATCATTTTATAATAAAATATTAAATTAAATACTTTAACATAATTCTGTACATAAAATATATTTAATAGAGCGAATATATGCAAATGAATATGACAAAATATATATATTGAAGAAACATAATTTTACATTAATTTAAAAAAATCAATTTTTCTAATTGCATATATATTCTCCATTTATTGATAATAAAATAGCGAAAAAAACATAACAACAACAACAACAGCGATAACATAATAAAAAAAAGGACAGAAAAGTTATTTATTTATAAAAAAAAAATTAATTTATTTATTAAATTTATTTCACATAAGTAAAACTTACGACACGACGATTTTCCAAGCTTAGGAGGTTTTTCACGAATATAAATATCATCTCCAATACCGTTAGCTTTTTGATTACGATATAGAAATATAATTTACGGTGAGAAAAATGGATCATAAAAATATTTAGGAAAAGTATTTATTTTTATTTTCATTGATAATATGAATTTATATTAATTAGATTTAAAAAATCATTAGCAATTATATTAAGTTTTACCTTGTATAGAAGTTGAACTACCGCTAGAATGACCATCAATTTCATCTATAATAATATATATGTAAATTGTTTCACAAAAGCAATTTTAAATGTTTACAAAGATATTTTATTTCTTTTAATTAATTAATATACAATACAAGGAGATTGGTGTTTGAAAAAAGGAGCTAAAAATCTAGTAGACATTTTGGTGGCTCGATACTAATACCGCACCAACGCATATTGTTTTACATTTCGGGAATTCTTTAAAAGTTTCCACATACTACTACTACTATTTATTTCAGAATGATATACCAATAATAATTATATGCATGTCATCATCATTGAAAGCAAGCAACTTCTGATTTTATATGTTAAAATTGAATAAAAAAAAAACATATATGGATTTCGTGTACTATTTTTCACAGAAACAAAAGCTAAGCTTGATAAATATTTTTTCAGTCAATTTATATAATTCTTCATTTATGGCATTTGATTGATTATTGTTCTTGATTGTACAACCGCACAGAAACATTATATCACTATTAATCTTGATGTGAACAACCGTAGATAAATTGAGTGCGTGATATTGTTGACATGATGAAGGTGGTAAATGAAAATAATAATAATAGATATCTGCACGCAATGAATGCTGCTCATATACAAAACTTGTTCAATTGTAAATTATTAATGCACATACATATTTAAGTAGATTCATTTAACTATACTATCTGAGCAGACCTTTTGAATAGTAAGGCTATACATGCGATGCAAATTGTGCAATATTCATCCATATACTATTTAGAAAATGTTGATCACAATAACCCATGAATATTATTCATAATAATTAAACAATCACATTTTATAAATGAAAAAATACTGTTTCATCATTATATGGCAATATATTTATCACAAATGTCAATAGTAAAATTGTTCCAATTACGTTATGCGAGTTAAAACGTCACACTTCAGATTTGGCACTAATTTTAAATGATTATATTTTCCCCCAGTCAAGCATAAAAAGTGACTTGCTCTGGAAAGAAAGAAATTTACATCAAAATCAGAAGTATCATTGACGCATATATCAAAGGTATTATTCCAAATCCATAGAAATGATAGAAATATCGTTGTAAAATAAGTGTACCACATATAGAAGAAAGGAGATTTTATAGAAAAATAAATCAATTTCTTTGATTTTTTTAGCTCATTTATCCAACGACACCACCATCGTATGTGCGAGGTAACATATATATATATATATATATATATATATATATATATATATATATATATCAATTAAAACAAACAAATATTACGGGAGCTGGGTTGAATAGGGTGGCGATGGGAGATGGATGATGTTAAAGCTATATTTTTTACTCATTTTTAATAAGTAGAACTAATAAACAAAACTACATTAGACGCTATATACAATTAGTCAATATAATAATTGTGTAGAATTATGCTGCTTTATATATTTAAAACAGCTGATGGTATTCCAAGAACAAATAATACATTGCTCAATTTTTTTTTGATATTCTAATATTGTGGTGAACTATTCATTACAATTTAGTGATATTGAGTTATGTTAACACGTTGAAAATAAGTAATTTGTGTTCAGTGAAAAGTGTACTGTTGCTTTCTATTAATTGTTACATATAACATATATATTGTAGTTAGTATATAATTGTTTATGGATAAGAAAAGCGCATAAATTAAATTCAATTAAATGTTAATATGCGCACTTTTTACACAAATGTATTATAAAATATATAGTATTGTGAAAGTGGGTTTTTTTTTTAAGCATTAGTATTCGATAGATAATATTATCGATTAATATAATAATTCTTCTTTGAAATGATCATTTATTTGTAAAGACTTTTTGAGTTCTTCTTATTATTATTTCATGTATATATACGCAAATATACATATACATATTATTGTTAATTATTATATTAATTATTTTAAAGCATTTTTGGCTGCGTTTGTTTTAGTTAATTGTTTTCTTGTTTTTCTATATATTTATATGTTTTTGTGTTTCTTATAATATGTAATATGCAAAATTATTCAAAAATTAATTACCTCCTCTATAATGTCCTGGTACACCTAAATAATTATTTTGATTTAAACCAACCATTTGGTGATTACTATTTGGTACCACTTGATTTAATGATAGTTTTTGAACTAATCCTGTTAAATTGGATAACTGACGTTCTAAATGTTCAACACGATGTCTATGGAAATTTTCCCTAAAATAAAATAATAATAATTTTATGGAAACCAAATATGTTATATTTATATATTCGATGAAATTATGTAAATTTATTCAACACAACTACGTAAATTGACCCGTTTTGATTTATCGAGGATCTCTTTAATTGGACGGGTTATACTTTCACGCACCAAATCAATAAGTATTAAATTAAGAAAATTGATCGATTAATATGCATTTAATTAAAAGACGTGACGTTTTACACCCCCAACCACTGTACCGATAATGCTAAATCTAATTTTTATACAGAATAGCGAACCAGTATTTTGAGTTGTTGTGTAGAAGAACAACGATTGGGTTAACCCACAACTACTGCGATAATGTATATATATTTATTACGGGTTGGCAATAATAGAGCATGCCGGTAATTTATGAATTTAACGGAAAATATATTAAAAGGATATAATAAACTACTGGATAGAAATGAAAATAAAATTTAGTATACGAATGAAATGTAGAACTCATAAACTATCATAAATTTTTTAAGTCTTAAATGATTGTAAAGATGTCACATCATGGACATTAAATGTTCTATCAATAAAATGTTTTGTAACATTAAAATGTCATGATAAAAAATATATATATCGTATAGAAAAAAAATATCCACAAAAATAAAATGTAGGTCAATGGGGAAGATGGACTTATTTCAAAATAAAAATAATATAACTTTTATTCTTTGTGTGTATACTTTACAATAATGGTATAATAGCAAAAAAAAAAAAAAATCTTTGAAATTTATAAACCACACATTAAAATAAACCATATTATAAAACGGCGTACTCGTATAACATAGTAACAATATAACATATACAAAAACCTCATATTAAAGAAAATCTTGGTGATAAATTATTTTATGTATGCTCAAATTAAGAATAATATAATAAATGTTAAACGTTCCATGAAAATTAACCATGCAAAAATTTAGTTTAATTTTCATATAATATGTGTACTTATTTATATAGCAATACAATATGTGTGTATACGCAAATGTGTATCACCATCATAACACGGCCACCGCCCGCGCTCACATATAGAATAAAACGAAACTCATCATTTTTTTTTTTTTCATATGATGACTTTAGTATAATTTTAAAATTCTAATAAAACACAGTTGGAAAATGTGCATAATTTATAATAAATTAAATATATTTATATATTTTATAAATATATTATCATTTGTTAATCTTCAACCGTTTAATAATGATTTACAATGTTTATCGGAATTACCATTAGAACAATTATTACAAATAAAAAAATCAATATATAAAATATATGATAATTCTACATCATCATCATCAGCAGCAGCAGCCTTTGATAATAATAATAATAATAATAATATGAATTTGGGTGATAATTTAGAAACGAATTATAAGAAATTAACACAACATTATATTTATGATGACACATTAAAACAAAATATAACAGCTTTACCATTATTTAACGCAAATCAACAACAAATGGCAAAGTATTAGTTAAAAATATAAATTTAATATTGTTATTGTCTGTACTAAAATAGATTATACAATATTTTACATAGCAAAAGAGTTGGTTATGGTGGTAGCGGTGGCGGTAATCAATGGATTGGCGAAGAAGAACAAAAACCAAGTAAAATTCAAAAAATATTTCAAATTAGTATTACATCACTTGCATTTTTAGCATTCGGTGGTTATTTATTTTGTATGATTGTACAAGCAATTAAAAGTAAAGGTAAGAATGTAGAATACACATTTTGTTTACACATCATTATCTAATTTTAATCTAATCTATCTTTATTTGAACACTAAAAAGTTTAATTAATGTACATTTTTTTTTTTATTTTTATGCTATACAGGAACAACATATTTTCATCCTGCATTAATGCCAATGACAACAATGCCAAATACTGCCGGTAATATTCAATATAAACGTAAAAAAAATGTATTTCGTATGAAACGACAAATTCCAGTTACTGATAATAATACAGATAGAAGAAGAAATTTACCTAATGACATTGTTGCCGAACCAAGTCCCGATGAAATGTATAAATTTTTATTAATAGCCGCCGAAGCATATACAAAATTATATCAATAACAAAAAATAATAGTATCAATATAAAATACAATGGATATTAAAATCAATATTTATATACCTATTTGGATCATATATATGATTTGGATTTCTTGGTATTCGTCCACCAGCAGTTACTTTATGACTATATAATGCATATTGATCATCAGCTATGGATACTTCACTATATTATAATTATAAGTTTTTGAAAAATATTATTTATTATTATTATTATTATTATTACAATATTTAAATATATATTAAATAAAAACCTTTGTTCTTCATCAATAATTGGTGTTACTGTACTACCTCTGGTACCATATTGACTATAATATGGTTCTTCATAACCACCTCTTGTACTCCGTTCTGGTGAACTCATATAACCATCTACATATAAAATTTGTATATATTATTTAATTTAAGATAAAAATTATTATTTAATATATATTATATATCGAAAATTGAAGAAATTACTTTTATCTATGAATCTAAAAATGAAATATTTATTTCTATATAGAAATTTACGGAGTATATAAATATAAACAATCACCATGAAAAAAAATTATATATAAGGTGAAGGATTCCTTTGTTGTTGTCGTAGATTATGTATTGTTGCCCTATTGCATATGTATATTTTTAATTTCATATTACTTTAGTTATACATATAAAGGACTTATTAGGACAACAATATATAAAATATTTTTTAATGACAATAATGGAAGCTTTCACCTAATAGTATACTATAACAATTATGCTATATATTTATATAATTAGAACTATAGGCAATAAAGAAATAACAAAAAATAATATAACTATATAAAGGACATGATATGCTTTTTATGATCAATATAATATTTTTTAGAAATATACTTTTTGTATATACCTGGGATACTGTATAGTTGATCTTGAGGATAAGGAAACGAGGGTCCAATGCTACCCCTTGAACCATAAGCTCTTAATGGTTTTGCTGGAGCTCCTGATGCGCACACACAAATTTATATAACATTTATTTATATATATACAAAAAAAAAAAAAAATAAATAAATAAAAAATAAAAAGGTTTTCCAAATGAACATAAAATAAAAATAAATATAATTTTGTTTAAAATATTATTATGTATGAGATGAAATAATTTCGTTAAACACCACACCAGCCGCGTTACACCAAAACATATTTACCGATTTGAAAATAGCATCTTATATTTTATTTATACCATTTATATTTATATTTTTTTTTTTTTACGATACACGTGAAAAATAACGCTTCAGTGTAGACATAAAAATATGATATTAGAACAATATCAAACTATTCAAGGACGGTACAGAAAAGATGTGGATGATGATGAACGATCAGGCCATGCGGCCATCACCAACGATTACCCCGAAAGAGAAAAACATTATATTTCGTATTTCTTTAGTGCGATTTTATGGAAATGAAATTTTGAATATATAAAAAACAGCAATTAATGGGATTTTAACTGAAAAAAAAATGTTTACGAAAGGTGCGGATGGAAAGTTTGTTTCATATCAATTGGCCTGATGCCAAAAACTTTGCGTCATGCAAAAGACATCATTATTAAAATAAATGCTGGAAGCAACGATATTTCTTAAAAATTAATATAACTGGTAACATGGTGTTCCCAATAAGAGTCACAGAAAAAGTACGATCACCAGATATCCAAAAAATCTCGTTTATAATGAAATCAAAAATAATGCTCATTTGCTTTTACGATTCCAAAGGTATTATCCACATAGAATTTGTTCCAAGTTAAACAACAACGCGTTTAATGCTTTACATATTAGCTTTGTGTATATTGAAGCGTTTGCTAAACCGTATATTAATCATGTTCTTCTTGAATACCGAGAGCCATAGGCTGTTGACGATTATTTCTAGATATAATACACTTTCTCATCGTGCGACTATTATCGCGCAGTGAACTTTGTTTTTTAACTATAAAAATCACTACTTAATTTTATAGTACAAAACCTTATTCACGCAATTATTTTCTATATTACCTAAACATCATTTGATCATGAAATCTGCATATATACATCAACAATGTATAGACATTGAATCCAATCAGCCACAACAAAAATAGTCATTCTCGTACATGGAAATATCTATGTATTTCAGTTGAATGACAACATATTTTGATAATAAATAAAATGTTTGTAAAAATATAGATTAATTGTTTGTTTTTTTCTTAATCCATTTCGCGATTATTTTCCGCACAGAGGTTGTGTGATGATGCGTATGTAACAAATCTTTAAATTTACGTTATTTATATGTGCGGCGGTATTCAACAAAACGATTCACCCACATCAACTGATTTATATGCATGCATTTATATATATCTGTTTTTACATAATACAATATATAGCTAACTACATTAAATGAACACAAAAGGATATCATATTTTATTTTTTCTGTTTTGGAATATACTTTAAGGATATTAATAAAAAAAACAAAAAAAACTATAAATTAGTAAATTAGATAGATAATAAGAGTATAGATATAAAAATGAAAAAGCTCCGATATTATAATATTTTAAAATATTTTTAATTTACCAATCATATTTTTATTTCTATCACTATACATGCCACGTGGTAACGTTTGTGCAGCGCCTACATAATATGGTGCACCTTTGCCTGTCTGTAAATATTAACAATAATAAAAATGAGTTAGTAATTTATAATTAATAATTTATATAAAAAATTCTATTATTAAATATATCTACTAAATATTTAAATACATTTTCTAATTATAGATATAGTTAAAAATTTATAAATAAATATACGCTCTCCGCACATAAAATGTAAATTAATATTATTTTATTTTATATAACATATTTTTCGATTCTAATCAACTATACCATAGATATATATATATATAATTATATATTTTATCTTGATTATTATTAATTATTTTATTATAATTTAACAATTGTATTATTTTGTATATGAATATTTATTATATAAACATGTCTGAAATGTTATAATGTTAATAATATATAATATAGAGAATAATGTATATTTATATTATACAAATATTTTATAATACAAAATTAATATTGAATGAAATGAACCCTATTTTTTTTTGTGAAAATTGTACACACACTCTCTCCTCTTCACATATAAATATAACATTTATTGTTCTTTATACAACAAAATATGAATGAATATTATGTGAATATTTTATATTGTTTTTAATATAGTACACTTTATATAATATATTTCTTTTCAATTTACATATAATTATTATAAATTTTCTTACATAACTTTTATTATATAATATATCTTTAAATTATATTGTGTGCGTATATATAAAGTTTTATATTTTTCATATATCAAATTGAATACAAATAATTTACAATATATACATATAACAAAAGATTTGATAAGTGTGATTATAATAATATTTTGTTATAAGAGTAATATATGTTATTTTAAGATAAATTTTTACTGTTGCAAATATATATATGATCTATATAGAATTAGAAAATTGAAATAATGACATATTTTAATAAAATATTGTAATAATAATAATTAAAGAAAAAATATATGTATAAGGTATTTCCTCCATAAAAAAAAAAACAAGGATTCCAAACGCACAAAGAAAATAAATTTTGTATGTTAAACTTTTTATTTCTTTCAATTAATTAAATATATTATTCAATAAAGAGCGAAAAAAAAAAAATGAAAAACAAAACAATCTTAAAAGTTTAAACAATTTTAATAATATACAAACTTTTATTAAACAAAGAGATTTATTTTAAAACTATATTATACTCTTTTCACTTCTATTCCTATATCTATTGTATATACAGAAATGATTATAATGGAAAATATTAATACAATAAGGGTCTATTATCATAAAATTAATTATATACTCGAATGTATATATAAAACTAAATTTTATGTATTTAGATCAGAGCAGAATAATTACATTACACAATTATATAAATTTATAAAGAAACATATATGATATTTGACTCCTGCGAACAATAAATAATAACTATAAGTATCGATATTTAATTTGTATTTTGTAAAATCAAAATATGAAATATTTTATGTCTTTTAACTAAAAAGTAGTGCGAAATTATACGACAATATTAAAGATATAAATTAAAGAAATTAATGCAAAGAAGTGTATGTTATATATTGTAAAAGAAAATATATATATATAAGTCGGATAGCGACGAACCGCAAAATGCCTCTATATAACAACTGCCGATGTGTTGATTATATGTAGATGAGAATGTAGAATGGAAATGGACAACAACAAGCTTGTACAATTATAAAGGCGTTCAAAAATAGCTGGATTCTTGCATCGCATCGAAAAATGTGACAATTATATTGAAGGTTGTACTTATCATCAATGGTAATTATATTTAATAAAAAATTGTTTCAAGTTATTTTCAAAATAATAGTGTTTTTCTTTTACGGATAAAATGAATTCGACGATTTTATAGTGTGACCATCAAAATGCGTATATATAACTGCCGATTAGTTGATTATATACAGAATTGGAAACTATGAACTGAACAACATCATACAATTATAGTTATTTGGTATAAAAATTCATATTTCTCCTACAACATATAGGCCGCATAAATTAATTTTTCATGTCTTCAAATTAACGTGATTTTGCAGAAGAGTACATATGGACACGGTATAGAGTAAAAAGATTTAATTGAGATGATGAATGGAAGAGGAAAAGTAACAAAAGAAAAAAAATAATAATGGAAGAAAGTGCAGGTATATATAACAAAATTCCACTGCACATAAAATGATCCAATGATTTTGAATATTTTAATTCAATAAAACACTATATATATTTCCTAAAGTACTGAAGACTATCTATATCACATATTCATGCATCTAACTCTGTACCAATTCTATTGAACCTCGATATATATACATGGATTCTCCATGGAAATGCTCACAAACACTGGATGTATTCATACGGCATACGTTATAATGTACTCCATGAGTGTGTATGTATGTTCTACTTTATTGTTGTCCGCATTTGTATCCGAATAAACATGTGTTATTTTGGTTATAATTAAAGTATATATAGTCGCATGTTCTGTAATATATGTTTTAAAAATTGTTTGCTTAAAAAAAACGACAGAATTTCTACATAGAATCCATGTATACCATGAAAACGAAACTAAAAATAATTTAAACATATTTGTATGTAAACGTTTCTACACAAAATACGTATAATATGTATAAATTAATTACTCCCTTAAACCACACAACATACGAATAAAATATTTAATAAATTACATAAATTAAATATACATGGCAGATAAGATATAATAAAAATAATTAAAACCTTGCGAAAATATTTTCCTTCATACCACCCACCGCCGCCGACACATTTAAATATTGCAATTTAAAATGCACATACCATATATATAATATTTATTAATTATATATTTAAACATATTTATATAAATTATTTAATTATTATAGGTCACTTTGACCCTAATAAATAATTTTAATTTTATAACATATAATTAATATTATATATATATTCAATGTATTTATATATTAGATGTTTGCATTTATAATGATTCGCTATATAACACTTTAATAAAAAAATGTATTAGTATTTATATACTTTTATTGTGAGCAGTGGTATTTTATATTATAATCGATTTTAAAATGTTCGTGAAATATATATTGTAATTGAATAGATGCTGCAAAAATGGCTATATACATATATATATATATAGCAATTAAACTGGTTATAAATATGAGTATATGATGACATACCGCAACTACTAATATGTACGTAAAATTTAATATAAAAAAAATTGAAAATTCACCAATTTCAAATAATTTGTCATTTGTGAACTAACTAAGTTTTTGAACAAAAATATTATTTATGTAATAAAAACGGTGGAAATTAATTTAAATACCACAGAAAACTATCTCTATATATATAATATAATATATGCATTATAAAAAATTGTACAAATAATATTGTATATAAAATTACATATGTTAAATATGTATTCACATTAGCGTACATTATGTGCCAATTAATAAAAGCCGATTTATAATTATGTATCAAATATGTAATAAAAAAAAAATAATAATAACAATAATTCGTACACTTATTTAACCCGTAGGTGAACACCATCACATCCAATTGTTTGGTATATATACGTTATATTATATATACCATACGATGGTCCACCATCAGCCAGATTACTGCAGTGAATATATAACCAAGCGATTAGTTTCGATTGTTTTTGGAATTGTTCTTGCAAAAGATACAGTATCTTAGAAGCTTAGTTAAACGATTGTATATATGGCTCAACTTATATACTTGAAATTAAAACTGTTTCTTCCATTGTACTTTTGCAGCAACATTAAAAAAACCAATTACGGAAATCATAAAAATATGCTTACAAAAATAAAAGCCAAATGAATAATAAGAATTAAATAGCATATTTCATAGCAAATATATAATTGTCTGCGGCTGTGTAACATGGTATCCATAATTCGATTATAAGATATGGGTAATTCTAAAAAATATATAGGGATACGATAGAATTTTTTTTGTTTACAATAAATGTACTAATGAAATTTCAAAATGTTTTTATAACTCGCAAAATTAAAAGATCTAATTGATCTGACCAGAAATTTGTTTGCACGTATAAAGGTTAATAATTCGCATCAAATTAACCTAATTTTAATAATAATAAAAAAAAATTAATAAATAAAATTAATCATAATTGATTGTTAATTATATTTTATAATAATATGATGATGTATTCATGCATAATAAATATATATACACACATTTTATATAATGTAATATTCATATTCATTCATATATTTATTAAAGAGATATTGGTAAATTGCATTGATAGTTAAACAATAAATTATATTTTATAAATCTTATACAATATATTATTAAATGTGACTTCAAAGCGCGTATGTTGTTCGTATGAATATAAAATAAAATAATATTGTATGTAGAGTTATAGTTAGACATACAAATTAAAATTTCATAATTATAAGCAATCGTTAATTTATATATCAAGAAATTGATTTCAGTTATTTCTACATTTAGATTTGTTTTTATATATACATATATTTAATTAATATAAATTTAACTATTATTATAATAATTATTTTAACCCTTTCACAATATATTTTTACAATATAACGTACAATTTTGTACGAACAAACTGTACAAATCGACTGAAAAGTTTTAGAATTTTAATATATGTGTAATTAATTGCGTGTACATGACGACCAACAACATTTGGGATATAGAGTACCGCATCTATAATTGGTCGTACCAAAAAACGCATAGAGACTTTAGAATAATTAATAAATAAATTAATAAAGAAATTATGTAATGGATATAATTATGTCGATGTTCTATCAAATTTAATTAACCGGCAATTTAAGAAATTCTAATAATTTAAATTTTATAATTAAAAGTTAAAATATATAATTGATCGCATTCTCTATTAATTGGTATCCATCATTTATTGACCGCTTACCATCTGTTATTTATTGGTATATACAAATATATAATTATATCATCTATTATTAGCATCATTCAGAGTGAAATTACAAGTCAGATTTTATATTTACTATTCATTATTATTAGTTATTTTTCACTATTTTTGACAATATTTTTGGACACTTTCATATATGGGTAAAATATGAAACTGAATTTTTGTTATATTCATAAATACACATATACCAAATATAAAAATTATTTGTTTAAAATTTACAATTAAAAATGTAACTATTGTTTTCAATGAATAAAAAATTATTACAAAAGTCATATAGTCAGTCATAAATATAGATTAATTCATAAGAAAAAAAAAACGGTTGGCTAATAACAGATTCTTCAAATTTTTTTACTGGCCAATAATAAATGCAGCACCCTATGAATATATTAAAAAAGACAAGTTTTTATTTAACTGTCTTGTCTATCTATATTTGAACGAGCATATACAAAAAATATATTACACACACGAAACAGAGTCCAATTATTATTATAATAATAATAACATAATAATATTACTTCAAATGCAATTATTATAACAACGACAAAAATTAATATTTTGTCATAATTTACAGAGCATTAAAAAAAAAATATACCTACATATAAATATAGGCATTTTAGATAAATATGTGATATATCTGGTTGGTTAACTTTCAAAAAGCTATATACCTATATACTTTCATACATATAAAAATAGTACATATTTATATTTATGTATTATTTAATTAAGAAATAATGATTTAAAAATAACAAAATTAAATATGACGTGTTTTAAAATAATAATAAAATTACAAATTTTTGAATTATAATATACTACGAACTTCAGAAATTTTTACATAATATGTATTACATATATTGGTACATATACACATTTCCCCAAGAAATATGAAATTTTTAATTTTTTATAAACTTACATTGTAGTATTTTTATTATTTCAAGCATATTTAAATTTTATAATAAGTATATCAAAATTAATTAAAATTATATAAAATAATTGTCATAATATACGTAGGATGTTGACAAAGGTACCAGCTAAACAGATTCATAGTAACTATGTCTATGCTGATTATATGGTAATTTCATGCATGATATTTTCTAAAAAGTAATCTGTTCAGTAAAAATATAACATTTAACATTTTATGACTGCGTAACGTCTAGAATTTTGCATTTATAATTTCCATCTGGATTAACAGCTCTTGATTCTTTTAGTATATAGTTAATCAGTAAAAGCTATATACAATCATAATAGAAAATAACTAAAATTACACTCTTTGACACAGTGGCAAGTGTTCGTGCTATTCGATCCTGAATACACGGATTAAATTCCATAAATTTACATGAGAAAGTTCTCGGTATTTATTTGAATACAGAAATTTTTCAGGTGATTTAACATTTGATTGTTTATGTAATAAATTATTAATATTATGACCTAATGACTTTAATAAAATTAATGCAATTAAGGAAATATTAATATATTTTCAATAATTGAAATCAAATTAATGCGTTGTAATATATGGTACTACCATACCATACAGTGTACTAATTTTACCAAATTTACCCTAATGAATGTTTGATAGATATGGTCATATGCTTCATTTATTATTCCTACCGCAACAAGAGAATAGGCCAAACGAAGGAAGCATTGTTTAATATCGAGGGCAATATCGATGATACTTATATATAGTTGGTTGGTGGTTGACGACAAACCCTTTAAATGTCACAGAACAACACTTGAGATTACAGATTACAGCTAGACGTATCACAACCATATGCATTGGTCAACAAACAAAACACTTAAATTATAGGTTTCATATGAAATTAACACAACGGATTGCCATATCTGCGATATGGTTATACGTAATGTAAGTAAAATGATCCATTTTTGAACCGATTGATAACCAGTGATGAACAATGTGTCGTATAAACTAATGAAATTCGAAAAATATGAACCAGTGTAAGCAAACATCTAAATCTGATATTCACCAAAAGATCAATTTAGTGGGATCACAAAAGAATTGTCTATTATTAATTTTTACCGCGCAAATCAAACAATCAATTCAGATGTATATATTCAACAAATTACCAAGCTGAATAATGGAATTCAGCTTGATTGAGATGTATACATCAGATTACCATTTATTTGCAAATCTTTTTGAATGGTAAGATTTTTGAAAGATGATGACTTGATGACGTCAAATCGCAAATGATTCTGATTTTTTATGTTACATTATTAACGGCCTACGGGTACAGATGGAGCATGGAGCTTATACAGTTTTCTCACAAGGTGTATAAGCTAACAACATAATATATTACAAATTTGTAGTAAATGTGTATAATAAATTATAAATTATAAGTGGTAAATGGGTGTAATGTTAAAATATTGTAAAATAAAATAAAGCTACAATTTCATAGAGAAATATTAAAATATAAAACAAATGAATAAAAAAAAAACAATAAAAAATAATCTAACCTTTGATACTGTACGTGTGTGTATGTGTATGAGTGTACAATGTTATAAGCATTTCGGTGGCCATTATGCAAAACATCGTTCTTCAACACAATACAACTACATAAGTACACACGACGACGACGGTCATTCAATTAATTTTACACACGTCACAATATAAAGCGAAAAAAAAATTTTTAATTGCAAATTGCAGACACATAATTTTCTTTTGTAATATGTAAAGCCCTTTCTTACGTTAAATAAAAAAAAAAACACATAATTTTAACAATAATTCAATAAAATTTATAGAAAAATAAAAATAATAGAAATATTTACTTTTTACGTATTTATTTAATTATAATAAAGTGGAAAAATGAAGCGCAATCAAAAAAACAATAAAAACGCGCGGCCATTCCTTTTACTTTACATTTCTAAACTAAATATATAATAGTTGTTTCTCTTTACACAGCTGTGGATAATATGATGATGGCGATGGCGTCGGTAAAAAAGAGATACATATGATATTGTTGAAATGTGTGAAGAGTGAAACTGAATTCTAACATGGAAAACAATACGCTACTATTATAATATAATGAAGTAAGCTTCGACGAAAAATGAAAATATTTTTACCGATTAAATAATTGGTTGGTGTAAAAATTGACATTTTTATTTCTATGTGTAAATTTTTTTCATTTATTATATATTTATAATTATTAATTATATAATTAACTACGAAAATTGTAATATTTAACAGAACATATATTTGTATAATTAATAATCCTATAATCATTCGTAATTAAATTCCCGTAATATATGTTTGTCTTCTTATTGTCCGACTCATTCGAAATAAAAGGTTAACAATTAGAGAACCAGATGTGTGAAAGATGTGGAATTTGGTACGATTACTTTTGAGGTAAATAAAGTGCGTAACTGAATTCTTTATAATAGTGCAATATTATTTTCCATCCAGAATATTATTGGTTGATACGACACAGATAATATCGTTGTTCTTTTAATATTGGTAAATTTAAATCAGGAATCAGTAACAATATTTGGATGACGTTTTGGTAAATGATGAACTAACATACGACGCCTTTTAAAACCTAATAAACAATCTTTACATTGATATACAACATTTTCATAATCTGTTCATGTAACTTTTGAATGAAAATTATCTGATTCAATTATAATATCCGTTGTTCCACATCGGTAACGTCATTATCAGCATTATCGTTATTATTATTATTATTATTATTATTATTATTATTATTATTATTATTATTATTATTATTATTATTATTATTATTATGAGAATAATTATTCAATACATCATTATTATTATTTTTATTATTATTATTATTATTATTATTATTATTATTATTATTTCTATTACTATAATAATGATGATCGCTATTATTATATTATTATTCTCATTGCCATAATTTTTATTATCATTATTTCAAGCATTGTTGTTATTAGTGTTAGGATTATTATGATTATATTATTAAAATTTGATAGGTGGTTATATTTTGATTATAATTATTGTTATTGAAATTATAATTATTATCACTATATCATTATCAGCATTATTATTATAACGATTGTTATTATTATTATTAATAATATTATTAGCGTTATTATTATTATTATTATTATTATTATTATTATTATTATTATTATAGATAGCAAGACTATTAATATTATTACTGTTATCTATATTATGATGAATAACTTACATTCCATGAAGGTCCTTTTTCTGTTAATATTTTCCATGAAGGTCTTTTTTCTATTAATTTCTTTTTATTTATTTTATTTAAATTTTTCTAATTTCTTTAATTCTCTTTCATTATAGAATGCATCCGAAGAACATGTTCAAGTAATTTATATTTTCGTTAAAAATTCTTTGCCACAATCATTACATAAAAATGCACGTATACATTTGAATGTTTGAATTGATGTATTTTTAGTAATTCAGTATGAAGCAAATAAATTTGGTAACACAATTTGGACACGAAAATAGGTGTTTGATATGATCTTATATGTTTTCCACAGTTTAGCTTTTTTTTTTATAATGCGAAAGGTATATAAAAAAAAAAAAATAATAACTGGTGGCAAAAAGAAAGACATATAATTAATTTTGGTTTTTTCTATATTTTTGTTTCTTTAATTTTAATATACGCGTTTAAATATGAATTACCAATTTCTTTTAAATTATGAAAGTATTTTTTTTTTTTGTTTACATAAGCCTATAGCTTTGGCTATATAAAATGTATATCTATAAACTATGTAATAAAAAAAAAAAAAAAAATAAATAAATAAATCAGTTCATCATTTTTGGTGAGTCTCGCGTATATTTTGTAGAAACAAAAATTATAAAAAAATTACTATTTACTTCCCCATTGAAATATTATTTATTGACAAATTTATATAGACTTTTTAACAACGTATTTATTTGTTTGCATATTATATGTATTTGATTTTTATTTTTGATTTATGGAACTTTTGTTTTATAACTATTGTAATGAAAATAAATAAATAAATAAATAAATAAATAATAATAATAATAATAAAGTGAAAGTTTCTTATTGTAACAATATACAACACACATATAGATACTAATAAGCTAACAAACTCATTTAATAGACTCGTATATGATGCTGATTTATAATACAAAAACAATCAAAAAATATACGTGTTTAATAAAACACAAAAATTTCATGATCAAATAAAATAAAAATTTTAGTTTGTCTATTTTATTTAATATATAGACGAAAAAACTCTCACAATGCAAAGAAATACATACAAAATCGTATTATGTGGTATAAAATAATATATGTTATACTTAAACATACAACAAAATATAATAGTTTTTATATTTTTTATAAGAAGATATTATTTATTGTTATTTTGTATTATTTTCGTTCAAGTTTATGAACATTTACAAAAATTTTATGTTTTTTTTTTATTTTTCTTAATTTTATAGTTGAACGTCGTCGTATTCAGTATTTTTATTTTAAATCATTTTTAACGGTCAAGGCTTTTTTTCGAAAAAAAACTAATTAAAAAGTTCAACTATTTATATACGCACACAACCACCACACAATTTATAAACACCTATATTTTTGTTGATATGCATCTCAATTTTTATTATACAATATTATGATATTGTTTATGCATATATTTTTTCGACATTTTAATTCCAAGGTAAATTATTTTTGTTAATATTAATAGAGAGAAGAAGTAGATTTCTTATCACGTCGAATAATTATTTGTATATACACTTTTAAACAATATATTGTATATATAAGAAAATTATATATATTTAATTATGTAAATTTACTTTTCAATTTAAAGTATAGTAATAATATATATATAATATAATAATATTATAATTATAGAAAAAATGAAAAGACAATTTATTTAAGACATATTTTAATTTGTTTATAATATTTAAATATTACGAGTATAGCATTGTAATATTTTTAATTTTTTTTTCTAATGTATTTATTATTATTATTATTTATTTAACTTATTACGAAACATCTTAATGTTGTTTACGGTTGCATAGAATAAATATAGAAATATATATTTGCATATATATAGACAGATAAATATGATTTAATAAGTGTAACAATTATATAGCAACCTTTAACATTATAGCACACGCAATACAAAAACAATGACAAAATCCATATAAGATATGATCGGCATAAGGAAATTTAAAAATTATATGTATATATTTTGGATTTTATATATAATGGATGAATATTAAAAAATTAATTATTTTATGAATTGAAATGAAACAGTATACAAGAATATAGTCATTCAAATTAAGAATAAAATTAAAATTGTGGTTTGCAAAATCTGCATTCTTTAAAGATCTACATATGTTTTTAAGATAAGATATATTATAGATCTGTAGGAATAGGCGTAAGTAATATTTATTCTGTTACGTTTCAAGTCTTCTCTCCGCCCCCACATTAATTTTGATCGTTTTAAGATCTGAATTTTTACCCCATTTCAATTTTATTTGTGCTATCAATCATTCCCGCCCGCATATATATTCGTTACACTACATCTGAGACGGTTTTATCGAAAAAAAACCTCGGATTCCTTTGCATGTGAGCCCGATAACGTATTATATCCATGTGAAAAACTGAAAAACCAATATAACCTATAACATATTAAAAGTAATATGCCAAAGTGTTGTCCGATAAATTAAATGAAATTTTTTACGTCAACAATATTATGAGAAGAAACGGAAATAAAATTTAAAAATAAAATATTTAAAAAAATAAGCTCGCATAAATACCATAAAATATACAGTAAAAAATTAAATTTAATTCCAAACATATAACCAAATTATGATCCGCGTTCACTACCATTATAAACTCAATCCTTCAATAGAGCAGACTACATAAATATTGCTGATGCCATATATAATTCCTATTCAGTTAGAAGTCATATATTGCTGCAAGTGAAGCTTTATGTCATCTAATAAACCTTTCATTACAGTCAAGTTGGTAAATTACTCCGCATGGGAGTATATAACAATTTACCGATTGTACTGGAATTAACGAAAGATAGATGTTTTCAAAATACTATTATTTTTGTATGAGTGATTAGCCCATAGTGATGTGTGTGTGCAGACATTGTTAATCAATATGAGTATCGTCCAACACTATATTTTCAAAGATATCCGTTTTTCTTTTTATACCATAAACGAACAAAGGGTCACCCAGCAGAAAAATTTCAGTATTAAAATGGAAAATGAAAAATAGCAACAAAATGTTTCAGCTATAATTTTTTAATTTTAAATCATTATCCATATTATGCTATAACATTTGAAATACACAAAATTTTCATGTTTGTTTTATAATAATATAGATAAAACACGTCTCAAGAGTTTGATCGAAAAAAAATCAGCCATTCAGTATAAAGTTATGTATTTTCATACCATATAATATTATAGTAACTAAAATATACTACCAAATCAATAAGTTGGTTCGATTTTTTCTCAAAATTTTATTACATTTTAAAATTGACGATGGTTTCTGCGTATTTGATTCTTGAATCACGGTACATTCAAAACCACATTTAAACCTTCGGATTAACATTTGATTTGGTATATATTGAAAAAAAAACTAATAAATTAGTTGTATATAGGTGAGATTTAAAAAAATACTATATAAACAGTGCGATATGATTATGAGTTCATCACAATAATAGTAAACAAGTTTGTTATAGGATCAACAAAATATCCGCATATTTTGTTTAATATATTTATATATACTGAACTTCTACTATATGAAATATGAATAAAAATTCGTCACGCAACGCACTTTTTCCATAACACCTATATTATATGTATTGCGCTAACAAATATATTATAAAAACCAGTAGTTTTTACTTCCATCTTACATAATGAATATATGGTATAAATGGAGAAGATCAATTTATTTGTTATTTCTATTGTATAATAATGGTTTAGTATATTATAAAATAAGTTCATTCATTAATAGCCATAAAAAACCACACATAATATATAGATATATAGTGATGATTGGGGCTGTTTTTACTTTAAAAGTCATACTCGGCCAAAATACTTAACATATTTTTTTTTAAACGTATATTATGCGGCTCTTTATGGAAAGAAAATTATTTTCTCAGCTTAAATTCGTTTATAAATCATCGCATAGTTATTCAGAAATTGATAATTAATTAAATTTTGAACCACAATTAATTCTCATATTTTCTGCACATATAGAAATATCTACCACATATGATGATAAACAAATCTTGATAGATAAATCAAGTATTCAATACATGATAAATTTATCTGTTAAAGGAAGTATCGAATACATTCATATCTATATTAAATAGATAAAGATATATAAAAACGGAATTTTAATTTAATTTCATTAACATAAATTGTATTTATGTTATTACCCTAGTAACAATTTGTCCGTAATTTGAAAAATGAGGAAAATTTCCTTGGAATAAATCCACATATTTTCCATTGAAAAAATATATTGAAATTTGTCCAAAGAATGTCCATAGATTTTCCACTTAATATAAATAATAGTATTTTATTTATGTCAATTGAAATCTTTGGATTGTCTGGGTAATATGTTCAACATATATCCGCAAGGTATTGTATTCATAATTTATTTCATCAATAATCCAAGACAGTGGTTCAAATTTTGTATATTTCACTTATCTACATATAATCCTCATTTTTTTAATTTATGTTCATAATTTTTAAAACAACCAGCAACTCAATACTGATATATTTCCGAGAAATTTTGTAAAACTTTTTTTGGATTTTATCCGCGGTTTTTTGTTCTTGTTTATTACAACAAAAAAAATGCAGAATCAAAGAATTTTTGCCATCGTTCAGTATCTTCATTCCGTGCTCATAGAACTTTTGGTCTATCGGTAAAAAAAACTGAATCAAACCGCGATCATTAGCATCATCGTCATAAAAAAATTTATTCTACTAATAAGGATATTACTTGCCAAAATATATGGACGATCCAAAGATAGTTTTGTCTAAAATCCGTGGATCTGCTCACAAAAAATATGAATATAAATTCTATGGATATTCTGTGGAATAATAGCAACAAGAAATAATTCTAAGGAGAATCCGTAGAAATTATCCTCGGAAATATGCCGATAATCCAAGGACATTTTTTTATAAAAATCCATGGAAAGGATTGCACTCATCATATAAAGTTCCAGCGGACATCCGTAAGAAATCCATAGATATTTCCTCGGATTGAAACTACGGACTACTACATATAATGCGGAAATTTAGCAACCAAACTACGGACAGTGTTATATTTAAAATATGTGATTTGACGTGGTATAAATGACCACCGTCAGTTTTATGTTTATAAATTGTCCGGTTACTTGTGAACATAATATTTTTCTATAGATATATATAAATATATAGCCTCGGTCACCCCTATCTATACCATATATACACCGAATAAATATAAAATTTATAATTTCCGTGAAAAATCTGTAATTAATATATAATTAATATATAATTTATACTATTATAAAATTACATAAGCCAATAAATTATTATATCAATATTAATGGAATTTTAAAATCATAAAAATTTTTACTACATATCATATAATATGATATTTCATTATAATATTTTTCGTATATTTGACTGACTATAAAAATATATGTGTAAAATTATTGTGTACATAACAATATTGTCCATATTTTTTTTTGATAATATATAGTTAGTAAATCATGTATTTATACGATCACGTAATATATTATATATTAATTTAGGATATTAAAAAGACGAGGTCGCGGTCACGGAATTGCCTCCGGTGTAAATTTCATATTAATTAATCATATTGCCAAAAATAAAAAAAAGTAATAAAATATTATAGAATTGTTACCATGAAACAATTATAAAAAAAATTAAAGGATCAAACACATTCCCTTTTAAATATGTATCACATATATGCGGTATGTATTATAAATAAGCACATGAACTATATATTACACACGTGTGTGTTTATACAAAATAAAAAAACTAATATAGATTGTTTTCTGTATAGATTAATTATATAATAACCATATATAGATTTAATAAATGGTTTTTTAAGTGTAACTAAATTAATTAATATACAACAAGTATATAGTCTATAATAAATCATGTATCATAAATATCCGAAAAAAAATCAATGCGGATTAATAAAATCCATATATAATTTAGTTTTGTTATAAACATAATAATACAATATTAAAACATATTATTATTATTAAGTTATAATGTATTTATAACGAGTAAATATATGTATTGAATATATATATATACAAAAAAAGACCCTGCACCAATTTAACAAAAGCTATTGTATACATACCGAACATATTTGGAATGTTATTCAAAAGCTTTACATTATTATTTATATTCGTGCATTCGATGTATAAAGATATATTGTTATATCCATTGTTATTGGAAGCACGCGTCATTACAATAATTGAAATATTTTGATAATATATAATAACATTATTTTTAAGTAAAAGTTTCATAACATTTTTATTGTATTATTTTATTATTATTCTGTTAATGTTAAATATTATATATACAATTTGTAATAATATAGAACACTTCCTGTTTTAAAAATGAATCATTAATGAAATTAGAATTTTTATAAAAATTTATTATGTCAACGTCAACGTGCGAAATTTATTTATTTATTATCATTCATTCATTCATTCATTTATTCATTTTTTTTTTATTTTATATTATAAAATTTTAAATGCAAATTAATAATTTAATGAAATTTTATAAACTTTTATAATATATGGAAATTTATATATATTCAAATTAAATTTATGTATTTCTATGTCAATATATTCTCTATAACTATATATTTATTATATATTTGTATATGATTAAAGCACATACGAATCAGCCATTGTATATTGAGAGGAATGAATGATTTGCGGGAAGAAAAAATTCATTGGTTTAGTGGTGTATATAAATATATGAATAAGCAATAAAATATCAATATCATGGTACTAATTTTTCTTCTTATAAGCTTTTAATAAAACTCATTATTATTACTAATAATTTTTATTTACATTCACACACACACACAGACGTTACGCATTTACACACATATGTAAATAAAAATTGTAAACACCAAATCTATAAATAAATAAATTCTATTATTATATTTTTCTAACGATACGTATTTGAAATATATATATATATAGAGATAAAAAAATAACGTTGAAACGTTATATTGCGGCATGAGTTTTATAAAACTGAATGTCATTATAAATTTTGTTTTGCTTCTATATATTATTATCATTTATATTTTAATTTATCATTAAAGACAGAAGATACTAAATTTAATATACGATCCAATTAATTAAATTCATTCTGAAGAGTATATATAAAACGTATAACAGACACTTGTATAATTCCAAAAACATTTTATGGTACTTTCGTAAAGAAAATTGTTACACTTCGTGCCTGGCCCATTGTATTTAATGTACACATTAAACTTTGAAATTTATGTTAATTCATATATTATATATTTAGTTGGGAATTGTATATATAATAATTTTATGTTACTGTGCTCCGTTTTTAATAAATTTTGTGTGGCACGCGGCGGGAAGTATTTTGTTTTATATATTGTACTATATAGAAAAAGAAAAACAAAATATTTCATCATATAAATAATATTAATAATTTACATCAGAATAATAGGGGCTGTTTAAAGAGAAGGGTGGTGATCGTCTGTATGTTCGATTATTCGAAACAAACATCTTTTTATTAAGAAATTATTCAATAATGTTAATACATAATTTGAACGTTTATATATAAAAGAAAGAAAAAATAAATATACATTATCTGCAAAAATCCACTTTTATTCTTGCCTTTCCATAGAAACATCCGCCCATTATACATTTACATTAACAATTACAATAAATTATTTCATTTATGTTACAAGTGAAAATAAAGCACACGTTATTCAATTCAATACACTCATTTTATATACGCACAACGGTTGCATCACTCAGTTAAAGTCTACTCTATTATAAATAATGGGATCTTTACCTGAAACACACAGCACGTGAATGGACAACGATACAATAACTTATCGTCAAATTACTAATTATTTGACCATGACTCTATATATTTATAGTATAATTACGTGAACATTTTGATAACTTCCGAGTCGCATAAATAAAATCTATTATCCGCATGCACATTGACTTACGATAATGGATACTTTCAACAACAACAACTATATAAAATCACATATATTTTTTCATACATTAAAATAAATTTTAATAAACAACATTGTATTTAAAAAGAAAAACATAAATTAATTAAATTTCAATAGACTATACAACCGGAAACTTTTGTTCGAAGAAATAACAACGTTTATTATTAATTTAATTAAAGTGTATTTTAATAATATATAATACATGAAAATTTATTAATTATTTAAAAATTAATATTTTGCATCTATTCATTTTTTGCGTATACTATATTTTAAATAAAAAATAAAATCATCGATTGTCAAATTTTAAAACATAATTAATAATATAAATTTTAACACCTGTCTGATGTTTTTTTAATATATTTTTTCGTGTTACGTTTTATATTTACAAATTTACAATAAACGCGAGCAAACAATAGCTTTTTTAATTTAAATATTTCTATATACCAAAAAATAAAAAAAAAAGTAAATTTTGTTATATGAATTAAGAAAGAAAAAAAAAACATATAATCTTTTATCCATTTATCTTTTAATTGGACCAATCCGTGTAAATGCGCAAGTATATGTGTATTCGTTTCCAACAAAAAATTTAATAAATTACTATATAACTATAAACTCCATTACCGAATCATTTCACTTTTCATCTTTCGCATAATTTTATTTATTTATTTTTGTTTCTCTCTGTTTGTTTATAAGCAAAAATTATTACGTTATAAAATTATTTAAATTAAATATTTAATTTTATATAAATTTAAAAATATAATATTGTATATTTATTTATAATCATATAATTATGGTATATATATATGTGTTGTGCATATGTCGAATGTATTAAAATGAACCACAAGAAAGAATGTTCCAAATTCCGTAATTGATCGAAAACATATAGCAAAAATAAAGCTTAAGAAATATTATTCTCTATATAATTAATATAGAAAATATTTCAGTATATAAACGCATCTCTTACGATAAAATAGAAACAATGTATTAATTAAAATTAGAATTTATCATAGAATTACTATATACTTGTTCGTTGGCCGGTACATTTTAATACACCCTGTATATTTTGTGTATTTTTAAATAGTAAATTATATTATACTTTTTCTTTCGAATTATATACAAAATAATATATATTATAATTTATATATGTGTGTGTGGTAAATTAAATTATAAATATATATATATTCTTAAATTGTTTGTTTGTTTGTTCGTATTTGTTATTGTTAATATTATAATTATTTATTATTTAACCCAATTGAGATTATTGCAGCGGCGCCCAATATTTTAAAACCAAATAAGATTATTTTAAAATGTGTTGAAAGACAGTAACAAACAAATAAAAATGATCAACAATCATTTGAACAAGTTAAATAAAATCCATTATAATTATAAACAATTTATTCAATATATACGGAGATATTGCGTATTATATGATCTTCATTTTATCATCTCAAGTAAAATTACGACGATTTTTTTAATATATACTATATTAGTTTATAGTTGCAATTATAATGGGATGAATTTCATCGGTATACCGTCATCATAATTATAATCATTAGGTCAAGTCGGCACACCTAGGACTTGGTATATCAAACATTTATTATAGAGTCATGCGTAGGTATAAATTATTTTGCATATGCTATTGCATAAATAACAATTATACAATTGATCTATATAAAAATATCGCGAAAGAAAGTTATTTGATTGCTTCCATTCCATTTTTATGTATGTGACATTTGTAAATCTTTGAATATATAGCAAAAATATTCGGTTTTTTAATTTAATGGCATATGCGAAGGCAAATGGTAACAATATGAAATTATAGATAAATTTCTTTAAAAAATCTTTTAACATGAACGCTACATACAATAATATTGTTAACGATGCATAGTAAAGTAAAATAATAATGCAAGAAAATTTTAAGATTTTTCCCCACACCAACTATCACCAAAACAAATTTATGCGGTAATTCAATTGAAAAATTATGATTAAGTGAGTGAATCATCTTTGATTTTATAGACATTTTTTTGTCTGTTGAATTATATATGTAAATATTAATATTTTCATCATTGTTGATCATGACCAGATAAGGTTTTATAACCTTGACACTAAATTAAATATATATAATTTCAAATGATCGATGAAATGAAATTATAAGAAGAATTATATTTATATTGCATTGTTCTGCAACGTTTGTGTAAGGCTACAATTAATTTGCAACATATAATTATTATTGTCATTATATTAAAAATTATACACCTTTCGCGTGCACATCATTGTGTCAGTCGTGTAATGGGTTAATTGAATCAGAGAGCAAGGTAACAAAAAAAAAAAAAACCAAAATTGTGTATGCTTTGCAATAATACAATAAAAAATGATTTAAAGAAATAAAACATTTCTCCTATTAATTTAATTTTTATGGGTAATCATTTCTATATATTATATATATTTAATATATATTTATAAATGTTAATGCTTTCGATTGTACGGTCATTAAATTATACTTTTGTATTATCATGACCATCAAAAATATGTATATTATGTTTAAATTTTCACCTTTTATATTTTTATAAATATACATTTCTTATACATACAATAATATATAATCATTTGGATGGTAGGGGCTCAGACGCACACGTAATTAATAAAACTATGCTATGTGAGATAATCGTGTAATTAATTAAATAAATATGTGTGTACGTAATTAAAATGAAATAATAACTGCGTGATGACTGAATAGTTGCAAAGAATTTGATATGATATTACAATATATGGTATATATTAAAAATACAGATACTTATACTTATTTTAAAAACCACAACTTAAATTTTATTATTTTTGTGAAATGATTTGTTTTTAAATAATTATTTTTGGAATGATCTAATTATGCAAGAATAAATATACTTACATATATACTACGACGATATACCATATATAAATATTTTATGTTAGTAAAAATATAATTGACCAATGACCATATACATAATAATATATTTAATAGTTATATTTATTTATACATACAAATTGTACATAGAGAGAGAGTAATATTAAATTGTAAATTTTTATATAATAATAATTAATGTTAAATAACTTAGAATTTGAATTTTTTATTTTATAATATATTGTAGTAAGCAGACACAGGTAATTTTTAAAATTATAGTTATACATATTTTGTAGTAGTCGTCCATGTTATTATAAAATATAAATAATATAATTTATTATTGAATGTGTGTGTTATATGTGTATAAATAATATATAACTAAACAAAAGTTAATATATATATGTATAAAATATGTATATTATTTATTTATTAATAATATACTGGGGCAAAGTTACGTAATATATTTTTCCTTCAATTGCGGTCGCCATACGATCGACATAAAGTTAAATATATATTGTATATATAGATATAAGCTAACATATGTGTGTAGTACAGCGTCGTACGATGTATATATACATAATTTAAAATAATTATGTAATCCAACTTTAAATAAATATATACATATAGTTTTGTACATATCCATTTACATATATTATAATATATAATCTACAATATATAGATTTATCAACAATTTATTTACCATTTGAATTTACATGTATTTAATATACGATAATATATATATACGTAAACGTAATAACGACATATAGTTATATTTGCGTATAATAACGCGTAATTTAAGAATTGAATCAAACATGCAATAAGTCATAGTAAAAATAAAAGTTAAAGATAATAATTTAAACTTAAAAAACTAGTTTTTATAATTATTTGTAATTATTTCACTATATGTGTGTGAGTTGTGTGAGTAATTGATTAAACATTCCTTAAATGAATTGTCGAGGAAAATATTTATTTATATAATAAAATATATATGGTTAAAAGAATATTATAGGAGAAGAAAATTGTATAGAATTGTAGTAGCCCATTTACAACGAATAGGTGATTCAGTGGCGTGTGTCATTCAATTAAGAAAGCGAGTCTGATTTTTGTTTATGACACTTAAACTTTTTTTAACAGAATTATCATTTGTTATATATGGTCTATGCGAACACAGAATATGGTGTTTGGACGGCCTATATTCAAAGATTAACAATGACTTTGCACAATGAACGATTCACATACATATTAAAAAAAAATAAATAAAAACGCATCTATATTAAAATTTATACAGTTCAATAGGTGAATTGTTATATATACGGAGTAATTTATCAACTGAACTGTATAATTTGTGCGGTAGATGCATTAATAAACGAAGTTAACTTGGTGTATATCTCTGTACAATCAATTCACAGAGTCATCTTGACACAGAGATGTTGGAGTTTTTGGATAATTATAATGGTCCTAATACACAAAAATATTCAGTATTCGTTGAAGTAAATATACAAAGAATTTAGTCTAAATTTTATAATTCTATTGTATATATAAATTATGAAAAATTTATAGAAAAGATTGTGTTAAATATAAAATTAATTATGTAAATAATAAATTAATTAAGATAATTTACCATATCCATAGAAAATAATTTTTGTATTCAAAGCTTTATACATTTTCTCCACATTTCTGATCGTTCCTGTTTGTTAAAAACATTTCATAATATATCAATGTTCGAGTTTTTCACAATTTTTTATGTTCCATCGATGTGCATTGACTTTGTTGACATTGTTCGTGTATAAATGATAATCGGATGGAAAGAAGTTGGCTGGGATAACACACTTTCTATATATATATATATATATGCCATATATAAGCAATAGATATATTCAACGTATATCCTAAATAATTGATTTTACGTATATACACGTGAAAATGCTTTATCATAAATATAAAATGACTTTTACTTGTCTTGCAGCCCCTTCTGGTTGTTTTTCATTTCAATTTATATTTTAAATTCATACGAGTTGTTGCCGGTATTTTTTTTTTTTAGCAAGTCATGAGCAATTATATCAAACACTCATTACAGTTAAGTTCGTACATTATTTCGCATGGGAGTATATATATAACAAACAATTCACCAATTGTACTGTAATTAACAAAAAATAGGTGTTTCCTTAAAGTCATTATTATAGTATTGTTTTTTTTTTTCCAGAAGAATTTTTTTAAATGTGGAATTGAAACGTTTTGTACTCATGAATTTTTGTGTTTTTATAGGATACTCATAATAAATCTATTTTTTTTGTTATCGACGTCCCCATTAATAATATGATGATTATATGATTGGAAATTTATTGACCTCTTCACATTCTCTAACCTCAAAATCACTACTTTTATATATATACGGACTCCTATATATGTATTACAAAGGGTGACTATTATCTGTATATAGTTAATAATTTAGAAACGAATGGTTCGGATAAATAGGCTAACAATCGAAAGTATTATAAGAACACCTCGGTCGACTAAGAATATTTATGAAGCGTGTGATAGTATATATAGTTGAATATTTTATTGTAATACATTGGCATTGTCATTGAATATACTATATAAGCAGTCAATAGTAAAATTGTTACTACTTATGAATGTATAGTTCGATTTAAGACACCTTCTGCATGTGACTGCAGACTTAAAAACTGTTTTATAAATAGTATGTATTATATCATTAAATTTAATAGATAGCTATATATAATTATATGGACATATAGTTATAATAATAATGTATACAACGCCGCTTCTTTATATATATATATATATATCTGAGCATGTTAAAATAATTTATAAATAATTTATTAAACGGATTTCATACAGTTCCTGGTTAAAACCTGAATTCTTATAACGAAACTGGTTAATTTTAATAAATAATTAATTATATAATTTTATTCAATAATTCCGTGGGATATATGAATATAAAATTGAAAATGTTATAAATGCATCTATGAATAATATATCATTTTTATATGTACAACACAAAATAACAAGAATTTTATTCATCAACATTTAACAATAAATAATATATGTATATTTTTAGAAATATATTATTAAATGTTTAAATAAAATACACATATATTTACAATATTTATATGCAGTTACGTAAATATTAAAAATTAATTAATATATGAATATGTATATACTTAAATTTAATTAATATATATATAAAAATCAATATTTACTTATAGTTGTTATAAATTGTATGTGTACAAAATTGTAAATATTTGCCCACCGGATAAATGTTTAAACTAAATTATATAATAATAATAATTAATATATAGACCTAGTTAATTTTTTTTTTCAATTATTATTCATTTTTATATGAAAATAAAAAAAAAATAGTTAAATCAAATGTTTTTTTATTCGTATTCTTTTTTTTGAATTCTCATATATGAAATATATTATTATAAATTTTACTTTATTGTTGTTTTATATACACTATTTACTGATTTTATTTAAATAAATACGCACCAATCAATGTTCTTTTATTTGTATTATAATATAATTGATGTATTACATATTGAGTTTTTGGTATCGCAAAAATTTATATGTACATGTTTATTTTATTTTTTTTTTCTCTTATTGTATATTAAATCATTTATAAATAGCATCAGATTATGACCCACAAAAAAAAAAGATATTCATACGAGTATTTTTTATATTTGCCAAGGACTTTTTATAATTATTTTTAAGGTGTTTATAATGGTCCATAAAAAAAGATTATGTGACTCTGTTATACAATGCATAATTCTATAGAACACCCAAACAATAATAAACAACAATAACCATATAAATGCTTTCAATAATTTTTTTGTAAAAGCAGGTATACGTATATTTATTGAGAATGGAACATATTATAAAAATGTGGACACGTATTTATAGAGAGATATAATAAATACACACGGGGTAAAAATTGAGTGGACACATAGAAAATTCCCATTTTAATTATAAATTAAAAATGGTTTATTAATCACTTTTTAAATGGAATTCTTCAAATTTTTATCTGTTCTTCTTTCCAAACCAATGCCACTCACTTCATTAGTCCAAACAATTTTTTTTCGCATTTTTGATGGTATATTAACAAATTTTCTATCAAAATTTATACTTATATAATTATTATTTGTAAAGTTCAACGCTTCCACGTCTTTGATTATTTCCGAAAATTCCATGCAGAAAATTTTTTTTCAGTTGTTGTTAATTTCTTTAAAACTGAGTCCATTTCAATCGATCATGAATAACAAATTTTTTTATATATACTTCCACACATATTTCTTATCGGTGTGACAATATATTTTTAATTTAATCGCCCTTTGTTACTACATTTAAATTAATCAACTTAATAAATTTTCAATAAAATTTAATACACAGACTATGTGTATAAGTCGTCACTATAATAATGAGATTCTTACAAGAAAAGACTTTAATTATACAAATAATTTATAACAGTTGCATTTTCATTTGTCCACTCACTGTTGACGCTCTATTGCATTGTGGTGCCTATTCATATTATCATCTATACAAAAGCACCAAAGAATTCCCCAAGTATATACTCTAAACTCCATATAAATATTTATTTATTATAAACTTGCATTACTTTTAGAAAATATAATTTCAAATTATAATGTTATAACGCTGGCGCAATACAATTGTAACTACAAATGTTTACTCAATTTTGACCCCGCGTGTGTGCATATATATACAAGAAAAGAAATTTATATAAAATATGATTAAAAAATTTATTTTAATAATTTCGCAATAAATGACTTATTTAGAGCAGATTGAATTTTGATTGCAATTCTTTGTTTTTTTTCCTATTAAATTTAGTGCAGTAATTTTTTTTTTTACATTTTTTTTTTCAAACACATTAATATTACAATACAATAAAGTATGAATAGGTAGCAATAATTTGGCATATACAACAGCGACTATTTTGAAAGTAATTAATATTATGCTATTTTAATTGTATATATGGTATATTTCTTTTTATATACGGTTTACACTTATAATATGTTTAATTTGTAAGATACAGTAATAGCTCCAAAAAAGAATTAAACTGGCGCAGAAAATTAAGGCCAGTCGGCGGGGAGGAGGTGGTGCATTTCTTTTATCAAATTTCGGGTATTTTTGGTTAAATTAAATTTTATTTTATCATATTATGAATATCATTAAACGCTTATTGTTTTGTTGTTAATAATGTGTTGTGTGTCAAGAAAAATATTTTAGTGAGGACGTAATAATTATGGTGTGGTTTTCAAATTTAACATACGTAGCTCGTTTATATTAAATTATTGTATACTGTATACAGTGAAATTTTATACGACATCAGTTTATTATGTTATTAAGATTTTAGAAGTTATCGTTTTATTTAATTTTCCGTTCCTATATAGATCATTAAAGCAAAACGTTGATCTATATAAATAGTCATGTACGATTTGATATTGATACGACTACAGAAATAGTCCCTTTTTTTAAGATTTTACTGTATATAAATATATATAGAGAAAATTAATAGATTAGATAGAAATAAAAAGATTTACATACAGATTTAAAAAGATTAAATATTTGCTAATAAAATATTAATTGAATAAAACACTTAAAAAAATTTCATAACCGATCAAAATGAAATATTTTTTGTAAATGCCTATACTAAATAAAATATATACACATCATAAATATTAAACGCAAATGCAATTAATTATGCTTTTATATATATACGGAAGAAGGTAATAATATGTACAATATATATTAATATATATACAGACAGTGAGAGATGTACCTTATACCCGATACATACCATATATGCTGAATATTGTAAAAATATGAAACATCTTTATTTCCGGTTATTCACACACATAATTCTATATGTTTTCTTTTGTATAAACGTAGTTATACACACAATACTATACTATTATTATAATAATAATTATTATATGATGATGAGACGAGACTAACATTTATTATCTATACTTGTATCATTTATTATTTACTTACTTATTTACTTACTTATATTAAATTATATAAGATTTTGTGAGAGAAAAATAATAATATTAAACATAAATAAAATAGCATCTGTATACTATTACAAACAAATATTGTATATTATAAACAATATATCAAAACTTGTATTTTATTTAATTTATCAATAAATCTTCAGACATCTTCATCATCGCCGTCGTATCGTTATTTGTGCGATATTATATAATTTCTGTATATATTTATTAAAGAAAAAAAAAAAAACTACTGTATATTATTTGCACGCAAATATAGTGAACGTACTACGAAATTCTATTTGTAAATAAATATAAATACAATTTTATATTATTTACAATATTTTAGAAATTGTAATGATTTATCATTTTTACGTAAATATTTTAGCTAATACATAAAAACTTTTACTATATAATAATTTTGGAAAATTACTTAAAATCACCCGATAATTATCCTCATCTATAAACTTATAAAGTGATTGTGCTGCTATATGTGATTATTGTTTAAAAGTTTAAAAAGAGAATTTTTATTACTGATTTTTTGGCATTTTAACACTTAAAATTGTTATTTATTTTATACAAATCAGTGTTCAGTTCGTTAAAAGAGTTATAGAGAAATCATTTTATTCGCAGTAGCAAAAGGCTACGTTACCGCATTGATTAAACGCAATGGCTACGTCAACAAAATAAATATACCACGTGTAAATATAGTGATAAGATTTTATATTGAGTGAAATATTTATTGAAGTCATCAAGAAGAATCCGTATGAGTAATTCTTTCGCGTTACTCTAGCAACAATTTGTCCGTACTTTGAAAAATGAGAAAAATTACCGTGGAATAAATTCACATATTTTCCATGGAAAAAATATATTGAAATTTGTCCAAAGAATGTCCATAGATTTTCCACTTAATATCATAGTATTTTATTTGGGTCAATTGAAATCTTTGGATTGTCCAACATATATCAGCACGGTATTGTATTTTATTAACCAATTAAACATGACAGTGGTTCAAATTTTGTATATTTTGCTTATCTCTATATATAATCCTCACTCTTTTCAATTTATTTTCATAATTTTTAAAACAACCAGCAACTTAAATCTATATATTAACTAGGAATTTTGTAAGACTTTTCATGGATTTTATCCGTGGTGTTTGGTCTTATTTATTACAAAAAAAAAATGAACAATCGATGAATTTTTTGCCATCGTTCAGCATCTTCACTCCGTGACAATTCACGGGTATTACGTGCCAAAATTGATGGACGACCCAAAGATATTTTTGTCAAAATGCGTGGATCTGCTCACACAAATTATAAATACAAAATTCTATAGATATTCTGTGGAATAATAGCAACGAGAAATAATTCTAAGGAGAATCCATAGAAATTATCAACGGAAATATACTGATAATGTAAGGAATTTTTTTGTAAAAATCCATGGACAGGGTTGCATTCATCATATAAAATTCCAGCATACATCCATAAGAAATTCATAGATATTTCCTCGGTTTGAAACTACGGAATACTACATATAATGCGGAAATTTTGCGGACAAACTACGGATAGTGTTACTAGGGTCATAACACAATTTTTTCGCTGATAAAGGATGCTATAACTAGCATATAATAATAATATAGCATGGTTAACATGAATAAGTAGTATTTGATTCGGGCATGCAGTCATTTCGCGGAACCCGGATTGAAAAAGTTATTGCCACCAATGGAGATTTTATTGAATAATTTTATAATCACATACTTAAAATTGTATAAACGTTTTATGTAATTATAATAAATCCTACAAAAAAAAATATAATCACATTAATTTTAATCTCAATTTGTCCTCAAATACCGTACGCACCACGCTACACATATATAGATGTATGTTGTGCCAAATGCCGTATACACTTTATAATCAACTATAAATATATGCGCAACAATTGTTTTATTGAAATTCAAATTCAACAATGTAATTATTTGGAAAAATTAAAAAGGCTTGAATTGATCTTCCATAGATTTTGTGATAGGACGCATTTGAGAAAAAATTGAGTTCTGCAATTTTTCTGTTCTTTTCAAAGATGTATCGGTCTCTTAAAAAAAAAAAACACACTACATACGAGTATAATATCATCATATAACAATATATATATGAAAAAAATTGTACAGATAAATGTATATAGAAATTACAAACATATGATCCGGAGATCGCGCTAAAATAAACGATCTTCTAAATTTATGCACATAATTTCGCGTTATATATATATATACTAAATATTACATATATAAGCATAATCGTATGGCAATATATATATATTAAATACTTTTTATAATTTATGCATCTACTCGTATATATTTTATAGATAGAGTGTATATATATACTTTCATTTTCTTCAGAGGCCGCAAGAAATGTAAATCATTATCGTTGTACATACATATTGACTTAACACTTATGGCATAATAACAATATATATATAGAGATCAAATCCAAGTGTAATTAATGTATACCAATATATAAAATATATGTTTATAGCATATAATCCCGTTTATCGCATATATACTTGTGTTCATATAAAAATTTATAACCATGCGAGTTTGTTAAAATACAAATATAAAATATGAATTGATTTTAAACTTATAAGAAAAATAAGCTACCTTTATATCAAAAGCTTGTTTTTTTATATATACGTATTTAGTTACTTATACGAGAAACACACACGGTGATGATGAATCGGTATTTATTTATTTATTTTTTTTAATACATATATTAAAATACAATTTCATTTAACAACTTCAGTTATTCATTGATATTTTTCAGTGATTTTTAAGAATTTGATGTGAACGGATGTATGGAATAGTGAATAAGTGGCGCGAAAAAAATATATATTTTTATATATGAAAAAATTTATGGTGTGTGATTTTCGTGAATAAAGAAAAAATTTATATCATTATCTATTGGTTGTTTTTTTTTTTTTTACTATATATATGCAAATTATTTGAATAATTTTTGAAATTGAGTTAATTTTAAATTAAATAATAATAATAATAATAATAATAATAGTAGATATTTGTGTGAATATAAAAAATAAACAAAAATTTAATTAATTTAGTTTTAAATTGCAAAACAAAGGAAGAAGTTATTAAGAAAAAATAATGAATAAATTAATAATATTTCTATTTATAATAAAAATGGTTTTATGTTGGAAACCAATTAGTGGACCAACATCATTTAGTATAACACAACAACATCCATCAATAGGTGGTGGTGGTGGCCTATCATCGGCCGCATTAACATCTACATCTGCATTGCACCAGCACAACACAAATTCAATATTAGAATCAAATAATTTAAATAGTGGTGATCAAACAATTACAACAACCTATCATGGTAATGGATTCTTAAATGAATATGCTCATCATGATGATTTCTTAAATGGTGACGACAGTACTGTTGGCAGTAATGGACCAACTGCATTCGATTCTGGTGATTTTGAAGGAAGAATTTTATCACATAAAAATTCATTTTATGGTAGTAAATTATTAGAAGGATTTTTACCAGAAACTGTAAGTACAATATATTTTTGTATGGCAAACGCGCAATGGTTTAAATGTATAAATATAGAGTGATTATGGTTTAAGTATGTTTAAGGTGGTTTAAGTAAATACGATTATAGTAAATCAATACATCACAATATTAAAAAAGCCTAAATTCTGCCAAATATGTTATTATTCTTTTTCGGTTTTTTATAAATTGTCAATTCAGTAAAAAAAAAAAAAAATGCGTTAACATAAAATAATTAAAGATTATTGTATTCTGTTTGCCTCAAAAATTTTTTTTTATTATAAAGTTTATAATATTTTCTATTTTCATACATTTCATAAAAGATTTTTCTCGCGCTTTTATGTCTAAAATATTTTCTATGGTGTTCAGAATATTTGGTAAAAAAAAACATGATAACAACCACATATTAATTTTTGATGATTTCATAAAATATTTTCGAAAAAGAATAACAACGATTGGGCATAAATTATAGGCCAATAAAATTATATACGCGGCAGCGTATCATAATCGCCATAAACGTATTAGTGTATTAGATTCATTTATTCATTTTATTCTAAAAATATACAAAATATATATAAATATATAGATAAACGATGGTCATTGTAGTACAAATAAATATGCATTAGATTCTGAAGGTACAATTCAATATGATCATTCAATTCCAAAATTAGATCAATTTACATTATGTTCATGGGTGAGATTTACCAATCATAGCGGTGATCATTCAATTTTTACTTATTCAGGTAAGTTATATTATAATTATTTATTAATTTAATGATATATAGTGATTATTTTTGCAATTTAAATGAATTTATCAGTTCTTCCACTGTCGCGAGTTTAATATACATTTATTTACTTATACACATACCACACAAAGAAATATAACATTATTGTAGTTGTTTTTTTATAGGTGTAAATAATTGTAACGAATTTTTTGTGTGAAATATATTATTAATATATAATTATAAATTTAATATTCGAAAATATATGCATATAATTAACGCACAGACTTACTTTCTTTCAACTAAATATAAATATTGTATACAGTGAAATTGTGAGTAGGGATGAATGGAAGAGTAGTGGTACAGACAAATATTTAAAGAAAGGAATAATTTATATTGAAATAATCGGTTGTAAATTAATATAACATAGTAGGATTATATATTATATTATGTGAGAGAGATTAGCATATACTAATATTTTGCCTGCAACAAAATGATGATCAAATAAATCAATATTATATGGAAATAATTAAAAAAAAAAATTATAACAAATAATCGCAATTTAAAACAAAAAATAAAAATATTATTGCATTAGCGGATGGAATTTACATTAATTATTTGATTATAATTAAAGATAAACTCAAAAAATATACTATTATATTATTTAGATTTACAATTAGCGGGATTAAATATGAAGCAAATATTGTTGCATACATATATTATTGAGCAACTCAAACACTTCAAAATTATTGAAAATACAAATTTCGCGTGTATTAAAACCAAACTTCTTATTCAATAAAATACAATGTTAAGCTAAACTAAACTTTGAGTCTACGTGACCTGTTTTCTTTTAAATATGTTTAATTAGAATGTTAAATAAAACTATGACAACATTTTTTTTCTATATTTTACTATTGAAAATTTCTTTTAACAATATATATGTTTTGAGAATATGATTTATATACACTATTTGATCACAGATTGACACAATAACCCCAATATATATATATATATATAGACACTTTAATCATCCTGTTTGTGTTATAGCAAGATGGTGCAATATAATCGAAAAATAAAAAAGAAAAAGTAATAAGACTTTCAAATTATATACCGAATTGAGTAACCCATAATAAATTTACGATCACAAATAAAACGACACCGTCTTAAATAACCTTGACACAAATTCATATAAACATAAGAAAGCCGTTGAATTCTGCAAAAACATTCTACTATTTTTATTTTGTAGTTATAAATTTATAACTCTTCATTTAAAAATTGTCTAGATTAAATTTTTCTGATCATACGCAGATCGTCAAAGTATAATCTAACTGGTGCGGAAATATAACTATGGTCCGTAATTAAAACAGATGATAATTCATAAAAGTCGATTTTCCGGAAAATTTAATCTAGACTTAACACCTGCTGAGTAATAAAAAAAAATATATAATGATATTGAAAACGAAATGCTCTAAATTCTTAGATTTTGTCATACTCATTTCGTGTATTATAATATGTATAGTTTTCTGTACCACAAATGCGTATACACATTTTTTTAAATTAGAAATTGAAAAAATCATATCTTAAGAGAAAGCATTTATAAATTTTAATTAATACTATTATATAAATTATTATATAGAAAATAATTAAGTTAATCACTATATATTGTATATATCAATTATGACAATTATAATTTATTAGAATATGTTTTTGTTAAGATAAGAGTATCGAATTTATTAAATTTTTTGTATTGCTTTTGAAAAAAACTTGATTATTATTATTATTACTATTATTACACTTATTTACATAAATATATATGTTAGTAATACAATATTTTACAATTAATATTTGAATTAGATATATTTCAACTTTTATAATATATAAACGCGTATATAATTTAATTTATAAGACGTCAAATAATATTCAAAAACAATATTTTACTAAACAGGGTGTTCCAGCCAAACGTATAGTCTAAATGTATAGTAGATGGTCTAATAAAATAAAAAAAAACATCCTTCTACACCAATGTACAATAATGTATCACTTTTGGCTATTTCAAATTTTTTTTGATTTACGTTTAAAATGATTGCAACTTCTTCCAATAAAACCATGGCACCAATTCCGAAAGGTAGTAATTTCTTATGGCTTTTTTTTTTGAACAAATTTATTGCTGAAGTAAATTATATTTCCTCCAGTGGATGCTGTAACTACCTCTCTATTTATAACTATAATACACTTATCTAATTCGAAAACTATTGAGCCGATTTGTTATTGTTTCATATTCATTCTGATATAGATGCTATTATTAAATTTTGGAAATGGTATCAATATTTTAAATAAAAGCTTTTTTGTATAGATATTACGATCATTTCAGACTGAAATTTTCACTGACCATATATAGGTCAAAAGTGACACATATTGGGGGTGTTGTTATATTGAATATTAGTCTAGAATAATTTTTTTTTAATTTTATTAACCCAGCTACACACACTCGCTATCAACTTGGACTATATATTGACTGCGGGGCGGTACACCCCGTATATATTTAAACAAATATTTATTAATGTATTTATAGATTTATACATATTATAAATATTTAATTATATACTAAATAAAGTTTATTATTAATAAATTTTGTTTGAAAATTTCCGTTTCCATATACATTGTATAAATTTGTGTGTGCGCGCGTATTATAAAATCAAAATATATATATTTTATATATATTGTGTTATTAGATACATAAAATTACACCAATTATATATAATCAAAGTTATATAATAAACCGCATATTATTATATTAATATAATATTCAATATATATATATACATAAAAAAACAATATATGTGAATGAATTATGAGAAAAAGTTTGAATATACAATATATATTATATATATATACAAACATATACTATTTATAATTAGCATTCCCGAAATGTGTATATGGAGTGGAAGTCTTTAATATATATATATTTGCCATATAATTATTTTCAATTTTACATAATATTAAACCAAAAACCACATTTCTCTTTATACACATAGAGATATGTTAATTTTTTTGTTTATGATACAAGTATGACAATCGACAATTGTATCATATTGATCATTTTATATTTATTGCATATATATGAGTATCATTATTTGTACTTAATAAAAAATTAAGACATTTATTATTATTATTATTATTTATTTAAATTTACCAAGTGTAATTATATTAATAATAAATATACATATAATATTTGATATAGTTAAATGTAAACGTTTTGTTTTTGTAAATTGTTAAATTAGTACGTAGGTGCGTAAATTTATATGCTATGGGTATACCATACGTCATATATATATTTATTAACTTATGTAATATTATAATGTAAATATTTATATATATTTAGTACATTTTGAATATATTATTATACATGACAATAATAATAAAATATTTATTATATTGTATAGCGTTGTTCATCTTTAAGATATAATACATAAATTATGCACTACAACGCTTTTATAGTCTCTTTAATATTCCGCATATAATACACAAACCAAACACAGAGGCATACACTTATATTATTAATAATACGAGAAAGTGAATTTATCTTTTGCGAATCAATAGTTATAGTTATTATATAAAATATATTAAATTATTAAACATTCAATTTTATTCAACTAACACACACACACACACACAAACACTATACGAAATAAACAAATTAAAAAATTTATAACTTGTATAATAATAAATTTCATTTAATTAATATATATATAAATTAGTATAAAAGTAAAGCAATTGTCAAAAAGCACAAATACTCGCTCGTCTCGTATATATTGTATTTATCTCCATATAAACAGAGTATTTTTTAAAAGATGTATATTGGCCAACAACGAACCAGTGATATTTTTTTGTTATAATGAAGTTGAAATTACAATATAAACATTTCTTTTATTTTATATATTGTGTTTTTTTGCACTGTGAAAAAAATTACATACAAATGAATACGAGTAAATAAACACAAAACTATATATTATTATAGGTCAATGCAATTGATTTCAGATTAAGAGAATAAAATTCTTAATTAAAAAATCGTCATGTATAGCAAGTAATGGAATTTTGAATATGAATTATTTTGTATACTATAATTTTATATAAATAAATAAAAATCAGAAGTTAAATAATAAGAAATTGTTGAAAAGTGAACAATAAGTTGATTGTTGTGTGGAACATCATATAATGGATTGAGTATTGTCATGCAGCAACATAATAATTTTCATTTTCTCCATTTACAAAATTAATAGTAAATTTATTTATTTCGATGAAAAAACGATTTTATGTCCTGTTCTGTAAGGAACAAGGCACTGGCAATATGATTTTCAATGTCTTTCATTTAATTTCCATTAAATATATAAATTTTTATGACCACAGTTTGATTATCTATCAAACAAATATATTCAATAATGCTTCAAAATTACAATATCTTCAAACATTGTATTTTTGATCTTCATCTTAAATTAACTTACACATTACATTATCGATGAAATTTTTATATTAATATCATATAAATGTTTTCTATATATATGTGAAAGTATATCGAATGGATTTTTTTTTTTATTTGTTGTCATTTTTAATTTTAAATATATACCAATTAATGAAATTTAAAAAATATCAATTGTGTATATTGTATATATGGCGATTATTTTTAAATATTTACAATAAATAAAGTAGTAATGATTTTATTTTCATTAATAATATAAAACAACTTTTACTTAATTTAATTTATTGTTATATATAATTTTGTACCTAAATACGTTGTGATGATCTAATCAAAAACGAAAAAAATATGATAAAATATTTAATGCATGAGAATTTATACGTTATCGTCATATTTATTTATATCATATCATCATGCCACATCAAAACCGAACGAACGACCAGAATAACTTTACTTTTTCCAATTAACAATAAATTTTGTTAAAAAATAATTAATGGTTAATATTAAGTAGCATATTTAGCAAATATTTACATTTTAACAAAAATATAAACAATTGTATATTTCTCTTGAAATTTTAAAACACATTTTATTCGGACATAAATATTCTGATTATATTCTCGAACGAGTAAAATGTGTTTTTGTTGTTTGTGTTTAACATTAACTATTATTATTGTTTTTTAACAAAATATTTTTAGTTAGTGTTAATTGCAAAAAGCAAAGTACAAATACAACTTATAATTACAATGCATAGTTGAGGTTGCGACGCAAAGCTTGAGCACATCTACTTTCTACTTTTTATATCAACCTCAAATTATAGTGCTTACGTAATATGCCATATAATAACGTATATAACATTTTTATAATTATAATTCAGTGATAAACAACTACTGATTATAAAAACCGAAAAATATATATATAAAAATTTTAGAAACGATGTGAAGTAAAAGTTTCCGCATTCTGTAATGAACAATTTTATTTTAACCATTAAAGTTAAGGGTTTGTTGAGCGCGGAATGCAACGATTACTGGTCGTTGGTTACTAATATATCTTTTATTGTATCGCCTCTATATAAAATTTATATATAATACGAAAAATACGATCAAATAATATATTTTAAGATCAACAGAAATTTTAATTATATTGTACACATATATTTAATTCGAGCATATTTATATTCGTATGATATAAGTGAAAGGAATTTATTTATGATATGTATATAGATAAGCAAAAATTCAATATGCATATAGCTTAAATATTTCCTCCATATATATATATATTCACACGTCTCAATGGAATAATCGATTATAAATTTTTTAACACATATCACAACGGCACACATCAAATTATATTAATTTAACAAAATAAATATAATTATTTATATGTAAATTATTAATGCATATCAAATGTTAATGTTATAGTTAATGGTGAACCAAGAGAAATACAATTTTGGGTAGCAAATGCAAAAGGTTCCAGTTATATATCATTAGCAATTCATGGACAATCATTGTATAGGTATAAATATATTTTATTAAATATAATTTCTATATATTACTGCAAATTATAATATAATAACATAAATAAAAATATATTTACAATACGAAATAAAATCAAATAAATATTGTGGTATTGTGAATTAGAAAATTTTCTATGTTATAAAGAAATGTTTTTTTATACGCGATCATTTTATATAATCTATCGCTATATAATAAAATAATTAAAATTTTATGAAAAAATACAAAAAAAAACCGAATATATTTAATATATATTTTATAATTTACAATATATAAAATTAAAATTAATTTATTTCCGTGTGTAATAAAATTAAATTTTAAATTATCATAAAATAAATAGAAATTCAAAATAAAAAATATATATATATTCGAGTATTTATGCGTGTAATATTATTTATAAGTTATATGTTAAAAAATTAATTAACACATTATTAATTATAATAGTTTTTTTAAAATTGAAAACACACTATGTGTAAATGTTTTTTTTTTTTTAATTTTTTAATTAATTATTTTTATTTTTTTGTTAAAAAGTTTATTTATTTTATTATGTAATTCGCCACATATATATTATATTTTTATATCATACTAATATATAATTTATTTATTACATATACAGATTAAATTATCCATTGAAAATGCAACAATGGCATCATGCATGTACATCTTGGAATGGTAAAACAGGTGAATGGCAATTATGGGTTAAAGCCGAACGTGTTGGACGAGGTTTCCATAATAGGGTAAATATATTAATTATTATTATTATTATTATTATTATTACTATATTGAATATTATATAATATATAAATACATGTTGTTGTGTACCATATTTCCAAACATAGAATTTTAAATTAATTCTATATATATATAAATAAATTTAATGTATATATAATTAATTTGATATTGAATATATGTTTATATTACATATATATATATATATATGGTATTTATGGTACACGTTTTTATATTGAGTTAATGGTTATATTAAAAGTTACATATGTCTTTATTTTCTTGTATAATACCAGTTAATTAATGTTTTTTTTATAAATTTAAATGGTCATTTAATTACTGTTTGTGAAAAATTTATATGTTTATGTTATTTTTATTTGTGTCATATATATAATGTATAAATTGTATGATCTTGTCAACACGATGATCACATTGTATATTTATAATGATTATAATAATAGTTCAATGGAATAGCAAAATTTTAATTCATAGCATTACATATACCATATACAGTTAAATTGTCAATGGGAACACGCAATTGTATCTATATTTAATATTCCAAGTTCAAGATTATAAGGTATAAATTGCTGCGGTACAATGAATCGGATTCCTATATATAAATACTTGTATATTTTATAACGCGGTCAATGATACATAAACTTTTTTCTATGCTATTACACTAAATATATCCGAACATATTTCAAGGTCATATGTAACATATAAAATAAAAAAAAAAAAGACATTATTAAAATATACGGAATACGGATGTACACACATTCTTATGTAAAATTAATTTTTTATTTATAATATAAATGAAAATTTTAAATTACACACATTATTTTAAATCGAAATTGAACGTAATCGTTGGTGATCATTTGGAAAACCCATAATTGACGGTACACATTGCGTGTTTGACGTCACCGCATTGACATCAGTTATTGATATTAATATATAGTATCAGTGTGGAGAATATTGTCGCGAAAAAAGATTTCAAATATATGTGAATTCACGAATCACGAAATTATTTAATAAAAATTCGAGAGAAATCGAAAAATACAACCAAATTATGTATAGATTTATAAACAATAGATATTGTATACAATACATTAAATAAATTATGTGTATTGTATTGTAATAAATAGCATCTGCGATTTTAAAAATCTTTTGGGAAACCAATCAAATACTTTCTTTGGACCTATACAATAAAAAAAATATACCAATAACAACTAATGTGGTACGTGATTGCAGATAAAAACACAAAGATAGAAGATTGAAGCGATATGTGCCATTTGATTTGATCTACTAGATTTCAACATTAGTTGCCATAATTTAAGAAATACTATATAAAGTGTTTTAGGTGTTTCATGAAAAATGAATTTCCTCCACAACATGTCAATTTAAAATGTCATTGAATTTATTAATATCTGTAATGTACACCATATACCATAGATAAATTAAAAATTTAATTCTCTATACAAAGTTGTTGAAAATAACTTTTCTGTATTTTTTTGAGTTACTTTAATGACGATATTATACCGAAAAACATTCTTAAAGCCGTACCTCGAAAACCGAGCTCTAAATGACAAAATGTTATTATATAATTTCGACTAAGAATTATGTCTCGCCCATTATAGACGTCTTGAAGAAAATGTACACCGATGGTGCGGACACCGTAAATATAAATTTAATTTTAAATTTATAATATGCAATAATTGTTTTAATAATAATAATAATGAAAATTACGTTATAGTAAATAATTTTCTTAATATACCAATAATTTATCAATTTCTATGGTATTTTATTTAATTTACTCTGTTTTTTTCATATGAAAATATTAAAATTAGAAATTAATAACTTATTATAAAGATTTTATACACAGAACTTTCACATATTTCAATGCTATAAATATCTGCGCGGATATCATATATTGTAAATGTGATTCATGCTGATCGCAGTTTCTTGCGAATATAACCTTTGATATGCAAAATTTTCGTGAAGAAAACATGATTTTCAATAAAAAAAAATATAAATATAAAATTTTAAATTACTTGGAAGCGCACTCACATTTATCATTTCATTATATGGTATACCAAACGCATATAAAATGAAAAAATTTACTATTATATTATTAATCAAATTTTTAATATATAGGTAAATTATGCAAATATTTATATATAGTTACAATAAAAATTTAATTATTCATTTATATGCATTTTTTTTTTTTCATATATTGTATATAAGACAATATATAAATAGAAGATTATATATCGATTTAACATAAATAAATATAAAATGTGCAATTTGAATGTGCATCGGGCGTGAATGATAAAAATTTTAATTTTATATGTATCCGCGTGATTGATTGATATCACTTATTATTGTTTAGAGGTGTTTTTATTAAACTATTTCAACTATTTGATTTCTAAATGTGTATTTATATTTTTAGTATCGAATCATAACATTAAATCAATATTATATTTGTATCATTATTATAATCTTGCACATATATTGTAAATATATAAAGAAAGTCTAAAGTATATAACCAATTACTTTTACTTAAAATTAAATTTAAAAAAAATGTTTAATCTTTATATTGTGTTGTGCGATGAACATAATAAACATATTATATTATTATATATATATATAACATTTATAATATACATAAACTTCTATAGTTACATATAATAAAATCACATTAATATATTATGATCATATTGAGTGAATGGTAAATATAATAGCCACAATGTGCATTTCATCAATATAATTTATATACACATATTATATTTATACTGTAAGACAAAAAAGCGAAAGTCAATATGTAGATTTTTGTATATTTTTTTTTTTTTGTAATTTTCACTTGTTGTGTCAATGCAATAATAATAATAATAATAATAATAATAATATTATAATATAAATTATAATAAAATAATATATATACATATATAGAATAAAGAAATAACATATACCATATAGCGCACATTCATAAAAATGCATTCATGTTTTCCGGTTCAGAAGATATACAATTCAAAATATGCTAAAAAAAAACCATTAACTTTATATTATATTCGCACATATCAATTTATCGCAATATATCTTTCAATTTCATTTGATATATATGGTACTATACCAACATAAGCAAGCGTATGGATATAGTAAATATTAACATTATAATACATGTAATAACAACATAAGTGCGTACACTTTTGATATTAAAATTATATACCGCTTTATATCTCGTATACATGTAATATGTAATATTCAATTATTTTATTAAATAAACACATATAATACTATGATAAATTATATATATGAGCGATTACAAAACATTAAGAAAATTGTATAAATTGTTTATTTGTAAAAATGTAGACTATATAATAATAAAAGAAAAAAAAATCAAGAGAGAAAATTATAAAAATTGCTCCATTTATTATATAAATAAATATATAGATAAATATGTTATAAGCGTTTATTATATTTATATGTAATTGCTTATATAGCAGTGCATCAGTTGCAATTAATTTTAATTTGGATCAAGAATAAAAACTTAAACATAAATATTCGATTAGGGATATACACAAATTAAGGGAAATTAAAATGATTACGAAAAATAACAAAAATATTTTTTGTTTGTTAAAAATGCATGCACAAATAAACACAAATAAAACAATTTCCTAAGTGTTGTTAGTTACATCTTCTAGTCTTCCATGTCTTGGTATATGAATTTGGAACGATTTTACTCTAGCGCACATATAATGAAAACAGCAATTGCTTTATAATAGAATTAGTAATAAATAATATTTACTACAAATTATCGATGTTGTTAAACCATTTCAAAACGCAATGAATTTTATTAAATAAAAACCAAAACAATCGTATATCTTAAGGGAGATAAATAAAGAGAAATTAATGATTTAATGACAATTTAAATGATAAAGATACCACCACCACGTTATAGAAATATGGCATATAATTTTTAAATTTCTTTTGTCAAGAGGGTTTTTTTATTATATTAGTGAAATACAATTTGTATATTAATTCTACACCTAGTAACATTGTTCGTAGTTTGTCCTCAAAATTTCCGCATTATATGTAGTAGTCCGTAATTTCAATCCGAGGAAATATCTATGTATTTTTAAACAAAATGTCCTTGGATTATCCGATGAGAATTTCCTTGCTATTATTCCACAGAATATCTACAGAATTTATATTCATATTTTTTGTGAGCAGATCCACAGATTTTGACAAAAATATCTTTGGATTGTAAATGTATTTTGGCAAGTAATACCCATGAATTCCGTCCGTATTAGCAGAATAAATTTTCTTATGACGATGATGTCAAATCGCGGTTTGATTCAGTTTTTTTACCAATAGACCAGAAGTTCTATGAGCATACGGAATGAAGATTCTGAACGATGAGCAAAAAATCATCGATTGTGCATTTTTTTTTTGTAATAAACAAGAATAAAAAATCGCGGATAAAATCCATGAAAAGTTTTACAAAATTCCTCGGAAATATATCGATTTGAGTTGCTGGTTGTTTTAAAAACTATGAAAAGAAATTGAAAATAGTGGGGATTATATCGCTAGATATGCGAAATATACAAAATTTGAACCACTGTCTTGGATAATTGGTGAAATAAATTATGAATTATAAATTATTATAAATTATAACGCGCGGATATATTTTGGACATATTACCCAGACAATCCAAACATTTCAATTGACCTAAATAAAATACTATTATAATAAGTGAAGAAAATCTATGGACATTCTTTGGACAAATTCCAATATATCTTTTCCATGGAAAATGTGTGGATTTTTTCCACGGCAATTTTCCTCATTTTTCAAACTACGGACAAATTGTTACTAGGGACTTTATTATTATTATGCAGAGTCATAAAAATTATTAGAGTAAAACCGTTTTATAATAATATATACTATTTTTTTTAAATTCTATCAATACAAACTATTAATATGCGCATTGAAATAAAACATCGCAGTGGAAAATATTACTCATTAAATTTCACAAACAAATTCCATATATACATAAATTTATATAGTTACTATTTTAATGGCAATTTGCGACTATTAGGTAATTAGTTCAATTAAATTACATTCTTCATATATGGTATCTAAACTTAAAATATATATACAAACAAATTATTTTACTATATACATCAAAGTTATATCGATATAAAAATAGCCTTTGCCGTAAGTTGTAGTTTTTATTTAGAGACGCTAGTAATACAAATTAGATCAATTTTTTAGAGTAATTGAAAAATAACTCTCTGAAAATTAACAATTTAATGGGTCTTCTACAATGATGAATATTATTATTTATGTTAAATTGTTATTATTGAAACTGTATAGTAAAGAGATAAGGTGCACTAATATATAATTTTAATTTAAATATTTATAGCTTGTTGGACATATCATTAAACCACATGGCGTTGTATTTTCGGGTGGACCATCAATAACTGGACCCGTTGCTAATGGATTACATATGGAAATAACAATGTTACAATTATATAAAATTGGATTAAGTGCTGGCAAAGCTCATCGCGATCATAAACATCATCATGTACATATGTTTAACCATGATGGTTTGGCGCCAGCAACTCAACCACCACCAACTCCAATGCCGGTAAATATATAATATACCTATATAGTTTCATTCTTCATAAATTATATTAGTATTGGTATAGATTAACAAAAAATTTTTAATTTCTATTGTGCATCTATATATAGATACAACCACTACAATCAACTAATCCATTATTAGCAAATGGACAAATATCAACAAGATTACGTATTAATTTGGCTGGTGTTCAACCACAACCAGGACAACCAATTCCATCACCGGGTATACCTGTGCAAGGATTACCATCTCAATTAGCAGGCACTGCATTTCCACAACAACAACAACAACAACAACCATCTCAACAACAACCATCGCCCGGATTACCATTACAATTTCAATTCACACAACAACCAGCACAACAACAACAACAACAACAACCACAGCAACAAGCAACAATTGGAACACAATTTGCCAACGGACAATTTAGTTCAGCCGAACGATTTTTATCACAGCAATTAGTTGGAAATCAAATTCAATCATCACAATTACAAAACTTACAGCCCACAAGACAACAACAATCACTATTTAGATTTCCACAAAATTCATCACCAACATCATTTGGAAATATTGGTGATCCAATAAATAGTCAATTTCTTGATGGCAGTAATTCAGATGAATCACATTTTCTATTCAAACGAGATGAAAAGACGGCGGCCAGCAAAGAAGATCAAAAAGAATTGGTTGAAAAAGATAAAAAAATTGCAAAACGTGCATTAGTTACATTAACAGATGGTTCTGTTATTGATGATAAAATTATTGCACAAAATGTATTGGATTTTGATGGGTTAGCACAATATGGTGCACCAGCATTTCAACAACATTTAAGTAAAATGATGGACATTGAAGATGAAATAAGACATCATGATCGTGAACCAGCCGAAGGTGAAGTACAAGCTGTTTTACAAACATGTTCATCATGTGATGTTGAACCATTTGTTGGTGCTATAGTTATGTCATGGCAAAATGTTAAAATCCAAACAGAAAATGCACTTAAAGCACGTAGTCAAGGTGGATGTGGTGATTTTTAAATTTTACATTTCATATTCGAACGAAATCGGAATTTAAAAGTACAATTAATTAGATTTAATATAAAAAAAAAAATAAAATACCAAAATTTATATGCATCAAATTCAATCATATACACAATCACACACAAACAGAGCCAGACACAAACCAATTCATACACTTATTAAAATATACAAAGAAAACATATATACATTTTTTTTTAGATTATAAGAAAATTAATTGTCGTCGCAGTAAATTATTTTGTATTATTTTCTATTTATAAGAATAAAAAAAAATAAAAAAAAAAAAAGGAGAAATTACTGATTTATTTATATTTAATATATAAATATCGAATTTAAAATAATAATTATATCATTTAATTATATAAATGTACTATAATTATTATTATAATATACATTTTTTATATTAAATTAAATACGAAAAGCCATTCCAATTTTTAATTTAACTTAATTAATTTTTTTTTTTATATAGTTAATTTCGATGTAAATAATTTTATGTTAATATAATAGTAAAAAAAATAGATAAATAAATAAATGAATAAATAAAATATTTAAATTAATAATAATAAAAATTATTTGTACTCACTTTGCTCTTATGAATATGTTGATGCTGGTATTCGGAATCAAATTCTGGTTCACTAAAATAACTCTGTAATTATAAAAAAAACAAAACAAAAAACAAAAATTAATTAGTGATTTATTTAGTGCATATAAGTGATATTATTATATAAATATAGAATAAGTTCAATAAAAAAAAAGCTATACACTCTGAGAAGTTTGTGATAGATGGGCGACATAATAATAATTGGATTGGATTAAAAATAAGCATAAATAATATTAATTATTATTTAAAAATATATTTATTTTAAAAACCTCTGACATTCTCAAGAATCACTTTATATTATCAACATTTATAATAAATAAGTTCGCATTGAATAATTCACGTATACACTAAAATGTAAGCTTTAGTCATTTGTAACGCCAGAAATAATTAAAATAATTACATTTCAATTTCACAAAAAATACTGTAAAAGTATTTTACTAAAACATTCCTACATTAAGCTGATATCAGCCGCATAGGATTTTAAGGACATCTCATTGTAGTACATATAATATATGATAAATCTATTTTAATCAGCAACATCAGATGATGCATTTGATTTTGTCACGAATCGATGAAAAACGCAATCAAAAGAAAATTGCAAAACAGTATTCAAACCTATATATTAAATTGTATTTTAAATATCAATTCGTATTGATTACTCAATGCAGAATGTTTTCTGGTAAAAGCTTGACACAATCATTATTGACTATATTTACTTAAATTAAAAACAATAACCGAAAGATATTGTACGAAATTAAGAATACAAAAATTGGGTTTCATGAGTATTATTTATTATAAAATTTTGAGGTAGAAAATTAAGAATAAAATTTTAAACTTAATAGACAACATCTTCTTAAAAGTACTTTTATTAGCGGATTGAATCAATGAAAACCTTCATTGTGATAAATTAATAATTTGTGATTCTTAAGAAAGTCAAAATATATCCAATATTCTTTATTGAGTTAACCAAAATAATATAGTGTTTAAATTTAAAGTATGGGTAAATTTTTTTATTTTTAATTTGTGAGATATATTAAACTTAATTAATTTGTGCCTCTTACAATATATTGTTATTTGTGAACACAAAATTCATAGTATAAAAAACACAAAACTAATATTTTACTTTATGATTTACTTCGTTTTTTAAAACATTATTATTTAAGTACACATGGGACATAAAAAAAAAAAACATGAAAACATATATAAATTAAATTTTATTTTAATTTTTCGAATGTAAAGAAAAGCTTATTTTATTAAGCTTCATCTTAAAAAAAAATAAAGCTAATATTTTATAATTTATATATTAGATCAATAAGCGGTTACCCCTCTATATTACTTCAATAAATTTTTAATAAATGTAAAGTCATGAATTACATTTTAGATCAAAAAAAAAATGTAGTTTATTTGTTTGTTTGCTGAAGTGTATGGCTATTGTGAAATTTGTGTAATGAATAAATTTTATTTAAACAAAACAATTTTAGTAATCAACAATTACACAAAAACACTAACACAGACACACACACACGCACACATATGGAATTACATTTTATAAAGTAATTACATTTTCATTGTTGATTTCTGAACCCAAAGATGGAAAAGAACTGGTAATAATATCATCAATAATATTCTTAACAACATCAACAATTTTTGGTTCTTCGTCAGAATCAAATTGTTTTGTCGGTTTATTTGGTGTTGTTTGAATGCTACAGTAGGTTTTAAGTTCTATTGGTAAATCTTCGAGTATTTCTTCTACAATATCATTTATAGCTTTGTTTATATTATTCGAAGTATTTTCATCATTAGAATAAATTTTTGAATTTATATTCTGCAAATTTATTTTATAAACATAATCAAGTATATTAAAAATATTGTTTTGATTTTGTTGTAATATTTACCTAATAAATACTAAATATAATATAATAAAAATAGCATAAGTTAAAACGATTGATTTTTAAAAATAGAATACGTTCTAAATATTATAATGGTGGGGTTTTGAGTTGCGCTGTTAAATCATAATGTTAATTATTTATAATACGGAGGCCTTTGTGACATGTATATTTAATTTTAACTTAAGGTTTCAGTACCCCAATTATAGTCTTTCTGTGTTGGTGTGTTTTCAAAGACCTTAACTGGGGTAGCAGTGAACTATAATAATAATTAAGTTTTCAATGTGTTTTTAGATATAAAAATTTATAATAATTATTTTATAACAATTCAGAAATATTAATTTATCATGTAACTACTACTATAGAAATATATTTTTGCTATATGTTTGTGTAGTATAATTTAATTAAATTATCGTAATTAAATAGTTTTTAATCGAAATTTATTGTATTTAATATTATTTTACAAAAGTTATTATAAATTACACCCACGTTTACACTATAAAAAATTTTTTACGTGCGATTATAAAATATAAAGTCAATAAACTTTTGGCAAATGCAATTTTATGTAATAATATAGTAATGTCATCAAAAAGACCAAAATTATTCATCGCAACATTATTCTTATATAGAAAATAGAAATATATCATGAAATCATCAAATTTTATATATTTTTATATATGTAATTTAATTACAATATGTGGTGGTTATATAATTATATATATAACTTTAGTATATATACTTTCATTTTCTTCAAAAATTGCATGAATTGTTGGGTGTTGTTTTAACTATTATGGTATTGATATATATACAATATATATATTGTATTTAGCTATAAGTTATTTATACAGATCAAATACACATGCATGGGAATTTATAAGAAAGTTAAATAAAAAAATATAAATATAAAATTTATAACATCAAATTTAGTCGCCTATCATGAATGCATAATATTTTAATAAATACTTAAATTTTAATTTGGCTATTCCATTTCAAATGTAGTTCACATTTAAACACTTTAGTTATTAATTATATCTACTGATAGTTTTCATTGATTTTTTAGTATTTGATGTGAGCGGGTGTATAAGTTTAGTATAGTGAAAATAATTGAAAAATATATGTTGAACAATTTTTTTTCTGTGAAATTATAAAAGAATAAATATTTATTATTTTAATTTTGAATAACACATAATAAATAATATTAATAATAAAAATATATATATTATTGTATACACCAAATTCAATTGATTTGATCAATTACAAAGAATCAAATAAAAACATAAAGAATGAATAAATTAATAATATTTGTGTTTCTAATAGAAATGGTTTTATGTGCGAATTTAATTAGTGGAACAACATCATTTGATGCAACGCATCAATATCCTTTATTTAATCGACTATCATCATCAGAATCACAGCATAATATAAGTTCAATATTGAAACCGAAAAATTTAAATGCTGATCAAACAATTTCAATAAAACATAATGGTAATGGTATTTTTAATGGAAATAAAGATCATGATAGATTTTTAAGTGGTGACAGTAGACTGGATAGCAGTCGTCAAACTGCAATTAATACTGATAATTTTGAAGGAAGAATTCTATCAAATAAAAATAGTATATTATTAAAAGGATATTTACCAGAAAATGTAAGCAAATGTTTAATATAATTTTTCTTGTACCGGATCGTATGTGCGTATAGCGATTAAAAATATATTGTATATTGTTAGTTTTATTATAATTACACATAATAAATAAAAATAAATGCGCACAGGCAGTATTTTTGGTCAGTATAATTATATGTCATAATTGTTTATGTGTGAAACAGGCGTCCGTTGTTGAGCAATGAATTAATTTCTTTTTTATTTACTTGTCATAAAATTATAGTTCAATAATTATCTATCAGAAACAAGTACACTTTAGTGTCAGCAATCGTTAACAAACTAGTAGGAAATACGCTCTGACAATGTACTTGCAAGTTTATTTTTAACTTACTATAGATTAGTAATATGTTTATTTCGGTTAAATGAAATTAAATTTTAAGTAATTGATGTCTGACCAAGAACACTACCCGTGTACATTGAATTTAAGTATATGATAATGTCACAGAATCAGTTATGTATATATATTGTAGTATTAATTTAATTTTAAAATATCCTTAATCATATATATTTATATAATTACACATAAATATATGCATATATAGATAAATGATGATCATTGTAGCACATATAAATACGTATTAGATTCTGAAGGTATAATTCAATATGATCATTCAATTCCAGTATTAGATCAATTTACATTATGTTCATGGGTGAAATTTACCAATCATAGCGGTGATCATTCAATTTTTACTTATTCAGGTAAATTATAAATGTAGTAAAATTAATATTAAGTGCGAATAAATGTTTGTCACGAGTGTAATATGTACACGGTGGGTTTCAATATGAACTTTAGTAATTTTAAGAAGTAAAAAGTTATTTTTAAATCTATAGAACACATCACAAATTCTTACAAAATTATTATAAAAATGAATAAAAAATGTATTAAATGAAATAAACAAAAAGTTACTGTTTGGTGTATACGTTTGGTTTATAAAACGTTCTATTTTTTGTGTCCTCAACTTAACGATATCCATGGTTTACGCGTTTTTTTTCTGAAATCAAGTGGCATGTGCCAAACAACACACAATTATTATTATGAAGATTAACAATGTCGCTACACATAAGACTATGTGACAATCACCAATATAAAGATACATTTAAAACGAGTGCGGTAATATTGTGTTTGTCGCGGGGTAGACATTCCATATGTCTGAGAAATTAACTTACACAGTTCATTCGCCACAGAGACCGTGAGTTCAGAACAAGACAAACACAATGGGCCATTAGGATGACGAGAGTAAAAACTGGAATCTACATTATAAACCATTCTACCATACCATTATTAATGTCTGAAATAATAATTAATTTCGTTCCAATCTAATATACAAACATAACATATATGTTTTTTATTGCCTATGACAAAACTAAAGAAATAATATGATTTCCTTTAAATAATTGTAACATATATTTTTTGTGTGCAAAAATTATGTATTAATATATAGTTGATGGTGAACCAAGAGAAATACAATTTTGGGTATCAAATTCAAAAGGTTCCAGTTATTTATCATTAGCAGTTCATGGACAAACATTATACAGGTACAAGATACATTGGACAAAAGGTTTGCTTAACACCTAACCGAATATGTTCCATAGAAAAACTATAAATTTACGTAGGTCTTCAATCAGCACGCAAATTACATAAACTAATTTCTACTTTTACTTATATTATAAATATTAAATGGTAAATGGTAAAAGTGGTATTTTAGAAAATGTCATGAAGAAAATGCTATACATAAAACATAGATTAATTATCGCTATAATAAATGAATTATATCTTTTACTTTTTCCTTTGCATTGCGGTCATAAATGTATAATGAAAAAATATATATATTTATTTAAAAAAAACTATGCTCTTCACCTAATATGTAAATCATATCATTAAGATTATTATATATAGATTAACAATATATTATTTAAAATCATTAAATAAAATTTTTATATAGCAAATAAATTTATATCTATAATAAAAATAAGATCTTTAATTGATTAATTAATATGTCGCCGATATTTCACTTCATATATCACACACACACACACACACACATGTAATCTTCATATGGGCATGATTAACATTTATTTAACATTAAATTAAAAATAGTATATAATTTATAAAATGATTTTTATTATATTATTTCCATTATTCAAATCAATCACGATGTGTAAATATGTGTTAGATATGTAAATGCATTGTATTTTCATTGATATAATTAATATATGGTTGAGTGTGGCAAAAAGGATCATCAAATTTTATTCGGAAGGACGGTTGCGTTTAGAAAAAGAATACAGAAGTGTGCTTTTATTAATAATATTAAAGTAAAAACTGAAAAAAATTATCAAGTAGGACGAATAATAAAAACTACAAACGGATAACAGATGAATACAGAAAAAATTATTAAAAACACAACGTATGCATTTAACTACTAAACATACAGAAAATACTAATAACATTTTAAACATGCAATATATAAATATAGTATAGTATTTGCATACATTCATTATTAACCATAAAAGATTAATTAACTTTTAGTATATATAAATTATTTAATTAACATATAATTTATTTATTTATTTATTTATTAATGTAATCCATTGCATTTTAAATTATTTATATATATACAGATTAAATTATCCATTAAAATTACAACAATGGCATCATACATGTACATCTTGGAATGGTAAAACCGGTGAGTGGCAATTATGGATTAAAGCATATCGTGTTGGCCGAGGTTTCCATAATGGGGTAAATATATTAATTTTTTGATTTAAGTAATAAAAAATAATATATTTTCAAACCTAATATAATATTAACAATTAATAAATGTAGAGATGAGGTAATACACAATATTTTCGAAAGTATAGCAATTTGTAAAATTATAAAATGGACAATGTACGATGATTATGTAAAGTTTTTATTATAAAATTAATATATAAGAGTTGCGATAATAAAAATCATAATGAATATAGTAAAAATTGTTAAAATAGATGCACAAATTAAAGTCATAATTATATTATAATTGTAAAAAATGGAAATATGTCAACAGAAAAAAACCTCTTTATCTAAAAATTATTCACACATTCATAAATTAATTTTATAGCTTCCAATACAATCCACATTAAGAATTAATTATTTTATATTAATATACATTTCCATCCTATATTTTATACAGCTTATTGGACATATTATTAAACCATATGGTGGTGTTGTTTTTTCTGGTGGAAAATCAGTAAATGGACAAGTACCTGATGGATTACATATGGAAATAACATTGTTGCAATTATATAAAGTTGCATTAAGTGCGGGTAAAGCTAATCGTGATCATAAACATCATCATGTACATCTATATAATCATGATGGTTTAGCGATAACAAATGAACCACCTCAAATTCAACCACAAACTACTCCAACTCCAATATCAGTAAATATATAATAGCTTGATTTTTATAAAATATTTGAATCAATTTTGTATTTATAAATAAAATTTTTTTTCCATATATAAGTCGGCACAATCATCACAACCATCTAATTCATCATTAGTAAATGGACAAATTTTAAAAACATTAAACATTAATTTAGCTGGTGTACAACCAGAAACAGAACAGTTAATTTCAACACAGGATTTACATGTTAAAGAACAACCATCACAATTAACAGGAGATTTAAATTCAACGCAAGAACCACAACCGTTGAACACATCACAAAAACAACAACAACCACAACCACAACCAAAACAACCACAACAACAACAGCAAAATCAACAACAACAAATACAAGAACAAAAGCAGGAATCAGAACTTTTAAAAAAACCACAACTGTTGGCAGGATCACCCATACAACCACAACAAAAACAACAACAGGAAGAACTAGAACGATTACAACAACAACAGCAGGAACTGCAACAAATACTAATACAACAAGAACAGCAAATGCAACAACAACAACAACAGCTTTATCAACGACGACCACATTCATTGTTGCAATCATCTTTAAATTATCAATTCCCACAAACTCAACAACAACACCAACTACTACAACTACAACACCAACGCCAACACCAACAAGAGCAACATCAACAACATCAACAAGAACTCATACAGCAACAACTCCTGCAATTACATCAACAACAAAGACAACTACAGCAACAACAAAGACAACTACAACACCTTCAACAACAATTACTACAACAGCAAATAGCAGTTGACACAAAATTAATAAATGTACATTATAGTTTAACTGGACAATTCTGTTCACATCCATCACAATTACAATCCTTACAAGCATCACAAATACAAAATTTACAGCCAACAAGACCAGAACAATCTACATTTAAATTTCCAACACCAACCACATTTGATAACATTAGAAATCGAGTTAATGAGCAATACATCAATAATGATGGTATTTCGCATAAATCACATTTACTATTTAAACGAAATGTACCACAAAATATATTTGAATTCGATAGATATGCCAAATATGGTGTACCAGCAATTCAAGAATATGTAAGTAAAACTATAGATATTGATGATGTTACAAACGATCAAGATCGTGAACCAGCCGAGTGTGAAGTACAATCTGTTTTACAAACTTGTTCATCACATGATGTTCAACCATTTTTAGATGCTTTAATTATGTCATGGCAAAATGTTCGAATTAAAACAATAAATGCATTTAAAGTATGTGGTCAAAATGGATGTGGTGATTTTCCAACGAAAAATAAATGTTCAAATACATTTATAAATTAGATTAACATAAATTTTAAATATTTTAATAAAAATTACATACACACAAAATTCACACACTCACACACACACAAACAAACTATCTTTAGAAAATAGCAATAATAATAATAATATATTGTAATAATTTGATTTTATGAAAATCAATTTTCTATAGGAAATAAAAATATTATAAAATATAAAATATTAACTCGGTATAAAATTAGTAAATAAATTTAAAGATATACTCAAAAGATTATAAATTAATGTTTACCTGATCTTGATCCCAGTGTCCACCACTAGGTGGTAATGGTTGTGGTACACCTGGTCCACCTGGTAAATGTTGTGGTGCTACTACTTCATTTGATTCAAATAAACGAAGTACAGATCTATCACGTATTTCACGAAGATGTGACCTAAGCAATAAAAAAAATAAATAAATGAAATAATGAAGATAGTTTTACTAAAATAAAATTCTAATAACATTATTTTAAGTTGATAATTTGTCCAAAATGTTGTCTTTATAAAAAAAAAACAATTACTGATTCATAAAAATAATAGCTTGAATAAATTTCAAGCTGATCATTGTTATTATTATGTGTATGTAATAAATCAACGGAAAACATCACATTCTCCAACTACACCCCAAAATTTATACGTTATTAGAATAAAAGACAACATTTTGGAATTCCGCACCAACTTAATATATAGCAGACGTAATATATACCTGACATCTTCAAGTTCATAAAACATATCTTTACTCGCATCATGTATATAAATTTTAACATTAGGACCTTCTAAATAATGCATTGTTAATTGTCTGGGAAATGAACGTACGAATAATGCTCGAACTGTATCAATTGATGTAATTTCATTAGGCAATAACGCTCTTTTTGTTTCCGATCGATATTGTAAAAATACTAATCCTTAAAAAAATTTTATTACAATTTAAAATTGTAATCAATATGTTATTATAAATAATTATATTATTTAGATATAGTATTTACCAAGAGGTCTTTCTAATGTTTTCGATGGTGTTCGAACAACTGGTAACGATGATCTTTGTTTACCACCACGCCGAAAACCGGTACTTGCTGTTTCAACTTCTGACATAATACCAGGATCATCATCAAATAATGGACCTTGATTGACGGGTGTATAACCTCGAATGGGTGGTGCCTAAATTAAATCAATAATTATATATTAGAATTTATATAAATATATATACGTTCAAGTATTTATATATAGTGCTATATTATATATTTATTAATTTACAAGCGTTTTACAGCAATGAAATAAAAGTATAATTTTAATTATTTAATTTATTTATTATTTAAATTAATAATGAATGAATTTATTAAATTTTATTATAATAAAATTATACATTTATTATTTTTAAAAACACTTTTCTAGACTATATATATTATGTATGTTGTAAACTACTGTAGCGGAATCGTGCAAGATGATCAGTGTGATAGTCACCTTGCCACTATTTGAAAGTGATCGTCCACAATTTTTGTTTCGGGTAACGTAATGTCATTTGAAAGCGATATTACCAGCGTCATTGTTCGACTCCAGCTAAAGTCATAATATATTATAAAAATAGCTGTTACCAATAAATGGGTCATCAACTGGTGATTCTGGCGAAATCATTTTCGCTGAAATCGATTTCGTTTAAACTTATGCATCATCTTACACGATTCCATTACTGACTATAATAATTACTAAATATTAATTAATAATTCATGCATATAAAAATAGTGATTACTAATAATTACCTTTTTTTTTGTTTATTTTTTTAATTACAAAAGAATGTTAAGCAAATTATATTAGAGCTAATGCACATGCTGTTGTTAATTGCTAATTTGTATTTGTATATAAGAAGATATAGGAAAATATATGGTTATATTGAAATTATATTATAAAACACATGCACTTCGTATTTCGTAAATTAAAAAAAATGTTGTTGATGAAATAAATTTAAAAAATTTTATATTAAAAATAAAAACCAATTCATAATTATGATGTGAATCAATAATTAACTCAAACATTTATTTTTACTGAAATAATAATATATATTTATAATAATTATACAATTTTCATAATTTATCGTAATTTTATTCTAAAATAATTTCTAAATAATCTAAAATCTACATTTTTTTTAACAATATTTTTAATTTTTGTTATCATAAATGTGGGTTTTTTTTTTTACTGTAGTTTGACGACCTTTTGTATATCTGTAATCTGTATATTATGGTGCAGTACGACAATATATTTATGCGGGAGGTGGGACAGTTAAAAGTTTTAGTTTCAGTTATAAAAGGAATGAAGGTAAATTTTATATTGTGTGCTATTAAAGAAATTGTGTAATGAAAAATTTATAAAGTTTTACACTATTGAAAAACCTCGCTTTAATATTAGAAGAGCAAATAAAAAATGGACTGGCAAATTTCATACCAGTAAATAATCAGTTCAATTAAATGCGGCTGAACTTTAAATATAGATAAATATTTCTTGTGTATACAACTTGAAAGGATGTTTTATTATATTTTGCTGATGAGTATATAATTTAATGAAAATATCTATATTTTAAATTTAGTGAAAACGATTTATTTTTTGGACAGTTTTTGTATGTAAAAAAAAATGTTGTTATTCATTTCCTATTTTTCTTTTGTCCAGAATATTTATATTTTTTTCAACCATAATTTATAAATAAACTGAAATAAAACATGCTTTTAATTATAACCATATACCACACCAACGCCGCCTGTAGTTGGCATATGTTCTTTTTTTTTCTATATAAAGCCGTCACCAAAAAAAAAAATAAAAAAATGTTTCTCATTCTAAATACTTAAAACTATTTAATAATTCAATACAAAATCATAATTAAGTCGTAATATTGTAAATAATTTTATTTATAGTAATTTTTTCTTATTAAAAATACCTTTTTAGATTTTTGAACTCGAGTTCCCATCTACAAAAATTAAGCATACAAAAAAGTAATTTTTTTTTATAATTTTGTTCCTTTTTTGTATTTTATATGTTATGTTAGAGCTTATAATACTGTCATTTTCCTTATGCAACGTTTGCACGAAATAGATAAATGTTCTGTGACATTTGTCTGTATAGTGAGAACAGCGTCTGTTTTAACCATTGATAAAGGTTTTAACAAAATAAAAATCTAAAAAAAATATTGTGCAGACACAACCGTCAGTATAATAATGTAACGACGACAACAATATCATCAGAGAGTTTAGACGTGAAATTTGATGTCAGACGCTGTTCAACAAACAGTCAAACGTCGACATTTATCTGTTCTTTGCATATGGAATTATTATTTATTAAATATTTTATTAACAATAAGTGAAATTATTATATAAAGCCAATTCAATACACATTTAAAAAAAAAACTTCCACATAGAAGTTATATAATATTTATATAATATTTAAGCTGTTTAGTAAAAACTTTATCTTTGATTTTTATATACAGCACCATTAAAAATTATGCTGTTTAATGACATGGTTACGGAAATCTGCACAAAAATAGATTCATTTGTATCGAGCAGTGAATGAACTGGAGAAGAAAACAAGAATCATATGTTTCTACATATGAATATATATATATATATAAGATTACTTTCATTGTATTTACTGGACATTGATACTTCCAAGATAAACATTTCTTCCATTGCATTCGGACATGTTAAACAGAACTACAAAAATTTTGTAGACGTGAAGAATTGATATAATCTATTTGAAGATGAATTCAAAATGGATTGCCCAAAATAAAATAGTAAAAAACTTATGAATGTAAGTTTTTATTTCCATTTGCGTTACTACTAATAGAAAAAAAAATTATAAAATTATTGGCTTTATTTAAATTTCGCTTACTGTATCTTTTATAAATACAATTTATTAATTTATAGTTCAATAGTTTTAATTAATTTTCTTATTATATTATTATATATTCAAAAATAATAATTAATTTCCTGTATTTAATGGTATTCAATAAATAAAATCGAATAATATTGTATTTTTATTTGATTTATGCAAATAGAAAAAATGTTTATAAACTTCAATCAGTTCGATTTCCTTTGGTCATAAAATTTTAAACATTACCAAAAATGAAATATCAATTGTTTATTATTATTATGAAATTAGAAAGCGAATATCTATAAAAATCAATAATAACAGATCAGTTGCTGAATTATTATAGTATATTCACATATACGGAGTAATTTACCAACTTGACAATATAGGAATATGCCTTAAAATTGTTTTTGCACTATATTGTTACTTTAAATTTATCAAAAATTTTATCTTTCTACATAAAAATAAAAAAAAAATTTGGCAATTTTGCAATCACTAAAAATCGGCGAAATAATTCTTGGTAGTGCAAAGTCAAAATAAAATCAAAAATTACTTTGCATCAAAAATAATAATCATTAAAGATTTATAATTACGAACCCTCCGTGAATTTGGAAATATTTTTAAAAGCGAAATATAATCATTCCACTTACATATGGCCAAACCGAAAAATTGAAAAATAACAATATATGAAAATGGCAGTAAACAAAACCAAATTGTATAAATTGTATATTGTAAACCAACTGAAAATTTTATGTATGATGACAGAAATCCCTATCTTCGAAAAAAAAACATAATAAACAAATGATGAATATATTATAAATTTGTTAAATATAAATTATTTTAATGGAAAACTGCCAAATTGTAATGATGCGTTTAACATCTATATCGTGTTAATTTGATTATGTATATATAATTTTTGGTGTTAAACGCGGAAGCATTCACCTTTTCAATACATTAGCTCAATATCAGTTAACAGTTATTATTATTTTAGCCTAACGAAAATTGAAAATATATTACAACAAAAACTATTTTTGGAATATGAAAATTAAATATGGAAATACAAAAATATTTAACATTTTTAAAGGAAAAATATAACAAGAAAAATCTAATATATTGTTAGGCTCCAATGATGGAAAAAAAAGAAGATCTTTCTCATGTATTATACATTCAATAAATCAATCAATAATCATAACTTATTCATTTTAATAAAAATTCATTTAAAAGATTTCTGACGCCTAGATAGATATTTATTTCAAAAATAAAGCAAAAAAATGAAATTATAATGTTATTTAGGTTCCATTCAACACATTTTATATATATTGGAAAAAAAAATGTATACAGTATTTTCAAAATATTAGTTTACACAACAATGCAACACCGCCAACAATGAAATTATAAATTCAAAGTTAAATTGCGGAAATACACAATACATACATAAATTAAGAATTTATACGCCAGTTTCATATCTTGTATATAGATGAACTATGTGCGACTATGATATTGGTGCTTTTCTTAAATTTTTCTTCCTACTAATTTCATAATAATATAAAACTATAACCGAAAATTGTTATTCTTGTCAATTAAATTTCTTTAAAACTATACACAAAAAATAGATCCACAATTCGTATCGTATTTTATTAATTACCTCAAGTGCACAATTGAATATCAAATTACAAATGAAAATTATATGTAAAGTGTTATCAACGTACTTTTTGAGAACACTGTACAAATTTTATATATTTATTTATACATAATAATACTACGGGTGTCTAAAAAATGTGAACTATAAATCAAATTTCTGTTTTATTTTGTGAAATGTGTTCGTTCTTTCCATAATAATAAACAAAATCATTTTTATTTATTGTAATATTTTACCAAATCCAAATAATAATAATATAGTGAAATAATTTGGAAAAATAAATAAAATATATCTAATATAAAATAAATAATGTGTGTATGTGTGCGTGTGTGTGTGTTAAAAACTGGATGAAAATATAAAAAAAAATAATATATATACAAAACACCAAAAGTATTATTACAAAACAAAATAATTATTAATTCAAAATTATAAAAAGGTGTTAAAAATTACTAAAAAATTATAATTATATTAATTAAATGAAATAAACAATTTCCACTCCTGTATTAATTTTTTTTTTTTTAATAAAACATAAATAATAAATTAAATGTGATTTTGAAAATATTATAATTAAATAATAAATTAATCGTATTCAAATTAATAATAATTAATTAATTATAATATTGGTAAGTATTTTTTACCTCAAGATCCATCGCGCGATGTTGATGATGTTGTTGTTGCTGTTGTTGTTGTGGTATTTGATTTTGACCATATTGTAACATATCACCGCCTAATGTATGCCGTCGAGGATCTTCACGTCGTCCACCGCCACCGCCACCACCACCACCACCCCTTCGTCGATCGTCTGTGGCTGGAAATAAAAAATAAAATAAAGAAATTTTTTATAGTTTTATTATTTAAGTCATATTCAATAATTTATTTTTAAAGCACAGCCCGCATTCATTAGACGAAAGTATATGTCATTTGATTTTAATATACGTTCAGTGTCATTACATAGCTATTTGCCATATAGATAAGAGATTTATGCGAAAAAAAAAACAGTAAATCGAGTGTCCAGTTTGAATAATGTCTTTTGACGAAGAATCTATCATTAAAATAACATCATTATCATAACTAGGTTTTATATTTATACTAATATATAATGAAACATTGCAGATTTTATCGCCGTATTTATGATTATTCAGAAAAAATCGACTGTAACAAGTAAATTTAGAAATGTACAGCAGAAATTTCTGTACATTTCACCAATACAATATAACTTCCATTTCAAGTTATGTCATCTAGAGACTTAACAATGAAGTGTTAATTATCATAAATATTTTCTCTGATTCATTAAATTTAAAACTCGTCATAGCTGGACACGAAGTTATTGTATACAGGTGACGTAACTATGCAGAAAAATTATTGCTGCCTATATATTTTATGGTACAAAAGAAGTGAATCATTATTTAACAGAGCAGTCTTTAATTTTTGTTCATCGAATTGAAAAGAAAAATTCAATAAACCCTTGCAATATTTCATCAAGTGGTATATATATAACTTCAAATGCATTGTACACATGTAATCTACAAGACATGCAATCCATTTTATATTTAATATATTTGAAAAAATAACAAATATCGATAATTATGTACTTTTGCATATATTATAACACAGACACCTAATATTTGCTTCAATTCATTAAAAAAAAATATCAACTCTTTATTTTATATATACACAAAAATCAATATATACATAGATATACGACACAAACACACATATATTAATGCAAATATACAAAAGCTCGATATGTTTAATGAAGGGGAAATTTTATAACAACTTATATGTGTATGTGAAAAAGTTTATATGAAGCTGAAACAGCAAAGAAATTTTTGAGCTTTTTTGTATGGTATATTGGTTGCATTAAATATCATATGGCAATAAATGCTATATTTGGTGCATGGAGTGTATAAAATTTTAAATGTATTTGTTATACATATCGTAATGTAAATGTTATTATCATTATATTGATAAGATATTTGCAATTTTTAGTTATAAATATAAATTATATGATATAAAAAGTATATTTTTTTATAATGTTAGTAATATTTTAAAGCATTTTATAGTATTCACTAATTAAATTTAAATATTATAAGTTTAAATGAAATGTAAATTAGCTTTTGAAAATAATTTTTCGCTATGTATGCGTGTGTTAATTTTAAACTATTTGCAATGTTGGGAAGAAAATCGTTGTATTATCAAATAAATATTAAATTTAAATAGCATTCCAAAATTTCGTATAAGAAAAATAATTATATGATCACTAGGTGGCAGCTGACTTTATCATTATCCTGGAAATGCTTTAGGCACAATTCTAAGCAGAATAGATTCCGCTATCGGATAGGATTCGCATTCTGCTGAACAATATGAGGCTAACCAAAACATTGTAAATGTGTTCAACGAAAATCACAAAAACTCAAAATGTAATAGACGACAATATTAACGTTGCGTAATGAATGTGAAACAATTAAATTCAATTCAATATTAAAAAATAAATTCTAATCACTGTCGTAGATAATAATTTAATTTTGTAAATATGCGGTAAAAACCTTTAAATATGTAAATTTTTAATTAAAAAAACCATTTCGTTAGCAATATAATATAGAAAAAATTAAAAAATAAACAAAAACCATGTGCTAATTTTTCATTAGCCATATATCCAAGAAATCCATTTCATTTCTCAAACAGATGATATAATTTACGATAGTGGTTTATTATAATTTACAAAATAATAAGATAATACATATAAAAATATAAACTATTTGCTTTTCTAACCATAATTCTCTTTTCTCTATATTAATTTATTGTTTATATATATTTTATTTTGATGTATTTATGAAATTTAAAATTAGAAAAATAAAAATAATATATAATTAACCAATTGTATAAACAAATTAGAAGATCGGAATGTATATTATTTTTAGACGTATTTGTTACATATGTTTATATGTAAACAAAAATCTTTTTCAACAATAACAATACATGCAATAGTGAATGTAACCCAACAAACAACAATTTTATGGTTCATAACTTTATATTTATATAGGTTTGGGAGTCGTATAAATTGGTAAATTGCAACATAAATTTCTACTAATTGCAGTGCAGGAAATAATTGTTGTTTGATTAAATTTTCTATCTTATTTACTAACATATAATTTTTTTTTTATAAAAACACTTATTTAAAATTATATTTAGCAAAACAAATATTTCATGACAACATTTTTTAATGCACAACAAAAAAGTCTTGTACATCGTATTTAAAGTTGCATATTTTTTTGTTTATATTAAAATTAATCAAACATTATTTATGTAGTTAAATTTTTGTAAATAAAACATAAATAGCTTATATACACAAATTTCAAGTTAGTAACGTAAAATATAATTAATTATATGCAAATTAGAATGAAAAACGAAATATAAATATATGTTTGTGTATCATTTTCTTTATGTGGTCAAAAGATATATTCGATAATGTTAACATACGCTTGTGACCTAATCATCTTTTAACATATGCCTAGTAACAATTTGTCGGTACTTTGAAAAATGAGGAAAGTTTCTGCGGAAAAAATCCACATATTTTCCATGGAAAAGATATATTGTAATTTGTCCAAAGACTGTCCATAGATTTTCTTCACTTATTATAATAGTATTTTATTTAGGTCAATTGAAATCTTTGGATTGTCAGGGTAATATGTCCAACATATATCCGCGCGGTATTGTATTCATAATTTATTTCATCAATTATCCAAGACAATGGTTCAAATTTTGTATATTCCGATTATCTAGCGATATAATCCTCACTCTTTGTAATTTATTTTCATAATTATATTTATATAATTTTATATATTATCCGCGGTTTTTTGTTCTTGTTTATTACAAAAAAAAAAGGTACAATCGATGAATTTTTGCCATCGTTCAGCATCTTTATTCCGTGCACAACTTCTGGTCTATCGGTAAAAAACTGAATCAAATCGCGATTTGACATCATCGTCATAAGAAAATTTATTTTGCTAATACGGACAATTCACGGGTATTACTTGCCAAAATACATTTACAATCCAAAGATATTTTTTTCGAAATCCGTGGATCTGTTCACAAAAAATGTGAATATAAATTCTATGGATATTCTGTGGAAAAATAGCAACGAGAAATAATTCTATGCGGATAATCCAAGGAAATTTTTTATAAAAATCCATGGACAGGGTTGCACTCATCGATATTTCCTCAGATTGTAACTACGGACTACTGCATATAATGCAGACAAACTACGGACAGTGTTACTAGGGATAATATTACGTTGTAACGACGTCAAGAAGTTCACCGCCACAACGTAATTATATCTTCAAATAACTTGTCGGGAATATGTATACCAATAACAAAAACATATAATAAAAAATAAATAAAAAGCATATGACAATCAAAATTGTATTGTTTTTAAAATCAATCTATTGAATACGGAAAATATTGACAACAAATGAAAAAATTAATTGACTATAAATGCGAATATATAATTATGTATTATTTATTTATACAGCAATTTATATATTTTCCAACAATACAATCAATGCATATAATAACTCATACATGGGATATCTATACAATTTATGAGAAAAAATACGAGTATACCAATAGGAAATTTAATTCAGTAAATATAAAAATATATATACAATATTAAAAGATAAAATTATATATATTAAATTACATATGAATATGTAAACATAATGTGTGCCATATGTTACCGTGTAAATTATATTCATTCCTCCCTCTATCAGAATTTACAAAAAAATATTTATATGTATATTTATTTATTTTTTTATTTATATCGAAATTACATCATTTTTTGAAAATTATTTTTTATATTCAAAATTAAAAATTGGTTTTAATTTTTTTTTTTTTTTTTTAAACATTTAGTTTAAAAAATTGCACGACGAAATGTTAAAAATAGATTATTTATATTTTTTTTTATTTTGTATGTTCTGCTATATATTTTTCATAGAATTTTTCTTGAATGCGTGTGCTTGCTCAAGCCTGCCTGCGTTAAATACATGTGTTTGTGTGTGCGTATAAATATAAGAAATTATTATATGATATTGAAGAGGCGTCGTTATTCGCATATTCGTTTATTGTTTCTGTTTAATACAATATATATAAAAATATATATAAATCATAAAATAAAATACTTGCGAAAATATAAATGAAAAAACACTGGAAAAATTTGCGTGAATAGTTTTTCGGTATAATAAATAAAAAAAAAACAACACTATATTGACCTACATTATAATAAATATGTAAATTTTGTTGAAACATACTTCAATTTGTTTTTGCTGTTGGTCTGTCTTGTCTTGTTGTTAGTCTCTTCATAATATAACATATATATGGGAATATATTATTATTTTCTTTACTTATATGCGGTCGCACACACGCATGCATACACGATAGAATACTAAATTTTTTTAAATAATAAATCACAATATATGTATAAGGAAATTTTTTGTTTGCGGAAATATAATTCAATCTGTATAATAAATTGGTGGCAAGTGGTGCCCAATAAATATAAAAAATTGTATATGTAACAATTACAGACAACATAGTCTTAACGACCGACATTGTTTTGTGTCCAATTCCAATTATTCTATATTATTGTCTTTTATTGTATTATATACCAGAACAAACATTAGCACATATTTGAAAATTGTAATTGCAATAAATTATAGAAAAATATATCAATTTATTACCTATTCGAACGCATTACAAATATTTTCAAATTTTAAAAAACTACTACTGAACATGATGTCACTGTATACCAAATACTCTTTGAATATTTCAATTTTTGTTAATTTTAATGCATAAAGTGTTAATTCAAAATAATAGTAGAGTATTAAAAAAATGAATAGAATTCTTTGTATTATGTATAATACAAATATATAAAAAAAAACGATTCAATAAAGGTGTCTAATGCAAATTACCATATATAGTAGTTATATAAAATATAATATATATTAATAAAAATGTGATGATTAATTATATATCATTAAAAAAAGAAATCACCTTGAAAATTTACTTTATTTTTTCCTTATTTTTTTTTTCTCATTGCATAATAAATCTAAATTAAATTATTCAATTATAAAATTACATAAATTTCATAGAAAATGATGTTTTTACACGCAAGTTCAATATCCTTAAGCGTTTTGTATACAGACACACACCAACACATATATATATATATATATTAATAGAACATATCCTTTTACATAATAATATTTTTTCACAAAAACCATTGCATGTTCTTTTCTATTCTATAATAATATTGTAATAATAATAATACAACAATATAATATAATAATAAAATAATAAAGCTTAAAGCTTGGTATTCCAACATTCGTATAATACGTACGTGTGAAAATGATACTATAAATAAATAAATGTTATAAAATTTCCTGCATAATTTTCATGTGTGCGGGGTAAATAATAAATTTCAAAGTAAATTTTCACTTAACGTAAAATTCAGATAAATAATAAATATTGTGTGCGGGGGATTGTATATTATAATTGGTTGTCCGCCAACATACAAATTTCTTTATCAGTGCACAAAGTTCTGAAAAATACATATTATTTTCAATATTTTAATATGGTATTCTAACGATATATAAGTGAATAGCGTAGGCATTACATTACATACAGCAATACATACAGTTGCAACTCACTACAATTTTTAAATATCACAAAAAAATTTATACTTTTAATTGTTTTTAATCGTCTTTAAACATATAAACAATTAATTTTTTGCTTTACATATGTGTGTTTTATGCTTATTATAAATATATCCGGGGGAATGGGAAAATAAATAGAGATGTGTGTGCAGAGAAAAATATATTATAAAATAACATAAAAAATTTAACATTTTAATTTATAACAATAATAACCATTCAAATGAATGGTTTTTTTTTTATCTTCATTTTTAATATACACATACAGATCATGATCACATTATTGTTTCACAACGCATATGTGGCTCAACCAAAATAGTAGCATACTAAAAATTTTGTATGTATCCTGCCAAATTAAAATCGTTTCACACCGCCGACTAAATTGCTAAAATCTAATTTATTGGTATGACGGTATTGAAAAAACTACAAAATTACAGGTATTTCATTATATAATAATTATAATGAAATTTCGCATATATATGTACATTTTGTACAATTAAAATTGTGTGTTTCTAATAATTTAGCAAAATATTTTATATCTATACGCAACGCATATAGAGATATAGTGAATATAGTACAAATAAATTTATATAAATAAATCGTATAGAATAATATTTTTACAATTGATATGTGTGTTTTTAAAATATTGTAATATATATAGAATATATTTAAGTTCATTTACACACCAATGTTCAGTATTACTAAAACAAAAAAATTCATTATTATTATTATTATTATTATTACTTTAATTAACATATATATTTTCCACATAAATATTTAATCGTATATGTTAGCAGAAGAATTTTGCAAATATATGTAAGCTAAATAGAAATCTTCGTCTAATTATTTAAATAAAAAGAATTTATTTTCAAAATGTGAATATTATAATTATTTTACTTCTTATTGAAAATTCAACTTTTCAATATATACGCGCATATAATTAATTTCCATATATACGATATCAAAAGTTTTTGATTTAAATAACAGAAAAAAAAGGCGGAAATCGAATCAAACTGTTTTCATATGGAAAAAATTTCACAAAAGGAAATCGATGTAAAAGAAAAATTTCTTTTTATTTGTGAAAATTTGTCATTATAAATTCAATATAAAAATATATGGTAAATATAGAAAAAGCTATTATACCATATATTATATATAGGAAAATATGAGAGAAAAAATTGAAATTGTCTTCAAACCATACATTGACTACATATAATATTGAATATTTTATTTATATAATTTAAAATGTGCAGATTTAACATTTGAATAAATTATAAATATAAAATATCAATGTGTAAATATTGTATACGTATCCTCCGACGATAATGATATTCCTATCCTATGCGAAAAAATTTAATAATTTATGATATTAAATTGTAACAGATTAGTTTTTAAGTTCGCATATAGTGTATTTTATCTCTTCACAATCCTTAGTAACAATTTGTCCGTATACTTTAAAAAATGAGGAAAATTTCCGTGGAAAAAATCCATATATTTTCCATGGAAAAGATATATTGGAATTTGTCCAAAGAATGTCCATAGATTTTCCTCTTAAAATAATAGTATTTTATTTAAATCTATTGAAATCTTTGGATTGTTAGAGTAATATGTCCAAAATATATCCGCGCGTTATTGAATTCATAATTTATTTCATCTAGCTATATAATCCTCACTCTTTTTAATTTATTTTCATAATTTTTAAAACAACCAGCAACTCAATAACGATATATTTCCGAGGAATTTTGTAAGACTTTTCTTGGATTTTATCCGTGGGTATTTTGTTCTTGTTTATTATAAAAAAAAAATGCACAATCGATGCAATTTTGCCATCGTTCAGCATTTTAATTCGGTGCTCATAGAATTTCTATGAGTCTATGGTCTATCGGTAAAAAAAAAACTGAATCAAACTGCGATCATTCGCATCATCGTCATAAGAAAATTTATTCTGCTAATATGGACAATTTACAGGTATTACTTGCCAACAGACATGGACGATGGAAATATGTGGATAATCCAAGGACATTTTTTATAAAAATCCATAGACAGGGTTGCACTCATCATATAAAATTCCAGCGGAAATCCATACAAAATCCATAGATATTTTCTCGGATTGAAACAACGGACTACTACATATATTTGCGGAATATTTGCGGACAAACTACGGACAGTGTTACTTGCGAATCTATAAAATATTTTCTCATATATATTTTATGGCAAATTTTGAATAATTTCATCAAAGTAAAACTATTATATAATTATAATTAATACAATAACAATTTCTATATATATATAATATATATATGAATTAAAAAGGTATATATAAATTATAAAAAACGAACGAAAATTCATTGAAAATTGATTGGAGTTTATGGTGAATCGTATTTATATAGCATTAGTTTATTTTGTTTGAGTTTCTTTATATATATATATATGGGTATACGAAAAAATAAATATAATTTCAATGGAGTGGTAAATGGAAGTTTGAGAATTTTTGCTTACATATAAAGCAGTGGCGAAGCTATAGAGAAATAAATTTAAGTTAAGTCAATAGCATTATGTTCGTCTTATAACCTGGGTGAAATTAGAGTGAATTATGAAAATAAATTTTAGTGAGTTCGGTGAACGCAAATTTTCCGGAAAATTGGTTTTAACGAATTATAATATTTTTTAATTGCGGGTCATAGTTTCTTTTTCGGATTTTCATGTTTGTTTATATTACATATAATTTCAAATTATAATCAATTTTAAATTTTTCATAGAAAAGAATTTTAAAATCGTTTCACGCATCGAGATTTTGTGTCTGTGAAATAATGATACCATATAAATTTTTTATACAATTTGGGTACAATTCACAAATTTCTTTAAATTTTCTCTGCCATCGATCATATTTTTTGAACGAGTGAAACGATTATAAAAATCTCTTCTATCTACACATTGGAAATTGATTATAATTTGAAATTTTGTATAAACAAACATGAAAATCGGAAAAAACTATTATCTAAAATAATATTTCCCGTTTCGTCCTTGATATAAAGACAAAGGTAAATATAAAGTATATATATATATATATATAGTTTTTCTTCCTTAAAACATTTTATCTTTATATATTGTATAATTAAAGTTTTCAACTTGTTTTTATATAACTTTCAATTTTAGAGATATGGTAGTTTGCATAAATAAATAGTTTTTTTATTAATTTTAATATTATATTATTAAATATACTTTATAAAACATTTATAATGTTAATAAAAACAGATGTCCATTATAAAATATAGTATATTGTTGAAGAAAATTCCATTAAATATATATGTAGATGGTATATAATCCAATTAATAAAACAATAATAATCTCATTAGTTTGTTTGTACGACCATATATATATATATATATATTTTATTCTGTATATTTTGTGTATTTATACTGTGAGTAATTAATTGAGTTTTAAAAGTTAAAATTTTAATTGAAAATTTTCTACAGTTATATGTAGAGACTTACCCTATATATACAATATATATATATAAATTTAAGATAATAAAGTGTCAAAGAACTAAAATCCTTTATACATATAAGTTTTAATTTAATGTAATGTAGATAATCATTTGATGTCAGTTATATCCGCTTTAATGTTGAAAAAATAAACCACAAAAGTTTTTCTTCTATTTTATTTTATTATTTTTTTTGTATCTTTTCGTATATATTTAGATGTATTATGTTTTGTGTTGTGTTATGTTTTTACGTATCCCCATACATACGAAATAAAAACCTCTTATACTCAAATATTTTTATATAGCACAATTGGGACACCAACCAAAAAAAAAAACAAATAAATAAATAAATAAAATAAAATAAAATAAAAGATCACAATTTATATAATATTATATAGAAATATAAAAATATATAACCACAAACACACATTAAGGAATTGTGTGTTGTAATATAATATACGCGCCCAAATGAAAATGTTGCGTATATATATATATATAAAATTAATCTAAATATTTTTTGGTTAAAAAAAGACACGCGCACACAATTTTACTTTTTAACTATCGCTTAACACACAAAACAACACAACAATATTTAGTGATTATATTAGGAATGACCTAGTAACGAAATAATAATGCACACACATCCAAATGAAGCACAAACAAAAAAAACACATATTTTTCCCTCTATTAAAATATATATTTATATCCGATATGAACGTAATTTTCCCGGCGGCGACGTCTTATACATATTTAGTTTAACATATATATATATGTATTAATTATTTATATGTTTGTATCAAAGGATAATATCACATGTTTCATATATATATGGGGTATATATAACTATAAAGTCCGCATATGTTTCGTTTTTTCTTCATTAACTTTTATATAGTATTCCACACAAAACCATAGAAGGAAAAAATAAAATAAAATAAACTTAAGTATATATATATTCAACTTTATTATTTTTTTTTACAAGGAAAAATTAAATATTCATTCTATGCAAGTATATAAATAAATAAAATGAGCCACGGTACGGTACGAATAGAACGATATTCTAATTGAAACTAATTATCATTGACCATGGAACTAGTCGATCGCTTTTTTTTTTTTTAGTCTTCTTTTTTCTTTACACATTTGCTTTTTTTACTCACTCAATTCATTTTATTTATTATAGTATGTTGAATATTTAGTACACATACTAAATAAAATACTATATTTTTATTATATTGTATATAAATAGTATATATTTAATAATATAGATTTATATATTGTACAAAGAAAATTGAAACTTATAGAGAGTTATCTTTCTTTTTCTGATTTTATATTGTATATACATTTGAAACATTGTGCGCGTTCATACATATTTATTAATATTAAAAATTGTTTAAATAATAGGTATAGTAATATGATTTGATCGTTCACAGATTAATCTCTGTATTTGCTTAAAACGATGGCGATTTCAGCTGAACGTATTCACTTTATATATCTTTATCATTCAGTTTGTGTTACGCACCTAAAAGTGTAAACAACATATTTTTTCGTTTGTTGAAAATGTTGTGTTTTGTAGCATTAAAAATTTGATTTTTACGAAGAGGTTTGTTGTTATTGTTTCATTGGAAAAAAAAAACTACTGCTGAAAGTCATAAAATTCTTGTTCAAGCTTATGGTGAACATGAAAGTGGTTTTAACGATTCAAAAGTGGTGATTTTAATCTGAATGACAAAGAAAACTGTGAAAAACCACCAAAAAAATTTGAAGATACAGAATTCCCAACATTATTGGATGAAGACGATACACAATCAAAATAACAACTAGCTGATTTATTAAATGTAAGTCGTAAAAAAACCATTTCTAATCGCTTAAACACAATGGGTAAGATGCAAAATGAAGGAAATTGGGTTCCATGTGGGTTGACTGAAAGAAGCAAAGAAAAGCGTAAAATCATGTGTGAAATTTTGATTGGAAGACAGCTAAGGGGAAATCGTTTTTGTGTCTTGTTGTCACTGGTGATGAAAAATAGATTTATTTTGATAATCCTAATCGAACTAAACATTGGATTGATCCAGGTCAACCAGTAAAATTGATGCCAAAACGCAATAACCATGGAAATAAGGTTTTACTGTGTATTTGGTGGAACCAGAAGTGCGTGGTATATTATGAATTGTTGAAACGTGGTCAAATTATTATTGGTGAGCGCTACAAACAACAATTGATTACAATTGAATCGAGCATTGAAAAAAAAAAAAACGACCAGAATGGGCCAAAAGATATGGAAAAGTGATTCTTTTGCACGAAAATGCTGGTCGTCATGTCGCATAACCGGTAAAAGATACATTGGAAGCACTCGAATGGGATGTGATGATCCGCCTTATTTACCAGATGTTGCTCCATCACATTGCCACTTGTTCTGATCTAAGCCACATGGACTCTGTACACAGCGCTTCCACAATTATGAAAACGTTTAAAATTGGCTCGATTCTCATCAAAAAATGAGAAATTTTATTGTGATGGTATTCATAAATTTCCAAAAAATTGGGAAAATGTTATACATAACGATGGTAATTATATTCAATAAAAAAATTTGACCTTTATTATACAGAAATTAATTAATTTTTAAAAAACCGAAATCATATTACTATACCTATTATATTCTACATATGCATATATATTATATAGTTAAATTTTCATATATATAATGTAAGAGAAAATTTCTCAAACGTATGTGTGTTTGTGCCACACTATCAAGATGTCGATTTTTCCAAAATAAAAATAAAATGAAAATGTTTATTGAACACTATATACATATACGTGTATGTGTGTGATGCTGTGTGCATCCTATATAAGAATTATTTTTATATGATCTCTATGTACTGTTCAACGCAAACTATGAATAGTATATACATATTAATATATATATGTGAGGAGCGTACAACAATTATTGATATATATATATATATGTAATGTATATAAGTAATGAAAAAAATAAATAAATATCAGTGTCGATCGACCTCGAATTAAAATTTTCAGCGGAAATATTATCGTTTTTTTTATTTTTATTTGCCTTGCCTGTGTTAAAAAAAAAATTATCAAAAGAAAGAGAAATATGAATATTTAGAAAGAAGAATTAACTTTTATTTTTAATTTATTCACAGCGGAAATATTGTTGTGTCTGCGATACGTATATATGGAATATATGCGAATTGAACGATATTCATTTTCTAAAGGTTTATAAATTTGTCTATATATAATACATAAAAAAAACGCATACTATATACATTATGTTTAACCCTTTCGCATTGTATATACATATAATTAATATTTTAATTGGCCAAATCCATTCGGAATATGACGGAATATATTCAAATTTTGGCACCCAATAATACAACATTGACTAACAATGACTGATATATATGCTACAAGTTGTTATATATCATTGGTTGGTTTTAATATTAATGGTTATTCATGAATATTAGAGGTCATCTCATCATCAGGCTATAGCAACCCATTTGTGTGTCTTTTATAGTAGACCCATGATAATGTATGGAATAATTTGTTATATATATTATATTGGTATTTAATTGAACTATCACATTTTATTTTATATAGATGGAATATGTATTTATTGAAAGAATGAATTTGAATTTATACTGTTGCACCAATTACATTAATCATTCCTGTGTATAATATTAATTTGAAAATATTTATTAATTCGACCATAAATAATATAGTATTTATATATTGACATCTATTTTCGATTAATCGTCATATCATGTATCATTTATTACCTCTACGCATCTCTAATGTATAGTATATAGGATATACTAATAAATTGAATATTTTCCATCATTTATGACGAGTAATATACTATATTTATCGTCAAATTAATTAATATTTTCAAATTTATGTTAAAAATCAATTATTTTGACTTCTTATTTTGATGCAATGATAAAATTAGGTTGTATACTAAAATGGCTATGTGAGACGTAAATAATTTAAAAAAAAAATACTATTTTTATCTTTCATGACCGCTACATTTTCCAATATCATTGACCACCACCCACCAACCAATAACGCAATATTTTTAAAAATACCTATCATTTGTGTATAAAATTTTGTACCAGGAACTATGCGGAAAAGGGTTAATAATAATAAATAAAATATATTTTCATTAAATCATAATTTAAAAATACATATAAAAATTTAGGTTATGCATACACTTGAGTTATTATAATATCGAAAAACATATACAAAAAAAAATTATGGTTTATTAGAAAAACATATGAAAATATATATAATACAAGACGGAAATAAAACAATCCGCGATCGGTTTAAGTTTTGCAACGCATGTCTTTATTATTATAAGATAAATTACTCATATATAAAAATTATGGTAATGAAGAAAACGCGTCCAAATCGCCGGATAATAATTATTGTATACAGACATATTGGTGAATTGTTACGATGAGAATTAATTTAACAGTGAACTGTGTAAAGTAAAGAAAAATGTTTTATCGAACGGTTTTAATCGATTATTTAATTTAGCTAATAATTAATTTAATATTTTAATAGTTCACTCACATAATACATATAATTTTCGTGCATCACCTTCAGCTCTAAATATTCTTTCCGACATATTACGGCAATTAGATTATTTATAATATATATATAAAAATTTATTCATTTTTGCAGCACCACATTTGTAATTTTACCTCAGACAAAACTTAAAACAGCTGCTAATTTCATTTTCGATAAGAGAATTTAATTTTTTTCTACAAGTATATACACATCCAATAAATGATATTATAGTGATGAATTTTTTGTAAAATATTTTTTTCCGGTTTAATTATAGCTTTTTAATCGTAATATATACTCATTTGATTTGTAAATGTGTGTTTGTTATATATAGATTGCCACCAAAATTGTGATTATAGAATATATTTTATGAATGAGGATGTGGATGTTACTTATATAGCGATGAAAACCATATAAACGTAAAAAATATCACATAAGTAATGCTATGGATGTTATATTTAAAGCAAAAGTACTACTTAAATGAAATTTTATTACAAGTGTATTTATATTGCATTGTACCAAATTATATGAAAATACTAACGAAAAACATGAATACATAGGTAAAAACCTAAGACGATGTGATTGCGGTTCAAAATAAAAATTGATTGAGCTGATTTATTGACATTATCTCAAGATAATGACAATAACCAAATTTAATGATGATGATGATGATGATGAAGAAGTTTGCCTATATATTTACATAATAAAAGACACAAGTTTAATTTCAAATTTTGATTAAACAACCGGAAAATATAAAGAAAAACGTGTTTAACCAAAGTGTGGCGAACACGATAGAATTACCATAAAGCTTGATTACATGAAAAAAAAAAACATTTCGTTGGCTTTGCTTCTGAATAAGTAAATTTATTTATGTAATATACATAAATTAACTAACAAAATATATATTTTCCAAGCATATTATAAATAATAAATTAAAAAAAAAAACTAAACAACAGACTTGTGTTTTTTTTTAAATGAATATATAATTGTATGTTTCCGTAAATATATAAATAAGAAGTATGAAACAAACAAAAATACTACATAAATATGCAAATTAAATAATTGACAATCATGCTATTTAATATATACATTTTAATAATACATTACATCTTTTATATGGCACATCATGATGTATATTACAAACAAAAATAAGCTCTATAAAACTAAACAAAGCAAAAATTGGTATAGTATACTATTTAAGAAAAATATATATTATAAAAACTGAAAAACTATATATAAACGTACTAATAATAATAATAATAATAATAATAATAATAATAATAATAATAATAATAATAATAATAATAATAATAATAATAATAATAATAATAATAATAATAAATATGCAAAAGCACGATCTGTTTTAAATCTTCTTTTAAATTCTTGTAAAAATATATACTACCACACATCACATCATCATCACATGGTAAGAATATAAAAATACATAATATTATACGATGGATGTAATAAAATAAATTCTTTTAAAATTGAAAATAATAATCGTTTGCAATATATTATATATATAGTTACTTGATATCAGTATATATTTAGTATATTAATGTATATTATATATATTATATAGTTAAAACAAACACAAACACATATAAATATGAATGGATAATAAAAATACACAAAGTAAACTAATTTGTTTCACAACAATTATAACAAATGTATCATTTATTTAGCTAAATTGGACAAAAAACAATTTTTAATTTATAAGTGTTTCAAAGAGTTGAGCAAAAATATGAGTAAAGTATGCGCCTTTGTATTTACTATCCATCACGTTAAGACACTTAACTCGAATTCTACGTTTAATTCTTGTTCGAATGACAGATATCTCGCATGCATATAATTTGAAGAAATATTTGTATAAGATCCTTGAAATGTCCTTGATCCATGAAACACCAATTCAACCCGAATCCGTGGTTAATTTCTCTTTCATATATGAACGGTAGGTCGTATGAATAATTTAAAAATATTTTTGTAAGATCCATGAAATGACTGTTTCTGAAAATTTCTCAATCCATATTACTATTATCATTATACATTTTTCAAATGAAATGAAACGTATTTTATTACACAGGACACCTTTTATATAAATTAAAATTTTCACCAATTTCACCTTCTTTCGATGATGATATTGTGAATGTTAATCCAACTAAACAACCATGATATATATATATGGTCCATATATTAAAAAGGTGCATAATTGATAGATGACCTAATTATATACATCACATTGTAATCGTATGAAAAATTTAAAATTTAAAAATCTATTAATAAGAAATGAATTTATAAAATTTTCTATTAGAAAATGTGTGAAAATCGGTATACAAAAAATTAGGCATATGAAAAAATTAATTAAAAGTCAAACAAAAGAAATAAATAGTATAGTCATTTATATATTTTATATATTGTATATATACAAAAGTATATTATGTTCATGCTCACAAAATCTTTAAATTATAAATATTTGTCCTAATAAAATATTCAATAAGTTTAAAAATAATTAATAGCATATATAGCTATTAAGCTATATATGGTTCATTCTAAATGGAATCACCCTATGTATATATAAATAAATAATAAATATATACAATAAAATTTCTAGATATATATATACTAAAGTTTATAATCAAATAGAAAGTTTATCAGTCAATAAACTTAATTTATTTGTTTAATTTATTATTATGTTTATTTTTTTTTTTTCTATGTTATCTTATGCTTATCTATTAGGTGTACGTAGAGATAAAGAATAAATAAGTAAATAGAATATAAATGTTCTAATTTTTATTTATTGATAGTATATGTATGTAGCATCATATTGTATAATAATATATGATGGTAAATATTAAAGTGCATTTTTAAGTGTTATTTTTTTAATTTAATTAACATTTTTTTTTCTTTTTTTTTATATATATATACGACAAAATAAATACAATAACAAAATATTAAGTTATAAATAAATAATCAACATCATATAATTATTGTATATAGATAGGATGATGAAAAGGATACGCGCAGCCGTATCTCGTAAATATATACGATTATTAAATTATTTTATATAACATAATAAAATAACATTTAAATTTTGAAAGGAAATAAATCCGTTGTTATATCTAATTTGACTTTTAAATTAATAATTAAAAATGTATATAGAATTTCAATAAATCTGTATATATACGCGTAACAAATATTATACATTGTATATATATATCCTTTTCGTATATATATATATTTTATTTTAGTATGGGATAAAAATTATTTTACAATAACATAAAAAATGAATACGCATATTTTCACATATCGTGCAGAAAAATGAAAACATAAATAAATTATTAAACCCCCTTTTTTTTTTTTTCTCTAGTATTCCTAAATGACATATGTACGATTAATGCAAAACCCTTTTAAATTGAAAAAAAAATATATAGATAAAAATTCCATATATATATATTTACCATAAATATCAGGGTTGCATTAAGGTTTATTTATAGGTAAGTAAGTCGAATATAATATATGGAATCGGTATTTAATACGTGTGATTGATAATATTTGCACAAATAAAAATTTTTACCATGAACTGTCAATTTAATTTTATTTGCTATAGAAAAAATTATTTGAATATATGCGAACAAAAGAATGTGGTGGTGGTGGGTAGTAATGCAATGTGCATGCAGCCTATAACTTTGTGTTGGCGATATATAAAACATAATAATAATTTAGAATTTTACATTAAACATCAGGTAAATGATTTGTTATAAGTTAAGAAACGAATTTCGCAAAAACTTTCCCCTTGTTTAAAAATAATAGCTATTATAATTTGCAAAAATTGGGTTAGATTTTTTGTGTATTTATATTACAATGGAAATTTTGTATCCGTTTACATTTGTTTGTTTATGGAATCAATAAAATTACGATTATCTTCAAAAAATACAAGTTTATTATTAATAATAGAATTGCATTGTAATAAGTACATGATTATATAGCATTCGGTAAATTGTTAAAATGCACTCCCATACGAATAGTTGTTGAATAGTGTTTCAGAAGAGAGAGAGGGAGAGCCGGAAGATTCAAGGCTACATGACTGTATGCAATGATATTAGGATCCTTAAAATACGTGATTGGACGACGTTATAGACGCAAATAGGTATACGGTTGGAGAATTCTAATACACTTGACCTGTGTTTTAATACAATGCAATAGTAAGTAGTATGAGTATAGTAATAATCGATTTACGTGATTCAACCGCTGCATATATATATATATATATTATATGTGAACTAAAAAGGTTGTGTATTTAAATAATAATAAATTTTCTAAATAATACAAAATGATTCGATACTGTCAAAAAAAAAACTCATAACACTTTACTGTCATGCACATTTTGTATATATTTTTTATATATAAATATATATAAATATAAATAAATACAGCGTTACATGCGATGATAATAAAATAATCTATATATACAAAATATTATATATATATACAAAGGACACACATGATGTTCGCTAATATAGTTGCACCTTTAACAATTCAGTGTGTATACAATTGTTCTTGCCAATACTTCTAAATAATTTTCCATTGGGGCAGAGGTTTCGTAATAATTATACAAATTTACTTATACGGCACATTTTTTGTGGGTCATACGGAATTTTGTATTGAAAAAAAAAAATTATATATTACAAATTTTGCATAAGAATACCATAAATGAACCGATTTTAGTGAACTAAACTGTTATTTAACTATATATACATAACATATACAATTACTACTATGTGTATACGAATTGAATGTATCGATTCTGATATTTGTAGAAAATAAAAAAAAAACTTTTTTTCATTTAATATTTATTTTTGTATCAAGTTTTTCGTTCTATGTTTAACAACTCAAGTTTCTCCGGATAGAACAAAGAATGCAAAAAAAAAGTTTCTTCTCTTGTTAAGAATAAATAATAAAATATTAATTCAATTACATTATAATAAATGTGTATAAGGGTTAAATACAAGACTATAAGACGCACGCGAAAATATATTGTATTATCGTAATAATTTTATTCACGTAATATATATATTGTATAGTATTTACAATATATTAAAAATTGAATATACAAATACTCACGCGCATATACACATTAAAATTAATGTATTTTTAAACGAACATATTATATACAATTACAATATTTGAATGAAATTAATTATCTTAATGAATACAAAAATATTGTTTCACCTTTTTAAATATAACCTATATTCATATAATAAGTATTCAAATACACAAAAACACATATATACTTCGAGTATAATCTACTCTACGTCCTATATATATAGCCGGTATATAAAAAATAATAAAATAATAAAATTAATTACCTTGTTCATTATTTTGTTGAATTCGTCCTTTGTCATTTTGCCAGTCATCTTCTGAAAGATAAAAAAAAAGAAAATTGGAAAATTATTATTATAAGGAAAATTACACATATTTATAATATTTAAATTTAAAAATGTAGTTAATATAACCATATCCAGTATAGTATATATACCATACAAACATGAGAGTATACATATATTAAGTAAATTATGAAATAATAAATCTTAAATGATTTATATTACCAAAAAAAAAAAAAAAAACAAAAACCTAATCGTCCTTTCATTATTTTATCACATGAATAAATCTTATTTTTATCAATATATATATTAACAATGTTAGAGACACACGCACAAACTTTATCCACATTGAATTGTGTGTGTGTGTTTATATAATTTTAAACACACAATCTTAATTTTCCCAAAATTGAGAAAATTCCTTTGAACATACATTAAATAAATAACGTGTCTATGCATGCATGCATATTTACATTATATATATACGCACTTATTATAAGCCACATAGGACACACGAAAAAAAAACCTTTCTAATATATATATATATAAAGGAAAATATTATACATACACAATGTTATTCATTAAATTTATATTCGCCTAAAAACGATTATTATATTTAAAAGGATTTTTCAAAAAAATATTTACTTTAAAATTTGCGAATATTTATGCTTATCTATAGGATAAAATTGCATATATAAATAATAAAATACGTGTACCTTCTAGTGCAACACAACTTTTTATTACAAACATAATTTAATAAATGGATAGAAATTCTTTCATTTCAAATTAGTTTATTTTTAATTAATACATCATAATTTGATACATTTTTTTTTTCCTTTCACAATTATATATCCTTTACAATTGAAATAGAAATTCTATTATAATTTTATAAAAACATCAACATTTTTTTTTTCTGATTAAATTACCATACAGCAAAAAATAATTTAATTAAAAACAACTAGCTGTTGAATGCTAACAGGACCATATATATATATACAATAATATAGTTAAATGTAAAAACACTGTAAATATATTTTTATTATTTTCAAATGTCAATTAAACCTTATGACAAAGAATAAAATAACATCGAACCGTACGATTTAAAATACAAATATCGACTAATACAATTCTTGTATTTACACACTGTCGATAAAGCTCCCCTAATATTTATTTATATACTGTCTATATATATATATATTTATAATATTGATAATAATGATAATAATGATAATAATAATATTAATAATAATATAATAACACCATAAACTATATTATATATATATATATACTTTTGTCATAATTCAATATTTATTATATGTTACTGTTTTTATGCATTCGTCTATATAGTTTTATACGTAGTACTCGTATATAAAAATTACTATATATGGAGCTTTCCTAAATGTATATCCATCAACATCCATTCTTATATAATGTTCCTTATTGCATAACATTATATATCCATTGAATTTTATATAAAACTATATATATTTATGGTATATATATGGAAAGTAACCATGTATATATAAATTAATATATAGTATATACGATAGTCTATATTTTAAATCACATGTGTGTATATATAGGAAATAGAATATATATATATAGATGAAAAAACAGCTGACAACTAACAAAATATTTTCTATCATCCTTTTGTATACATATAATTTATGTATATATCTCTAACTATCTATTGTATATATATATATATATATTCATGCCTAACATTCAACATTATACCATGAGATACCTTATATACAAAATACATATATTGATTTAAAATTTACATATACATATCCACATATATAATATATATGAAAATATATATAGGATATAGGATATATATATATATAAACAATATAAACATATATTTATGTAAAGGATATAATATAAAGGATATGACTTTATTATAGTTAATATTTTATATATATATATAATAAATATATAAAGGTGTGGACAGAGTACTACTGCAATAATTACATTGTTCACATACATTATTATATGAGCGATTCAAAAATTATATATGGTATATACACTCGTATATTAGTTTATAATACTATATGTAGTGTTAAAATAAAATTAACATATACGGGAAATTTATTATATATTATCATCGAGGATAACAGAATAATTTCCTATATGTATTTTATAAATTTGTAATTAAGACTTTTTTTTTATTTTGTTATAATTAATTTATAATAATTTTAATGAAGACCAAATACAATGAATCCTACGCACACATAAAAAACAAATATAAAACTTTGTATTTTTTGCAATTTTTTGGGGGGTCAAACGCGGTCAAACAATTATTTACGAAATGATTTATATTAAATAGAATTCAAAACAAAATTTTTAATAATTATTATACATTCAGTCGTATTTAGGTTGATAGACCTAAATATAGAATAAAAACAATTGTGAAAATTACTTCAACTTTAGTTATGGTTGTGTGTTGAACGCTAAACCACTGCTATATGACTTGCCTGCACAAAGTTAATATATATGCCAAATGTAAAAAAAAAACAAGGTAAATTTCTATAGTTCATAGTTGGCTGAAACCATCGATTTGTATATATTTGCCTTAAACTAATTAAAATATATAGTAACTTTAAGGAAAAACTTACATACTCTTTGTGAAATTTTGAAGTATTTATTTTAATATTGACATTTTAGCTATTTGTTCATTTCTGGAATAAAAAAACAAACGAATATCTTGCAAAACAACGGTGTTGAACGATATACTTAAAAATATTTACATTATTTGTACACATCATTATGGGCTAATCAATCATATACAAAAATAATGAATCATCTTCTGTCTTCGATAGTTGCAGATCAATTGGTGGATTGTTACACTATATATATATAAACTAAAATTCGGATTAATTTACCATTCTTGATCGTAAATGATTGTTTGGTTAATACCATTAGCTCCAGTTGGAGGAACATGACTTACGTATGAGTAAAAGTACATATAAATATCAAACATTCATTACACCAAATGTGTTAAACAAATCATTATTATATAATCACAGCGTTATTTGTATCAATAAATAAGTATTGTTTAGAGATTTAATAATATTTTTTAAGATATTAGTTTTTTGATTTCGCATAAAGAATCGAATTTATATATAGTAATTCAGTTAAATTGTTTTCAAAATGCAGAATATTTTTACTATGTGACAAAATGAAACTAAAATATATATAACCTATTAAAAAAATAACCCACTAAATTTTCCGGAAAATTATATTTTATATATAGTTTTAAAGCGGATTTGCACTTTTGTTTCTGAAATTAACAAAATTTAATAAATTTCCAATCTTTCTGATATTAAAAATTTTTTAAAGTTGTTTTATGTATACAGAAAGTATGTTGCGATTCAGAACTTCATAAGTATCATTCCCATTCTCAAATAGACAATGTTTTCAAAATATTCCGCTGAAATGAAACCTATATGGTTTCTGGAACAGATCCAAAAAATTCCCAGTACAACGATTACTCATAATTACAACTCACAGTTTTAGAATTTGTCTGAGATCGGTTTATACACTATGGGTATAAAATTCAATCAAAGTTGGGTACCTATAATAATTAATTAATAAATAATAACGAAACAAATACAATAACAATAAAACTCGCGTTGATCAGATAACTGAGCTGAATATATGGTATATACATAGAGATCGTTGACTAAAGAGTTTTATCTGTAATATTTATAGAAATAAACATTTTTACTATACACATATAAATAGCGAGAATTTTAATAAAATGTATACAAAAATTAAATATTAATAATTTCATTGGAATTACTTCAAAAATATATTATACAAATAAAATGTTTAGCAAATTATTGAATATTATATATTTCAATAATCAATATATTATAATTTAAATATGTTTTTCACTTGAATAATATATTAATGTAATTTAATTGTGAAAATATACTTCAAATTTAAATAGTAGAGTAAATAATGCAAGTTAATATATATATTTATATATACCAAATTCAATTTGAATGCATCATAAATATATTGATATATACGTAAAATTTCTGTATATATATAAAACTCTGTATACAAAGTTATGCAAATTAATATATAGTAAACAGCACATATATATTATATAATTAATTAATTAAAATTAAATTCTCAATATATTATAGACTTATACCATATAGCAAAAAATCAAATCCATAGTTAATTATAAACTTTTAATAATTTATTTATTTTATTTAATTATTTGTAGATTATTTTTCATATGAAACCATTCCAGTTATGTATAGCAAATAGAATAATTCGTTATATATCTCTAAATTCATACAATTTCTGCACATTGCAAAAATTTTGTATGTACTCTACAATTTGTAATTTAATTTCTACATTAAATATTTTTCAAACATTATTTTATGGATTGAATTTAAATACACCCATGTATTAAAAATTAATTATTATAAGTGTATCAGTGGGGGCGAAGCATGAAAAAATATTTTCACATTATCCCTATTTATTGTAGTGGTAACCAAATTAAAATTAGACTGAAAAAAATTTACAAAAGTTTTCGGAAAACCTGCTATCATGAATTATTAGCTTTTTGAATTTACAGACTATAGTTTTAACACGGAATGACCTTTTTGTGTAAACAGAATTACAAATTATAATATCAATTTCTATCAACTTTCATAGAAGAGGATTTTTAAAATCTTTTCACGTGAGATTAAAAACCAATTTTCCGTTTGTTTTCAATGTCAAATTTTGTATGAAATAATAATACTGAGCAACAATTGTTTGTACATCCTTTGGAGTTGTATCACAAATTTTCTTTGAATTTTCACTACGGCAACGAATGGAAAAACGTTCATATTAAAAAAATATATATAGAAATTGAAAATTGATTATAATTCTGTGTATATATAAAAAATGGAAACTCATAAAATATAAAAAACTATATCAAAAAGATGATAATTAGTAAAAGTAGATTTTACAGGGAAAATTTAGCTCAGTGAATAACCAAATTTTTGTTTTCATAATTTAGTCAAATTTCACTCAGTGATATTAAAAACTAAATGTTATTTCGCTGGTTTCGCCACTGCCGCCAACCGTATGCAAAGAATGTAGAATATTTTATGGATATAAAACATCAAATTATAGATATAAATTTTAAATGTTATTAACAATACCATACCATGTAAAATAAAGGTATTTCTGGGTTGATTAAAATTTATCTAATAAGTAATACTTTTGGTTATATATATTTGCTTTTTTTAAAAAAAAAAAACGTTTTATCTTAAAAATTATATACACGTTGGGTATATAGATAATAAATAAATTATCATTTTAACATTTATATACCTATGCATAAACATTAAAATTTATCTGAAAGAATTTCAATATATATATATATATATAGTTTAATATTTTATTGTCATATCAGTCATGAAAAAGGAAAGATTATTCTAACATCGCATGTAAAAAAAAAACACACAAAGGACATCGAAAAAAAAAGTATATAATAATAAAATTTTTATAAATTTCCTTTTTATTTATATCTACACATACCATATATACTTTGAAAAATATATCCATATAATATTAGATTAAAAACAATATGCAAAAACAAAGATGTTTAAATATTCAACAGAGAATTTTGTAAGGTATATATATATATATATAAAATATTACATAACATAAATATTATAATAAATAATATAATATACAAGGATATAGCGAGTATATAATATAGTATATAAAACGCATTTATTGATTTTTTATTTCCTTTTTTTTTTTTTTAATACCATATATGTATATAATATAAATACATACAAACATATTTGTATTATTTAGGTGAATGAACATTAGATAAAACAAACAATATAACTACATATCCATATAATAAATACACATTTTCATAAAAGGATATTTTATTTAAACTCGTAGCAAACACATAAAAAATTTACATAATATAACACACACACACACACACACACGAAAATATTCTTTAACATATATTATGTATTTAAAAGTATATACATATGCACATTATATACATAATATAAATATATATACCATATGTACGACGAGTATATAATAATAAACCCAATGACATACATAATTTGATTTTAACTAACGTACGTATAAATAAAGAATAAATTCAAAAGCTAAAGCAATTAATTATTTACAATATTATTTTTGTTATTTATAATCTCATAAATATATGTACCTTTATTATATTATATTGTATTATAAAATGGGTTTTCCATTAAGAGTGATTGAACTTTAAATTGAAATAAGTTATATGATTCTTTTAAATATAAAATATGCTTGATACCATTAAGTATATGGAATAAGATATCAGTCAGATAACGGCTGTGGGGCTCCGTTTCATACAGCATGGATTTTTTTGAACCTAATTTTCGATGACTCCATCAAATAATTCAGGCATTACTACAGCGATAACACATTCAATGTTGTCTTGAAATTCATTAAGTGTTTGTGATTTGTTTGGCCTAACACATTTACACTGCAGAAAAAAGTTCAAAAGGAGCTAAGGCGTTACTTGTGTGAAATGCGTGTGTGACACCGTTTTGTCGAAACCACATGTCATTTGCATTGATATTATCAACGTTTTGTAAACAAAAACCAATTGAGCATTACTATGTGTAACGAATTCCGTTGACACAGTAAATTATTGAATTTATTGTGTATTACTTTCACCGTAAATTCTGAAATTAGTTAGTGGTTAAACAGTTACCATGCCGCCATAAATGTGCTTCGTCACAGAAAATGATTTTGTTTTTGCCCCAAAACATAAGGATCAATTGTGTGTCCGCATTCATGATGAAATTAAATAAGATTATATAAATGTTACAAAAATTTGGATGTCATAATGTCAAAGATTTACGTAGCGTCCTTATTGGAAAACACTTTATACACATATATATATATATATTAATATTTAATTTTAATTTAATGAACCTTTTTCGAAAGTGTATGAAATAAAGATATTATAATATGTTTATAAATATTCGTACGTGTGTACATACAAATAGATAGATATATATATACTAGATAAGGTCTATCTACAAATTTGCATATATGTATATAATAATAAAATAAAAATATAAACACTTGAAATTTTCAAAGTGTGTATCCAATCATTTTCAATATATACTTATTATTTTTATATTATATGATATATATATAATATATATTATAGACGATTATATATCTAGATTGCTGGAAAAATTAAATTATTTAAATACTTTAATAATAATTTTATAATTTATATGCAATAAATAAATGATTTTTGTGTTTATCAATTATATATGAATTCATGCATACACATGAGATGTTCATTGAATTATTAATCCAGCATCTCTTGAAATTTACGATTGTATACCGATAATATGTGTTCAGAATAATTTCTAATTGTATACGTTTATTATATACACGTGCGGTGTAATGCAAATATTTCATATAAATTATAACAAAATGCACTTTATTTAATTCGTGTATGTAATATACTATTATAAACTTTCTTTTAAATTATTGTTATTTTGTTGCAAAAATTTTATATATATATTTTTTTTAATGTAAAAACAAAAGACATTAAAGAAAAAGAATAAACGATTTCAGAATATTATTATTAAATAGTACACCAAAGATCTGATATATTGTCTCAGAAAGTTCATTACTAATGCGGAATTTTTTTTGTTGAATTGTTATACGAAAAATTTATTCTATCATATTTTATGGTACAATTTTTTTCATTTCAAAATAATCAATAAATTGACTTTTACCATATTATCTGAGTTTTGTCATATGAATTGTCAAAGTATATCACAGAGAAAGTCATATATATATATATTAATAGCATAAATTTTTATTATCTATTATCTATTATCTATTATCTATTATCTATATATCTGGCTATATAAATACCTATGTCTCATTCTGAATAATCGTGTGACATTTTGTAATTTCATTTCAACATATGTTCAGGAAACAGGAAAAATAATAATAATTATGTGCATTTCAATTTCAAAAGTTTGTGTAATTTATTATTTATTATTTTTATTATTGCGTATATATTTTAGTGTATTTTTTTATTATATTTTATTTATTTAAAAAAATTAATAAATTTATATATTAATAGCAGAAAAATAATAATTCTGTATTATTTTAACATATTTTAGATTTGTTTTTATTTCAATTTATCTGTATGACTTGGATCACACATACACACACTGTGACATCGTAAGTAAAAGAAAATAAATTGAAATTATCAGCGATATAACAAAAAATGCATTTAACAAAAAAAACAAAATATGATTTTGTTTCAATCATTTGATATGAATTATATGATAAAATATAAGATAGTATACAAATATAAAAGTAAACCTTAAACCGATTAAGCCAAATATTAGTCGAAAAAAAAAATGCAACTTCCTGTATTACTCATTTTCTTATCACTACTATTAAACTTTGAAGTATATGCGGCTCTCTATACTTTATAGAATAAAATATTATATACATATTATTAACTATTAAATATTTTGCGAAAAAAATATCATTATATAAAATGATATTATAAAAAACCTATAATCGATTTTCAAATATATATTTATTTTATTCTGATGTGAACAAAAATTAATAAATGCAAAACTTTTTGAAAACGCCCTTGGCCGCACCATAATAACACACAGTCACTATATATGTATATACACCAGTGTGTAACGTGAATTTCAATATCAGATATATCACATTATACTATATATACGCAAAACCTACTACAACAATTCAATTAAATAATGATTAAAAACGAATAAGGGTAAAGAAAAAAAAAAAAAAAAACAACACCCCAACACGAAAGTACACCTATAATAATATGAAAATATTTAACATTACTTCATGATAATGGATGGTATGACATCCTGTAAAAATATTAAAATGTCCTGGTGTCATTGATCCTTGGAAAATGCTAAGTACACGTTTGACTGCATCTGTATATTGAGAATATTACGGGAATAAGGGAGGGGTATTTCGTTACAATAATTCTGGGAATGGGAATAATCAGATTATATTTGGAAACGGTACAGAAACTTAATGGATGCAGCACAAATTTTGAGAACACAATTTTATGATAATTTCTTATTCTTTAACGTAATCATTTTATGAGCTATTCTTATGATTTGGTAATCGTTTTTGGTGTCATATCCGTCGCCAGTCATGTTACTCTTGTTTATCATTCTTTGTATACATTCTATCACAAATAAGTATTATTATTATATTTTTGATGAAACTTATTACTATATAGAATCTATTAACAATTGGTCATATCAAGCAAAGATAAATAATTACATCTTTGAATTGCTAAATATAATAAAATGTTTTCAAATTACAATATTACTAGATTTGTCTGGTAGCCGAGTTGAAAGTATAGGCTACATTGGAAATTGGAATGTCTGTCTACTTATTTAATTGACAGGAAAATCGACTTTTGTGAAATAAAATTTTTTTGAATTACGAGCCATAGTTTTTAAATGGATTTCCAGTTTTGTTTACAAAATTGCAAATTACAAACAATTCCCAATCTTTCATACAAGACATTTTTAACATCGGTTAATGCGTTCAAAAGATATGATCGATTTCCCGATGGATGTCAATGAAATTTTGTACGAAATAATGATACTGCATAAATTTTTTGTACCACATTCATTATTGCTGTACCACAAATTTCTTTAAATTTCCAATGCCATCGATAGGAAAAAATGATCATACACGTGAATCGATATTAAAATAGTTAATAAATTATGAATGTATTAATTACAAAAATAAAACAATCTATAAATTATTACATACTTATTCCAGCAATTGGTTATTTATTTTTATCATTGATTATCTGGGATTTTAGCAAATCAAGTGATATATAAAAATGAGTAAATTAAAAGTATAAGTATATAATTGGAAATAAATAACAAATTTCTTAAATCAATCCATTATTTGGTTATTTAATTTTTTTATAATTAATCGCTAAATTTTCCTTTTAATTGAATAAATGTTTAATTGCTTAATCTATTTCGATTTATATTAATTATTTAATAAATAAATGTTTCTGTGCAGTACATGAAATGAAGAATGTAGCGTAATACCATACATGTGTCAACATAATGAATTTTGGATGGCAAAAAACTCATACGAGCTCCTATGAGTAAAGTGATTGCTTCGGATCACCTTCAAGCAGACACTAATGACTATTTAATAAACTGTATTATATATAGTTCAATCGGTATATTTGGGTGAACAAAACAATATGAGACCCAATTCATTATGTTTCCAACTTTTAATCGTACGTTCTATATCGCAACAACTCGCATCATTATTATGTGACACTATATAGATATCAATCATCCCTTGTCTGTATATATATATACATATATTAAAATAATTTATATGAAAAAAAAGACCGAGACATATTTTATCACACAACATAATATAATGCAACATTTAAATACAGATATTGCATTTAAAAGATAAGTGTATAATATACATACTTGTATTAAAATTTCTATTGTTAAAACCAACCCAAGTATATACTAAATAGAAACGTGTGTGTGTGTGTATGTGTACAGTAAATAATTAATGAATCTAGAAAATAAAAAATACATACCACCTTCACGTCCTTTTCGCTTTTTCTTTGATCCACCCGATGATGAATTAGAATTTTTATCTTTACTTTTCCAACGTATTAACATTATTTTATATATTTATTTATATTTATATTTTATAGTATAGAAATTTTTTTCACAATTTTTCACAACCCGTTTTAAAAAAAAAAACAATTAATTTTCCATATATATATAATAAAATGCAATTATTATATGTATTTTTGTATGTATATTATAGAAGCAGTAGCAGTAGTTGTAGCAGCAGCAGTAGCAGCAGCTATACCAAAAGCATTAAATATACAAAAAGAAAGTCGGTGTAAGATGGTAACATTTTTCTTTTCCTATTTTATATATATTATTTTTTTTTTGTCGTCTTCTTTTTATTATTTAAATGTAGATTAAACGAAAAAAAAATCGTGATGAATGATTTTATAAATAAGTTTACGTATACGGGGTATTATACAGATTTTTCCATACACACACAGACATATTCATATATATATTTGTAATAAAAATATAAAACTTAAAACAAATAAAATGCATTGATTTTTCAAATGTAAAATGAATATATATATATATATATAGGTATAGAAAGAAAATGGGAAAACTTTTTCCTATATATATTTTTTTGTTTAATACACAACACACACACACACACACACACACACACACCAGACAAATAAATATAAAGAAATTAAATTTTAATCATGGTATTTTTTTTTTGATAGAAAAAAAAAGAGTTGAAAACAGTGAGAAAATGTGCAAAGTTTTTATTACATATATATGAAAATTATAATATCCACCCTAAAATTTTGTCGCTATGTTGTTGTTGTTGTTGTTGTTATTGTCGTTATTGTTGTTTTTGTTTTCAAAGTGTTGGTGTGGCGGTGATTATCGGATACACATTATCCAGACGGTAAATAAATATACAAAAAAAAAAAAAATGATAAGCCTCTGTAATTTATGTGCTTTTTTTTCTGGTTTTCTTTTCACAATAAATTATATAAAAATATTACTATTTGTAAAAGGATAATAAAAATCAGAAAATGAAAATGTGTTAATTATGTGAATGGTTTTATATGTAAAAAAAAAAAAATCGTAAACAAATTTCTCCATAATTAAACATAATTGTTTTTCCTTATTTTTTTTTTTATACATATTTTCGTATATAATTTTCTTACTTTACGTCTATAATTTTTTATGTCAATATAATAACACTCTATCACTGTTACATTTTTTATATAATTTTATTATAAATAATTTTTAATCACTATAAAAAAAAATCACACATCTAATCATCAAATTATATTATTACCGCGCGTATAAATATATATTACATTTGAATAGCGCACCCTTAACGCAGCAGCACCACACACACGGTAATAAGGAATAAGAAAACCGAGAAAAACAATAAAGAAAAGACATTTTCTAATTATAATTTTATCAAAAAATTTCTATTATTTTATTATAAATATGAAAACCGATTTCGATTTTTCTTTATAAATAATAAACGCACTATTTATAAAGTGTTTGAAATAATATTAAATTAATTAAATAAAAAGTAAAAAATAAATAATATTTATTATTAATAATTTTTAATATAGAGGAAATATATTTATTTCGTTTTTTTTTTTATATATTGACTTGAACGCGGACTGACGGATATGAAAGAAAATTATAAATTTTCTTTTTATTTTTGTGTACGTGTATGTATTACATGTACGAGTTCCGCCCTTACTTTATAATACTTTTATTATTATACATTTACCATGTATGTAGTGTGGTGGTAGTTGTGTGCACACACAGAATGGGATAGATAGAAAATGTGTGTGCACTAAATATTTTTGGACGTGTCGATCGATAAATGGTAATGCGCGCGCAATATTTTATTATTATATGTAATGGAAAATGGGTACAAACACACACAAATACACACAGTAGTATAGTTGGTCTGCACATTCATAAAACGTATGAATCAAAAGTAACTACACAAGTTGGTAAATTACTCTGCATATATGGAGGCTATATAACAACTATTTACCAATTGGTATGTAATGTTTCCTTAATGCCACTAATTTTATACTCCACGACGGGTGCGTATTCCTTGAAGGGGGTGATGGGGGATATAATACTAAATCGAAATTATTAAATAACATTTTTCAATGGTGGTGCTCTGTTTTCAAGATACGGTCTTAAGAATTTTTCTCGACAGTCCATCAATAAAGTACCAATAACTTTGAAAGTATGGTAAATACAGAAAATTTATTGTACACCAATTTGTAGAGAATTAAATTCTGAATTAAATTGTGTTATAAATTTTTTTATAACTTGCTTCAATTTCAAGTTATTGAACAATATAATTGAACGATAACTATGTTTTCTCAAAAATTTCGTACTAAAATGAATTTATATAAAAATCTAACGGCGCAACATATTATTTTTATATCAAAAAAGTAAAATTAAATTATTTCGCTACAATTTTGTAAAATATTTCATTAGGCTATGACTAACAATTTAAAAGTTATTAATATTTGAAAAGGTGGTGTAATTGTAGAAATAAAAAAATAACAAACTAAAATTATAGCTTTTTTTTTTATAGCTTTTTATTTGAAACAAAAGAATAGTAGGCTTGTTTAAATTTCGTTTATTCATAAACAAATACGGAATACTCTTCTTTTGTTCCAAATAGCTATAGGAAGGAATACGCACCGCTCGTGGACACCCTGTATATTAACTACTTTACGTTTAAAATCTGTCATCGCATATATGTTGGTGCTCGTTTACCTCCTCGTTTTATTTCACAGTATACATAATTCGATGCTGCTGCTTTTCAACCATTCTGATAAACCAATTGTGATGAAATGCAGTTGCAGTTTGTGTATGCACACAAAAGTTTTCGATTTAATAATGAATTTTATACATGTTAGTTAGAGGAATTGTACTTTTATCGGTATTAATATAGATACCACTTATTTGCTACATCCCAACTATTCGATTATTAAAAATTACTTTACAAATGTTGCTACCATTGAAATAATTGTGCATCTACTTTTTCGTCATACGTTATATAGATTATATATACACACACACAGCAAGTATAGTTGTCACCCACGAACGAATGTTTTTCTGTTCAAATTCACATAAATATTGTACAATATATAAATGTTAAATTATAAATATAATATATAGTAAAAAAAAAAGAAGTAGCATGTATTTGGTTGACTGTATATTTTATGGTTTTTAATAATAATGTATACATGCGGTTATGCAGGAGGATGGTTGTATAAGATTACAATATTCGAATCGTATTTATTGATGATTATATAATTTTTGTCAGAAAGCATCCAAAAACTTAATGAAAGCTTAATTCTTCGTCTCTGCAAAATGTTGTACCATAAACACACATAAACACTACGTACGTGTGTTTATTTTTGGTTTATATAAACACACACATATGTATTATATTCCAATATATTATATATAGATTTTTACATAACTATTATGTGGAACACTTTTATTGTTTATATCGCAATAAATAAACAAAATACAAGATTTTATTGTGTTTAAGTTATATTTTTTTCATATATATACTTAGTTAAATAAAAAATCATCATATTTTAATTAAAGTTGCAATTTCATCAAAATATTCTAATAAATAACGAAAATAAATTTAAAGAGCTTTTTTAAAATCGAGAAAAAAACTGTTCACAGGGTGAATTTTGATTGTATGATATGGCGAGGGGTTGATTTACAATTAAATAGAATTACATTTTGTGGAGTTCATCGCATAACGTAGAAATATTTCAAAAATATTTTTACATACAATGTTATTCAGTGTCAATCAATCAATCAATAATGACCGTTAATATTATTGCATCGCATCAAATGAAATGAAAAATTAATTTAGGAAACAATTCATACAATAGTATTTATATTAAACACAATTAATGAAAAATTGTTCAAATTTTTATTATAAAGAATTTTCTCTGTTTTCATTACTATATTTCAAGTTATATTATTTCTGCTTTTTTAAATATTCAGCAATATTTTCTCTGAAGGTTTTTGCCCGATATACAATAACTTCCATCCAAATTATAGTGACTTAACTTGAATAAAAAAAATTAAACAAAAGATTGAAAAAATGTATATGAAAATTTAGCACTTTATTTTTTCATTATTGTTCCATATTTCATACAGAAATTTTGTATTATGACCATTATTAATATATTACAACAGGCTTTGCCTTTTTAGTTATGACTTGTTTGTAATTGGTATGAAAACAAGAATTTCGACTCAGTAAAAATGCTGTACAATTTTTCATTAATTGGGCAATATATTTAAGAATTGTATATATCGAGATTTTATAAAAAAATAATTTTTGCTTAACATTGATTTTAATAAAATATATAATTACCATTTCAAAATTTATCCTAAAAAAAAAACAAAAAATTACTTTTTTATCCTAAATTCTGTAATAATTCCCTAACTTCACTTCCCTTTCACTCCCCGAAACCTACTACGTATTATTTATTGATTATCGAAGAAAAATAAAATTTATATGTATAGAAAAATATTTGATTTACATTTTATAATTTCAGGAAATAGTTTAAAATTTATAGAATTGATTAGGAAATTGAAAATAAATGCATAGTTATTGTGTATACGTGTAAGAACACCAACAACAAATAAAAAAAAAAGTGGTTCATATAATTCATTTTAGTTCTTTTTTTTTTCTATATATATTTACCACACCTAATTTTCCTTTTTAAATTATATCCTGCAATGTTTTTTATATTATTATATACGATTTGATGTTAAATTAGGTTAATATTAGGTAAATCGTTGTTTTTTGTTATATTTATTAATTTGCAAATGTTTACAATCATTTGGTAATACAACCATGAAACTTAAGTCCTATATATATATAGATGGGAATCAAAATTGTTAATATGTATTTTTATAGTCTAACCTATGGCAGCATTTTTATTATTCACATACATTTCATTAATCCATTAAATATTTATATATGAATTTTGAAATATTGTATATTTTCAGTATATTTTCTGCAAATTTCTCATTTCTATAAGTATAGGGATTGGATTTCCATAGAAAAAAAAATTCACTTTATCATTTATCATTTAGTATTTTCATGTGCGTGTGTCACTTTGACACAATATGATAAATTATAAATACAAAGTGAAAATTTTATCTGTGGAAATCCAGTATTATTATATATGGATCCATTTAATTTAGGACTTCTTCAATTATATGCTATGACAAAACAAGCGATTATGATTTTTTGCTATCATTCAATAAATGATACACATAATCATATAATTCTTACACAACATCTTAAACACAATTAACATATTCATCAAATATCTCGACCCTGACAATTTATTTAAGTTCAACAATTTGACTGTGTATTAAAATTAAAAACAATTAATTATATTAAACAAATAAACGTAATTAAATAATTTAAAATCAATTAAATTAAATAAAATCGCAATGAAAGCAATTTAATAAATTAAATCAATTAAATTAAATAAAATCAATAAAATAAAATAAATGTATTATAAATTAATTAAATTAATATTCATAGATTATAATTTTTAATTTCCCCAAGTCTAAAACCGATTGTAAGTGGATAGAAAATAGGAACAAAACTTTATGATTGTGAAATTTCGTGATAATTACACATTCTTAAGAGTTGCAATAATGAATAAACGATGTATTGGACAAAAGAGAGCGGTTGAGTTAAGGTGTTGATAACAGAATATTATAAATTTATAAAACATATGAAAATCTTCTAATTTCAATTAAAATTAGAATTTTAGTAAATGAAAAAAATAAATAAAAATAATAACAAATATATTAAAAAATAAAATAAACTTACCATTTTCTCGATTACGTAAAATTTGTTGGATTTCTTCAGCTTCAGTTGCACTATCATTTTCATATGGTACAATTACATTACCACTTCGTACTAATTGTTGTCCATAATTTGAAGGACGTTGACCATAAATACCAGTATTATCAACACGTGACGGTTTAATTGGTCTATACAGTTGTTCTATATTATTTAGAACTACGATAGAACCTATTGGTAGTGTTTGTTGTTCTTGCGGTTGAGAAGAAGCTGGTGATAATTGTGAATGTGATTGTTGACCATAATTAGGTTTCATTGGCTGTTGCTGGTGTTGCTGCTGCTGCTGCTGTTGCTGCTGTAGTTGGTGTCGTTGTTGTTGTTGTTGTTGCAATGAATTTATCGGTTTTTGCATCATTGGTCGCATTTGTACACTTGATAAAATTAATGGTGTTGTTCGACCAGTATTATCAATTCGAATATTGCGATTTGGATCTGTCGTTAATATTTGTTGACTGCCTCTTATATTATTGTTAATATTGTTAAAATTATTATTATTATTATTATTATTATTATTATTATTATTATTATTATTATAATTATTATTATTATTATTATTATTATTATTATTATTATTATTATTATTATAATTATTATTATTATTATTATTATTATTATTATTATTATTATTATTTTGTGGAATATTTGTATAATACATTTGATTACCATTACTTTGTCGGGATGGAGGTGGTGTTGCTTGCTGTAATTGTACATAACCGTATGGGCTTTCATTTGGATTTACATCAATTGATTGTCTTCGCGGAATATATATACTATCATCATTTATGCAACCTGGTGATTGTTGTTGGTTCTGATAATACTGTAACAAATGTGAAGGTATACGTTTTTGATTATTTAATGATTGATCATCGGATATATTAGTTTGTCGTTGCAAACTATTTCGTTGTATATTTGGTGATAGTCGTAATGGTTGTTGTGATTGTTGTTGCTGCACCTGCAATTGTTGTTGATTTGATTTTCTTAAACTTTCAATTCGTTGTGGTACTTGTGGTGCTACTCGTGATGAATTACTTTTAAGTGATGGTGTATGTGTAGATTCAACCGATGCATATGATACCGGTGATATTTCAGATGATGTTTTACTAATTGCATCACGATTAATATTTAATTGATTATTTGAAGTTGTTGGTGTAGTCAATTTTGTTGGTGTTCTATTCATTGATTTACGACAAAATTCAGCAACTTTATTCATAACTTCTTGACGACTCATTATTGGCGTAGTCGTAGTTGTAGTAGGATGTTGGTTTTGCTGCTGTTGCGGTTTTCTACGTAATATAACCGGTGTTTGATTATTTAAACTTCGATAATTACCAATTGTTCCATATATTTGCCGATTATTATTACCACCAATCATATTATCTAAAACACTTTGTGACCGTTGTGGTAGTACTTGTTGGTGCTGCTGATGTTGTTGCTGTAATATATTCGAATTAATTGAATCACGATTATTATGAGGTTGTAGCATTTGTTGACGTTGTATATATACAATTTGTGATGATGTATCATGTGGAACTGACGAATTAGCTAATTTTGTATCACTCACATAAAGATTGTCTTTCGAATTAAAACTTCGATTTTGATTTATGTTACCAATTGTATTGCGTTGTGGTGAATTTCGTATAAAATTTTCATTATTTTGTTGTAAAGAATTCCGAGCTGCTTGTTGTTGTTGCTGATGTTGTTGTATCAATTTTTGCTGTTCTTGATGTTGTTGTAAAAAGTGTAATTGTTGCATTTGCTGTAGTTGTAGTTGTTGCTGTAGCTGTTGTTGTTGCTGTTGTTGTTGATGTTGTATTGGTGATCCATAATTTAATGAATGACGTTGTAGTGAATTTCGAGCAAAATTATTATCAGATTGAATCGGTTTTACTTTCTTAATTATTTGAGCATATTGTTGATGTTGCTGTTGTTGTTCAGGTGGCAATAAAATTTCATTACGTTGGTTGTGTGGCAATTTTTCATAAATATTTTCCCGACGTTGTGAATAACCATAAGGTGATTCTTCTAGTAGCTGTTGTTGCAACTGTTGCTGCAGTAGTTTTTGTTCCTGTAGTTGTTGATGTTCCTGTAATTGTAGTTGTTGTTGCTGCTGTGTCTGCAATTGAAGTTGAGGTTGTGCATGAGATTGTGCAACCATTGTTTTATTATATAATTGTCGATCAGTTTGTTCTTTTAATTCTCTTAGTTTGGCCCATGATTTAGAATCTAATTCAATTTTTTTAGGTACATTTTTTGTGGCAAGAGGAGCCGGCGATGGTTCAACTGTAATTTTTGCAGCAGGTACAGAAATCGGAGATAATTCATGAGGTTCCTTTTGATGAAAATATTTATCACTTTTATAAAATTCTATAGTTGTATTCGTTGCAGTTGTTGTTGGTGTAGAAGTTTTACTTGGTCCACTTAATATATTTTCATTAGAATTTAGTTTTCGGTCATTTTCAATTGGTATACGTTGTGGAATTATAGATGGTGTTGTACGTTTTCGTATTACTGGTTTTTCAACAGATTGACTACGATTTAAATTACCATAAATATTTTCTAAATTTAAACGTGTTTGTTGATAATTTAATGATTGACGTTCAATGTTACGTTTTAATGGTAATGGCTTTTCTAAATTTTCAGGTGATGTTGATCGTTCAATATCTATTGATAATTGAGGACGTCGTACACGAGGTTTAACAATACCTTCACGTATAGCGGCTGATTTATTTTCAAAAGTTAGAGGATGTTGTTGTAGTTGATATTTTCTTTGTTGAACACCTATGGATTGTGGTGCAGCTATTGGTTTTTCACTAACAATTAACCCTTTATCATAATTATTGTAAATAATAGAATTATCAGCAACATCAACTAAAGTACTATTTGATGAACTATCATCAATATAATGCACACCTAAAGATAAATTCGTTGTATCATTATTTATTAGCTTTCGTGAATTTAAATCATTAAATTGATTAGTATCGGTGACGGCGGCAGTGGCAATAGAATCTTGACGATTCTTATTAGGTACTCTTTGTATTGCATTTTCCATTTGTATATAATTTTCTTTATTTTCATATTTTTGTTGTTCGGTTTGTTGTAAATTCATATCAAGATAATCTTCGGCATTTGTTAAAGCACTTGAAATTGAACTAGAACAATCGTCGGCTATCGATGGTCGTTTATTATTCGAACGTAAATCAAGTTTCATGAAATTAGAATGTTCGGAATGTGTTGAAGGAGCTGCAGCTGTTGCCGTCGTCGTCGTCGTCGTCGTCGCCGCCTGCCGTCTATTTGTACTACCTTCATGGAAACTTTGTCGCTCCAAAATAACACGTCTTGGTCGGTTGGCATTTAAATTTTCTGCCGAACTTGTTTCAAATGATGAATGGGCATCAGCAGATGGTTTTGGTGTTGTTTTTCGTTTTGATGAAAATATTCCTCGTGGAAATAATTTCAATAAAACAGATGATTTTTTTAATTTTTTATTACTATCTTTTTCGTCGTTCATTGTATCGTCAGATTGTGTATCTTCTAATGTATTATCAATTAAATTATTTGTTAGCACCGCTTTATTATCATTTGTTGATTTTTTAATTGATGGAGATGATGATGTTGATGATGGTTGTTTCTGTGGTGTTGGTGATGCTGGTGATGTGGGCGATGACAGCGGAGCTGATGACGTTGATGTTGGCGATATTGATTTCGGTAATAATGATAAACCTTTTTTATTTAAAAATTCACGAAATTCTATACTATTAACAGTATTTGTAAAAGATTTTTTTGAATCATTTAATGGTGTTTTTTGTTCACCATCAACAACATCACTTTTATTATGATTAACGTTTGCAGTATCGTTTTCTACAGTCGAATCATCACCATATGAATTTGATGTTAATTCAGCAACATCATCTAAATCATCTTGTGAACCAAATTGTGCACTTTTAATACGATCGTCAAATTTTTTAGCATTTAAAGCAACTTCTTGTGGATTAAATAATGACTGTTCTAAATCGGTACCAACTTTTACTTTTATATCCGATAAATCTGGATAATGTGAATGTTTTGCAATTGGAATTTTATTTTTTTTTATTTTTACATTACGATTTCGATCAACGTTTATATTTTTATGATTTTCTTCTTTGGCTTTAATTGGTGGTGTTTTTTCAGTTAAATTATTATTATCTGTCTTTTGAAATTTTAATTTAAGGAATGTTGATTTACTTAAACGATTTTTACGATTTAGTGAACCCGTTGATTTTTGTACTGGTATTGGCGGCGGTGATTCAAATGGATGTGGTGCTGCTGGAGGCGATGATGTTTGCCGTCTCTTTTCAATTTCTTCTTCACGTAATAATTTTTCTTTTAATGTTGGATCATATACTAAATATGTGTCCGGATTTTTTATATATGTTTTAACATATTTGGATTCTTTTAAAACATCTTCTGTACTAACATATTCTTCTTTTGATAATCGTAATGGTTTTATTGGTAATTTTGGTTTACCATTTGATTTTATTATATAATCTTTATAATTTATTGAATTTTTAAATGGATTTTGTTTATCCACTATTATTTCACCATTTATAAATTTTTGTACATCTTTATTATTATTATTATTATTATTTTCATTATCATTTATATTATCGTCATTATTATCATTATCATCGTCATCATCATCATTAGATTCAAATGATACAGATTTTTTATTATTATATTGTTGTTTTAATGTGGAAGAACCATTTGTTAATATTGGTTTTGGTAACAATTTTCGATTGTCTATTTTTTGTTCGTCTTTTTCATTTGTAATTAAACTATTATTATCACAAATATTTTTATTATCATCATTATTATTATTATTATTATTATTATTCTTATTATTATTATTATTATTATTATTATTAATATTATTAATATTCGTATTTAAAATAGTACCATTTTGTTTAATTTCTATTGTGTTAGCAATTGTTGTTGATGTAGTCACAGTTTTAATTGGTATAGCTGCGGCTGTAATCGTTGTTTCGGTTATCGTTTTGTTAACCGAATCGGTTGCAGGTAATTCAATGCTGCTTATTATTGTATTCGAATTATTAGTTGAACTATTATTTATATTTTTAAGATGATTATCACAGATATCGATTGATTTTTTTTCAAATTTATCGACATTGGTCAACAATGAATTGTCATTAATAATACTGATACAATTATTATCGTTTTCAATTTGAAACATTTCACATAATTTTTGTTGATTAATTTCTTTTTTGTCATCTTTATCAATTTTATTGTTAATATTACTATTTATTGGATCTGAAATTATAAATAAAAGAAAAAATTAAAATATAATTTAGTATAAAATTATATAGACAATAATTTATATTATTTATTGGTTTTTAATTTTAGTCATTAAATTCATTTCGAGTTATTCAAAAATACAATCGATTCTCAATTTTTATTTATAAAATATTTATAGTAGGATTCCTTCTTCAAAAATTAAATCTGTCATAAAATATCTCCTTAAAGAGTTGCATTTAATATAACATCCGACCGAATTATTCCAAAGGATAATTTATACAATTCGTATGTAAGTAAATATTCCCATATTAGTAGAATAACTTTAGTATAATCGCCTTTACTCAATTTTCCTGAAATTTAAGAAATTTATGATAAGTTCTAAGTTGATCAGGAAGGGGTGAGTTTTGAAAATTGACATGTAAACAATATATGTTAACTTTTATCAGATGGCAATTGCTATTATATATATATATGGTACTAGGATGCTTTCTGAATATGATCCGCATATGGATTTAAACAATGTATATATATATACGGGGAGTGTACTCATTATAGGTTTAAGCACATATATATTAGCACAGTTGTTTTTAATTCAACACAAATATACAACACAATAATTGTATACGTACAACATTTATTTTATGTTACATGTACATTACAAATAAATATAATGCCATACCCAAAAAAGTAATTTTCTTAATTAATTAATATATAATTTACATATAATATAATATATGGATACGGATGACACTATACATGTATTGGGTGTTTACATTGATAATTAACCTTTTTCGTTGTGTCAAAAAAAAAATTAACACAACATTTATTTTAAATAAACAACAAAATCTGGTATTTAAATAAAAAAAAAAAATACAATAGGTATTGTACATCGTTTGCTATAAAACCGCATGGCATACCTTTTGGACTCATCCGTTAGTTACCTTTGATGTGATTCAAGAAAAAAAGTGTAACTTTTCACACATAGAGTCAATGTGCCATCGATCTGAACAAGTGGCGATAATCTAATTTAGAAACGTTTATTTGGTTCGAACTTTCAAGATGTGTTCAAGATTTATCGTGTTGAAAAACCACTTTATCCTTTTGGATTATGTCCTTTTGGCATATTTCGTTCATTTTTCTTGTAATGATCGCATCGATTTGATTAGTTGCTGTTCTAATTCATCCAGTTTGGCGGCTCCGTAGTAATATTTGAATAAGCTTATTCCAAATATAATTTTCTTAAATGCATTACTAATACTTAATAAATTGTAGCTCGCATGCCAATGGAAAACGTTCTGGAAAATCACTATTTATCAAATTTTCTAATTACGAGCCATTTTTTTTGACGGATTTTTAATTTTTATTACATAATTATAAAATGTAATCAATTGCCAATTTTTGCATAGAAGAAATTTTTAAAATTGCTTTACACAGTCAGAAAACATGGTCGATTGTCTATCCGATGTAAGCGAAATTATAACAAAAATAATGGTTCTGTGTATTCCAAATACAAAAAAATGGTAATAAAAATTGAATTTCATATAAAATTTCACAACGACAACGATTGGAAAATTGGTCATATCTTTTGAATGCGTGTGAATCGATTTTATAAATCTCTAATTCTATGAAAGACTGGAAAATTAAGTCATTATGTAATAAAAATTGGAAATCCGTTAAAACTATATGGCTCGTATAATTAGAAAATTTGATTGATTCATGAAAAGCGATTTTCCTAATAATAATGTTCCCATTGGCCTCCGAGCTAATATTTTACAATTTATGTAGTATTAGTAGTGATTTTAGGAAAAATATATTTTTACGAGCCGACCCTAATTTCAACAGACATTTACACTACACAACCTCCCTGTCACACCACATATTGTACATATATCATATAAACTTCAGTGGTGACCAAACTTCGTTTTGTTGCTGATATGATGTTTATGTTTAACCTGTGGTTATCATCATATGTTTTTCCGCACAAAAAAGTTAGTTTTTTGAAATAATTATTATTTCTGCTGAAAAAAAACACACACCCACACACACACACACACCACACACAACAAAGCTTAATTGCAATGTAAGGACCCAATATATTTTATATACGCACATCATTTTTCTTCATTATATATATAAATATATATTGTATTTTGTATATATGGTATATGTGTACAAATAAATTAATTTGAAATTGTAAATGAAATGTATATCTCATGTATACAATTTTTTCACAAAATAAAATAACATATCATATATTCAAAAAAATTATATTATTTGTTAAACAAAAAATAACAATATAATGAAACAAGTGATTTCGAATGATTGCATTGCACAAAAAAAAAAACAAAAATAAAAAAATAACAATAATAATAAAAATTATATTTACAACCTTCAAATCATTGTATAATATATATATGGTATATATAATGTTATTGGCTTGGCTTATACACACAACATGCATATATAGATATATATATATCTATGGATACGTAATAAGAGAAACGCATGTACATGTATATATACTATTGTTATTTGTTTATGTTAACTCAAATTGGTTCGACAATTATTTATGAGCAAAATAAAACATATACAAATAACACAAATCATGATTAGAACCAAAAGAATAAACTCCACAAATATACAATAATTAGAAATGTTCATATAATATTATAATATAATGTATATAAATATCGATACAAACACAACACAAGAACATATAATAAATTATTATAATAATTTTAAGTTTAATAACATAGCGATTCCAGAGTTAATTTATGGGAATATATTTGTTTTAATATAAACATTGTTTATTTTTTATATATATTAATTTAATATTAATTATTATTCACATATTCACATATATATTTAAAATAAATAAATAAATAAATAAATAAAACATAGACCAAATATACATATAAAAATATTTATATAAATAAATTTTTTTTAAAAATATGGCGCCATCATCATAGTCACAGTCGTATATTTTTTAAAAGAAATGATGTGAAAATATATAAATTATTAGTATTGTATTATACCATATATATATAGGAATGAAAACATTCGTGCAGGAATATGTATAAGTAAATAAATAATAAACGTATATACATTTCTTCATTAAACCCTATTGTCCTATATATACGCGTATGTGCGTATATATATGGTCGAATAATATTAAACATGGAAAAACTATTAGTTGTCATATAATTATTCTACTATTGCGACAAACAATTTCATATGGTTTACATGAAAGCGGGTTTTTTTTTTTTAACTATACCACACACAAAATTAAGAAATTACAATTACCATTTTTCACTTTATCAAATATATATATTATTTTTTTTATTCATTTTTCATCAAAAATATATATTTTAGAACAAAATAATAATATTATTTTTTTTAAATATATTTTTTTAAACACACCATAATGTATTTTTATGTTTTTGATAAATTTGATAAAAACTTATCTAATGAAATGAACCGTGATTTTATAAATAAAAAAAAAATATATATACAATATAATCACAACAACAAAAGTTGTGTTCTTTTTTAAATTGATTTTAATACAAGAAAACAAAAAAAAACATATTTTTTTTCGTTTTTAGTAAATATAATATTGGTATTTATATATATGATGACAACAAACATTTTAAAAAAAAACGAAGATAACTCCTATATATGACACAGAGACTAAAAACCGAATTTTTATATGCGTTATATATAATAATTGTTATAATTGTAGAAAATAAGTTGGTTTTTTAATTTACGTTTTTCTACTTTAACTTTAACTTTAACATATATACGGATTGTATACAATGGATACGCATAACAACACAATTACATTCACCCACTGTCTCAAAAATTCTCAAACTTAAAGAAAATCTTCTAAACCACAGAAGTTATATATACCATTATTACACCCTGTGTCGCACAATAAAACTTCTGACAAGGTTCTTCAACAAAGTGTAAAAATGTCATGACATTATACATTCAGTGGAAACAAAAATACAACCGATCAAGAGGTAACAGTTGTTTTTGTGTGAATATATAAATGTAAAGAACTAATATTAAATTTTGTTTTAAAATTGGTAAAAATGCTACTCGCAAAAGTATATGATTTGTTTAAAATCACGTATATATGATGATAATTGTTTGTTAAAAGCACAAATTATTTACACAGAAAACAGCGAAGCTATAAGTGATGATAAACAACCATATGCATCGTCATAACAAAATTTATTCTGCTAATGCGGACAATTTACGAGTATTACTTGCCAAAATACATGGACGATCCAAAAACTATTTTAGTCAAAATCTGTGGATCTGCTCACAAAAAATATGAATATAAATTCTAACGATATTCTCTGGTATAATAGCAACGAGAAATAATTGTAAGGAGAATCAGTAGTAATTATCAATCGGAAATGCACAGATAATCCAAGGACATTTTTTATAAAAATCCATGGACAGGTTGCACTCATTTGCGGACAAAATACGGACAGTGTTATTAGGGAAATCTTCAGCGAAATTCATCGAAATGCATGAAAATATCGAAAAACATTTTCCAAGACCTTTAAAATGATAAAAAAAAGTTAATTGTATATCTCGTATACAACAACTTATGAGGTGGAATAATCGTTTTTGAAATTGTCGGCAAGACCAATGGTGCTGCAATGATGAAAGAAGTAGAAAATCAGGGTAATTGTCATCACTGGTACATATTATATGTGGGTATTATGAAACGTTTGCTCTCTCTCCCCACTAATAAACTAGTGGTTTGAGCCCAATAATTTTGATACAACTTCAGTGTCAAAGATGTGTCTTTTTAAACAATCATAAATCACAGATAGATATCACCTCAGCTTCGTCGATTTTTCAGACAGACGGTGTATATGTAAAGTTTGGCTGTTTCATTATATAATTCTAAATACATATGTTCTGCAATAAAATAACATTGAAAATAAGCAAAAAGAACTGATTATACTTTTTTTTTTTCTTGTACTTTAGTTAAATGTATTGGATTAATTCTTTTTTTTTTTCTTTTTTTGAAAAACCGGTATTCCTTAAATTAGTATTTAGTTTTTATTTTTACGAGTATTCTTAAATAAATTCATGGACATTACTTTATTGTTATATTCCTATACACATTTATATATATAATTTGTGTTATATGTTTATATAGAGATGTTTCTTAATTTTGATTTCGTTTTTCTATGCATATATACAATACACAATACCAAATATACACATTTATATATTATTTGTAAGAGAATAAAAACCATAATTACAACAGAGGAAATGACTATAAATATATATATACCATATAGCCGTATATTATATAGGTATAAAAGAAAGGTGATAATATGGTCAATTTGGCTGCTTTTTTTCCAATTAATTTATATACACTATACGAAATTTATATTGTTCCATAATAATTAGTATAAATTATATAACCAATATATCGATATTATATGGTGAAATGAAAGGCGCATAATATAACAGAAAAGAACAAATTCATTCATACGCATTCATCAAGTCACACACAGCTTCATAACTATACGGTTAATTGTAAAAGCTTTTATTAATCAATTCTATAATAAAAATAAATAATAGGTCGACGAAGCAGTATCTATGGTGCATATTGCTGGTGGGATAAAACTGTTCAGTCAATTAGTTAAAAACGTTTCCCAAACTGCCTGTCATTGAATCACGTATTTTGTATGTTAATATTGCAACCCATATAGTTAAAAAAACTGATTAATTGTAAAGTTTATATAGGAAATAATAGATCTCAGAATAAATTGTAGAAATGAAATAATTCCTATAGATAATTTATATATTGTATTTTTATTTTATATTTTAAAAATATTGATTAAAGCAGCACACTCGATTCAAGCAAATATTCCATATAATTAAAGAACATCACCACTGCGATTCATAAATTTATCGTGCCAATAACAATAATAATGATGATACAAAACTTAAATTACGAAAATTGTATACTTTCGTATGAATAGAATGTTCCGAATGTTATTACAATTAACTCAATTTACTTCAAGTGGAACTAAATGTCGTTTACAAAACATTCATTACAGCAGTCAAGTTGGTATAAATTACGCCGCATTGGACATATATATCAATTAACTAATTTGAACAGTTTTTCTTTTATTAAATTCATAAAAATAATTACCCGTAGCACAGGATGAACGATCAGATATTGGATATACCTAAAAATATTGAATTTAATGAAGCGTATCGATAATTATATGCCACTAAGTCATTTGAAAGCAAATATTTTAGGCAAGACAACATTAAAAACGATGGAATTGATGATAATTTCTTAAAAACTGATAATGAAATATGGCGTTTTCAATATGAAACGCAGAAACTAAACATCAAAGTATCGAAATTCCAAAACAATCTCGTTTGATGAAATGTTAAAAATGATAAACAATGTTTTTTACGATTCCAAAGATATTATCCACAAAGAATTTGTCGAAAGTGGTATAACGGATAATGTTTTGTATTATACCTATAATTGGTGTATTGAAAAGTTAGCTATATAAGTCGTATTCCTCTTGTTTGTGCCGAATATCGAGAGTTATGCGATTATTGCAAACTCCTTCTTATCGTACGACAATTACCACAGATCTATTTTTTTTACTATATATGTACTTTGCCATTCGCCTTATTAACCTGATTTAACTCCATGCAGATAATTTCTATATTCCATAGAATTCATTTGACGATAACATGAAATCGGATTTAATCATTGATTGAAGTCATATTGAACAGTTAACGAATGCCATCATAGTCATTAACATTGCAATTGCTGATCATTAGCTGCAATTGTTGATCATGCAAATCGATGTATTTTATAGTTGAAACAGAATATTACAAAGAAATAAAATTATTTATGTTTCCACGTATTGGACAAATAGTGTAGTGTTGTCCAGTCTCTTATAGCTTGGTAACGTTAACTATTATTTGTTTCTGTAGGATTTATTTCTTTAATTAAAACTATATAAATGAATTCTTCAAGTCGAACCACTTTTAAAATCATTTTATTCTAATTTATCGCAATATTCATTTGTTATTGCAATTACAATTATAAGTTGTTACATGTTTTATGTGTACCACCAGTACATAAAAAATATTCTTTTCGATTACAATTTCTTGTGTGTCCAATTTTGTAAAGTAACAAAATAAAACAATAACACGAAAACCAAAAAAAAAAAAAAAAAAGTGGTTAAGCTTGACTAGTTTTTTCTGTTTTTTTTTGTGAATTTACGCAAGTAATAAAACTGAAGAGAAAAATGACATTAAGACATTTATAAGATGTCTAAGTCTATATAAACATTTACTTATTATTATAAAAAATTATTATTATTATTATTATTATACGATCGTGCAAAAATTCATTTTCTAAAAAAAAAATATATATAGAAGAAAAAAAAGAATAAATAAATAAATAATAAATCTGAAATTTGTTTAGATTATACGAATACAAGAAATTTTTATAAACGTTAAAATGTTTATTAGAATTAAAAAAAATTCTTTCTTTTATAATTTCTATATATATTTTGAAAATGTATTTTTAAATTGAATGTGAAATAATATTTTTAGTTTTAGTTTGTTTCTGTCATATAAAAATATACAAAAATGAATTTATTTATTTATTATTCTTTTTTTTTTCCACCAATATTTTCATAGTGCCTCTTGGTTTGGTATCCATTCCGTATAGTGTGGCTCGTGTGTGTCTAACAATATTAACTATATAATTTATTACAATTTATTTCAAACACATATTCATACACACATTTATAATCCACACAAACTATATACCAAAAGTAGAACGAATTAATTATTTGATTAATTTTATATATGTTATCAATTAAATTATATAAAATTGATTAGATAATATTTTTTAATTAAAATATGTATGTTATATTGATATTTTAAAATGAATGCATTCCACATATATACATTTTATATCTGATAATAATAACACATTTGTGTGCTGTTTTGTACTGTATACACACTGTGTGTATATCAAACAACAGATGAAATGTGTTTTGAAACATTAGTTTTTGTTTAAAATTAACTAAAATATTGAATTTTATACATATTTTTCGATAAATGTATGACAAACACACTGAGGAGAGACTTGATTATGTCAGACCTTGTATAGTTAATAATAATGTTTTACTAAAAAATCCAACCAATATAAAATAAACACACATTAATTGTGTTACATAGTGTTATGCTATTACTGTAACTATAAAAATATATACGTATTTTAAATTTTAAATGCATTTTATATGTCATAATTTTATCAGATTATTTATATTATTATAATTGTTAAAAACAAATTCATATATAGATTATAAAAATATATATAAACATAACAACATAAAATAATACTAATTAAGTGTATAAATATAGATAGTGTTAGAAAATAGGTATGTTATAGTAGTATTTTAATATATAGTATTGAAATATTATTATAGTATAAATATAGTATTTACAAAATATATACGTTTAGAGTTTAGAGTAGACTACGATTGGTTGGCACATGGAAAGTTATATAAGGACACGTGTACTGTAACTGGGGCAGTAAGCATATGTTTTCATCTTTTTTTATTTAGTATTCTAACAATTGACAATTGATTTACCATAAATATAGACAATTCCACAAATGAAAAATATTCCTTATATGAATACACCATAGAAATTGAAAAAAAAAAACAAAATCTGTGACATATAACAATTATTTTTATAAACCGTATTCATGTTATGTTACAACAAATGGTGCTTATGCTGCAAACTAAAAACCATCATTAAACTCAAATAAAAATTACTTATTAATGGAGTGTATATAAAAATTCACCAATAGATCTGTAATTATCTATAGAAAATTGTTTCTTTAATTTCATTATTTTTATATTATTGTGATTAAAACTCATAATGGTATGTGTGCTAACATTGTTAATCTTTATACGTAACAATCAAACACCATATTTTCAAGGGAATCCGTTTTTTAATTTCATATAAACGAGCAAAAATAGTAGTATTATAATAAATACCGAACAATTTTGACATGTAAATCTCAGAAATTAAACCCAATAAAGTATGTAGATTACATATTACTGAAAATTTTCCAAAAATTAACTCCCGTCTACCTTATAATATTAATATAATAAACACATTCACAACTATATAATATATATATATATGCAATTTTGTTAACCTACATTTTCGAATACTTATATGTGATGATAATTGATGTAATTATTATTTAATTGTTATAATATTGGAAAATAAAAAAATAAATACTTATTAAGATTTTCTGCATTACGTAATGAAGTTGCAATTCATTTTATTAATATAAATATCGTTTGTGTGATAATATATATTTAATTATAGAATATAGTTAGTTGGATAAATAAATTATTATTATTATTATTATTATTATTTATATATTTATTTTTATACTTATATTATAAAGAAATGCTGTTGTAATATACTATTTATAAGAAAATAAAAATAAAATAATTAAATAAAAAAACTACACAATAAAGGCTAACCGCACCGCATATATTGTATGATATTATTTACGCTACCCGTTATAATTTATAAGAAATTATTGTAAATATATAAATTATATGCTGAGATCATTTGATTTAATTAAGATTAGAAAATTAATTTAAAAATTATATATAAACATGGTTTTTGCAAAGAGTCAAAACAATACAAAAAAAAAACGATATAGGAAAGTATATCTATAATTCTATAAATCTTTTTAGACAAAAAAAAACACTTTAAATCCAAACTGTGTGTTTGTATTACGTTGCGCATAAGTATCTATAAACAATTCACATAACATTGGAAAATCGTTAATTTGTGCGATGCGAATAAAAATTTTAAACTGCACAATCATAATTATATTAGTAATTTTAACGTTGTACTCCTCTACAGGAAGCATCAACAAAAAATCGTGATCTTGTGCTATTTTGAATCAAAGTCTTTATTTATCAATACATTTTACCACATATTCTATTTATCCTCGTTGTGCATCAAATTCCACCTACACACTATAAATTCCACTCTTTTATCCAACAAACAAGAACTATTTTATATTACATAGAAAATCGACGTAATGTCATCAAAAACGTATAAACTTTTCCAAGCATACATATAATAAAATACTTTTGAAATTTAATAGAAAAATTCAGAATTTGATGCATTAATAATTAGTTTGGACTAATTCCAAATATTATTTATACTATATTTATTTATATATATGTTAAATACAATCGGTGAACCTTGTATTTATCCTATTTTTTGTACACATATATTTCTGAGTTATATAAAATTAGTTTAGTACTCCATGCTAAGCTATACCGAGATAGTAGAATTCGACAATAAAACAGATAAAGTTTTTAATATGTTGATTTTAATTTTTAAGATACAAATCCAACGATTATTATAACAAATAGTGGCTACTGCATATACGACATGGTGTTCAAACTTTATTGCGATGTATAATAACCTTAACAATATACATGTTTAAAGTAAGAAATAAATATAAGAAATAGGTTGTGCTATGGAACAAACACTCATAGACAATCGAAAGGACTTTAATGACAATACACACCAAAAAAAGCTTAAAAATCTATGTAAAAAAACAACTGGTCAAAGACGTTTTTTGCTTACGGTTCACTTCTCATTTAGGAAACATTTTTAAAAACATGGATTTACTAAATAGAGATGAAAATTAAGAATGCAGATTTTGTAAATCTGCAGAAAAAACCACAGAACAAATATATATTTAAAAACTGCAAAATAAGACAAAATATTTGTAATTGAATTAAACCAACTTCATTTTTTGTTGAAATTCATTTAAATATGCGGGTCTGAAAAGAAAATTTACAACAAATATAAGTTTTCTTATCAAACATGCGGGTAATAAATATCTTATACTAATAAGATACGTAATCATATACCAACAATTTTTCACATACATAGTATAGAATTGGTTAAAAGAGGATATCCTTTATTGACGAAAAAATTATAATTTCTATTTTTATATATATTTTTATTTTTGTATAATCACAGCATGACATGTTTATGTTTTATTTTAAACTATACTATGTTCTGTGTAGATGATGATCAATAATTCAATGCATGTATATATAAAAAAAAAATGACAAATTTCATGCATATAAATAATTCTTAAAAATCAATTAACTCTTTCCTTTGAGTATGGCTTTTGACAAATTTTGGTACAAAAAATATGCACTTTCCTATAGTATATTGTGACTAACATATATAAATTTGCGATCGCACCTCATCTTCTACACTCAATGGGTTAATTTATTTTATGGCCATAATAATATTTGAAAGTATCAATTTAAAAGTGTAATTACAATAATGTTGCAAATTTATCTATATATATATATATGTAATGTATAAGACGAAAGGCGATGATATCATCACCTCACAACTCCAACATAATAAAAATATACAACAAATAATATGTTTTTACACACATATAATTTAAATATTCTAATTTTAATTTAACGATTGTTATTATTAAAAAATGTGCATTTTAAACATAAGAAAGAGAAAAATTATGCGAATGTCAACTATATAAATATAGACAACAGAAAAATAACTATATGTATATTTATAAAATCATTTGTGTATACATAAACAATATGACCTTAAAAGAATATAAAATCATAAAATGTTTATGTAAATTCAAAATGTGATCTACTTTATTGCGGTTTTAAAAAGAATATTTATTTATATATACATTATACATACGTAAATAAATACGTATGTGCCACAATAAACCGGAACGGTTATGTAAAACCATGGAACACGTAGCACCAACTCATAGTGATTATGTTCTGGCAATGTTCGTCAACAAACTCTCAAAAATTCATTTCATGACATTTTAGCATTCAGTATAGCAAGGAAAATACAGTCGAAAAATTTACAGCTGTTTTCAGATTTAGTTTCTTGTTACTATATATTTTCTATTCCCAAAACTTTATTTGGCTACGTAAAGGAAGTCGTCATGCATCATTTGAAGACATAAAAAAGGTGACGACCACCGCATTTCAGTCACAGATACAAAAAAGTCATTTCATTCACTTGTTGATCGTGCAAATCGCCATGTATTTCAGTGCATGGAGATAATTTTGAATAAATAAAATGGATTTTGTGAAAATCTATTTTACTATTTCTTTAATCCATTCCGGTTTATTATGAGACAGTGGGTGTATATAATTGAAGAGCATATGAATTAATGAGAGCTTGCGCGCCGTTGAATAATAATAATAATAATTGTATAAGAATATGTATTTTATTTATTAATAAATTTAATGTATTTATACTTTTTATTGTATTTATTTTATATAGAAATAAATTATTATATGTTTTTTTTGTCTGAAACATTTTTATAAATATATGATAATATATCCTATTCTGATTGTAATTGAATATATAAGATTTCATAATAATAACCGAAGAAATGCGACATTTCTTATACACATACACATATGTTTTTAGTTTATATATAAATAAAATATAGTAGGTACTCGTACATGAATAACATTTATTATCAAAGGTATGTTATTTATACAATTAGATATCAAATACATGATTGTATAGAAATACTAAGAACCTATTTATAATAAATTTGCGATAATAAAATTTTTAAAAATTCAAAATTCAAAAAATAAGTTTTTTTACAATGTCGATTAGTCGATTATTTAATAGGAAAAAAAAAACACACACACAAATATAATAAATTGCATGACCAAGACCTTTTTAAATTCTATGTAATGTTAAAAAGTTTTTATGATTATTCGTACGATGACAATGACAATCTTTCATATTTTGATGTAAATACATTAATTTGGATATATCTATATATGACAGAGGTATTCCTATAATTATACAAATACAATAGATAACAAAAAATCAATATTTAAATTGCTTTCCATTACTCATTATTTACTCGGATCTATTGTATGTTTTCTATTCAATTTTTCTGTGGGTACTTTTTGAAGAGAACAGTTTTTTTTGGCAAACATTTTTCTTGTACACGTAACACGTGCCATAAGCTGTCATAGACAATTATACGGTCCACTATATATAATATCATGTGTGTGTCATACAAACACATATGAACCACCACTAATTCAATGTTTACCGAAATTTCTTTATATTGACATTTCATAACATAAAATTAAATACTAATCTAATATATAAATTATGAAATTTTACAAGAAATTGTCTTAAAATCGATTTTCTAAATTCAAGCTTATAATTTAAACTAGACATACTTATTTAAACACTTATTAATATATTAGAATTATACAAATTCACATATATTAGCATTGATTTTATTTTAAGTAGATTAAAACTTGATCATATAATTTATATGATAATTACCAATAATATTAATAAAAAAACATTAAATTATGAAACATAAAATTCCTATATATTAAAATGTACTTATTAATATTTTGAAAACAAATTTATTCTAAACAAAAATTATATTTGTTATTTAAAAATATATTAATTATTTGGAACAGAGTGCACAACATTATAAATATATAAGATAATGCACACACATTGGACTATACGCACAAATAATATTATATATATATAGAGTATAAGAATATCATCAGCACTATATAAAACTTATAAATTAATGATAAAGTTATATAAGTCCATCTTAAAGTCCATCTTAATGAATGTAAATAAATTGAAATTAAACAACTAAAATTGTTGAAACAATATATGTGGCACATTGCTCAAGGATTTATTGAATTAAAAACAATGAAAAAAACCATAGGTTATCGACACAAAATATTTGTTTTTTTTTATAGACAACTAAATCATATCAACACCTTTCAAAATATATTATTAAATTTAAAATTAAATCACAGGGTACGTGGAATGAAGTGTTATAATTTAAATATGCTATAGTTTTATGCGACAAGTCATCCTTAGACGTACGCCAATTATTGACTATATGTTTTACAATAATTTTTAAGCACATAATATCGGAGTGAAATTCTATCGATCCGATTTTTACCGACATTTCTATAGAAAGTAATTTTTTTTTTTATAACGACACCTTTTTTATAGTTCCTTCAATAATACATTTCCATTACATCGCAAAATATTTGGAAAAAAAATCAAATATGATGAAATCTCACATTGTTAAAATGTTGTGTTCATGTTAAATCATACATATATATATATAGGGTTTGACAACGACGATCCACATATACTTATGTCACACACCCTGTATTAAAAATCAGTGCATAAATATTAGCTAATCCCTGTATATTATTCATCAATACACACACTCTATATCATTATAAACAGTATATACAATTCAATATTATAATAATATACAGAAAAACAGATTATAGCACCCACACAATAGTTACATTTACTTCAATCTATCTATAGCCAATAAATTTCAATCAAAAATATAAATAAAATCATAATAATATAACAAATTAAATTAATTTTTCATGGTCAATTTATATTATTATTTTAAGGTATTATTTAAATATATAAAATATAATATATAAGGATATAAGTAAAAATATTTATTGTAAGTATAGACGAGAATGTATGGAAAAAAAAATATTGGAAACATTTTAATTCCTTTTAAAACAACAAATTTGAGCGCGAGTATTTGATTTTTTTTTATGTTACAATGTGTTATTATATAAAAACTATTTAAATATAGCAATAACTATTTAAATAAAGGTAAAAAGTATAATGGTGTGTATACCAAAATATAAACACGTGCATTTTTATATATAGTATTATTTGTTGTTGTGTAAATCTTCTATTTTTATGTATATTTATGTAAATATAATATATTAATATACGAATACAAGTTCTATGCCATCCAATAAAATTCCTATTAGAATGATTTTAAAGTTTTGTTTAATGCGAGATTATTACCGATATTATATATATATAAATGAATGGCTATACAATAGATATCACCCATAATTTAAGTATGATTTTATTGTTGAATCATTCCAATCATCATCATCATCTATAGAATTATAAAAACTTTGCTTAATTAAATTAATTTCTCATGTGGGTATCCTTAAAGCAACGCATATGCGAGATAATGTAAAATTATATTGTTAATTGTAGTATTCTGCGAATATGATTTTTTATGTCATTGTCTTCAATTGATGCAAACCGGTTTCCGCATTAATCACCAAATAAAATAAAAAATAGTTACATGATTTTTTAGTTAAAAAAAAAATAATACCATAATTATAGTCACACGATGAGAAAAGAAAACGAAGACGCCTTGCAATAATTGCCAACAATTCAAAGTCGCAATCTCGTGATTAAATTACATTCGCAATTTAATACGCCACTATGAACAACCACTTTAGCTAAGCTCCTAGTTTTTCAGGTTCATATTGAAAACACATTGTTTTTAAGAAATTATCGTCATTACATAATGGCTATGCAGTGATTAATTCGGTGTAATTTTTAGGCATCAGCCAATTGAAGTGTAGAACAAATTTTGATTCATTTTTCGTTGACAAATTTTTTCACTTAAATTCTCTAGGTTTTGATCTATACAAAATTTTTTTTCCATGAATCGCAATGAATATTTTACACATTTTAATGTTTTCTTCGGTAATCGTTGGTGATAGGGTCGGTATCTGGACATTCATCATCATTCATAACTTGTTTTTTTCCGTCCTTGGATGAAATAAAACAAGTGACTCCATATAAATAAATTGTAATAATTGATTGAAATCATATCATACATGAAATTTTGTAGTATTTAAAATCAAAATACGAATATCATTGAAAATATTATAAATTGTGTTGGATGGTATTCAAAGATTACAGACACATTGTCACAACACTGTGTATGGACGATTTTACTAATATTATTGAATTATTACTGCATATCACAATTACGCAGACCAAATGATGAATATACAATAACATATAAGGAGTAATTTAACAACTTGACTGTAATCTTATTACCCGTTTATAATCTACTCGGTATATAGTAGGTAGTGGAAGAAAATGATCTAAAAAGTTTGGTCTGCTCCAATATATCCCTCAAAATATTTACATTTAGTACTCGCAATATATATTTAATTAAATAATGAAATTATAAAAAAATATTGGTTAATCAAAATTGTAATATTTTATATCAGTTTCGTATAAAAAACAACAAAAGTAAAATCTTTGACACGCAATAAAAGAAATAAAATTGTGATATATCATCATATGAAACAAAACAAACAAATAATAAAAGATACATATTTAAAAAATTTTAAGTCATAAAAAATTCAAGGTAATGTTAATAATAATTTTTGTCAAATTTTTTGTATTATTATTTTTTGTTAAAACAAAAAAAAAAATTTTTAAAAATCATCAGAGAGAAAGCTTTTAACATTCACTCTTATGTAGAATTTATATAATTATTTTAAAAATTTATTATATTGTATGAATATAAATTACGACAACAATATAAAATTGAATATGTGTTCTATATATACAAAATTATATAGATATACCCCATAATAGGTGTATGCATTTGAAACTGTGGCAAGATTTAAAATAAAATCGCTATAGCTATACATTTTTGTCATCTATCTGTGGCAATTTTGTGAATCCATCTCTTCTTTTGATGAAAATTCATTGATAGTTCATTGAATGCAGCATGACTTTCTGATCCCACCAAACACAGAACATTCTCTTCTTTCCAAATTGCTTTATTTTTGCAGTCAATGTTGCTGGTTGATCTAGTGTATCCTGCCGGATTGTTTTACTTTGTTTAGGATTCTCAAAATAAATCCACTTTTCATCACCGCAGTCACAATTCGATGCAACAAAGATTTCTTTACATGTTTTTGAAGCAAAATTGCCACTGTTTTTTGCATTTGCTTTTCATTCAATGTATGTGGCAGATTCATAGTTTTTGAATCGATAAAACCACTCATAGTAATGTCTTTGTGAAAGAGCATGTTCGCATCATAAACCGGATTAACAAGTATTTGATGGGCTTCAGATTCATTTCGCTTTTGAAAATAAATCACTATTTTCTGGTACAACATTTTCCATTCTTGATATAAAGATTTCTTATCTTATCTTATCTACGTGTTATGTTTGATTAGTATAAAACTTGAAATACGCTGTACTAAATATTGTTGACATATACATGTTAAAACATATGAGTTTGCGATGACTGATTCATATTAGTTTTACCTAGCCATCTCCATAATAACAATTTGTCCGTACTTTGAAAAATGAAGAAAATGATATATTGAAATTTGTCCAAAGAATGTCCATATAGATTTTCCACTTAATATAATAGTATTTTATTTAGATCAATTGAAATCTTTGGATTGTCAGGGTAATATGTCCAACATATATCCGCACGGTATTGTATTCATAATTTATTTCACCAATTCTCTAAGACAGATGGCTTCAAATTTTGTATATTTCGCTTATCTATAGATATAATCCTCACTCTTTTTAATTTATTTTCATAATTTTTTCTAACAACCAGCAACTCAAATCGATATATTTCCGAGGAATTTTATAAGAATTTTTACAGATTTTATCCGTGGTTTTTTTTTTTTTTGTTAATTACAAAAAAAAATGCACAATCGATAAATTTTTGCCAACGTTCAGCATCTCCATTCCCTGCTCACAGAACTTCTGACGCATCGGTAAAAAAAAACCTAAATCAAACCGCGATTTGACATCATCGTCATAAGAATTTATTTATGCTAATACGGACGCAATTTATGGGTATTACTTGCCAAAATACAATGATATTTTTGTCGAAATCCGTGGATTTGCTCACAAAAAATGTGAATATAAATTCTATGGATAGTCTGTGGAATAATCGCAATGAGAAATGCTTACAAGGAGAATCCGTAGAAATTATCATCGGAAATGCACGGATAATTCAAGGACATTTTTTATAAAAATCCATGGACAGAGTTGTACTCATCATATAAATGTCCAGCGGATATCCGTAAGAAATCCATAGATTTTTTTTTGTTCATACATTGAAACTACGGACTACTACTACAAAATAATACAGAAATATTGCGGACAAACTACGAACAGTGTTACTAGGGCTATGTACAAATTACAGTTTCATTGCATAAACCATGGTATTTGTTTGTACTATGCACTCTATTTCTCGTACACATAAAATAATCAAAATATCATTAAAGTCATTTTCATTGTTTATATACAAAATAAAATACATATAACTTTTGTTCTTTAGACCATAATATATACATTTTAAATATGTAGATATATAAATATAGAGTAAAATTGTTACGTATAATTAGCTATCTTAATTGCAAATTTAAAAAAAAAAAACCCACCTTGATCTGCCATTTTTGTTTTGTTTTTTTTTTTCCTTGTTTAACATCTAATTTTTATTTTGAAAATGTATTTTTAGATATTTTCACATATTATTTTTATTTTATAGTAATTTTTATCGTACTGTAATGTTATCAATAAACTGATATATATATATATATATATTCTTATCTTATCACACACATTAAATAAACAACACTCTAACTATATTTGTATATATATTTATGTGTAACAATAATTTGCGATGCAAATATAATATAATGATAACATACGCATAGATTTTAACGATTTTATATATATTTAGATAATTTTGCACAATATATTAATTATATTTGCTTTTTTTCAATGTTTGTGTATAGATATTTTTTGTATTTTTCAATAATTGCATATAAGAAATATTATACGTTGTTGAAATGTTTCCGTTGATTACAACATAAAAAAAACAAAAAAAAAGGTTAATTATATACAATTATTATTTTTACGATTATTAAAATTACTATATTATTTATTTTTACACAATTACATATTCTAAGAAAGAATATTTTAATATATAGAAAAAAAAAATATATATATATATTGCGTTTGGCAAAAAAATTAAACCAGATTAATTGTAAAAACAATAAGTCAACACTTAAAACAAAATAAAAATATAGAGGTTCTTAAGAAATCACAACTGAAAAAAATGAATAACAAATTAAATATTTACAACAATAACAACAACAACAACACCATCAACACTAAATTGTAGTAATTTAAAACTATATATAAAAATCAAAACATTTGTTTTCATTTCAATTCATTTTTTTTTACAAACACTTCTTTAACATTAGAGCATTTTTGACCAACTGATTCAAGTATATTTCTATTCAATTAAATTAAATTTCTTGTTGTATATATTTATACTCTATATGTATTTTGTTTGTTGTTTATATAATATACAGTATTTATGTTATTAAAATATATATACAATATATATGCAAAGTATATAGTAAATGCAAAGCCATCAGTTGCTCTTTTTATATTTTATTTTGTATATCGCATATATATATATAACACAACTAACAACTATTATTACACAAATACTATATATATATACCATACTTAAAAAAAAAACACTGACTGTGACTGTTGTGTTGTGTGTTGTTATATGATTCTCCTCAAATATATTGTTAATATGCAATATTAAGTTCGGTTAAATATAAAAAGAAATAAAATTAAATCAAAAAAAAAATGTATATAAAGATGATGATTATAGCCACGAAACATATATAACAAAATTGACTATTCTATATTAAATACACATATATGACTAACTAAACTCAGTATACTAACTATTGTAATATCTGCTAATATATAACTAACTAACTAACTAACTAACTAACTAACTAACTAACACACCTATATCTTCTTCGCTGTGCGGTTTACCACATAAATATATATATTTTTTTTCATTTAACAGTACTCGTTTGTTACACGTACACGTATAAGAGTTAAAGTCAATTTTATTGATAAGAAATATAATTATTTTATTATTAAATGTGATGATAAAATGTTTTTTTTATATATTTGTATTGTATGTACACGGCGTATGTATAGTCTATCTATATATTTATCTATGCTATGGGTATATGAAAAAAGAATTACGTCAATTTTATGTCAATAGGAAATTATAATATTTGAAATTAATTTTTTCCCTGTTTTTCATGCTAAAAATTGAAAAAAATAAATACGTGTATAGGATTTCGTTGGCTTTTTGGGTAAACTAAAGTGTAAAGTGTAGTTTTTGAAATATTTAGAAATTAAAGTTAACTTATTATAAAATAAGGAGTAAGGATTTGTTATTTCATAAATAAATAATGCACATATAGTTGAGATTGGCACATTGCTTTTTATAATATAAGCAAAAAGATATTTATTACTAGATATAAAAAAATGTACAATGGTGGCCATAACAATAGATTTTTATAGTACTTTTAAAATAGTATATCATTTATTGGTTATATAGATTAAAATGGAAATTAATTATATATTTAAAAGAACAATTTGTCCGTACTTTTAAAAATGAAATGATATTCACATATTTTCCATGGAAAAGATATATTAAAATTTGTCCAAAGAATGTCCATAAATTTTTCTCTTAATATAATAGTATTTTATTTAGGTCAATTGGAATCTTTGCATTACCTGTGTAATATTTCCAACATATATCCGCACGGTATTATATTCATAATTTATTTCACCAATTATCCAAAACAGTTGTTCAAATATTGTATATTTCGATTATCTAACGATATAATCCTCACGCTTTTTAATTTATTTTCATAATTTTTAAAACAACCAACAACTCAACTCTATTATATATTTCCTAGGAATTTTGTAAGACTTTTCATGGATTTTATCCGTGGTTTTTTGTTCATGTTTATTACAAAAACAAAAAAAAATCCACAATCGATAAATTTTTGCCATCGTTCAGCATCTTCATACCGCGCTCACAGAGCTTCTGATGTATCGGTAAAAAAACCTTAATCAAACCGCGATTTGACATCATCGTCATAAGAAAATTTATTTTGCTAATATGGAAAATTCACGGTTATTGCTTGCCAAAATACATGGACGATCCATAAATATTGCTGTCTAAATCCGTGGATCTGCTCACAAAAAATATGAATATAATTTTGTATAGATATTGGAATAATAGCAACGAGAAATAATTGTAAAGAGAATCCGTAGAAATTATCATCGAAAATATTCGCGGATAATCCAAGGACTTTTTTTTATAAAAATCCAGATCGATTCAACACTGTCACACTGCTTTGAAAATGGTAAAGAAGTGTGTCGCAATGGATAGATGAAAGGATTAGCATCGACACAGTACATATCACCATATTACCAGCTAGAGATGGTATAAAGATGTAGAAAATTAAAGAGAATATTAGTATAATTGGTGCATCGATTTTTCAAAATATTGATTAGTTGTAGTTGATAATGTCGTTTATCGTCGTCACCAGTTTAACATTTATATATATTTAAGAGCTATAATAATAAACTACTTTCTTTTTCATCCTCATACAAAATACGCTATTTTTCTATTTTTGTATGGCAGCAGCACATTTTTGTGCATTGACGCAGAAATTCTGCTTTTTTTAAACAATTATTTGTATATTAAATTAACAAAAAAATTATTGTAAATTGAATTTTTCCATATGGCAGTGCGGTTTTACCATAAAAACAGAAAGTTACATCGAACGTATACCGCGTAGCAGCGGTTCGGTTGTATAAATGAAACTTGTCTTCTGGATGTATCGAATAAAGAAGAAAAATTTATTGTTTTGAGAAAATGGATTAGCTTTGCAAAGAAGTTGCAAATTATTAAATTACATGCAAAGAATATTAACAGAGCGTTATTTATTATGCAAGTTAAAGCACGCGGTTTGCTAGACAATTGATCCAGTTAACAATTATTTAATGTGATTTATGTAATGTAATTCAAGAATTTCACATTCACCACTATTATTTGACGACAATATGATGTACTCAGGATTTTATTTTCGCATGTAAACACTGGCTAATACAAATAATAGAACACGTTAACAAATAAACATTTTAAAATAAGCAAAACTTTTCAAATATGTGCAAGATACATTGTTTTCAAGTTAATATTCTAGTTATAAAAATCTTATATTTATATATGTACAACTATAACACAAGAATTCGTAGAATTCTACAAATAAAATGAAATTTAAAACTTTTTTTTCCACTAAAATAATATACTATAACTAAACTAAAAGAAATAAATAGAATCTCGTATATTCATTTAAAAAGGAAAAATAAAAAACGAGTGTGATGTAGTATATTTTTAATTAACCATATATAGCTTAAAAAAATAGACACCACATACCCAACACGTGCTGTGAATAAAATGTATATCATACATCTGGGGTACTTACGACGGGTAAAATTATATATATATAAAACTGAGAAATAACTTATATAACTTATAATAATAATAATAATATCAATTCGTATCAGTCTGCAGTTAATATATTGTATACTAAAGATATTATATGAAAGGGATACTGGGTAATAAATATAGATAAAAAGATGAAATGTGCAGAGGATGCACAAATGACAGATGATTTGATTTTTTTCTTCTTATTATTTCTAAAAAAAATATAGTATTTTTATTTGCTGATGGTATTATACATTATATTATTTATATATAGTTGAACTATACGCATACAAACAAACGAGAGTGGTTGAAAATAACATAAAAAATCTCATGAAACTTTAGTCTACGATCATTCTTTCAAAATATTATCATGCTCATGCATTTCATTGAACCAATTTCTTCTGTATTCAATCACCTGTTTTGGACGGTATGTTGATGGTATTTATTTGTTCTGTTCACTTCTGACGCAGTGTAGAAGATGCTGGAAATTATTTTTCCACACAAAAAATTGTATAAAAATAATGTTTAGGTAATTTTCAACGTTCCCTCGTACACATTTGTGTGTAGCCGTGCGTACACTTAAAATATTTAACTCATTTAAAATGCATTTTTGGAGTAAAATAAAAAATTATCATTACACACAAGTGTTTTGTCTTTTTAATGGAGGATATTATTTGTAATGCATTTAATGTGCGTGCTGCTTGTACTAGTTACTAGAAATAACTTTGTTTACATTATAATTTTTTTCCGTGTTTATTATTATTCAATTTCAATATAAACATATTACATATATATATGTAATTATGCGTACACATAAACGGAAAACGATTCACCACACACACGTGATTTTATATATAATATTTATTTTGTTTTTCATGAAAATGTTTAATGATTTTTTTTTAGACAATTGAACATAAAACCAAAAAAAAAAAAATTAAAATTAAATCAATTTAAAAAAAACAAAAACAATTAAAAGGAAATTGATTTTCATTTGGTAAATAAATCATTAATTATTATATATTAATTATCTATTAATCGATGATGATGAAACGCAACAACAACCACAAAAATACAATTTATTTTCAAATTATGGTGTAAATAAAAATGTTAGTATAATAAATCTATACAATAATTGTTTATTGGCCTATGCGAAGGTAGATTTATGATAACATTGGATGGAATGCAACCTAATAAGATGAAGGAGAACATAACGTCCTATGAGATAGTTGTCAATGAGTTGATCAAAAAGTCATGAAGTCTTATACCAAGAACGAAAAACTCTGTGTACAGACAGTTGATAAATGGTAAAAAAAAAACTCGAGCTAAACACTATCCAAAAAGCTGCCTGTGCATAACGTAAGAGATCATTGATCGCTATGGCGGCTCTAAGTAACCATCACACACAAAAATATTAAATCATTAATACTATAATTCAATACTGGTTGAGTTTATATAATATTTGCAACACTCGTTAAATGTTCACAACTATGGAAAAAAGAGAAGCATAAACAAAGAGGTCTTCCTTTTTTAGTGAAAACGACTTCAACAATAAACAATATCATTTGAACAAAGGCGAAGGCAGTCCCAATAAACTCTATTACTAAGAATTTTTATGTTAATATATTTAGAAATATGTGGCGTTAGCAAACTAGTAATTAAAAGTTTTAAAGATTTCATTATTCGAAAGACTGGTGGAAATGATATTAAAAAAAAATCGCAAAACACAAATGGAATTATGGAAAAAACTATCTTTTAATAATTGCAAATCAATTAGTGTAATAATATACACTGCCATTCGTAGAAATTTATCAAAATTGAACTGTATAATGAATGTTTGATAGATACCACCTAAGCTTCACTTGGAGCAACATGACCCGCAATGATGATGAACACCCTGTATGTCATCAATTCAGTATATAATCAATAATAAAATATCCACTTGTGTTTTTCGGTATATTTATCTGACTGAGATAAGCAAAAAAAAACGACATAATATTTGCACCAACATAATATTTTCGTTAAACAAAAATTACGCATGTTCTACGAAAAACATACAATAATAAACCGGTAACAAAACATTACATATAAATATTATATAGATAGTCTGTTGATGTTGTAACCCTGTACAATTTAAAATTAAATCCTCTTATGTGATTTCCAGATAATAAAATAATAATTATAATTTATTTATATTCAAAATTATAAATTATGTTTGCATGTGTATGTGTGTGTGTGCATATATTCAATGAATTTGTTATTACGACGCAGACACAGAGTTTTATGTTATATTGCTACACATTTAAGTTAAATATTAAATTGTAGGTTTTTGTTTTTTTCTTCCTTCTTTGCTTAAGAACTTGTTACTTGTTACATAAAAATATATTTATAATGTGTGTTTTCTTTGTTTGGGGGTCAACGTTCTTTCTTTCAACAACTTTTATGTACTACTTGAAGAAATCCACTTAATCTTATGCGGTCGTGGACCACCCTATAATATTATAACATAACATTTCAGATGCAACAATTTGTTTTTTTTTTTTTTTCATTGGTTCATAAAATTTATTGGAAAATTACTTTAATTTCCTTTAAAAACCGTCCGTAACGTAAACCGTATGCAAAAACAACAAATATATAGGCCACAACTAATTAGTGTATAAATATAAATAAACAAAACAAAGTACTTTTTTTTTAAATGGTAGAACAGAACGTAGAAGTATTATAAATATGTATGCATTATCACATTTTTATATGGAAAACATATTGGTAAAATAAAAAGTAACCTCATAAGTGCATTTGTTTCTTTCAATTTTTTTTTAGAATTACATAATTTTTATGTTTTTAGATAAATAAATATAATAAATAAATAAATAGTAGTATTTATAATATATAATTTGTTTTACGAAAGATAACAAAATGATATTTATTTAATTATTAATAATGAAAAAGATGGATGGGTAATAGTAAATAATTTTTACCACGCAGATCGAAAGAAACGTGTCTTTGTATGTGTGTGCGTGTGCAATGATGCGAGCGGCTTAACCAATTTTTTGTTATCATAATTGTATATGTATACATAAAATTATATAAAATATTGATTCTTTTTTATAGAAAATAAAATACTTATAGTTTAATATATTTTTAATTGTTACTTACGTTTTTAATTCCGCTCTTTATACGTAAATAATTAAAACATAAATCCAATAAATCCAATTCAATCCATAAGAAATCCAATGAGGAAAAAAAGCTTAAAATCTAATTTAACAAAAATGGCCACTTTATACTGTTTTGTTTACACTTTTTTATTCACAAAAACGCACACATTAATTGTTAATTAAAAATATTATATTTTTATTAATTTTTTTATTTATATTTTAACATTTAACTTACATTTAAATTACTAATAATGATTATATATACAAAAACTGCATTGCAACAAGTGTTTATCGTTTTCTTTTTAATTTCAATCAATTTTGTTGTATGTAAATCGAAAAATAAGAAAGAAAACCACTACAAAAGCCGCACCGTAGACCACAATCCCGTATAAAAAATGAAACAAAAGAAATAAATAACTTAAAAGGCAAAAAACAAGTTTTTATTTTTACTTCAAAACACATATTGAGAGATTGAGAGAAAAAGAGAGAATTATAAATTGCAGCGCCATCTATGTGTCAAAGCTAAACTTTGTCGAATCGAATGGCACCATATTTATATAAAAAAAAAATGGTATCATCGTGTCATCTATCAAAAAAATTAGGAAATTAATACACGTCATTATATTTGTTTTGTCTCTTTTTCTTTTATTTACATTTGTAAAGTGTCAAATTTATTTTTATTATTTATTATATCTGCAAAAAAACTAGAAAGTTGAAAATTGCAAAGTTTGTAATATTTTTGTATATTAAATAATTATACTTATTTAAATCTATAATAATAAATTATATTTTTCAAATAATATAAAATTAATAAAGAATAATACTATTGTATGTTTTGTGATATAAATATTTTGTTTTATTTTCTATTTATTTGTTGATGTTTGTATATAAAATTAGATAAAAATAAACGAAGAAAATTATAATGGAAAAATTAAAATATATTTTATGTTTAATAATGATTTTTATAAATTTATCTGTCGAATTGCCTGTTACGAAAACATCAACAGAAAAACCAAAAGCACCACCAGTTGATGAATCGGTATTTTAAATAATTTAATTATTTTTTCTCATTTCATAGATTCATATTTATCTTGTTTGATCTCTCAAATAGAAAACACCTAGTGACTTAGAATACCAAAGATATCTCAACGAAGTTGTGGCAGCCTTGGAAACTGATGAAGGTTTTAAACAAAAATTAAGTCAAGCATCTGAAGTAGATATAAGAGTAAGTAATCGTGTTTTTTTCTTTATTTTTTCAATTATTAAATTGCTCAATTTTTTCAGTCGCTTCTATGAATCGCTTAATTTTTATTATAAATTTAAGTTATAATCTATTTAATTTTCTATTTATTATTATTATAATCGTTATAATATTTCTTATCTACTGGAATTTCTTAATTATAATATGCAAATGTATTATAAATTGTATTTTATACGTACACATACAATTTTAAATCGTATGAATAAATTTATTGTATGTATATGTACGTATTGTGCAAATCAGTCTATTATTACGTATTCATATTACAAATAATTTGAACAGATGTGTATCAAGCAATGTTCTAAACTAAAATATTGCGTTGCACAAAATTAATGGAACAATATATTCATGAACAGTAAAGTATTAAAACAAATTGAATTACTTTGTATATCATTCATCTGTTTATTGTGGAATTAAAATCCGGTAGGATAGACGCGATGTGAAAGACCCCGAACAATGTTTCATTTAACTAAGTATTTGAATTGATCTAACTACAAAATGAACTAATATATTGAATTGATCTTACTGATATTGCTAATCTAAACTAGAACTCTTTAAATTTTCCTAAATTCTGTGTGGAGTATATATTTGGGACAATTCAAATATTTAAACTAATCATAAGTAAAAAGTTGACAGTAGTAGCAGAAGAAGCAGGCGAAATGTTTTGATTTTAATGCTTTACGTTGGTGTCACCAGCTCATAAAACTGCCGATTACTGCCACACTTTGTCCGCTGAATTAACGTGATATATTATTTTGTACAGCATTATAAAATTATGTAATGCGTCGTTATATTACGTGTGATATGATGTTACTAATATTAATATAAAACCGATATTCATTTATAACTTAATATTGGTTTTGAAAATTTCCCCGTATTCCAGAAACCCTATAGCCGCAGAAAAATATATAGAATATCATGAGCGATCGATATGGAAGCACACATTCTCATTAGATATTTCCAAAACAGTGGAACTTTCTTGAGACGTTTGTATAATATTGTAATATCGCTGACAAAATAGGGATATCCCATCATGAATTTCGGTGCTATAAAAGATATTACCACATGATTCAATTAAATCTGTTAACTAATGTAAGTACGTATACTAATAATGCACTAATGTGTTCGGTATATTTTACTTACACTTTATACAGTCTTTCAATTTCTTGCAATTATTTATTTAGCTCGCACTACGGAAAATATTACTATCCACAGATATTTTTATCTGATTTATCAAATGTTTTTTTACATAAATTCCTTTAACATTCCATTTTTCGGTTTAACCCAATTTTTTTTTCATATTACGTTTTCAGACAGGTTTAATAGCACATCATTTAGAATTTGTTGATCATAAAGTACGTACCGAATTAGATGAAATAAAACGACGTGAACTGGAACGTTTACGATCATTAGTAAATAAAAAATATAAATTAACAAATGAAATTGATCAAGAACATAAACAGGTGTCAACAGAGCATGTAGATCATGAAAATCTACATACATTTGAAATTGATGATTTAAAAAAATTAATATTAAAAGCATCTGCAGATTTATCAGAAGCCGATAGAAAACGACGTGAAGAATTCAAAGTAAGTTTTAGCCTATCGATTTTATATGTTTTACAAATTTAATCATACACACTCCCACACATATTATTAACAGCAATATGAATTACAAAAAGAATTTGAAAAACAAGAAAAACTAAAGGAATATGATGAAGAAAATCGTAAAAAATATGAAGAAGAATTATCGAAACAACAACAAAAACATAATAAACATGAAAAAATACATCATCCGGGTAATAAAGCACAATTGGAAGAAGTATGGGAAAAACAAGATCATATGGACGGATTAGATTTTGATCCAAAAGCATTTTTTATGATGCATGATGTTGATGGTAATGGTTATTGGGATGAAACTGAAGTGAAAGCATTATTTATAAAAGAATTAGATAAAGTGTATCAGGCTGGTGTACCGGAAGATGACATGCGTGAGCGTGTTGAAGAAATGGAACGTATGCGTGAACATGTATTTAAAGAAGCCGATGTAAATAAAGATAATTTAATAAGTTACAAAGAATTTATTGATCAAACAAAACGGGAAGAATTCCAAACGGATCCTGGCTGGGATACAATTGATAAAGCACCACAATTTACCCATGAAGAATATTTAGAATTTGAACGGCGTCGTCAAGAAGAAATTCAACGTTTGGTTGCACAGGGTGTTGTAAGTTTTAATTTTGTTATTAATGTATATATTTTTGTAAATGTTTATTAATTTTTATTTTATATTAATTTATAGTTACCTCCACATCCGAATATGCCACAAGGATATTATCCCGATGGACCACAAGTAATTTAATCCCTTTTAATATTAATTATAAAATTTCCTTTAAAATTATAAAAATCTACTTCTTAAATGTAGGCAAATTATCAACAACATCCAAATGCAGTACCAATGCATCAGCAACAACAACTGCATTATCAAAAGCAACAACAATATGATTACCAAAAACAACAACAACAAAATCAACAATTGCATAATCAACAAATGAATCAACAGCAATATCAACAACCACCACAACAACAATATCAACAACCGCCACAACAACAACAATATCAACAACCGCCACAACAACAACAATATCAACAACCACCTCCACAACAACAATATCAACCACCGCCGCAACAACAATATCAACCACCACCACAACAACAGCAACAGATTAATCCAGGACAAATGCAACAACAACCGATTCCTCCAAATCCACAACAGCCAGCAATTCCTCCAAATCAGCAACAACAACCAATTCCTCCAAATCAGCAACAACAACCAATTCCGCCACAACAACAACAACCACTTCCACCACAGCAACAAGCAATTCCACCACAGCAACAAGCAATTTCACCACAGCAACAACAACCGCCTCCCCAACAGCAACAACAATCACCGCCTCCGCAACAACCAATTAAAAATTCAATTAATGACGAAGTGGCCAAACATTAAATAAAATTTTCGAAATTTAAATGAATTAAAATAAATTCCATTAAATCATAAGTATAATTTTAATAGAAGATGTATTTTTCACTCGTCCACTCTCTCTCTCTCTATATAAAATCAAAATAATTATCTAATTTAATTAATTTTTTTTTTTGTATTAAGCCTTCATTTACACATTATCCTTTAAAATTAATATTGACAATTGTGGAATGTGGAAGACTGAAAATATGAATCTATAAATAAATTTAAAATAACATTTTTAAATAATATATTAATTTTTGTAAAATAAATATTTTCTAAAAATATCATGTGTTCCAATTGTACCAGTCATCATCTATGTGATTTTAGAGTAGTGAAATTAGAATTTATTAATTTTTTTATATATCAATTTGCATTCCGAAAATCTTGCTATATCGATAAAATTGGTTTGTATATCTACCATGAATTTAATAAACCAACTCCTAAATAATATGTGTGATTTTTCCTTAAATCATGACATCTATCTAGTTCCTAAAACCAAACTTATGACTATTTTAACTTATTATTTAAATCTTTCAATTGTATTTGAATGTCTACTGCCGTATGAGTCGTCATTATTGCAATGATGCTGAAATATGTACAGCCCGACTGGTTACACAAATCGTTATCATTTGAATGTTACCGTTGTGTGAAGTAACCATGTATGTATGTCTGCAGCAAAATGACGTTAACTTTACCGTGAACGACACTATATATTTGTATATAGATCAGTAGGGTAAAATATTTATGCTATTCGTTCCATTTCCCCTTGCATTCTTTCTTTCATCTGTGAAAATCGTAATACCCATAATTTTCCGTTGATGCAAATGTTATTATAGATTCCAAAAGTTTACGACCTTCTGTGCTCTCTTAATCTAAAATTGCCATGAGTTCTTTATGAAAATTCTAGGAGTTGGATGTGAAGTATCTTATGCGCAAATAAGTTTGAGAGATCCGATCACCATCACCAGCAGATGAATATATATGCACCTTATTTTGGTTTTTCAAGTAAAATTTGTAATTAACATCTTGCCACCAAACAAATTACCATGATGATTGCTGTAAACATTCATTGCACCGTGTACAGTTACAGTCCCCATTCCTTACCGAATGTCTGCTTCTTTACCATTTAGGTAAATCATTTCTTTATATTATTCATTGTCTTTTATACAAATTATCATCATTTGCATAATTTGTAAATGAGACTATTTTTTACATATCTTTTTATTGACAAAATAAATTCCACAGAAGAGAGAATATAATTCCACCTTGTTAATGTTAACAAAAAAATTACGAAATGTATTCCTTGAATATAATATGAAAACTAAATATTTTCCTTTAATTTATTTTAATATTTTGCGTATCACACCGAATTCACAACAAATAACAATGAAAGAATTTCTTTTTGTTCCCAAAAAAATGTAACCTTATACACAAAACGACAGCAAAAAAGCTATCACCTGAAAATCGTAACTTTTTGGTGATAGTCACCGGTGATATTGCCATAGCCGATGCAACATTTTTAAAAGGTGACGCAGTGACTGGCACTTATCACTTTACATGATTTCACCCCAGCTGTGTCTGGCACCCATCATAAACCCACTTCCAAATGAAACACATCATTCAAACCCATCCAATTTAAATACATTCTATTTAATACATTTCAATATAATTAAAAACGGTTGATTATTTTCTTTATTTTTATTTTCCTATAATTCGCCTGATCGCCCCCATACAACTAATGCGAATATTTCGATTCATATTATTTTCATTCACATCTGTGGAAAAATAAACATAACAAATTTTAAATAAATTTATGATATTTTTGTATATTTCAATAAATATATATTCTCCTATCCTATCTACAAATAAGAGAAGAATTTTTTTTTGTTTATAATTTAAATTTTTCTTATAACGGGTCTGTCCATATACGCTTAGATATACATTGATGTGCACTAATTGTAAAAGTTGATAATATTTCACAAAATTAAATATATATAATTACAAAAATGTTCGTACAAAGAAAATTTAAAATGAGATCTGTAAATATATGTAGCAATTTATTTGTTGTGAACAGCAACAACTTAAAAAAGCTGGAAATATTAATATAAAATACTATTAATTTTATCTTTTAATTGATGAATTTGAGCAATGAATTGATTTTTCCTTTACGAGACTTTATACGAGAAGAGGAAATGCGGCGTCTTAAAACAATAAAATAATATGTACTTGTAAAACACTATTAAGTTTTAATCTTTAATTTCCTGATGGTTTTGTTTTAATAAATTTTATGAAAATAGAATTCATAGACTTCTTATCAAACTTTTAACATATTCGCGCATCACATACGCTTATTAATATTAAAGGTTAATCGCAATGTTAAAAAATGTGATGCTTTCCTAACGAACTATGAAAAATCGAATATAAATATTGTGATGTGAATATAATAATTAATTATTTAAAAGTATTAGTGCACATTTCTATTGGGTCATCCCCGTCGCCATGCAATATTATAATATATTATGTAAATATATATAATTTATAGACACTGAATAAATATATATGATATATATAATATTTTTATGTGTGCATTTATAAGAATAGTATTTGATATTGTATATATTGGCAAATACTATACGCACACATATATATACATAATAACAAAAAAATTGACACATCAATATAATTTAAGTAATAATATTATACAATTTAAATATTGTATGCATACACTTAATTAAATATATATAGAATATATAAATATATATATATATATAATAGTTAATTAATTTCTAATATAAATTTTAAGATAACATTGGCACATAATATATATTATATAATTAAATTGAAATTCTAACTACTAAATATATTGTAATTGTTTTTGGATGGTATTTTAATCCCACACAATATAGTAATTATTTATGTATATATTGTATTAGTTTTTGTTACATATGATTTGGAATTTATTTTGATTGTTATTTTCAATGTATCAAATAAAGACTTTCCGGACAAAATATAGTATCATATTTAAAAATATGTGTGTGTGAAAATAATTCATTTCCTTTACATCGACGACTAATGTCTTTTCACGCACATAAGTTTAATTATTCATTTTCAGGAAAATCTGATATGTGATAATACCACATCAAAATAGATTCAAGCACATATGCAAATGTTTTGATTTTATTCTGTAATTTTTGTTTTTTTTGTTTTTTTTTTATAAATTTTACGAAGGACGGCCTGATGAAAAAACTAAATTCTTGTTTTGTTTTTAATTGTACAATTAATTAATTAAATATTTAATTAATTATTTAATATTATTTTTTTGTTTGTTTTCTATTTTTATATTTATTTTTAATGTATACAGTACAAGAACATTAAAATAGAGACAAAGTGTTTTTTCTGTGTGTTTTGCATTTATTTGCATTTTTTATTTTTCGCAATTGTTTTTTGATCAATTTTAATATGTATTTAAAATTTTAAGTATTTGAATTCAAAACAGCACGCACCTATAACTAATTTAAATTTGTTTATGCGGATAACAGCAATAACACACATAAGCAACCTCTTAGTTTAGGCAATAATCTTTTCGTCTGATGACAGACGAATCTACATGTTTATCCATATTCTTCATTTAACCAGTCAATTATACCCGATTTTAATCAATTACTGGCATGCGGTAGATATGAAGCCGGGAATGTTAAGACGAGAACAAGATCGTGCAAACATAGCATTCCCTTCATTTGACACAATGACGCATGCAGTGACATATTTTATACTTAAAACATTTGAATAATAATAATAATAATAATATGAGAAAAATAAAGAACAATTATTTTACAAAACAAAAACAAATCAGGTGTCTCTATTTTAATGTCCATATATGGAACTGCGTAAATATAAATGTTAATATTTTTTTTAAATTAATTCTTTTCTCTCTTTTTTTTTTGTGCATATTTTTAAAATATAAATTTCTTTGGAATAAAGCATATTCAATAATATTATATTTAATTTAAAATGATAAAACATAAATTTTATCAATAATCTCGAATTTAGAAATATTTGAATGAACATCTTCTTAATATTTCTTTAATATTCTTTGATATTTATATTTATTTTTTTTCAATTTTTCAATATGTGTTATAATTCACATTTTTATTATTTTCTCCTTTTGAATATAATATTGAATGTTTTTTTTTTTCTTTTTTCGTTAATTACGAATTTTATATAATATTTTATAACTATTTTTTTAAAATGTAATTATTATTACAATTTAATAATTATATATTTATATACAAATAATTTTTTTTTTATAATCAATATGATAATAATATTAATAATAATAATAATAATTTGTACATTTAATTAAATAAATAATTTTTTGTTTTTAATTTATTGCTGATAAAAACTTAAATATTAAATCAATTATATAAAATAGAGAGACGACACATATGCATTTTAAAGTTCTTCTTAATCAAATAATAAATTATAAAATGGAATCCCAATTGTAATTGTGATAATTTCATTTAAAATTATAAAGCATTTTCTTATTATTATTATAAAATTAAATATTATTAATAGATATACAGGGAAATATTTGTGTGAAGGTGTGTCTGTGTTTGTGTGTGCTGGTTCATGTGTGGTGAGTGAGGGTTTGCCATTTATAAGTATGCTGTTTTTTTAAATAATGAATTAATGAACAATAGTTTCGAAAAAAAAAAATTGAAAAACTTGATCTTATTCAAAAATAAAGTGGTAATTAATTATTACAAAAACATTGCAAATTTATCATTTTTTTTTCTTATCGTGTCTATCGAGTTTACAGACATACACCACCTCCCACCATTAGACAAAGTACTAACGGAACACAGTCCCTAAAGACTATGAGAGGTGTAGCAATCAAATCCTTAATATCGCACAACATACGGCTAACTGGAAGGCCACGTACTTATTTCATTTATCCAGATTGATCGTATTACGTATAATGTCGTTGAAAATGTCAATTCAATGTTGATAAAATTATGGACTTCGTCGTAAAAAAAGAGCCCCAGGGCAGAAAGTGAATTTATTTTGTTGTTGAATGGTTTTAATTATTTTCGTACACTATTCCGTGCAAACACCTCGACATTTTATTTAAGAATCATTGTAATTTAATAAATAAATTGAAAGAAATAAAAAAATATATAATTATGCGTAAAGTTAATGTGTTTTCAATTAATATTAAATGATAAATGGAACGCCAATGCGCAAGCAAAATAAATGAATTTTAAATTAATTAATAAACATATATGTGTTAAGAGATTCTTCTAAAATTCCTATACAATGTCAAAATTATATATATTTGTATGAATATTAATCTTTCGTTCATTCACAACTGTGTAACTTATTTTTTCTAACAAATTATTAAACAATCATAAGAAAAAATATTTTTCCATTTTAATGGAATTTTCGTTTTTTTTTAAACCATTTGCTTTTTTAAATCAAAATATTCGTCAATGTATATATTTTTTTCACTTTTATATTATCAAAATCGTATTTTTAAAAATAATAAATTATTGATGATTTTAATAATTTTAATATAGAATAAAATTCATAACAAAATTAATTAAATTAAAAATTTCGATAAAAGCACACACCGTCGATTCAAGCACAATTCATTTATTGCACATCACCATTAAGGCATAATTAAAATCATTTCATCTCTATCTCTGTGACTTAAATCACCATAATTTATTATTAAAATTATCACCAATAACGAAAAATGATAAATAAAATTTTAAATGAAAGTTTGCACCGGAATTTAAAAAGCAATGCATCTGAATGTCTATTGTTCCAGAAATTGTATGCAGGTGTCTATATAATCATATTTTGGGCATTATCTATTAAATATAAATATCTTAGCTCAAGAAACGTTAATAAAATAATATACATTTTACTTCATTTAATAATAATTTTAAATTTACTATGGACTAGGATTTAATTCATTAATGATTGAAATTCCATGAAAAATTAAATTTCGATTCACTTAACACTTAATCGCTTAAAATGTGTTATGTTATTTCAAAATCAATTCAGACACTGTGCTTGAATCGATTTTTTTTAGTGTACTATGACATTTTCATATATAATCTTAATTAAAATTGTTTTAATTATTATTTTATCTTATTAAAATTTGTAAACAAAAAAAAAAAAAATTATTAAAATAATAATTAAATATAAAAATATTATTTAACAAATTTAAATAAATCACATTACAAATTTTTATACATGTGAATTAAAATACAAATAATTCAAAGCAAACACATAAAACGTGAAGCATATTGCTATATTAGATAAGTGTTTTGTGTGTGCATAATTGTGCTATTTATTTCATATATATATAAATATAATGCTTTTTGGTAACGACAACAATAACAACAACAACCACGACCGACAACAACGACAACATAATTATTTAATAAATATTGATTATTTTAATTTGTATATAATATTTAGATTGAATGAATATAATTATTGTGGTTTATCATTTTAGTAAATGCAAGATAATCTCTTCTTTTTTTTCATATTATAATTATTTATAAAGTAAATTGTTAAGTTTGATTTAAAAAAAAAAATGTTTCTATGGAATGTGAGCGTGTGCATAAAAAATTTGAGGCGCTTAATAAATATACTGCATTTAAATTTTTAATTAGCCTTGTCCTGGTACTTGTAAATATATTTCAATCTCTAATTTGGTTTGTATTTTGTTTGCATGCACAAAATGTGTTTTAAAATAATTATGTAAAAATAAAATCTTATGTTTTATAATTTAATTATAAATAAATAGTATTTTTTTGCTACTATTTGCCTGAAATCGTCCTTGTGGAAGAAGCGAGAAAGAGAAAAACAATAGTCATATTTATTATTTTTTTTTTTTATTGACAGCGTGATTCTTCAGGTGATCTTCGGTTATTATCAATAAACAACTCATAATTAATATTATATTCATGTCACATATCATCTGGTGTTGGTAAATGTTCACGTACATATTCTTTTGGAAAGAAACCAACCTAAATGCAATGCATATTAAAAACAATTAACATGTGACGTAAAATGTTACATCGCAACGATATTATGTAATAATATTATATTTCCTAATTAATTTTATTATACGAGCGTCAATATTATCATGCAAATATTTATTTTACATCCTATTAATTCAATTTACAATTAACTTACCTTATCCATTGATTTTCCACGCCACCATCCTTTACTATCTCCTTCCTTTCCAATCACTAAAATTTGAAAACCTTGACGTAAAGATAATTGATTTGGTTCCTTTGAATTAAAATCATACAATGCTGTTGCAATTACCTCTCGATAAGGCCATTGAAGTTGTTGATTTAATCTAATTATATTTATATATATATAATGAAAAAAAAAATAAATAAATTATATGACTTCAATTGAATTGAATTTAAATGCGAAATTAATAGGAATAACTACTCGATTCGCCGGTATAATGCGCACGTTTATTAATCGCGAAATATAACCGGTTCAATTCTCGCTATTTACGTGGGAAAGTAAATTCAGTATTATAATACTGAAATTTTTCAGTTGGATGATCATACCATACGTTTATGGAATAAGAAAAAACGAATATCTTTGAAAATAGGTATCGGACGCTACTCAAAAATTAACAATGTCTGCACGCACACATTAGTATATGGGCTATAATGACCCACATAAAAATAATAGAATTATGGAAACATCTATCTTTCGTTAATTGCAATACAATTGGTGAATCATTATATACTTCCATGTGGAGTAGTTTACCAACTTGACTGTAATGAATGTTTAGTAGATACCATAAGCTCCTCTTGGAGCGATATGACTTGTTATTTATATATATAAAGTAAATCTAAACATATAGATTTTTAAATATACATACCCAGCAAAATTTTCACCTAAATCATTACGTTCATAAAATGAAACTAATTCAACAATTGTTTTAAAGTGTCGACGTGATGATAAATAATATAAAATAGTATCAGCTTCACGTTTTTGATTAATTTTCATATGTTTTATCACACGTTCATCAGTTCTTTTAAATATAAAATAAATAAATAAATACGTAAAATAAATAAATAAGTATATAAAAATAAAATTTACAATAAAACTTACTTTAAACTTAATGCATACATTGTTTCATTTAAATTGGATGCACCTTGTGGCCGTACACGTAATAAATATGTACCAATTTTTCGATTTTCTAATTTTATTGATGCCATATCACGATCCATTGGACCAACAAACCAATAAAATTCAGATAATTGACGATCACATATTTGTGGCGGTGGTATTGTTGGTCCCTGACGACAACGTCCCGTCGATGATATACATCCTTTATGCACTGATATTTCACATACTTTACAACGATAACCTTGATGGATACGTCCTTTTAAAAATTTTGAACAATGACGACATGTTATCGGTACATCAAATGTTGTAATTACAAATTTATGATCAGTATTACGACAACCAGGTGGTTCTAAATTATCCCTATATAAATAATATTAATAAATTTATAAACAAATTTTGTTCATGCGAAGCGACACATATTATAAATATTATAACAAATTAAAATACGGTTATACATTGCTTCCTTAAATGCATTTATCCATTTTGTTTGTTCGGCTTCTGTTTTCATATACAGTGTGTATGCGGTTGCCTGTGTTTTACGTGCAAATAATAATTGATGTTTAAAACGTGCATCACGCATTAGTGTACGTCTTATTGTACATATTTCAACACGATATTCAGCTAAATTATGTGCTTCACGAAATGTATATTGAATATCCTAAAAAAATTTCATTAAATAATTAATAAATTATGTACAAAAATATAAATAAAAATAATAATAAATTATACATACACCAATTTTTGTGTTTGTATTTTTTACTAAAATCATTAATTTTTCAAATATAAATGCATAACGATGTTTTGTTTTCTGATCTTCATGTGCTTTTATACTTAAATCACCATCTAATATTAATCGACCATATTGCGTTAAATCATTTCCATTTGGTAAATTTAAGTCGATAATACTTTCCTGTGAAAAAAAATCAATTCATAAAATTAGTCAATATAACATAGAACACGGCCGATGATACAATAGAACCCCATCAAAAATCTATCGTGAATGCATTTTAAATGTCGTGCCAACTAAATATTTGGGAAAAACAGGGACAAATCCATTCATTGGTGGTGAAGAGAAATGGATAAAGAGGCTATCCGCAGATCTCTTCTCTGGAACAGTAATGTAAACTCTCTACTCTACTTAACAAAATAAACTTGCACTCGATTGGATATAATCGATGACACAGTGACAATGGTAAGAGATAAGTTCATGAGTAATATTGAGGAAGGCTGAGTGTGCCTATTACTAGTGATGGTGTAAACGTAGAACTAACTTATTTATAACTGATCATCGAGGTATGTAAATATGTCGTATCTATAGTATTTACGTATGACAAGTGTTCTAGATTTTATAAATCGCTATTCAGTGTATATCAATGACGATTCAGCTATATACAGTAAATATTGTATATGAGCCGAACTAAATACAATATTTTTAACAAATTCGCTTGAAAACAATATATCCAATAATATTTTTTACATGAAAATTTAATTCAAAACGTTGTCATTGTAGTATTTATTTTCATATTAATTGAATGTGACGTGGATTACATAGGATTGTATGCAATATTCGCTTATATCGGGTAACGCTTGTATTCAACAATATTCATTGTATAAGAATAATTGTCTGTTGACACCTAATTGCAGATCAATTGGTGATATGCTAAATACGTACATAAGTAGTATAATTTACTATCTTAACTGCAAGTGTTTAATAGCGATTGAATGACATATGTCTGATCATTTCAAACTGTTTGAATCACTCGACGGTAGGTAAAAAAAAATAAACCTGAATGGTGGATTATATCGATATTCCGTGATTAAAAATTAAAAATTTATAAACATACCTTGACTTTTTGTATTACAATTAAATGTTCTGAATCTCGTTTAACTTCATTGGTAAATTGTGCTACATCAACCATAGCTTCTTTGGCACGTTCCAATCCTCTATAATCTTCATGTGTCTAAAAAGATATATATATAAATATCATTATACGTTTAAAAAATATATAATTTTATATAAAAAAAAAAAAACAATTTTACCGGTAATGTTTCGTGTACCAATTTATCTAATAACAAATGATATTTCAAAATTCTTTGCATTGGTACCGATAAAATATCACGTAATTGTACACGTCCGCCACTATGTTCTTTTTGACATTGCTGTACCAATTGTTCAATCATTGCATTTTCTTTGCAAACATCACGTAATGTATCCGTTGCATTTGTCATATTCGAACAATATTCACCATAAATTAAAAATGGTTCACGAAATTCTAAAAATATTTGACTTAATTTATATTTAGGATTTTGTGATACAGCATCTTTTAATTTATCCAAAAATTTTTCATGTATATCAGTTAATTCTTTTGTCTTCGGATATATTAAACGTATTTTATCTTTTGGTAATAGCTTTTCCATGGGTTGCATAAATTTAAAACGTAATGCATTTAATACTTCCAAATAATTTGTTTCCGTATCAATTAATTCACGTATAACAAAATCTCTCTGCTCAAAACTTGTAGCTGATGATGTTAACTAATGGTATAAAAGAAATAAAAATATATAATATTTAAAATAATAATATTCAATATTCAAAAATTAATAGACAATATAAAAAAAATTAATCTACATAATTTTTATGCAACGATCTGACATAATCGTTCATGCATAATAGAAAAAAAAAGCATAAATGAAATATAATACCTGCGTTCGACTAGCACGTTGTATTGCACATAAATCTTGATAAACTTCTTCTTCTTTTGTATTATCTTGTTCATCAACATGACCATTTATATGTGCATTATCAGATGTACTACATATTTTTATTTATTTATTTTTTTTTTTTAATTAATTTTAATATGATTTTTTTTTTTTTTATAACATGTAATCAAAAAATAAATGAATAAAAAAATAATATAATATAGATTATAGCTAAAATAATAGAAATTATAATGAAATGATAAATCTTATTAATTATATTCATGCCAAAATAATAAAATTATTAAATGAGTGATAATGCAATTATAGTCGCTGCATATTTTCTAGCAAATATAGCTCCAATGAAATTGCGATTTCCGTGGTACGAACATCACTCCGTCCATCAGACCTTAGATTTCATAGCATAGTTTTGTTTGCCCGTTGTCAATGTATAGATTTTGAGGAAAACAAAATCTATTTGAAATCATATAAAAACTAAAACTGTTTCAGTTTCGAGATCAAATGTTAAATTCCAATTGTTATGTTGAATAGTGTCTAATTAACGTAATCCATTCAATGCGAAAATTTATTATCCGCAAGATTTAATTTTAATATTGATTTGTGGCGAATATAGCCTGCAAAATGTACATCAAACTCAGAGTATTGAAAACTTCTGTGTTTAATAAAGTGTCACCACATTTACATTTACAGTGGCAACCTTCTTCGATTTCTTTGCTAAGTTATTGTTTTTAAAACAATAATTATAGAATAGAATTTATTGATTCTATGATAAAATAAATGAAATATCTTTATAAAAAATATAATCTTCAAAATAGATATACTTTGGGTGGAAATGCATAGTTGTTTTTTCTTTTGTTAATTGCTATTCATTATATTAACAATATAGATAGAAATCAAAATTGAAACGTTACCTTTAATAAAACTGACAATTGAAAACAAATTTCAATATTAAATATTTTGATTTGTTTTTTTTTTGCATTTCAACATTTATAACCGAAAATATTCAAAATCAAAATAAAGCATTAATTATATAAATACAAATAATACAATTCAATAATAATAGAAAAAAAAATAAATAATATGCTCATATTACGACGTTAAAGCAAATTATAAATTCTAACTACTGCTTATTCGCGACATTCCAAACAATAAATTCTACACAACAATAATGAATTATTCAATTAAAAAATCTACATTTTCATATAAAAATAACAAACATAAAATCTAACAAGAATAAAATTTCCATTAACCTCTGCTAAATTCCGTGAAAATGTAATATAGCATAAATTTTCATAAACTTTTTCTTGATAGTCATCATATATATATTTATATGGATGATCTGAAGATGATGTTGCTCCTGGCGTAATTATAGAATATTTGAATAACAGATTTTGATAACTATTATCATTTTCTTTATTATCATTATCATTATCAACAATCATTACGATATCTTCAGTAGATTTTTTAATTAATTTTGTAGTATCATTATCATCATTTATATTATCATTATTGTTATTATTACTATTATTACTATTGTTATTATTATTAGTAATACTATGTATAATGTTATTAATATTATTTATATTGTTATTATTCTTATTATTACTATTATTATTGTTATTAATATTACTATTATTCTCACTAAACGTATAAAATTAGTAATTGGTTGAATTGATGAAGTGAAAAATTGAATTTAGTTTTAGTTTTTTGTTTTTTTTTTATTATATTATTATATTCTATGAAAATGCTATACTTACGTTGAGTGAAGATCTTTATAAATATCTTCATCCGAATGACTTCGTTCACCAGTTGTAATTTGGGTATTAAATCCTCTGTGCAAAATAAATAAAATTCATAAATGAAACAATTAACATATAATGTCAGTGTGATGTAAAATAGACCAAAATAATACTAACTGAATTGTAGGGTGCATTTGTTGTACTTTCTTACATTGTGATAATTTTGATAGTGTAATTAATACACGATGAAAATTGGATAAATCATAAAGCATTGTTGGTTCAAATAAATCAATTTCTCGTACACCAAAATAATTTTTACATGTATCCAAAAATAATTTTATATTTTGACAACATAAAAACTAGAAAATTTAAGATTTAAAAATAAAATAAAGATGTGCAATGAGAAAAAAAAAAATCAATCGATATTTCGAAGGTAACATTTTATTTTACCTGTGCCATTTGTGGTTTTCTATTAAAATCTCTCATATCAAACGCATTTGGATCCAGAAAATTAATTAAATTACATAAAATAACACCATCACGTAATGTTAATGCTAAAATACGAATTTCAGAATCAGGCCAATTTGCTTTATGATCCGATGGAATTACTTTACAATTTGTTAACCATGTTGAACATTCACGCCATAAATCATCTGCCATTGCCATTTTATCTTTTTAGATGATCGTAATCGTAAATTTTATTAAAATTTACAAAAAATATATTTTTAACAATTTAGTAAGTAGTAATATAACGATATATTATGAGAAATATATATTTTATCACGCACAACAACTTCTTTTTATCTTTTAACACACTTTACGGCCATTTTTAATGATTTTGTAATTTTTTTTTGCTTTTTTACATTTGGGTTTGATTTTGTGTCTGGATTTTTGATTTTTTTGCTTCTAAAAAAAAAATAACATATTTTTATGTAGCTGACACTATCAGAGTAATCAAAAAATTATGCATTCTCAAAAGAAAAACAAAAACGAGCCATCGCTTTTTTGGTAATATGGCCGCTCTATGTCATTATTCAGCTGTCAAAAGTTTAAAGCTGCAATTAGCTAAACAAAAACATCTTGATCAACTGAATTGAGCTTTGCAAATAAAAATAAAAGAATATATATTACATTGTTAAATTAGTTAAATTTAAGAAATATTGTGAAAAACTTACATATTCTTTGAAAAAAAGTTTTCGCCATTGCTTTAAATATTATTTATATTGAAAATGTGAACCGTCCTTGCGTTAATTTAGATATTTTTCTATTTTTTCACAATGCTCAGCAAGATGCTCGCGTTAAATTGAACGCAATTGCATAATTTCCGTGTATCCTTGGTGTCACAGTAACATTCGCAAAACACTTTTTGAGAGAATTTGCAAAAACGAACATTTCGAATTACTTTTATGATTCAATTTAATTGTTTCTTTTACACTTATTGCAAGAACTATAAATTTTTTGGCAAAAAATCAAATTCTTCTGTTAGGCTGCTGTCTCCTAGGCGAGTCAAAACGCTGAAATAGTAAAAAACAATCTCGTAAATTATAAATTAGGATCCATATACTATTAAATGCATCTTTCCGCGACGTTCAAAATGTTTTTAATGCTCATATTGATTAATTTTTTGACACTCTAGAGGTTCTTTTTTAATTTTATTACATTTTATATGGTATGTTGTGATTAAAGTGTGTTGTATGTAGGGGAATTTATTGAAATATTGAAAAATTAATTAACCTTTTATTAAATCATCATCAATACAACAAAATCTTATAGATAGTTATTCAAAAACTTAAACTTATTAATATTATTTTAATTTCTTTTAATATTTTTATTTTAGTTTTTCACTTTCTTGCCTATAGTTTTATAATAATCTGATATTAAAAACTTTGATAATGCATTAACGCGGCAAAAAAATATCGTAGCGTTGAGCAATTCCCATCGCAGCTAAAAATATTGGGAAATAATTCCGCCATGATGGAAATTATTTTACATATAGAGTTTGACGTTCACGGCTACGTAATCACGAGTGTGTGCAACTACTTTAGGTTGAGTACTTAGTGTGTGGTGAGGTGTAAAAATGCAAATGTATACTCAAGTGTCGGACGGAAAACGGAAGTCGCTTTTTATTTTTACAATATGATGAAATTTAATTAAAATAATTATATATTATAGAATATTTCATTAAATAAAGTATTTGTTGTGTGTGTTATAATAATGTGTCTGTGATTAAATATATTAATATAATATAGATAAAAGTGTAGATTAACATTAAAATGTATAGCGTTATAGTGTAGTTTTTTTTTGTTTTTATATAAGAAGTTTTTTTTTATATGAATTTGCAATGAAATTAATTAATATATTCAATAATTAATTATTCATTTATAATTACAATAATTATAAAATATTTCATTGTATAAAGTGTTTTGTATTTGTGCTTTTTATCATCATATTGTAAACTGTAAAGTAGTAATCACGTACATGCTCATCATCATCATCATCATCATCATCATCATCATCATCATCATCATCATCATCATCATCATCATCATCATCATCATGGCACAGGTATTTTCAATTTAATATATTTATAAATTATTTAATAAGATTATTAATGCATTTATTAATAACATTTTATGATAATTATGCCTTTTCTGGTTTTTTTTTTTATTAAAATCGATCGAAAAAACATTTTTACATTTGCTTTTAATCTTTATTATCATACGCATAAATGTATTTTTTTTTTTAATTTTAATTTTTACTACATTACGGACATTTTTTATCTTGATCATTTTGCATTTTTACATTTTCTTGTGAATTCTTGTTTTTTTTTTTTTTTATATACACCCATTAACAAAAGATTACGTCTTCATTTTTTATGGAAGTGACATAAGCCTATAACGTTAAAAATTGACAATAAAAATATAAATAAATATAAACTAACCATCGCTTTTTGGCAATTATTTATATTGTGATAAGATGGCAGCACAATGTTATCAGAATTTAAATAAATACAATTTATTTATATACAGAAACAAAGACTATGTATAGAATACCTATGAATGTTGATTTTCATAAATTATTATTAAAGCCAAATACTTTATTATAGTTAGTATAGTAAGTCGGGTATTCCATAATTTGCATATACCGTAATTTCTTCAAACACATCCATTAACTCTATCGACTGTTCATCATCAATTAAAATACTAAGCTTATTGTATGTGGAATAGATGGTATCTATAATAGACATTCATTACAGCCAAACTGATAAATAATTTCGTGTGTGAGTAAAATAACTTTTGCATTCGTCTAAAATTATCACATATGAATGTTCAGGAATCTAGGTAATTATTTGAGAAATTAGAATTACTTCGACCATATCCCCCCTCCCCCTCTCTACTGTAATTTTGCCGTTCGAAAAGTGTTTAAACTGTTGTCTAAGTGTTTCATGACTCCCGCTTCCAGGTTTCCATTGAAATTAAACTATTATTTATTTTTTTAATGTTTACATATGCTAATATTTACAAATAAAGATGGGTACAAGATAAAAATAAACCATATATTCAATATAAAATGAAAATCTTTTTATATATTAAAAAAAAAACACATACACACAATGTTGGCTTGTATAAAGAATAAGTACTTCGCATATTACTTTTAAAGATAGTATATAGAGATATGCAAAGGACAAAACGGAAATCTAAATGTGTATATTAAGAAAAGAACATGCACAAATAAGAAAAAAGGATAAATGCAAAAAAAAAAAAATCGTTTATATAAATATATTTGATAATATTCAAAACGGAAATGAATTTTAGTTCTTAAAAAAGTATATTATTATAAGATAAAAATAACTTGTTGAAATTTTATTTACTATAAAGTTTATATTATGGTACATAAGAAGTGGTATAATATTTAAAAATAATATAGTTATTACAATATAATATAAAAGATGTATTGCAATGTGATAAAAAACCATTTTTTTTGACAAATGCAAATCAGATAGATATACACTAGACAGAGAGTATATGAAAATAACAAAAGTTCCGAAAAGAAAAAGGATAATGATTTATACAAAAAAAGGATTAATAACTTTTCTTCTTAATTATATATTGAACAGCATTATTTTTTATATACAATATATGAATTAGATCGTATAATGTTATAATTGAAGATGCGATGACAATTTAAATAAGAACAAATTTATAAAATTAAATTTTATTTGTAGAAATAAATTGTAAATGATATAAATTATATTTAATATAATTAAAATATATAATCGCTTTTCATATACAAAATGTTGTTGCAACATACTTTTGTATTTGTGTATTTATAATTATATCCACACACACACACAGTATCATAATCATCATCATATATTCTAATATCTAAATAAAGTTAACAAACATGTAACCCATTTGCTGGTATGTTAATTATCTAATTTATAATGTTTTTAAAGTTATATATAATTTTGTGTATGGTATTAATTAAATATACGCTTAATTTATATTCATATATCTTTCAGAATATTTATAAGAATTATAGATATACATATAAATTGCTTGTTCTCGTCATAGTTAAAGTGATGGTTTATATATGTTTTACATTTATTATTATAATTTTTAATAAATATTATTAATATGTACAAACAAGATGTAGCTATAAAATATCGATATATATATGTTGTAAAATATTTTATTTTAAATTTATACATATTTAGTTATATCGATTTCAAATATTTCACCCTCCTTATAGGGTGTATCCGTTCGTTGCCGTAAATATACTCCTTTAAAATAAAAGATAAGTTTCAATAGTGGTTTTTCCAAGTTTCACATAAAATTTCATGAAAATTCGTTGCTCATATTAAAACACTTTTCACAGACTAACTAATATTGGTACATACACGGAAGACGGGTGGCCCGGCAATCAAAACAGAAGGATTCACGCTATAAACATCATTCGATCGTACATAATTTGGCAACACACTTTTAATATATTATATATATATCTTCATTGATGTATATTTTGAAATGAGATTTTTTAAATTTGAATAATTAACGTTTTTATTTTAAACATCTTTATAAGCACCGTCTCATAATATTAGTGTCTATATAGTAAAAATATTTAAAAATTATGATACTATTTTCAAAATGTGCATATAATAAATATATATCTATACCATATATTAACTTTAGTGTTTGATACTTTACTAAAATAATATTAAATATATATATATCGGTGTACACAAAATACATTTAATTTACTTTAAATTTAAAGCTTACAGAATTTAACTAATCATATGGTATAATAATAAGATAATATATTCTTTAGACAAAAAAACAAACTAATATTATGTTTTCGTAACTATCTTATTTATTATAGGGTGTATATAAATATATATATGTATTAGTTAAAGTGGTTATATGATACTACAAATATACCAACACTATATATTTATATAATATAATTTTCCTTTGCATATATCTCGTATATTACACAAATGAAAATATATATCCTTTCTATTTTATTATACTATTTTACTTATTCCATATCATTCGGTTATGCTATCCTTAGTTTACCTTAAATACATATTACATACGTTTATATATATATATATGTGTTAAATAAACAGGTTGTGTAATCAAAGATACTATAGTTAAAGGACGATTGTTTAAAATAAGATTAATTTTAAAATTTAAGTATATAGAAACTGTTATAGGCATTTCCTTACTATTTATGGTCTATGGATTTTCGAAAAATTTGTGGCAGTTTTAACAGTACGTAATATGGTGAGTTTTTTGTTCGCACATAGAATAAAAATAACTCGCATCCGCAGATTCTCTCGTTTATTTATTGAATTTTTGGTTATCCTCCCATTTGCAGAAAACTATACTCCATATATGTTTTTGAAGTTTTTTCCTTCGCTTAATTAATACAATGTGAACTATTTTTTTTTTATCGAAAAACTAATTACACAAATCGTTGATCTATATAGAATCGTATTAGACGCAGAAGCAGGAGCGGTTACCAGAAAAATTAGTTCGAAGAACTAACAAGCAAATTTTTAATATTTTTTATATTTTATTTACAAAAAAAAAGGGTTTTGTTTATTTTAAAATGAAATTCCTTTGGTGAAATAATATTTTTAATCGACTTTCTAGAACAGTTGATGCGAATTTTATCCTACATATTAGCTCATATATTGCACCAAGTGGAGCTTAATGTCATCTAATAAACCGTTCCATTACAGCCAAGTTGGTAAATTACTCCGCATGGTGGTATATAACAATTTACCAATTGTATACTGCAATTAACGAAAGATAGATGTTTTCAAAATACTATTATTTTCAAAGATATCCGTTTTTCGTTTTTATTCCATAAACGAATAAATGGTCACCATTCAGCAGAAAAATTTCAGTATTAAAATAAATACTGAAAAATTTGCTGGAATTGAATTCGCTACATTTCATGATTAATAATATATATGAGTGACTGAGTGACATATACATATATAATTAAACATATGCGGGACATGTCATTACATCACTGTTGATGTTTTTCATTCCGTTTTAGAGGTGAAGAGATGTGTTTTAACTTAACTTAACTTTTCATCGATCTACCACACTTAGTGCGGACAATTATATATCGGTGTAGCGACCATTTAATACATCCTGCATGTAAATATATAATATATACAAAGGTACACACATTGGGAATCATCAATGTACAAATAGCATATGTTTATATTGTATATATGTACATTATGTAGAAGAAGTGGTCTACCTTTGAATGGTTTATAAAATATATATATATATACAAAGAAGATCTTTTATATATACGAATATCAATACACAATATATATATATAGAGTTATATTTAATTGTTAAATGGGATGTATAGAAATGAATAGGTGTTATATTATACCACCATATATTTATAATACATTTCTATTTTGTAACACTTGGCATTAAATTGAATTAATTATAAGAAAGATGGAAGATTTTTCATCGTCGATTGGAAATTTTATTTTTATTTATAATGTTTAATGTAATTAAATTTTATATACAATATATGGAAATCTTCTGGAAATGTGTTTTAATTACATTAATTTATTCGTACCAGTGTTGTATATATATCGAATAAATTCTATCAAAAGTATATTGATGTTTCATTAACATCATATACAAGGATTATTTTTAACTGCACTTTAGATTCCCATTTATAAAAATATTAACTTTCGAAATAATATAAAACTATGTGTATACTAGTATAGATTTAAGCTTTTCGCATACACAACTATATATATAAATTAAGCTAAACAATACGACGCTTAACATTATTAATAGATGTTATTAAAATTTAAATTAAATGTTGCTCAATACTATATATAGAATAGAATATTAATATCAAGTGTACTGGTATCAAATGATCATTTTTTTGTGAAAACAAAATACTAATTTTAAATGGGAAAGTAAAAAACAATATATTCAAAATATTGGCCATTGTTTTCTACACATTTTGACCACCTTTCTGGAAATTTATGGATACTACGCCAATATAATTGTTCGTCTTTTGAAGCAAACCAATCAGACATCCAATTTTTGACTTCTTCTAGGAATCGAAGTGCTGCTTAGCCAATGTGTGTCGCATCGGTGAAAACAAATGGTAGTCGGAAGAAGCCAAAACTGGTGAATACTGCGGGTAGGGTAACAGCTCCCAGCGAAGTGCTTTGATTGTATCCTGAACCGGTTTTGCTTTGTGTGCAGGTGCATTGTGATGGAGTAAAATTATCTTTTCGTGTTTTCTGGTCCATTCTGGTTGTTTTTCGATCAATGCATGGTTCAAATTGATCATTTGTTGTCGGTAGCGATCAGAATTAACAGTTTCGCCAGGTATTAGGAGCTCATAGTGCACCACACCTTTCTGGTCCTATCAGACACACAGAATTGTCTTCTTACCGAAACGATTTGGTATTGCAGATATTTATGGTTGTACTGGATTAACCCATGATTTTTTCCGTTTAGGATTCTTAAAATAAATCAATTTTTCATCGCCAGTAACAATTCGATGCAAAACACGGATTTTCTTTTGTGTCTGGCAAGCAAAATTTCACAAATTTCATTTTTTCGGTTTTCCATCTGTTTTTCGTTCAATTCATGTGACACCCATTTTCCACACTTTTGGATCTGAACCCATAGCTTTTAAATGGTCAGAAATTGTTTGATGTGCAACATTTTACATTTCCGTCATTTGCTATTGATTCAAAGTGTCATCTTCATCCAATATTGCTTGCAATTCGGTGTTTTCAAACTTTTTTGGTGCGCTTCCACGTTCATTATTTCTCACATCAAAATCATTATCTCTGAACCGTTGAAATCATCTTTTGAATGTTCCTTCTGATAGAGCATGATCACCATATGCCTCGACAATCATTCGATGCGACTCTGCAGCAGTTTTCTTCAAATGAAAACATGAAATTTGATGCTTTCCGCAAATAATCATCATTTTCTGGTACAAAATTCGATATTTTTAACATGATGAAAAAATATGATGTTGTTTGTACAATGACAATGATGTAAACTAAATATTTTTCGACAGATGTCATAGCAACCAAACCCAAAAAAAAACAATGAAGGTTCGTTCACTACAAATGTTTCCTATCGAGACATTTGTATTTGAACGCTCATTTGATACCGGTACACCTGGTACGTTAATATTATATACCAAATATACCTGACAAGACTTGAATACACATAATCTAACTAAATAATCTTTTCGCAAATATTTTGATTTATAATATCAATATAATATATCCTGTAAAATAAATAAACAATTTATGTATGAACTCGCTTTCAACGTATGTACAATATATATAAAAATTTAATCTACTTAATTTTAAAAGAATATTGAAAAATGGGTAAATATATGCGCCAGAGAAAATTAAGGACTCAGTATACAATATATATATATATAAGCACAAATTATGTACTAGGATACGCACAATGTTCATATATATATAAGTATATTGAAGTTATAAAGAAAAATCTAAGGTAATTCCTTACACAATTTTTTTTTATTCTTATATATACAAATACTTGTCTTAAAACTAAGTATATAAAGAAAAATTTATAGTACAATCTTTTGTTTTCCAAATCTAAATAATATATATATATATATAGTGTGTATTTCTGTATGCTAAAGAAAATCTATGTATAACTTTATATAGAAAAGATAAGGAAAAATAAAAAACACTGTTGAAAACATACAAAAATTTATTGACACGACTTCTTTTATACACGTATTTTTTTTTTTACGCATGTAATATATTTATATAAATAAATATAAAAATAATATAAGCTCAGAAATATATTTATAGCCTCTATATAAAATAATAATATGTCTATGCTGATAATCTTGTCACATATATCAATCTATAGAGATATTCTAATATTATACATACATTATGTACTTTAATATATCCTTGCAGTAAATGTATAAAAACTAATTCTTCAACTAGTGTAAAACGAAGTAGTTACAGTTACTATTACTAAAGTAATGCCGATAAGAACTTTTTTAAATACGCAATAATACAAATATATGATGAAATGAAGTTAAACCAAAACGTTTTTGAACTGTTACATTAATATAAAGAAATATATATTTGCTGTTTTTAGACAATGTTTTGATTTGATTTTTAATAGTGTAATGAATTTCGTATTAAAAACACATGCTGTGATGGTGAAGTGAAAAAGAAGTTTATTTAAGTAAATCACCATCCAAAATATCCAACAATTTTAGTGCAGTAGAAGAAGATATGCTCATTGTATCGAACGAGAACATTGTGGCTGAAGATTGTAAAATATGAATATTTTGGAATATTTATGAATATTTTGGAAAACAAATCGCTACCAAAAATATCTTTTGAAGAGAAATTAATCGATTGGTATATTATGAATAAACCATTCGGTAAATTGTTTCGAAGAATTTCCTTTTATTTTACGCTAGGCAAACTTAGATGTTCAATTAAAGAATTGTATAATTGTTTTGATGAATATAATTCATTTTTTCAACGTGTTCTCTTTAATAACTTATTATCCTGAACATAAATTAATTAATGATCGCAAATTCATTCATTCAATAAACAAGTACATTAAGATAATTTTTAAATATGAAAAATATTAATGAATTATTCATTGAAACAATGAAAAATGCGCTTATAAACGCTATTCATTGAAATTATGTACACATTTATTTTCAGTACATAATCTAATTCAAATTAAAATTAACCAATTCAGTAACTAGTTGCAGAAGAATTAGTACTAGCACTTAAGTGTTTACATTTGAACTAGTTCAGTAATTGGTTACAAATTAACTATAGTTCTTCAACTAGTTGTAAAGTAATGCAAAAGAGGACAATTGTCTTTTCGTAAGACATCTCCATGTTAAAAGAAACAGTTCGCAACATGTAAAAGGGGTTTAGAGTGGAACCAGTACTATTTACTTTGTAACTAGTTGTTATACTAGTAGTAGAACTATTTCTGTTTCCTGCAAGGATACATAAATACATAGCATTTACGTATATATACCACATATATATATAGAAAGGATAATGTATATATTCTACAAGTATTTATCTATTATTTCCATCTATTATGTTCTATATGTATATATAAATAACCTCATACACTGAGTATATACAAAATACATATAAATATTATCTTTATAGAAATGTACATGTATAACTTCAAGGATATTGTGTATGTTTAAATATTTAATATTTGTGAATTTTTCTAGAATTTTATAACCGACTTTCACTGTAAAATACATATTATACATTCATGTATGTATACAAACAATATAACAATATATACATAGTCAGTCATACACTATATATAACATATATACATAAAGCATATTTTGATACATAATATACATATAGATAATTTCATTGACATACACATTATATACGTTACATACATAGAGATAGAGATGATGGTGTATAAAATGTATATATTAATGTAATACATTTTCCTTTCCCTATATATACAGTATAGTACAAAAGAGACGTGTATGGGAAAGACATATATTAATAGTTCACAGTAGTAGTTCTCGAGTTATTAAGAAACCAATGTCCAAAAATAATTTTATAAAACCTTAGAAATATATCCAGAAAATTGTGTTTATTGATTGATGAATTATTGGTATATATATTGTATATAGATGCCGTGACATTACTTTTTAATGATGTGCATACAATTTAAATAAAATTAGACTTATTTTTGGTATAGCCATGTAATATGTAAAAGTAATTGGCAGGTTTTTATAAGACTATGTAAAAAAAATTATGGTTTCACACGAATTTTAACGCATGTATCATATATGATACATTGAGGTTTTGTATTGTATAATTGGCAATTTGAATTGCTTTTATAGTCGTTTTTCTTACAATTTGCTACATACAAGACATCGCTCAATGAGTTTTTGATGTTTGTTTTTCTTGTTGTTCCTTATCGGCGAACTGTAATATAATTACAGGAAAATATGAAGAAAATGCTACAATTTTCATTTTTTTTTTTTGCCGTACAATTTTATATTAATTTAAATATTTATTTCTTGAAAAATTTCATTCTTATTTAAATTATAGGATACGTGTCTCCTAATTATTTATTTACTGCATGGCATTGAAACCCATGTGTGGTTTTTAGTCTTCTCCAATTGCAGCTAACGTGTTCCAATTCAGAATTTTACATGATCTTAATAGCAAATCGTTATCCTTTTTTCATTACATAGAGTTTATAAATTGCTTTTCCATAGTTGGTAGTCCAAACTATTTAATAATTCTATAAATTCGTAGGACATTTAAAGGAGTATTCTTCATGTCTACCAAAAGCAGTTATAATGACGCTGCTGACTCGCCATATGGCACTGTGTAATCATTGAATTATTAACTAAGTTTTAAACGGATATATACTTTGACTAAAATCCAAAAACCCAGAGCAATTTTGTATAGACATAATATTTAAACATTTATTTGGTGCAATACAATAATATATAGAGTGCTCCCGTTTCTTTTCCATCATACTGTGCAAATATAATAGATAGCCTATAGCTATAGACTTCTCTCTATACACTATATAGATAATAAACATATGATATAGATCTGCGTGATGTAATTTTGGAGCAAAGAATATAGGGTGGTAATTTTCCTTATGGGAACAATTTTTAATCATGGCATTTACATAACTCTATAAATCTTTAGCTCGCTGCTACAATATGAAACGTTCAATTGTTGGTTTTTAAAAACGAAGCGTGAACATATGTACTTATTTGCGATTGCGATAATATATAGATTGCTGGTGATTTTTAGCGGGTGCAGATTCAATAAATTCAATTAATTATTTAACACTTATTTAATATAATAATTTTTTATGAATGCTGCGTATAATATACTGCGTAAAATAACTTGTGTATTAAATCAAAACGACAAATTTGTTAAATGAGAATATACTGCCGTATTTCGTTTTTCAATTATTATAACAATTTTCCATTGTCTACGCTATGTATGAGTAAAAATTTATTTATTTAATAAATATGGGATATCACATTCACTTTTGGGGGGATTCTTTTTCTTTTGCCGACAATAATATTCGAAAAATTTTTGTCAGCAAATTCTCTTTAATATTATCTATACTTTGTTATATTGTATAATATATTATTATGTTATTATTGTAATATATTTTATAAATACGAGAGTATATATGCATATAAATCAATATCATCATCACTATACATATAGATAGATAGATAGATATATACCCATGTCATCTTATATGATACTGTAATACACAATGTCAAGATCTGTATATGATACCTATATAAATATGATGATAATGTCTACATAGATAATAGATAATATAAATATTTTGTTCATTTATAGATCTTTTTTTGTGCATTTGTATTTTATATTGACGTATAAATAAAAGCAAATAATCAATTTTTTTACTTTTTCTATTTCTAGAAGAAGAAGAAGCTCATTGCATTATATTTTTTTGATGTGTTTTTTTTTACGTCTATGCTCGATTAATTTTTTTTTTTCTATATATAGATAGACATTGTGTAGTGCTTCGTTATTTTGTTATTATTTTAAAATATATATACAATTTATAGATTATAATTAGATGAATGAATGAAAGAATATTGTAAAGTACTTATAATTTAAAATCCTGTGTTAAGAACAGGTAGAACATTTGTTATATATAAAACAAATATATACATTAGTATCCATAAAAACCAAGAGACATGTTGCTCAAAGAGGCTTCTACGGTAAACATTCATTACAAGTTAAATTGGTAAATTAGTCTGTATGGGAGTATATAACTTTTTGCGATGATGATTATAGTCCATAGTGAGGTGTTAATGTAAATGTATATAGAATAGGAGTATAGATTTTAAATTATATATCAAAATATAATAATGGTTTTTTTGTGTAATATTAAAGGAATATTACTGATAATATCACATTTATATTAAATGATTAATTTTCAATATATTTAATATTCCTAATAAGTTAACGTGCACCATGAAAATTTATAAATACATACAACGCACACAACCATTCACATATATAAATTTATATATACCATTTATAGACTGTTAGCTATAAGAGTCTATACAAATTAACTTATAAAATTATAGATAATCCATATTACAATAATGTTTCCCTTCAATGAGTATACTTTAGGCATATTCATTTGTATAATTGTATATATAAATTTTAACGTTTACATAACTTAATTTTAACTAAATATGTATAATATAAACATGTTACTACACAATTTGATCATGTAGTGTATGTATGTGTGTGAATAATATATGTTTATATCTATTAAGACGTTTTTACTTATTATATTTACTTACTTATATACTTAACATCAAAATTTTCCTTTTATATACAATATATAGCTATACCAATGAAAACTGAATTTCACCTCAAGGTTATACATACCATTTATATAGAATGTATTTATGTATGTATGAAATAAGAACAAATCTCTTAAAATATAAAAGCATTTATGTATTTGAAAATGTTTCACTTATAATAACATCGTAAACATTGTATAACTTTTCACACTTATATTTAATTTAAAAATACTATAATATACACATCCAAAGTAAAGCTGCTAATTAATTCAAACGTAAATAAATGTTACAAAATGTATATGAATAAAAAAAACAATTTATTAAATATAGGGTGATTCAAAATTTTCTATTATAATAACCGCGAGAGTTAAGGAATATTTACATATGTTTAATAATTTTATATTTTGTTGTAAGAATCGCATGTACTACACCAGCAATAGAATAATATTCTAGGGTTTACAATCCCGTGTCATATTTTCAATCCCGGTATTAGAATTGAACTTTTATCATAGATGAAATTACATAATAAAAGTGAAAAAATAAATACAAATTGACTTAATATTATTATTTTTTAGAACAAAACAATACTTAATTCATCACAAAAAACGAAATAAAAAAATACGACATAATTAAATTTAAAAAAATTCTTTATTTCTTGTGTTTCTTTAAATAGGAATTTAGAAAACACAGAGCTCGTCCAGGGTTACATCGTTCAACTTCTTTTCACAAATTATCCTGTCAAAGAAAATGCTCGTTGTCGACTCTACACTAGTCGACGTTATCGTCAGTAAACAGAAATATGTTCTTTCCAAATAGTCACCACGTCTCCCTTCAATTCAAACAGAGACATTTCTTTTTGAACTTTTGATGACAGTGTGTCAAATCTAATTGGCTGCATTGGTGCATATCCTTTTCGAATGACTTTATCCAATAGTTCCTCATCGGCTACACTTAATGGTTATTGTGTACAAACTGATTCAGTTATTGAATTAGGATCTAAATCAATTTCAAATGTTACCTCATTTGAAATCGACGATCCAGTTGCAGGTATACTGTTATAGTAATGCTGTGCAGGATTTGAAGTATTTATTCTTTCAAGCAACTCCACTATTAATTTTGCGGCATTCACTTGAACAAGGAACTGTGATAAAATCTTTTTCTGAGAAATTGTTTTTACCCATTGTGTAAGTATTGCAGTAAACCGCTGTGCGGCGTTCTTTCATACAAGAAGAATGAGAGCTTCTTATAATTTTTTACTTATATCACTATTTGCATCTTTAATCTTAGTTAACATAAATTTTAATGGCTATGTCTGCTGTAAAAAGATTGCTATCTCGACGACAGATTGTTTCAATGCAGTTGTTTTTACTGGCAAAAGAGCAGTAATTATTTGAAATAAAATTTGGATATCATCATGGCATAAATCAGAGTGATCAGAGAACAGATGTGAAAGAATAGTAATTATATCTAAGGCCTAAAATAAATTCTTGGCACATTCAGAAATCTCGTGTTTAAAATAACCATTCTCGGCCTTTCAAAATTTGAAGAAATACCAGAATCCCGGGGTTGCAATCCTTACAATATACGCATATATACAATAAAGTATGAAAAAATAACTATTAGCATTATATCCTTCCTGTCTATATACATTTATTTATTAATGACACCACTCTATCTATTATTCGTAAAAATAATATATTAAATATCAAATCACATATTATCTTAACCATCCATCCATCCATCAGCTCACAAAATGTGCCAAAGAATATATTACTAACACAAAAATCAAAAATGATAAATAAACTTTTCTATTGAAATGTTTGATTCCAATGTATTATTATTATGTGCGTTAAAATAAGCGGACATTTGATTTATAATCATTTTCATTCTATTATTATTATACAAATACAAACGTATTTTTATTGTGTATTATAAATAGCCTGGCTATTGCTGCATATGTAATAGGTTAGCTACGTATATGTGCGGGTGATATAAAGTTTCCACTTCACACGCTGTATGTTGTATGACTGTGACTCTATCTGAATATATGATGTTATTTGATGCGTGTATATATAAATACATACCATATAAATTATGGAAAAAAAAGGAAATGATTTTAAGTTGATTTCATTGAGCAGCTTATATCCTTAGGATACGCGTAATAATAATATGGTTTTTCTTTTACTATATAAATGTATAACATGTTGTGTGTATATATATAACACAGTATATTATTATATATGTATATGTGTTTTAAGGATATAGGCGTTGTTTGTTTCATACATTATATGTTTTTCTACCGTATATGGTCTGAATAGTATACCGCAAATATAAATAAAATAAAATTGATTTACTTAAACAGACAGTTTGGGTGTTGGCTTGATGAAAAAGATTAACACCATACTTTTGAAGTATATAGATTAATAGACTTGGTTTACATTATATTCTCTATATGATATGATATCCGTGTTAAATATATTAAATATATCTGTTTAAATGAATTATATTTGTGGTTCTTAAAATGTAGAATTTCGAAAAATAACCGGAATTAACTATATATTGGAATAGCTTGCTTTTTTCTTAATCCATTCTGGTTATTTTTCCGGACATAAGCTGCTCATATGTATAATTAAAAATCCAGAAAAATTTTACCTATATCTTATAATATGTCAAAACATTATTGCAGATCAATTTCCGAATTCATTATAAATCATTTACGTCTACATGCGAATAATAATTTAAGAAATTATGACTGTAAAATATTTTGTTATAGATGTTATAAGATTCATTTGTGCCGAGTAACATCATTTTATGATGATATAAATATACATATAACGTATCGTAACGTATGCAATAATATATTCTTTAATACTTATATCGCATCTGAAATAACTATAATCCACATAATAAAATATTTTCCTTTTTTTTTATGAATTGATAAAAAATTTAATATTTACAATTTTATTTTTATATACTTTTCACAAATTACATATATATGTGTTTGTACAATGTATTATTTATGTGGTTTTATATAGAGTAACAATTTCAATAAATGTGCATTTGGTAGAATAAACCCAATCTATATATATGCTTTCACTACCCTAGTAACCATGTCCGTAGTTTGTCCGCAAAATTTCCGCATTATATGTAGTACTCCGCGTAGTTTCAATCCGAGGAAATATCTATGGATTTCTTATGGATGTCCACTGGAATTTTATGTGATGAGTGCAACCCTGTCTATGGATTTTTATAAATAATGTCCTTGGATTATCCGCATATATTTCCGATGATAATTTCTACAGATTCTCCTTAGAAGTATTTCTATCGTTGCTATTATGCCACAGAATATCCATAGAATTTATATTCTAAGGATTTTGACGAAAATATCTTTGGATTGTACATGTATTTTGGCAAGTAATGCCTTTGTGAATTGAATATTATCAGAATTAAATTTTCTTATGACGATAATGTTAAAACGCGGTTTGATTCAGTTTTTTACCGATAGACCAGAAGTTCTATGAGCACGAAATGAAGATGCTGAACGATGGAAAAAATTCATAGATTGTGCATTTTTTTTTGTAATAAATAAAAAAAAAAAAAAAAACCGCGGATAAAATCCACGAAAAGTCTTATAAAATTCCACGGAAATATAACGATTTGAATTGCTGGTTGTTTTAAAAATTTATTTATTATAAAAATAAATTAAAAAGAGTGACGATAGTCCTCGCTAGATAAGCGAAATATACAAAATTTGAACCCACCTGTCTTGGATAATTGATGAAATAAATTATGAATACAATACCGTGCGGTTATATGTTGGACATATTACCCTGACAATCCAAAGATTTCAACTGGCCGAAATAAAATACTATTATAATTAAGTGGAATATCTATATGGACATTCTTTGGACAAATTCCATATATCTTTTCCATGGAAAATATGTAGATTTTTTGCATTCAAATTTGCGTCATTTTTCAAAATACACGGATAAATTCTTACTAGGTTACTGCATTTTATATAAATATACCCGTCTCTGATGTACAATAAATATGTCAAATTTTCACAAACCCCAAGCACTTTTATTTATTTTTCGATTTTTATTATTCACGGAATTTTGCGGATCGAAGAATTTATTGTACACTTAAGAAATACGTTATGTTTCTGTTTTTAAACGTAAATCAGTTTGCATCATATAATCAGCAACATCTTTATAGAGCGCTTCATCAACTGGTACTATTATGAGAAGCGTTAATTATTTTAACATTTTTTATGTATCATCGGTCTTCCGCCAAAATATTTTTACTCCATTCAAACATATTATAATATGCAATGGAAATCATCGAGTTGTATTTTACTTCAAAAAAATATCTAAAACGTTTAGAAAATAATGTGGTAAGAAAAGAAACGCTGACGGTGAATATGTAATTTTATTGGCATCGACAATTATTGATATAGTATTTAATCGTTCGGATGTAAGTTAAGAGTTCATCTTTGTCGGACGCATATTACCATATATGAACAGATGTTTTTGTATTAATCAAATATTTATATTTTGTGTGCGGCATTCAAAATATATATAAAAAAAGTTATTTTTATTATTTATTTATTATTATTATAATTTTTTTTTCAAAATTAAACATAACATGGGCAAAAAATACTTTATTATATGTTTATTTTATATAACATTTATGAATATTTCACGTATTTTTGCATATTGTATATATTTCAAAAAATTTACCATAACAATGGCTATAAATTTTCCGTTTTTACTTTTTCCACACAAACACACAAACAAACAGGATGTATTAAAAGGACACCACCATCCGGTAAACGATTCGTAGTGTTACGTTCCAATAATAATGATGTTTATATATAGAATTTTTCAAAACGAAAAGATACATTTGAATAAATATTTTAATTATTCATCCATGAACATATTATATTGTGTAACAACTGGTTACGTATTATCAATCAATTTTTATATAAATAAATTTAAATTAAAACCTAAATATAATATTCAAAAACTTTTCACACTCACAATAACAATAATTTATTTATAATAAATTCATCCATCGCCTATATATACCATAAAACATATTATAGATAACCTCATCTTATTCGAAAATAATTCAGATATAAAATTAACACTCGTTGACTGATATATTTAAATACACACCCTATACCATTTATATGTTTATCTTTTTATTGTAAACTCTAAAATATCGTAGGTTATTTTTATTTTATTTTGAATAAATGCTCTCTAAATTGTGTACTAAATTTGTGAAAAGTTAGTTTTTTTTTTTAAATATACGAATTTATACATTATTTATGTTTATTGGTTTAACTTCCTTTCAATCATTTAGTTTATATAGAGTTTATATATTGTATTTTAACTGTGCTTATTGTAGTCTGTGAAAGTTAGTGTATACATTTTATCAGGGGACGGCTCCTGAGAAATAATAATACTGTATACATTTTTTGTACCATTTTTTATATTTGGAATACAGTACCATTATTTTTATTTTAATTTCTCTTACATCGGGATGAAAAATCGACTATATTTTCTGGTTGCGTGAAGCAATTTTAAAAATTTCTTCTATTAAAGATTGAAAATTGAATAGATTTTGAAATTATGTAATAAAAATTGGAAATCCGTTAAAACTATGGCTCGTAATTCGGAAATTTGTTAATTCATGAAAAGCGATTTTCCCGACAATTTTCCATTGACCTCCGCGCTAATATTTTACAATTTATATACTATTAGTACTGACTTTAAGAAAAATATATTTGGAACAAGCTCATGCAAATATTTCTCAGGAGCCGCTCCTGCATTTTATACAATATAGAAGTAGTAAATGTGTGTGTATATTTTCCGCAAAAAAATTTGAAATAGTATAATTTCAAAAAAGAACTTTTTTTTTTGTATTTATGTGTTTTGACATTTAAATATATTTATTGTTATTTACAAAAATGATACATAAAATTATATCATTTTTGTTATTTTTAATACACACCCCCATTTCAAACATTTCCGAAATTAAGCTAAATATTACATAAATAAATAATTACTATATAATAATAATAACTTATATTCTCAACATATCAAATTTATTTATAATATTAATACTCTGATCCTTATTTTTTCAATATAATCCAATTGTCTCCTTTATGATAAATTTAAAAAGTCACACGTATTTTGTACAAATTCATAATAAACATATATATATATATATATATTGGGAAAAGCTTTAATGGAAAAAAGTCAATTTTTTCATTATATACATTCCCGAATACTGTCTCTATGTGTATACATAAGATTTGAAATGAAAAGCTACTATAAAAATATATGGACGAAAGCACAAGCAAGCGAAAAATAAATAAAATATATATGAAAAGATGTTGCTCATATATATTACAAAATAAATCAAACAAAATAAGAAAGGTATAACAATAATAATATATTTTCGCTTCGTCACGCAAGTATATTTATCATATTTTTCTATGTGACGGAACGATTTATTTACCAAAAAATAATAATAATAATAATAATAAAAAAAAGCGGATTAAATATAAAAAAAAAAATAAAAAAAATATGATAAAAATATATAAAAAGTAAATAAATCAAAAATTATGTTTCTATATACCCCAACACAAAATAATAATATACGAACGACGAGTACAATATTTATATAAGTAGCAATTTGTATGTATAAACACCGCCGGATAACTAACATATACATATAAACAAAGTCCTTTATCCCATAGTTATATAAATATGGTGAAATTATACGAAAAAATTTCATATTTATGCGAAAATCAAATATTTAAGTAAAAACAGACGTTAGAAGTAATTTAACAAGAAAATAAATATACAGCCGCCGCGTGCATTTTGCAAAACATAGTATTCCCATTTTTCATTGTTTTGAAATATAAATGCATTCTTTTTTTTTGTTGTATAGTATAGAAAAAGGATATATTTTGTAAAAGTTTGCGGTAGGTTCATTGTGAAAAATATAAAACACATAGTCTGGTGGTCATGTGTTTGTGAAAGAATTTGTTACATTACAAATAATATCAACAATTTCAGAAACTATTTATAATAAATACACATAACAACGTTAAATTCAATAGAAATTTTCAAATACTATATGTTTTTCAACTGTAATGGGTCCTTGGAACTGAAAAAATACTAAAGATCGTATGAGTAAATGCATATTATACAGAGATTGATGAAAAAATCGGTAAATTTTAATTCAGACAATCAAAATTTCCACAATGTTTGTTTGTTTTTTGTTTGTATATGCCATTAAAACCCAGCTACGGTTTTAGCCTTCTCCAACACGTTTCTCTATCGGGATCTATCTGCAGCTATATAACGTCTTTCAATCCCGAATTCTAAGGATCTTAATATCACAATTCATAAATGTAAAAAAATCACGAAGCAAATTCTTAAAAATCTCTTATCTCATTTTCTTGTCTTCAATATATAATATTAACCGTATTTAGATTATTTAAGCCACAGCATTGAACGTCATGTATGCACGAAGTATCCAGAAGAAAGGAAATTACGTGGTTGTCATATAAATTATGATCTACCCCAGTAACACTGCCCTTTCAATCCTAGGAAATATATACGGATTTGTTACGCATGTCCGCTGGAATTTTATATGATCAGTGCAACCCTGTCCATGGATTTTTATAAAAAATTGTCCTTGGATTATCCGCGTATTTTCGTTGATTAGGTATTATTCCACAGAATATCCGTAGAATTTATATTCATATTTTTTGTGAGTCGATCCACGGATTTTGACAAAAATACGACATGCGACAAGTGCACTCGCACAAACCTTTTGTCATAACAGGTTGTAACTTGTTGAAACAAAATTTTATGTAATAAATAAATAAAAAGTATAATATTTATATTTTCTTAAGCCCAAAAATAATTTTATTTGAATATTAAATTAATAAATTTATAGTATAATTTTGTAGAAATTCGACAGATAAAATGCTTATATAAACAAGAAATAAACCGCTGATAAAATCCATGAAAAATCTTACAAAATTCCTCGGAAATATATCGATTTGAATAACTGGTTGTTTTACAAATTAAGAAAATAAATTAAAAATAGTGAGGATTATATCGGTAGATAAACGAAATACACAAAATTTGAATCCACCTGTCTTGGATAATTTGTGAATTAAATTATGAATACAATACCGCGGATATATTGCTAGACATATTGTATTACCCTGACAATCCAAAGATTTAAATTGGCCTAAATAAAATGTTATTATATTAAGTGGAAAATCTATGGATATTTTTTGGACCAATTCCAATATATCTATTCTATTTTTTTCCAAGCAAATTTTCCTCAGTTTTCAAAGTACAGATAAATTGTTACTAGGATATTAACTGATTTCAACACATAGAAGATTTTTCCACACTCAGTGTACTATCTCAAAAGCATAAGATTCCATCAAATTATCACTTGTTTTGATCCAGAAAATTGTGTCATATGACGATATGACTATAATGAAGATTATTTCATAACAGACGTTATTATATCTGAATCCATTTTTTGTGTGAATGGGAAAAAAACTTACAGTGATTGCAAAATGATTTTTAAAATTATATTTTTGTATTTGAAATAAATCGGAATTTAGTGAGACACTATTTCCATATTATTTTTTTTTTAAACACCATTAATCGGATAGAACACTATCGAAATCCACACATATATAACAATTCATTGAAGCTACACTAATTATTTGTGTGAGAACGCACATTTATCTACAGAATTTTTTTTGTACAATAACTGGGTTAAAAAAAAGATTGAATATAAAATTTTTTCACAATTATTAAAAAATTACTATTAAATTTTAAATATAATGAATTTATTATTTACACTATTTTTATCTCGATCATATAATTTATTATTATAAAAAGTATTACGTCGTATAGGTGCTCTCACGTCTTTTACAATAATTACATATTTATTATTTTATTATTAATAATAATTAATTGATAAAAATCATAAAATTTATAACGCAACAATATGAATATAACAATAAATGTGTTATAGGACAATAAAGTATTGATAATATAATTTTATTAGTAATTATAGAAATAAAACAATAACAATTTTCTATAAATATAAAATTGAAAATGGGTCAACAAGACCTTATTCAATAAAACTATATATACAACTAAATTGTTTATTTATGTATATTTAGAGATATATTTTGTATCTATATAAACAAATAAGTCAATAAATATCAGATAAAATTAGTGAAATTATTTCATTTTATCAGGGATATGAAGTAAAACAAATGTTTTAGTTAACATTTTTTTTTCCTTTGCACTGCTGGATGATAAATTATTTAAAATTTGACTTGAATAATCTGTATGCAAATTATAAACATCATCTTTACTATTCTATATATATTTACATTACATTGTTACTATATATATATACTATATATTTTATTATATACTATGGTATATATTGTTATATAATATATATATATATAAATTATATATGTAAATGTATGTTATGTGTTTTACTAAAGTGTATACGGACGAAAACTGAATTAATCTTTATAATTAATTTTTGAATTTATACATGTATTTTATATATTGTTCATATATTATATAGGAAGTTTCAATTTTCTACAGAACAATACCTTTGTGATTATATTAGGATATTGGGATTTATATATAGAATATGCTATATATGTAAAATACGTTATATTAATATAAATTGTATATATACGATATTGTATTCAGATATTAATTTTATTAGAAAATCTATTGTGTATCTTTACTATATATATATATTTGTATAGTGTGTGTGCATATATAGTCAATTTTATTAGTAATAAATATATAATCCGTATAATATATATAGATTTCGATTTGTTGACCTTTAAGTCTCTCTCCTTTACCTGTTTTTAATAACTATTATTTGTATAATTTTGTAAAATATATAGAATAGACAGCGGCGTCGCTGGAATTTTTCGATTAGGTAAACAAATTCTATATATTTTCATCCCATATTACCTAAAAATAGCTTATCGTTAAAATTTAATAGAATTGCAATTTTAAAAATCATAAATTTATATAACAGCTACACAGAGTTTGTTATAGCAGCACTGATTATTTCTTTAAATTCATGTTTATGCGATATGTAATTGATTTTTCTCTATAATGATATCGTGCATAAGTTTCACAGTCTTGCCTGGTACATTCCATATTACAGGGAACAGCGGTTCAATTATAGCAAGTCAAAACTCAAAATTATCTAATGCCAAAAATTTAAATAATATCAAAATCAATAAATTTATTTTGTAAGTAAATTTCATTACTATAGAAAACTACATCAAATTATATTAAATCAAATTAAATTATATAAACATAAGTGACAACATCTATTGGAATAAATTTCAAAAATGAGCAAATATTTAAATTTGAAAATTAGTTAAATTATATATAATTTCGATAATAATAAAAAATAAATTTAATTTTTTTTATATACCGAAACAATATTCAATTGTTTTTTCTTTTCTCATGTGTCATCAATTTCTTATGTCATATTAATAATTTCGATTTTTATTATTACTATAGTTTTTGTTTTTCTTGTGTCAGTCACGTCGTGGTAAATGAAAAAATAGGAAAAAAAAATTGCATATTAATTATTTTATATTTAATAATTAATGTAAGGTAAAGATAATTTATTATTTTAAATTTATAAACCAAATATTAATATTTAATATTATTTAAGTTTTACTTTCTATATATTTATACATTGTTTAGTTATTGTGTGTTTAAAAAATGCTTACAATAAATTTTAACTTTCTTTTTTCCTTGTTGGTTAATGATGTATGTGTAAGTGGTGCTCTTCATTCACTTATATTTTATACATTATTATATTTAAATATTGTAATTGTTTTAATTATTTTTATTTTATTTGTTTCACAACAATTATCAATTTATAGAATAATTAATTTTATTGGAAAAGATGATATAGATTTTTAGTTTTTTAATAATTAAATTTTGACTTTTTCCTATATGAATACGCAAAAAAAAAATGTGATTGTGTGTGTATGACGCCGCGGTAACAAACATTTTTATATATAGCATTTATTGTTGTTGTTGGTGTAGTTGTTCTTGTTGCTGCGTTTTTGTATTTTTGTGTTTATTATTGTACCAGATTATTTTGAAAAGAAAATAAAGTAATAAAATAAATATATTTTATTTGATTTGGTACAACATTTATTTAATTTTAGCTAATAATAATAATAGTATATAAAATTAATTTATTTCTTTACTTCTCTTTTTAGCCTATAGCAAATGTGTCTCGCGGTTCAATTTTTTATATTTGTGAAATGAAATTGTAAATTGAACTGGATGTGCGCAATGTCCGTTCTTCTGTTACCGGCTCCTCTATTGCGGCTAATTCGGGGAAAAGTGAATTGGTGAGTACGCCTTTTATTTATTACATTATAATTATCGTTTATATTGTTTTTTATATATATATATTACTTTGATTGGTTATGGAAAGTGTATTTGCGATATTTTACCTACATTTATTATTTATAATATAGTAAACTTTAACCATTTGTATATAAAATACAGTCAGTTTCAAAAATATTGATAAGAAATATTCGTTAAAAAAGAATGTTTACTTTGTTTACATGCACGCAACGTCACTGATAGAATAGAATATATTAAACTTTACGGTTTACAATATGTAATGATATATACCATATTTAATATTTGTAATATTTTATATATTATAATAACTATCCAATAAGTTTATATATAATATATAAAGTATGGATTTAAGCTTATGTCCTTATAATTTATAAACTTGCATAGCACATATTTGATATATACCGAGTCTATATGTATATAGGTAATCATAAAAGGATGTTCAGAAAATATATACAGACTTGTACGACATAGCCATTTAGATCATTGCAACATACAACATCTTTCGATCAAGAAATGAAAACGCCACACACTCACCACAGTGAATAAAAAAGTTTTTGATAATAATTTCTCTAATCTGTCATATAAAAAACGCTAGAAAACTCTGTGTGGAAATTATCTTTTAATTGGTTTGTATTCATTGTTCTTGATAACAATTTATAGTTTCTAAATAGAAATTTATAATATAGTTATTCCATATATTGTTCTTTATTTAAATGATCCTCTATAAAAAAAAAAAAAACGGTGCGGTGAACGCATAACTATAAAATTTTAATTTTTTTAATTTTAAATTTATTTTCACTTATTCCTTAACCGCGCAGCACAATTTATTTCTAATCTTTACATAACATTCACATTTTATAAAGTTTTATATTTGTATATGTACTATAATATATAAAAAATATAAATCATTATAAATATTATTTTATTTTATTTTTTTTTTGCATAAAAGAGATTAGTGTCACTTAAAAATACATTTTATAAAACACACACATAAATAAAAATATGGAAAAATAAAAAAAATTAAACCAAAATAGGAAATTATATTTTTCCATTTAAATGGAGTGAAAATTTTTCGTCTTTATTTATTTCTTATAAAGATTATATCTTTATTGTAGAAGAAAATTTAATGTGACAATTTCATAAAAAAAAAAAAAAATGTTGATTATTCTTTTAGTTTGTACTTGTATACGACCGACGAGTATATCCCATCCACATCATATATAGAATTTCATATATTTAATATGGTATACACATATATATGTAACAGGGTGCGTGCGATAAATTGAGCTTAACATTTCTTTATATTAATATGGATGTATTGAATCTTAATTTTTTACATAGTCTTTTTTTTGTTGTTTTGTAGTGTGATTGTTTATTAACTTCTCCATCACGTATGCGATGAACTAGGCTGCCAGTTATCCTTTGACCATATAATTCAGTAACATTGACACTGAGAAATTTTCGCATAATTTTTTTTGTGTTATGTAACATTAAATGACTTCCATTTACAAATTACTTCATCCACGGAAATTTTATTTTTTTTTTTTTAAAATGTCATGGTAGCGGTAACCTTCAACCCTTGGGAGAAAAAAATGAGCGGTCATGATATCTCTTTCATCACTCGATAACACCTAATACAATAATTGCAGCTATGGGAATTGCGTTTTCATGAAAATTTGTATTCTCTCAAAATTCAATACTTTATAACTGTATAATATTGAAAAAATTATAGCATTAGAAACACATTTGCCGAGAAATTAATAAGAATCACCCATGAAATAATTAGAGACATATATTTATTGGCAATTTATCGCGCGCACCCTGCGTATAATATTTATATATTAGCTGTTCCAAAAACTCCATACACGAAAATAAAATATAATAATAATACGTAATTATATATAAAATATATAAAAATAAAATTTTTGTGTGTTTTCAATTCATTTATCATAATAATATGTGGGTGACATTAAGACAACATATTAAATTATATTTATAATGTATAAGAAACCATATATATGAAATATATATATAGAAAATATAATATGTGTATATAAAATCCCTTATATAAAAAAGGATTATGACGTATTGTTATATAATAATATTTGAAAAGAAATGTATTCTTTTATTATGTACAAAAGTTAGTTTTATTATATTTTATTTTTCATATTATTCATATTTTTTCGTTGTTATTATCTATAAATAAAAAAAAAAAGTATCAAATTTATCAATACTATATAAAAAAAAAACTAAACAATATAATGTTTGTCATAGACTAATGCGATATATATAATCCATCAGCAATATATATCTATGTGGATATAGGTAACTGTGATGCATATAAGAAAGGATACATACACACACATACACACACCCTTTAAATAAATGTTATTCTAGAAAAAAAAAAACCAACTAATAATAATAATAAATAAAAACACGGAAATAAATATTTTATATAATTTCTTGACAATGTAATTTATAATTCGGAAAAAAAAAATAACTTTATATGTTTTCATAATAATTATAATATCTAATTTCCTTGATTTTTCGTATTCCACTTTTAACCCTTATTTTTTTTCTATTACATGTTATTTGATATTCTATAATTTCATAAACAAAATTTTGAATAGAGAAATGAATTTGTAAAAACATTTTTAATTCACGCATTACATTACACGTTACTTTTTGTTATTGTGTATCTGTGTGCGTTTATGATTAACTTTGGTGCTTTACACCTGGAAATTGAGAAAATTACAAAACAAACACCAAATGCATAATATTTTGTGTTAATATTTTATTTTAATATATACATTTTTGGAGATATATTGATAAAATTGATAAGTATTATTTGGCAACTTATATTTAGTCATATATAAGACATAAATGTGCCATATATAGCTGTGTTCGAATGTGTTTGTGTTAATTTCTATATCGCATACGGTGTGCCTTAACTATATTTCATAAAAATATATATTTGTTTTTTAAAGACTGCGGCGAAAATCCAATAAATTGTATATTTTAATCATTAACAAATCATCACCTGGATTACCTGGAAAATGAAACATTCCCATATATATACAAAATATAGTTGAGGTAACTTATATATCAGTCACGCACATAAAGTTTTTTATAAATTTGTATTGGCACAAGTTGAATATAAGAAAATTGATCACTTATCCGCATACAAAATTCTACCACAGAATTTATTAGTTATCATTTATAATATTCTTTTATTATTAAATTTGTGAAAATTTATATTATTTCTTATACGCAATCCCTGTGATCCTTTTTTTACCAATTTAACTATAATTTTAAATTAAATATTTTACATACCCTAGTAACACTGTCCGCAGTTTGTCCTTAAAATCTCCGCAATATATGTAGTAGTCCGTAGTTTTAATCCGAGGAAATATCTATGGATTTCTTACGGATGTCTGCTTGCATTTTATATGATAAGTGCAACTTTGTCCATGGATTTTTATAAAAAATGTCCTTTGATTATCCGTATATTTTCGCTGATCTGGTATATTATTCCACAGAATATCCATAGAATTTATATTCATATTTTTTGTGAGCCGATCCACGGATTTTGACAAAAATACGTCATTCGATCAGGTGCACTCGCACAAACATTTTGTTATAACAGGTTGTAATTTGTTGAAACAAAATTTAATGTCATAAATAATTAAAAAGTATGATATTTATATTTTCTAACGTAAAATGTAATTTAATTGCAAAATTCAATAAGTTCATAGTATAATTTTATCGAAAATTTCGCAGATAAAACGCTTACATAAACAAGAAATAAACCGCGGATGAAATCCATGAAAAGTCTTACAAAATTCCTCGGAAATATATCGATTTGAGTTACCGGTTGTTTTTTTAAAATTATGAAAATAAATTAAAAAGAGTGAGGATTAAATCGCTAGATAAGCGAAATACACAAAATTTGAACCACTATCTGGAATAATTGGTGAATTAAATTATGAATGTACTACCACGCGGATATATGTTGGATATATTACCCTGACCATCCCAAGATTTTAATTGATCTAAATAAAATACTATCATATTAAGTGGAAAATCTATTGATGAACATTTTTTGGACAAATTCCAATATATATTTTCCATGGAAAATATGTGGTTTTTTTCAACGGAAATTTTCCTCATTTTTCAAAGTACACGGACAAATTGTTACTAGGGTATATATCTTATCTGTAGTCAGTATAAAATAAACTTACAAACGCATGATTACAATATGCAAATTTAAAAGAATTTTTCTTTCTTTGATTTTAAATAAAGTGTGATAGCAAATATTACGCATACACGCTGGCAGGATGATTCTGATTTTAGTTGTACCAGAATTTTATGAAACAATAACTTTTAGTGAACTCTTTTTATATAGCAAAATTTAATCATAATTTTTTTTTTAAAAGCTCTTTAAGCTTTTATTTTAATTATTTATTTTTAAATGTGGAGGTGTGTTTGTGTTGCGGCGAAATTTAAATCGGAAAATTTATTTATTTATTAATTACTTTCCTATATATATATGTATGTTAAAATTTCATATGATTATTTTTTCATTCATCATACAAATAACTTATCGCACCGATATCCTTTTTAACTAATAATATAGAATCGCATACTGTTATATTGTATACAAGAAAATGGTATACTAAATTAAAAATTATTTCATTTGTGGTGGTTGAATATGTTAATTTAAAATAAACATTTTCTTTTATGTATATATAAAATAGTATTTTATTTTATGCAATCCTTTATATATATTTAGAATTTATATGTAAACTGTATTATTATTCTTTGTTATCATCATTTAAACCTATACATCAGATAGATGTTTAATTTTCTATACGGTGTATTACATAAATTTTATTTATTTACTTTTCGTACTTAATTGTCAAATACAATATATTTATATATTTATTTATTTATGCACATTACAATTTCCATATATATATATATATTTATTTATGTGATACTATACAATTTTCTCTGAATAAATACTGTGTTTAATATAAATATATTAACTCGTTTATAAATGAACAGAAATACCGCATACGTAGTATACATGTACTTATGCTAAAAATGTACTACGTTTAAACTTTAAACAGTTTCTATACAATTCAATTTAACTTCTATTTTATTTATAATTATATATATATATACGATATATATTTAATAGTCTATATTATAATACATATATTATATAGAAATAAATATACACCTAGATTTCAAAGTGGATATGAGAAATAAAAAAAAAAGTGTTATATATCGGAAAGAAACACTTTATGTTATATAAAAAAAAGGATAACAATTTTAAGTTTTTATTTAGTCAGAATATTTTAAATTAAAAGATTAATTCTATTTGTAAATAATCATTTAAACTTTTTTTTTAATTTTTTTTGAATAAACATATTGTTCAAAACTTATTTTAAATCAATATTACAATATAATTGTATAAAATAAAAAGAGTTAAAATGAAATTTAAAACAATTATTTATTTAATCTTTGCGTTGATATTTACAGGTTTTATATTCATTTATAATTCTTTTGATATTGAAATGAGATATATAAAGGATATAATTAAAGAATTCTATAGAATTTTATAAGTGTATATTGGTATAGAGCTATATAATATATAATAAAAGACACCATATCCTCCCCTGTTTAATATTTAATTTTAAAATATGTTTTATGACTATAATTAATATTCACTTATTAACGAACGCCATCATATTTATTATACAATTTGTATAATTAAAAATGTATTATTAAATTAATAAAAATTATTAATGAATATTAAATATAAATATATTTAATGCTAACGGCTATAAAAGCTAAGGGAAAATTTTCTTTACATATATATTTCTTGTGTATAAAATATACAAATTTTTTGAAAAAAATTTTTTCTGAACTTAGTGGAAAATTTTTACGGAAAAGTGTATTTTCTTTAAAATTTCATAATTCACTATAGCAATGTTTCTCCGATTTTCGGTGTTTCAATAGTGTTTGGTGTCGAACTTAAAATATATATAATTATGGATCATATATCAGTAAAAATTCACATTTTTATTATTCAATAATTAAATATTTCATTTTTTGCACTGTTGTGTTTGTGTGTTGAAATTTACAGCTACCATATATATATATATAGATAATGCGTTGCCATCATTACTGAGGATTACTACGTATAGATACGGATAGAAAAACAATACACATTATATATACTCAACGCCAACGCCAACTTAATGTATAATTATATAGAATTTCTAATTACCCGCATAATTGAATATAAAGAGAAATTCTTTAAACACCCCAAAAACACACATCTATGTGTTCTATCTATTGTATCTATATAGTATCTATATTTATATTTACAATTATAATACGATACAATAAATATATTTCAAAAGACTATATATAAATACATATTTCACACATTTATTTAATGATTTCATTTTCAATATGTTGTAAATGTACAATATATACAAATTTTTAAAAACAGATTCAAACAGAATGTGTGTGAATCAATAAATTTTCATATTTGCACACAATATTTTATGGCGCATTATATAACGTATATATGTTGTTGGATAACTACTGTGTGTGTATATTGCATATATATATGTACGTACAGGCATATATATCAATATTATGTGTATATTTTCTCATAAAATACGAAAAAAATAAAATAATATATATAAATACAACATTAAAATTCCATTTAGATAATGGCTCAAAGCTACAATATATATATATATATATATGAAGAGATATAACTTGGTATCTGTTTATTCTTTATATATTCCATATATGTTTTGTGTATATAATATACAGAGTGTTTCGTTATACATAATTTTTAAAATTTGCCGGATACATAAATCTGCAATAATGATTCGCTGAAATTCAAATAATTTATATAGGATTGATAAAATAGTTAAATGTGTCGAACATTATCATATGTACTAACGTCCTAAAATGCGCATCCATCTAACTATAAACATTTATTATTTTTTTATCTTGAATTTTCATATCACTAACTTACGTCTCGACACGCATCCTGTACACATATATAAGTGCCTACATAAAATGCAATATGGAATATATGAAGGTTATATACGGTCTAATTTATAGCTGAAGCTGTTGAGATACTATGTTACTGATTATTTTCTATTTATATATTTATATTGTATAAAAATTTACATTTTTATTGACATTCAGTTATTCAAATTTAAATCAATCTATTAATTTATTGCAATCATCAGCATCATCATCATTATATTTTCTATATCAGCTGCATTTTATATACTCTCATATTACTTTGAATATATTCAATTATCCATCTCTCAGATATTTATCGTGTTGTAAATGAATGATATGTATAAAAAACATTACTTTTTTTTTTTTAATTTTTTCTAATAGATATATTAATGAAAATTACATATATTTATATTATTTACACTTTTAAAGATCAAATCATTAATCACCACACCTTTCTTTATACATACGTATTATAATATTAGTTATATTTATTATTATCTTCAATTTTTATTTTGTTATATGATATGAATTCTAATGTAAATCATATAATAAGCAATTTCTTATTATTTATTCATTTTATTTTGTATAGAGCCACTTGTTTTCTTCATTTTAAATGGTACACTACACACACATAACAATATACATGTATATTTATGCTATTAAGGAAAGGAGATATTATAAAAAAGTTTATCAGTTGACATATATAAATATTCACATTCCATACATGCACTTATTTTTATTATACCATATATAAAACACGGTGGTGGTGATATAGTCGCAGTCGGGTATATTGTATACGCAGATATATACAATATATAGAAAGTTATTACATGTTATGTTAGATAAAATAAAAATATTGTTAGAGTTAGTCATCATAAATTATTATAAATTGCACCGAGGAGTATACAATAAATACATAATATTTATTTTGCTAAATAAATTATGTTTGAAATATATATAATGCTTCATATAACATATTGTATACATTGTGCAATTATTTGTGCATTTTCATACATCGAAATGTGTGTACGTAAACATTGTGATGATTATGAAATTGTAAAAATAAATTGTCGTCCACCACCATCGTGCATATACATAAATGTGTTTTTGGGAAACATCCTTCGACATCTATTCACTTATTGTGATTAGCAATGCGGTTTTATTTCGCTCAATTTATTCGACTAACCAGTGGGATTCTTTAACTATATATGCATGTAAAATAAACTATTCATGGAATTCATTTTTACTTAAAATGTTATATTCATATTTTTATTTACACACCTCTTTTTCAGCATCGTGTCACTAAAAAGACTTGGTAACATACCACTTTGTGATATTTATATATTGTGGTTTTAAAACCACTGCAATTGCGCTATGAACATATGACAAAATTGTGTGGTGTTGTAAACGCATATTAAATATAGAAAACACAAAAAATTATATATAAGGGATGCAAGAACGAATCGTTTGATCTCTTTTTTTTAATTATATAGCGTTACGATATCGCAGACACTGAGACTCAGTGGGTGGAGAGGTCGGTTCATAAAACATTTCTCAAAAATATGTGAAAAGGACATTTAGTATATGTATGGGTTATATGAAGGAGAGGAGAAAATTTATGATATAAGTCTCTTCAAGGAAAAGTTAATTTAATAAAAAAAAAGTGAAAGGATAGCGCAGTTATTTGTTGAAAAAAAATATAGAAAAAGGAATCTATTTATAAAGTTATAATTAAATTCTTTCTTTTATATCTTTTATACATTTGCCTGCCTATCTATCTTTCTCTGTAATAACTTTCTATACATATTTTACATTCCATTATTAATTATATTAATTAATATATTAATTATTTTTACATAAATAGTAAAATTTCTATAACTATATATAAAATTAATTTACTCATACACTCACATATATAATTTCTTATAATTTTTTTTCAATATTTCAACACAGTCATATTGATTGATTATTTTGTCAATACTGTGTAAAACATCTTAATTATCGCCGTAATAATAATAATACAATTTTTTTATACCATATATACAATATATAGTCAATGTCTACCTTGATTTTACCATTAATAAAAATATAGTATATATACTAATATATTTAGTATATAATTTTATATGTTTGACTGTATATTATATATGTACATGATAATTTATAATATATGATATATATTATGAAAGTTGAATACCTCTCTATTATAGTTATGTTTATACTTGGATTTGATATCAAAAACGCTTATTGTTGTTGGTATATTATGTACCTGTACAAAAATGAATATATTTATTTTTTTTTTCAATATATTTTAATATGAATATAACAAAAAAAAAATATTGGAACTCTTCTTCTTCATCATCGTGAATCTTGAATACCATGAACAAATATATGTATCTTCGATTTACACCAAGAGAGCGAGATTTACCAATAGTGAGAAATCCGTTATATATATGAATTTTTTTTGTTAAATTGAACTTTTAGAATAACAGCAATGAAGGTCAACTATATACCACCAATACATACATATATGGTATGAGAGATGAAAAAAAATAAATAAAATAGTCTTTGACGAAAAAAAAAAAAAAAGTTAAAAATAACACATCCGAAGAACATCGACAAACAAAAATAATTCCCATAGTAATTACATTAATAAAATATATATGCGGTGCTGCTGATGATGTTGGAAAAAAAATAAAGAAGATAAATAAATTGTATCTCTTCTTCTTAATTTTCTTTGATTTTAAACGAAAAAAAAAAACCATAACATATAAATACAAATACTTTAACAAAATTGTTGTTGTTGCTTAAATTTATATTTTGCTTGTGTACATTTTATGTATTTTATATAGTTTTTATATATAAATATGATTCCTAATGTATATGGTATATATACTACTTTTCTTATATATAACATACATATAAACACTAGCATATGATGTGTAAATGTATGTATGAATTGGTTGGTATATATTCGAATAAAAATAAATAAAAATTTACGTTTTTTAAACAACAAAAGAAGCATATTATTACCAGAAGACTTATACAATTACACACAGGTAGTATAACCAAATAAATTCCATTACTTCTATTTAACTAACATACTTAAAGTTTATTTATATATATTATTATTATTATTGGTATCGTATATATAAAATATACCATATATATGCAATACAATGATGTTGTATTGACGACGAAGCCGATGAAGTCTCTTCTTTTTTTATTTAAATGAATATTGTATGTATATTTATATGTATATTATGAATAAAATCAAAAACAGAAATGGATTTGGCATTTAAAAATAACCTAGCCTATGTTTAGGATTCTATTTGAGTTTAGATTTTGAACGCTGTTTAATTTAAATAGGAAATACGATTAGCTAAAAATCACTGTTTATTTAATAACTCATCACTGATTGAAAGATTATTTTTTAATTTTATAAAAATATAATCCTTATAATTATGTCTAGCACGTTCTTTTATTTTGTTCCTTGTTCAAAAAGATGTATAGTATATACCCTAGTAACACAGATCCACGGATTTCGACACAAATATCTTTGTAAATGTATTTTGGCAAGTAATACCCATGAATTGTCCGTATTAGCAGAATAAATTTTCTTCCTTTTTATCGATAGACCAGAAGTTCTATGAGTACGGAATGAATATGCTGCCCGAACGATGGCAAAAATTTATCGATTGTGCATTTTATTTTTTTTGTAATAAACAAGAACAAAAAAATCGCGAAAATTCTTACAAAATTCCTAGGAAATATATAGATTTGAGTTGCTGGTTGTTTTAAAAATTATGAATATAAATTAAAAAAAAAGTGAGGATTATATCTAGATAAGCTACAAAATTTTAACCCACCTGTCTTGGATAATTGGTGAAATAAATTATGAATACAATACCGTGCGGATATATGTTGGACAATCCAAAGATTTCAATTGACCTAAATAAAATACTATTATAATAAGTGAAGAAAATCTATGGACATTCTTTGGACAAATTCCAATATATCTTTTCTATGGAAAATATGTGGATTTTTCGATGGAAATTTTCCTCATTTTTCAAAGTACACGGACACATTCTTACTAGGGTATAAATATAAAAAAATAAGAAGAATACTTTTCATGTTTTTGAAAGTACGCGATGGTTACTTATGGAAGTTTATATGGTGAACATACTTTAACTGAAAAAAAAACATGAAAATCACTTGTTGCGTCATTATTTGGTCGGAAAATCACATATTCAGAATATTTTATAGTAAATTATTGCAATGATTGTATGGTAATGAGAAAGGATCAATAGTCCTTATACTAAAATCGTCCAAATTTAACTAACAATTTAAACAATAGTTTTTGTCAACAAACATAAAATAAAATAAAATTGTGCTATTCAAAAAATTCAATGGTCCGCTACGAATAATGATGTCGTCAAATAAACAAAAAGGATATTTGTAATAACATTATTTTAGAATATGTTTTCATTATTTTTATAATAATTAAATACAACTCTGTTTACCTTAATCCCACCATATATTTATACGTTTACCTGTTTGTTTTTTTCCATTTATATACGGCTACATATGATTGTGTTGGGGTATCATATAATATATATTTCATATAGCAATAGCGGCCATGCACTGTATAGTTTTATATATATGTAAACAGTACAAAAACGAGAATAGTTTGCGTCGTGTGTTATTTTGCTGTGCGTTTTTTTTTTAGTTTTTAATAATTTTTGAAAATATTTTACAAATTTTAACGGTTTTAATTAAAATATAAATACCTTTTTTTTTTTTTTGCTTTTATATTTAAAAATTTGTTAATTTAATAAAAATTAGAATTTAAGAATTTATGTGGTTTTACACGCGTTGCTGCCTTCAATTTAATTGCTTAGGAGGTTATTTAACCAAAAAATTTTATTACGATGCGTTTGCGTTATTATTGGTTTAATTTTTGGTTTTTATGAATGATAAATTAGAATGTGTGTTTTTTTTTTTTCAGTTTTAATATATACAAATTAAGTCATTTGTTATTTATTTTTTTTTTGTCGTACACACATATATTTGAAAAGAAATATGTTTATTTTTTGTTGTTTTACTACAAAAAATTTAAAAAATTAACATGTGGTTCTTGTTTGTTAAAATAAAAAAAAATTAAATTTAATAAGTGATTGATTTTATGTTTTCGTGCCAACTCTAAAGTATTTTGTTGATAATTTGTGTGTGCGGAGAAGTAAAAATATATTCTCATCTATGTTTTTTTATATATATAATATGTAATATTTATAAATAATAATAAAATAAATATAATAATTTAAAAGAAAAATAGTGGTGCTTCCATAAATGCAATAAGCTGTTTGTGTGCAGTGTTTTTTTTTTTTTCATAATTTCATATGCAGTTTAAAATGTTTGAATGTAATAGTTAAAGTTAAGTTATTTTTATGCTGCCACATTCATATATGTTGTTGTTGTTATTATTGTTGTTGCTGTTGGTAGTTATTTATATTTTTTATTTTATTGTTTTAAAACGCATTGTGTGCAATTTATTTTGTATTGAAAATATTGAATTACATGCATTATTTGTTGTGGATTCGTTTCGTGCTATTTATTTCTTCTATACAAATTCTACACACAAAAATTATATTGCTTATCACCACATTTAACAACACATTCGATATTAATATACCAACCGAAATAATATAATAAAACGCCCATATACCTAATATCGGTGAGTATATATATTTTTAAAAAATAAATACCATATTTATTTATTTTCTGATTACATTGTAGTATTAATTAAATTACAAATAAAAAAAAAATCATCTAATAAACAACCAAATATAATAAATACAGCGTAAAATATTTTATTTTCATATAATGTACACTACTTTTCGTTTTATTTTTATTTATTTAACATATTAATTTTATGTGTAAAAAGTATAAGAATGAATGAAATGAATGAAAATATAAAAATAAAAAAATGAATAAATAAATTGTGTACGCAAACGCAACCTACTTAAAATTATCCATTGAATATGATGATGACTGATATATATATATATATATATATATATATACTATACACACTGCTGCGTGTTGTGTTTGTATATATAATATTCACATTTATTTATATTGTTGATATGTTCATGTTAAAAAAGCACTCAAAAGAACCAAATAATATAAAATACCATTAACACACAGGGTGATTGTGATACTATGATTATTTTTGTTAAATTATATATACTTTCGAAAAGAAAAGCAAGTTGGAATGTTTATCGTTGAATTTTACAGAATTTTACTTAAATATATTTATAAAAATCTGACCTGGTGATTTTAGATAGTTACAATTCTTTCGATAATAAACTCATATTATTTTATATAATGTATTATTCCTTTGGTTTAACAGAAATTATTCACTTTTGAATTTATTGCTCCTTCTGCATTTATAACATTATATAAAGTAGAATTAGAAGATGTAAGAAAAGCTATACTGTTTTATGTATAATTAAAAGAAAATATATATGAATCGTTATACTTTTTTAGTAATTCAGTAAGTTCTTTTGATATGGAATCAATTAATTTAAAAAATCTCTCCGATCATTATATGATAATATGTTTTTCAGCGGGTGTTACAGTTTATATGTAATCAATTTTTTTAACAAAAACTTTACTCTAATACTATGTTGGCGTATGGAATTTCGTAGCTTAGTATATTTAAAATCAATTTATATCCAAGTCAGTGTTACTCCATAAGTGGTGGTGCTTATGGTATCTGTCAAACATTTAATATAGTCAGGTAAATTACTCTGCATGAGGGACTACACATAACAATTCACCAATTGATCTGCAATTATCTTAATTTTTCTTAATTCTAATATTTTCCATAGTGTTGTTGATCCTTTTTTTTTCTTTAAAGATATCCTTTTTTTTATTTTTTTAATCCGCTAAAAGAAACAAATGGCAACCCAACTGAAAAAAGCAATACAATTAATTTCATTTGCAAATTTTGCGTATTGAATTCGTTCGATTGATTGGCATATAAACGCTGCTCCCCCTACCGCACTGAGTATGACAAACTGTTAATAAATTATTTGACGTAGAATTTAAATAGTTCAAATTTTAGTAAAGGCGATTTTTCTATATACATTTTTTGTTGGTTATTTTTTATATGTACGCAACTTCAAGGATATAATATCCTTTTTATGGTATGTTGTAAAATAATTTTATATATACTCCGTTAATTTTATATATACTCCTAAGCAGGGATAACTTACCAGTTAGACTATGTAATGAATGAATGCCTGTGTGCGGTAGATGCTTCACTTGTAATTTGTGAATATACATGATGATAACAGATACTAATTAAAAATGTTATATTTAACTAACGCAATTTTATTATAAATATGAAGATCGATACTTCAATATAATTATCAAACCATATTGTTACTATGATTTTTTCATATTGATAATAAGTGAATAAGTGAGTAAGACTGACTCAACTTAATCTCTGGTAATTTTTAATGAATTTATTAGTATATATATATATTTTATTAAAAGAACACCACGTTTGCCAATATATATATATAGTGTATAGACAAAAAATACTTGAACTGAAAAATATACTGTGAAAAACCGGCGGCGGTGACCGGTATTTTTTATAACTTAAATATTTATTATTTTTTTTTTTTTAAACCGGCTTAATAAAATATTTTATCATCATTTTAATATTTATTTCAATATTATTACTTTAAAAAAAAAAAAAAAATTATTAATTATAAATTTAATAAAAAATTGAAATATTATATGTATGCGCGTAATATAATTAAATGAAAATTGTTTAACACCTGCGGGTTTTTCTACTGCTTTATTTTTTTCTGTTAATTTAATTTAATCTATTAATTGTTTATTTATTTTTCATATCAATATTTCAATTAACAAAATTATAATAAATATTTTTTACAATATTAAAACTAATGCATGCGCTTATTATGAAATTTATGTACGAGTATATGTTTTCCACCTATATATTCTATGTTATAAATATTAAAATTTATATTATAAATGTTAATTTTACTTATAAACATTTTATTTATATTATTATAAACTGAAATCTTATGTGTGTGTGTGTGTGTATTTATTATAAAGAGAAAGAAACACTCAAAGTAATAAAAAAAAAATGTTTATAAAAATAAATGATAATAAATAAAATATAGCTATATAAATATATAATACAATATATAAAAGCTCGTGCATAAAGGTATAAAAATAAAAGAAACGTCAGCATATTTATTATTACATTTTTTCTCTTCCACAAAATATTATAAAAATTAATGAAACCGGTAAAAATATTAAGTATATTAGAGAAATAATAATAATAATAATAATAATAATAATAATAATAATAACAATTTTTAAGACATATAATTTAAGTTATAATCGCATGAATTTTATAAATTATATATTATATGAATGAAACGATTTAAGAAAAGTTTTTATTTGATTACATAATTTTTAATGAATTTATGAATTCGATATTATATAATATTATAATATAAACACAGAATAATGAACATGATGCTGTGTTATTTATACATATATATATATATACGGCACTATATATATCTATGTAATATTTATATATATAGCATTAGAATTTAGATTATATATAAATGTTATATATATAAACATTTCTGGAGGGCTTCAAAAGTTCAATGGATTTGTAATATGTTTATATAAATATGAGTTTAATAATGAAAAATATGTAATATAATCATTATTATATATATATATTATAACACTCATTTACACACATACATTTTCCTTAAACGTTTGTTATTATTGTATGTGGACCTAGCTAGATAGATACATATACTAAATAATGATAACCGCTTGGAGGAACACATATAACTTGGCGATGCATAGTGTTGCTGAAGAAAAATACACTTCAAATGGTGTACGAAAAACTTCGGTACACAATTTATTTAAAAAAACATTGCTTATAGATTAATATTGAAATTAATAACTTAATTATAGAACTTCCACATTCAAATAATAATCTAAAAACATTTAATTATGATAAAACGTAAAACTTTCTATATACAAGAGGTATTTTAAAAATTAAAAATTTGTAAATAAAAATCGCGCAGTTGAAAACACGAAAATAATCCGTAAAAATTGTAGTTGTTTAATAATGTGTGGGGTTGTTTTTTTTTTTGTAGCAAATCTATGTCAATTGTGTCGAAAAACTATCCAACAGAACATTATATGCGATATTTGTAATGCTGCCATATGCAGCAGAAGTCATGCCTCTAATCATCAACAGTGCACGACAAAGTGTATGTGAATAATTTGTAGAAAGACACAGAGGTTAACGCATTGAAATGTTGTTCACAAACACTAAAATTTAATCTCATATTGACTATTCTATAGTTTACAGATCAGCACATAAGATAAGATCATATAGATGCAATAGATGAGAATAACGTATAATCTAAAGAAAATTAATTTCTCCAACTTTTAAAATATTAAGGTTTATTTTATTATTATTTTGTTGGATTATGCTTTATTTTAAATACTTTAAATAATATTATTATTATTATTATTATTATTATTATAATTTTTTTTAAGTCATATATTGCTACAAGTGGAGCTTTATGTCATCTAAAAAACCTTTCATTACAGTCAAGTTGGTAAATTACTCTGCAGGCATGGGAGTATATAACAATTTACCAATTGTATTGTAATTAACGAAAGATAGATGCTTTCAAAATACTATTATTTTTTATATGTATTTATACTATATACCAACACTAATAAAAGCTACCTTCTAATTAAAGCTTTGATTCATCTTAATTTTCTGTATATATTTATCTCTTATCATTGTTGTTTGTTATTGCACTCCACATTCTATTAAAATAAATATGAAATATAAATAAATTAATTTCGCATTCAATCGCTTTAAACTCTCCGTATATGTAACGTAATCATTGCGCTAAACTGAATCGATTAAATATTAATTTTTTTTTTAGATATTATTCATATGCAAATTTGTACATATTTATATGATGCGTTTACCAATACACACCACATAAGTAAATACTATTATTGTAATTATGTAGGTGTAAAAATATAGAGCGCAATTGTTTGTTATCCATTTTATCATTTTTTATACTATATTACATTACAATAATATAATGGCAATACCACAACAGTATGTTTATATTTTTATTTAATTTTACTATTTAGAATTTGTATTTATTTCCTATACGTCGTAGTTCATATAATACAGAATGTTTTCATAATAATTTTATTTATTTATATTTCATTGAAACTAAATTCTATATATTGCTTTTATAAATAATTTTAATCTAATCAAATATGCATATATATAATATTATTGCATTATATAATTGTTAATGAGAGTGATTTAAATTGTATCAATAATTTTTATAGGAATTTCTACAGAAAATAACCTTTTTTGTTTTGGTAGAGACCACTAATTTTTTTTAATATTTGCATTTTAATCAATATGTTAACAATATATAAATTAAAATATACGACAATGTAATTGTCATAATATAGCGTTCATTCATATAATAGTGTCCATTTAAAATACACACAAAATTTATTATATATACATTTTAATGCATAATATTAAATTTTTTCAACATTAACACATTATTTTATATATAATAAAATCACCATCAACACCACCACCATCACAACAAAAAAAAAATCTGCAGGAAATGATTATGCAAAATATATTGTATATAATAATATTTTCAATCAATTTTCACAACATCCTATTTTATACCATTTTTTTTTTATCATTATTAAATCATATTATTTCGTCGGTTCGGTACATTTTTTTCTTTTGTTTTCATTCCATGAATAAAATATAAATATTGCAAATATATATTAATTGTAGGATAAATTAAGATCATTGTATATTTAGTTAGAACTTTCAGACAATTCTTTTGCATGGTATATTATAGACTAATACAATAATAATAATAATAATAATAATAATAATAATAATAATAATAATAATAATTTAGTAATTAGTAAATTGATATTTGTACAATTGTGGAATCAATGCCAAAAACAACAGCACATTATGGATAATCCACTCACTCATACAAAAATAAATGTATTAATGTCAATATCGTAGTGTAAATGTAATTCATCAATTTGATTGTAAAATATTTGATGGATATGATATATGATTCTGTTAGAATAATGTGATTATATATATATATATATTGATTCTAAATATATTAGAATAATTTTATTAAAACCTATTATATGATTTCCTAAAATTAAACTTTCTGTAAATAGTGTTTTTGTTTGTGTGTGATCGGATCGATATATCGAGATCTACATTTTAATGCTTTATCATGTATGCATTTTTAAAATCTATTTAAAATATGAATATATAAACGAAACATTAAATTGTGATTTTACCAACTTCCAAAGATGGTTCATTTAGCAAATTTATTAAGTTTATAAAATACGAGTGTATGTTATTCGTGCAGCGTGTTCAACGAAAATCTATATATATATATACATAGTTACATTAAACGCCATCCCACATTAATATATGTTTATGTTAAACATATTATGAAAAATATAAATTTTATATCTACTCGTATATGTTTGCCGCCGACATATTATTATTATTATTGTTATCTTTTTCATATAAAAAACACTTGTATATTTAACAAATTATAATTAATAATTAATTAAATATTAATAACAAAAAATTTATCACAAATTAACTCTTCTCATAAATACATATAAATATGTATCACATATAATAATTATTATTATTATTATTTATAGATATTGTATATGTTGTACGTGTAGGTTGTCTGAATAATTCTCGACCTGATATATATATATACCATATATAGAAAAGTGTTTGAAACTCTGTGAAACCATATAATTGTATTGAAAAGTTCCATCCTTTAGATTATAAACACAAATGAAATTTTAATTTTATAACTGTCACTTCATATTCTACCACGTATCATTGAATATTTTTTTTAACTGCGAAAAAATTGAATATGGTCCACAGTGATTTTGGATTCTATGTTTTGGATAGTTTAACACCATCGGAAATTCATCAATTCAATTGTTAAAAGTGTATATATAAGGATATGTGCATCATCTTCATTTTCCTATGAGAATATATTTAATACTATCTTTAAATTTGATTGTACAACCGATGCAGATGATGTACGCAATGCCAAAATTCAAGGAATTAAATTACCAATTGCTAGTATTCATCTTCCTATTATGTGTCTCGAAACTTAAAAATAATTTTGACTGGAAAGTATCGTTTTACATCAAATGACGAAGATGTCTTACAGTTGTGTGGCTATAGTTATTTTACCAATATTTTCGCAATCACAATGTTCATTATGTTCGGTGTGTTGAATAATTGGTAAATTTAATTGCAATAAATTTATATATTGAAGTTTAAGGCGATATTTCAAGTCAACAAAAATGTTCGTTCATTGTGAGTAGTCCGACAATTTTTCAAACAGTTCTCGTAATATACATAACACGTACATACGCGTATATATGAATAGCGTATACATTTTATATAATATTATTATTTTCGTAATATAATAATTTATGATTTTATCTTATCATCCTTTTGTGTCTGTGTCTCTGTTGTGTTATAACTTTTGATTTATTAATTTTATTTATTTTGGTTTATTTTATAAACATAAGTATAAAATATATAATATCATATTATTGTACGCGATTATTATATATGTATTCTGTTATCTCTTTAATTGTTGTAATACATAATTGTTAACATACGCGTATCGTATCTATAAATACATTTCACATATTATATTATTTGTATTATTACAAGTTTGTTTTGTGTATATAACAATAACAACAACACGAAAAAAAAATCAGTGTTTTTCGTTTGATCTGCTGATAAAAATAAAACATTGTTATAAAAATATATTCTCATCATAATTATTAACGCATAATTAATAAAAATTAATGAAAAGCGATTAAATTGATTAAAATTTTACAGTTTTAATAATTATATTGTATATTGTATAAGACGCATAGACGTTTCAAATATTGGAATATATTTAGTTATTTCTTATATATGGTATATAAAAATTGAATTTAAGTTTCATTAAAATTATTATTGCTGAAATGCCATAATAAAAAAATTTATGTATATGTATTTTATAAAAATTATAAAATAATATTATAATATTTTGCATCGTCATCTTTTATTATTTATTATTCATATACATTTTTGTTCCGTATATTTAACTTGGTATACAAAAACAAATGGCTAAAGCCGTATATCTGTATTTTGAAATTATAATAATTATTTATTAAACAAAATTTTTATAACTATGTGTACACAATTTAGAAATCATGAAAATTCATATGTACATGTAAAAGTAAATTTAAAATGCATAATAATCAATAATTTTTGTTATTATTACTATATTTTTATATTAATATTAATTTTTGTTTGATTATTTGTTCATCATTTAAAAAAAAGAAATAAATAAAAATATATATTAAATTGATGAAATAATTCGTATATATTGGTTTAATGTTATACGGTAATTTTTTTTTTTAAATTTTATAATTGTAAATTCAATCGAAAATTTTATTTCATAAATTATATGTGTACATAAAAATAATACTTATATATATATATAATTAAATCAATATACACGAAGGTTACTCTGAAAGTTTTGCTGAACAATTGATCCACCGTAAATATGCATTTTATTATAGATCTTAGGTATTATAATCGAACGAATATCATAACATCATAAATTAATTCACTATTTTCACACTTGAAATATATTCGTACATTTATAAATGTTTACATGAAAGATGTTTTTGGCAGCATGGAGTCATTCCTCAGAACATCTTTGCACCATTTGACTCGTATACATGATGTTTACTATAATATCAGTACTGAAACTACAGTATAGTACCAATTTTTTTGTTTTATTGAAGCCATCTTTTAATTGTTTCAAAAATTATTTCTATTAGTTGTATTGTTTTAAAGAAGAGCGTTTAACTGAAGATTCTTGTATTTACACACATAGATCTATATTGATCAAGTAAAATATATAGGTGAATTTCCCAAATATATGCGCCAAAGCAACCAACCACAATACTATCTAATACCATTGTTTTTTTAAGGCATTTATACTTAACATATTACACGGTTATACAGTTGGTATTTATGTGAGTAAACATTTCGTCAATTGTTGTGTAATTGTTGTTATATATAGATATTTTATTTTTTTTAATTATATATATAAAGTATGAAATGTCAAATAATATACATTTGTCTAACACATTTAATGCTCACTATATATAGTAGTACCCGATTCATAAACATGCAGATTAACTTATTGTTCGGATATATATAATCTAGAAAATTATAGCTTTACCATATTAGCATGATGTTTTCGTTGCAAATCATGTGCATAAATTTAAAATGTTAAATATACAATTTATGGAAAGGATGTATTAAAAAAATTGATTTCAGTTAACGAACTTGTGCCAATTCTGCGTGATGATTTATAAAGCGCTGTTCATTATTTTTCTATTTATTTATATAGGGCATACTGTAGTACATCCTATATTTTTGCGGATATTTCTCATTTAGCACATATAGTAAATTAATAAAATGAGTTGTGTTCTATACCAGTTCAATTCTCAATATAGAATTGTTTGTTTTGTGGGTATATTGACTTTCACGTATATTCATAAATGTTTGTTCATAGATACAACATTGTGACATGTTTACTTCCATTTTTCCATAATATAAAATTGTTGATTATTTTAGTTTTACAAAAATAACACGAGAAATGTTCTTTACCAATAGAAACGATCAGCACACAATTGTTTTAATTAAACTGATTATTACTTTATATATTATATATAAGAAAAAGAGGATCAATCTTTCATAACGAGATAGCTCATGGAATTTATAATAACAAAAAAAATGTGAGACGAACAGAAGTGATGCTATAACTCTATTCGCCGTCAATATAGTTTCCATAAAATTAATACATAAATTTCTATTTCTTTTCCTATTGGATATAGCACCGCACCTTATATAAAATATACAATATATGCAAAATGTATATCTGATATATATGCGATTTAGTTAACATATACTCTTAGTTATAACATGTCCAATTGCGTGTAGTTATACAAAAGAAAAAAAAAACCAGATAGATCATGAAAAATATATTATTATAAACGTTTGTATTCATTTATAAAAAGAAGATCACACAGTTTTTGTGTAATAAATCTCTTGTTTTTTTTTTGTATGTATAACTAAAAACACAATATGGTATAATTTTTGTATAATTTTAAATGTACCTATATATATTTTTTTTTTTAGTTTATTCCAATAAAATTACTTATTGTAATAAAATATAAAATAAAATAAAATTGTGTTATAACAAATGTACAATTTATTTCATCATTATACATTTATATAATTACAATATGTACATTGTGGAGCAGAAAATAGATTACCATTTGGAATTTTTTGTTGCGAAAAAATAAAACGTTATTACAACATTAATAGCAATTGGTTGTGCTTACGAAAATACAATATACACGTTCGTTCAGTGCCATGCTACAAATTATCACAGTACAATTATTATATAGATCGTTGATTGTAAAGGAAAAATATTAATGGCATTTCGTTAGTAAATTTTTCAAATAATTATATACAATACGTTTTATTCAAAAATACAGGTAATTACTTAGTTGTCGCCACGCAATAGATAGCTGAATTTTCAATTTTCAATTAATATATATATATATGAATTGGCTGTTTTAAAATAGTTTTATGATACTGTAAATTTTTCTATTAGTACTATATTTTCCATTTTATTTTTGGAAAATTTTCAAATTTTCTTGTCGTTCACTGTATTATAATATTTTTTATATATATAAATCGCATTGCAGTACAAAAATACATTCTAACCAACACACACACACACACTCGCTTATATATTGTCTTATATTTAATAAAATATATATATATATTGCAATTGGTATATAACGAAAATGTTTTAGTCAATTTTTAAAAGTGGTAAAATTTATAAAATTACCCCATTAAATTGTCATGAATAAAATAAATTGTGGGAAATGTTTTGGCGTGGTAATTTTCTCTCTTGTGTAGATTTTATATATTTTATTGTATATATATATTTATAAATTTGTATATGAAATTATTATATTGTATATAGAAATTCGTTGTATGTGTTTTTTTTTTCTGTTGATCTACTAATATATAAGTGTTTTTAATATATAATTTAAATTTTCAGTGATTTTTATACTTCATGTTAAATTTATTTTTTTAAGTGTAATATAATAATAATCATTGTCCGTATATCTTTAATATAATATATATATATGCAATACATTATATAATATAATATATATATAGCTCTATAATCTATATATAATATGTATATGTATATTCCATTCATTTTACTTAAACATTATAATAATATATAGATATATATATAGTATAAATAAAATGTATATATGTAAATATTTAATAAACCTTAAAACAATAGCGAACACTTTAAAACACTTATACAAATTTATGTTTGTTTTTGTTGCTTATACATATTTACAACAATATTAAATTTATGAAAATATTTTATGTTAATAATAATATAGTAATTTAATATAATTATAAACGTTTTCTTCCTATATATATATATACATAAATTATGTGTATATATGGATATTTTATAGTTTTATATATACACATAATAAATTGTATAATTATATGTTGTGAAATCCCACACCGTTTATTTATTTATTAAATATAGACAAATACTACCTTATGCTAAAAGTTCTTTTAAAACATATATTTTAAATTATATATATACTATAATTTTGAATATATATTAGAAAGGATGTGTATTTTTCTATATATATAAGGTTGTCAACTATCTCCCTTCCGCCTTTTTGCTCTTTATTCAATGCTTTATAAAAAGTGTTACAGTAATCGGATTTAGTTCAAATATGCGCCGTTTTGTTCGATAATCTGTTTCCATCTAGACTGCAACTTCATAATACCTCCCTCGTAGAAGCCCCCCTCCTTATTTGCGAAGAACTCGGACAGCCACTTTTCACAAGCCTCTTTTGAGATCAACTTTACACCACCAAGGGCGTTCGCCATGGACAGGAACAGGTGGTAATCACTTGGCGCTATGTCCGGGCTATATGGTGGATGCGATAAAACCTCCCATCCGAGCTCCCGTAGCTTCTGACGAGTCATCAACGAAGTGTGTGGTCTGGCGTTGTCCTGGTGGAACACTACACCCTTCCTTTTGGCCAATTCTGGACGCTTCTGGTCGATCGCCTGCTTCAAGCGGTCCAGTTGTTCGCAGTAGATGGTAGAATTAAGCGTCTGGCCATATGGGAGCAGCTCATAGTGGATGATTCCCTTCCAATCCCACCAAACACACAGCAAAACCTTCCTGGCGGTCAATCCCGGCTTGGCCACTGTTTGGGACGATTCACCGGCCTGCGACCACGACCGTTTTCGCTTGATATTGTCGTATGTGATCCATTTTTCGTCGCCAGTCACCATCCGCTTCAAGAATGGGTCGAGTTCGTTCCGTTTCAGCAGCATTTCGCAAATGGAAATTCGGTCCATTAGATTTTTCACTGTTAATTCATGTGGCACCCAAACATCAAGCTTTTTTTTGTATCCAGCCTTCTGCAGATGGTTTAAAATGGTTTGGTGACTAACTCCCATCTCCTGGGCGATGTCACGAGATGCCACATGCCGGTCTAACTCGATGTATTCCATGATTTGATCGGTATTTGTCGTCACAGGTCTTCCGCCGGCTGGCTTATCCATGGTGTCGTTTTCACCGGCTCTGAATCGTCGAAACCATTCCTCCGCGGTTCGAAGTGATAGAGTACCATCCCCCAAAACACCATTAATCTCACGGAACGTTTCTCTAGCGGATTTGCCTTTAACGAAGGAAAACTTTAAAATAGCGCGAATTTCGGCGTTAGTGAACTCCATGTTTACACGTCTATAACTGTTGAACGCAATATCCAAACTAATCATACATAGCGTCGTTTTGTTTGTTATGTCAAGAGCTTTCAAATTATGTACAGTGTTGCCAGATACGAGCTCTGTAGCGCTTTGTACATAGCCGCGAAATTAAAAAGACAAAAAGGCGGAAGGGAGATATTTGACAACCTAATATAAATATATACGATTTGTTTTTAATTTTAATTACTTGAAAACATTATTAAAATCATCAGTCTCTTTATTTTATTAAATTTTTTGTTAAATTGAAATTCAATTAATCAGAAAAAAATGAAATGAAATAATATAAAAACATATATTTTTAAATTTAATTTTCCCTTATCTAATTTTCTCACTCTCACAATTTATCCTTTACTTCTTGTATACAATATAATTTTTAATTATATAAAATTATTATGAAAAGCATGTTTACGTGTCTGGGCCTCTCCATTAAAATGTTAACATTTATAAAATTATATACGAAAAGCAAAGTGTATTGTAATTGTATTATTTAATATAGGACCGTATAACAGAAAATGCTAAACAAATACTATATAGTAAAAGTGAAACATAGTAAAGTATTTAAATATATATAATAAACAATAATATAATGCAGGTTTTTAATAAATTTGCCATTAACATATCCATAAGATATGTAAATTTTAACAATTCAACATATAAATCATCATCAAGGTATAACTTTACTGCTTCTCTGAAATTTTTAAAGCAAAATTCTTTCTGCTTTCGGTGTACATTTAAATTAAAACCGACTTTGAAGCAATCGTTGACAATGCGTTTATATAAACATGTACCATTTGTATTATGCTATATGCTGCTGCTGAAACATATTTATCCTTCACAGTGTTGTAACTTGTAACGTGTATGCGATAGCGTAATATTCAAAAAAATTATATAGTCGCAATTTTATTGTCTCGGATGGTATTTTTTCTTTATATTACAGATATACAAATATGTACGCAATGATTGTTTACTTATAAATTAGTTAATAAAAAGTTAATATTTTATTTATTTACGTTATTAATTTTCACAACTACTTTTGGTTGTTGACCGCGATTGACCAATTAAAAATACAAAATTTTAACATATACATATATTTTTTATTAATATTGTTTTTACATATTATCTATATAGTCATTGATTAAATCATAATTTAAATTGAAATGATGAAAAAATGGCATGATAAATTGTGATCGCAGTAATAATAATAACATTATTATTATTATTATTATTATTTATAAATATTTAATGATGATTTAAATATTTTTATTATAAATTTAATGATTTTGAATGTATAACGTCTTTTTTAATTATTTATACTACTAACTATTAAACTGTACTCGGTTATATTTACATTTAAATTTTACGTATATATGTAAAAGATTCACGTGTGTAATTTTATTCTTTTTCACTTGTTGGTGGTGTAAGTAGCCGAAACTTGTTGAAAATTTCAGCCTAATTGTTATACGCACAGTATAAGCATTATATTATTATTTTGTTTACGTGCCTATCGGAAACTGGGCAATAATTATTTGTATTGTATTGCATTGTTACTTTGAAGGTGATCGGGCAGTTTTTTAATAGCGGTAGTATATGTATCTAGGCGATGATAAAACTGGAATTTTTGTAAGTAAAACCAAAAAATAAAAAATTAACTTGTTGTGTACATACAAAACAACAACAGAATTTACATATACATAAGATGAAGAATAAAATCACTTTATTTATATTGAGATATTGAGACCATGAGTTGATCAAGACATGATATTTTTTTTTTGAAAAAAAAAAAACATTACACACACACACACACACAAACACTTTTAAACTTAAAAGAGATAAAAACTTTATACTTTATACTTTTAAGAAACCATCATTATTATTATTTGGCGCGCATTTTTATTTTATCTTTATTTAACAGTGACGTCGTCCAGTACTGCTGCACAAATACTGTCCACTTATCTTTTATTCTTACATTAATAATATCTACTACAAATATATTTTTTAACTACTACTATGCGACCAATATAAATATATTATTAATTTAATTTATTATCTGTTTTTTTTTCTTTTCCATCAAGAATAAATTAGAATATTTAAATTATTTTAACACATAATTTACATAAATTCATTGTCATTATGTAAATAATAACAATTTGACTTTGAATTAAATTAATAATGAATTTTTTTATTTATTTTTTTTTTTAATTATATATATAACAATTAAAAATTTATTCAATATTATAGGATTGTGGAAAAAGTTCTAAACCTTGTGTTTTTTATATTGTTTGGAATAATAACCATTTAAATAATTGAAGAATATTCGGTTTGACAACAAACCATAAAGAAGAACTATTAAAAAATAAGTATTTTTAATTAATTTCTTGCATAAATATCTTTGTTTTAATAACAAAATTACGAAAATTTACTCAATTTATAAACTTTTATAATAGAAATTCTGTATATAAATTATTTAACACATTCGGAAAATATATATACATCCATTTGATGTTAGAGAAAATGTTAGAAAAATAATGGTTTTCAAAATATCAAATGTGATACAAAAATCATTATTTTTCATACACAAAATTTGGTTATATTTTTTGTACGCGCCTGCTATGTATTAACTTTTAACATTTCTTCATTGTGAAAGATTGTAAAAATGTAAATTATGAAGTGGTTTGTTGAAAAAAGATTTTCCTCAAAATCGGCATATTTTTAATGTTGGTAGAAATTTGATTTATATACGGACGGATATAGTTTGAGATAAGTGTATCGAAACTTTGTTTAAATAAATTATTCATATATAGTCTAATTTAATAATATATATTCCCCAAACTGTTGTGTACTTTATTGTCGTCAATTCTTTTAGAAAATAAATCGATATAGGAGAATTTTTCAAATTTAATATTATTTTACATTATTACAATGAATTAAAATTTAATTTCTCCATTAAGTCTAAAACAATGTGTAGTAGAACTAATTAAAAAAAAAAAAAACACTGAATTTTCTAAATGACTATAAAGAGTAATTTCTTCTTCTAGAACATATATATTGATAAAAAAAATCTTAAAATAAATTAATTAGATTGATGATTTCGTCGTGACTCGGTCAAGAATCAAAGAAGCAAATCATTTTCTCTTTCATACACAAAATATACAATACGATGAGCACTGACTTGTTAAGCATATAATATTTTATTTCAAAATATTTAAAAATTAAATCATTAATATCATATGTTAAAATAAATATGCCTATATATTAAATATCTATTTTTAAACAAATATATTCAATTTTAGTATATAAATTAAGATAGTCACAATAAGAGAGAAAAAAAAACTTGCTAAACATCTATAAATTAATAAATTTATTAATTTGTCAGATGACCTAAAACCGTGATAATGCAAAAAATAATAATAATAATAATAATAATAATAATAATAAATAAATAAATAAATAAATAAATAAATATATTATTAAAAGCCTATTTAATATTGGTCAATCCCCGCGACCGGTTTCATATCTATAACCAATTCATAATACGCGCGTATTATTATAACACATTTTCAGTTATTTATTATTATAATATATGTTGTGTTAGCAGTTATTGTATATAATATTCATATTACATATATACCTGTAATATATATATAATACAAAAATATAAATAAATGTATGTATATATAAGAAAATATTTAAGGAATTTTTCAAATATATGTATATAAATATAAAATAACAAAACAGACCCAGACCAATCATTAACATCATCATGACAACACCATCACCATCATTATTGTTATAATGTGGTAATATTAATAATATCAAATATTGTGTGTGTGTTGTGTGTGCGGTGTGGTATATATAAAACAATAATATTCACATTTGAAATATAAAAAGTTATTTTTTTTTCTTTTTCTGTTTTAAGATATATTAAAAATACAAAATTCTTATATTTCATCTGACTTATACTCGTTATATAAATGTGTTATAATAATATATGTATGGTAAAGTTATATATATATTCTTAAGATCATTGATTATGTATATATATATATATATATATGTATTGTATATATGAAATGCATAAATGTATGTAGTATATAAATGGATAATATGTTGAATATGCGGAGAGATGTAAAATTACATTAACTTTATTTTTTATAATGAAAAACAGAAAAACATAAAAGACCTTGAGATAAAGATTCGTATTGAAATGAGAAAGAAATAAAGAAGTTTTTATAGTATATATAAAAGAAGTTAAACGCAACCAAACCTTGGTACAAAACGAAGAAACAAGAAGAAATATATACATATAAAGATATTGTATATAATAGTAACGAAAAGTTGAAATACCAAACAGAAATTTGTATGGACCGACCGACGATCGACCGCACACACAATAGTTTTAATATAAATATATGTATTATAAAATTTTAATATGTTATTATGTTCAATTCACAATCTATTTAGAAAATAGATGGCAAAATAAACTAATAAATAAATATAATGTAGTAATTTATCTCTTATTCCTTTTCGTCTACAAAATATACCATCTTAAAAGGTACTCTGTATCTATCTATCTATAACTTTATATATTCCGCACCGTTAAGGAATTATTATATTGTTTTCGATTTCAATAAACAAATCTTACTCATATTATTAATGAGTCATCGCATTATATTATTATTATTATTATTATTATTTTTATTATTATTATTATTATTATTATTATATAAAGTATGGCAAAACTAAAAAAAAATTCAATAGATAATGTTCTGGTAAAGAAAAAACCAAAAATTAATTTTAAGAGTATTTTTCCATTCTATTACATTATAATTTATAATTATTTTATCAATTGTTTGTTAATGAATGAATGAAAAAAAAAGTACAAATAATTTTTTAACAAATATTATATAAATAAAAAACACGTTTTATAATATTTGATTAATTAAAAAAATAAATATATAATTAATGTATATTCACATTCGGAATTAAACGCACGTATGGAACATGTAATACCAAATTTTGTTTTTAATGTTATATTAGTATAATATTTTGTATTTATAACACCGGAAAATGTTTATCTTTAACTTGTTTTGTTTGTTTAACATAAGAATTTGAAGGTCACATTTTTGTTACCAAACATTTTTATATTATAATTTTAATATTAAATTTCATGCCATTCAATTTTTAAAAGGTATACAAAAAAAATATATATACTATCAAAATTGTTGAACCATGTTTTAGTGTATATTTGGATATATTTATCTATAGCGTATATTGTATGTTGCTTTAAGATGTGCCAATATAACATATAGATATTCGGTTAATCTGACACAGAAATTGTGTTTTTAATTCTTATACAAAAGATAAATGTACTGGAAAATTTCATTGCACGCAGCAGATCATTATTATAGGTAATTTATATAGTAACAGCTGTTTCAAAATAATGACGCTTCAATGATTTCTTTTATGTGGACAAATTAATGAATCTGTTGAATCTACTCGTTCATATGGAACAACTTAAAAATTAAATTGAACATGAATGACGTGAAGGACATATACAAAAAATGGTATACTACAAAAGAAATTGCAAGTTTAAAGTAAATGATATGAATTTACAGTATCGACGATTAAGACATTGTATGCAATAAATTTTAATTTTATGACACATATGTGAAAAAGCTTTGTGTAAGAGATTCGTTTTAAGAAACACATTTTTTTTGTGTTGATTCATAACTGCACCGGGCAGATATAATATAATTATGGTTTCCGGAAATCGGCGACATTTCCATTTGCCAAAATGTTATAAATGCTACCTGTTTATGGTAAAGAAATTATCAATTATCTTATATACAAATTGAAATAATTAATTCAAATTGTTTTCATATGAGAAAAATCAGCTTTACAGAAAAAGACAAATTATTACAGACCAAGAAAATGTTTTAACTATGTCAAAAATCAATAAATTGTTTAACCATTCACCAGATTTGACTCCATCTAAGAAATTATATCATCTGTTTCCTAACCAGTGAAAAAAAATTCCTTTCTGATAAATGTTTTTCATCAATTCCAGTTAACAATTGATGTTGTCTATAAATGAATATTGGGCAACATACTTGAAATAAATCATTTTATAAACAATTTTGTGAACTATAAAAACTTATGGTACTGCCCTCATATATATATTTATTTATTTATTTATTTATTTATTTATTTATATATAAAAATAATAATTTATAAATATTATATAATATTTATTTTTGTGTATATACCTCTCAACAACCCGCCACGCCATGTGTAATTTTAAATTTCAATTATATTTTTGGACTATATTATAATCATATATATTTAAAATATTCTATACTTCTGTTTCAGTGCTTTACTGAAAAATTAATTAATTTTAAATCAAAAATATGATTTTCAATGTTTTCATTGCTATATTTAATATATTTTAAATACATTTTGTTATTTACGGTACGGTTATTATATAATATTATATAGCTCCGTAGTCACGCATATACGCCATATTATAATATATATACCAATATTAAAACATATCTATATCAAAGTACATATAATATTATTATAAAATTTATATAAATTAAATACCACAAAAAAAAAAGATAAAATAAATACTGTACACACAAATCTTGAGGTTTTAATTTAATAAAAATTATTTTACATTTTCCTTTTTACAAATTATTCAATTAAATAATTTAATTTCATATATATTTAAATAAATAAATTATAAAATTATATATATATAATTAATAAATGAAAGGAGAACCTCTTTTCTGATATATTCAAAAATATTAAAGTATATGGTAATATTAATTTTTATTAAATTGAATGAATTAATAAAGTGTTTCACATTTATTTTGTTGTAGAATTTGACAATTATTTATTTTCTTTTATTGAATTAATGTATTATTTTTTCGTTCTTCATTATATATTATGATTTTAAATAAATTTATTCATTGTATTGCTTTTATTATAGAAGAGTTTACAGGTATAAAATGTATTATATTTATGGGTATACAAAATATTTCGATGTCATTGTTCCTTTTTGTAATAGTGACTTCTATAAAAGACATCTGAAAATATTACGAATTATAATTTTATGTATATATATATTAATCAATTGGGGAGCCAATAATAAATAATAATACGATCAATTGTATATGATCAAGATACATTTTTTTGCTGCAGTTTGTTGTGCACCTCACAACCAAATTTATTTCTCACCACAAATACTGTGGTATTAACTTTATATATGTAAACAAATTATAACCATATTGTGGTGGCCGGCTTGTAATGGTTTACAAAACAATAAACTTTCTAATTTAATATCATCATATTTTATTTACATTTTAAAAATACTATAATATCTGCAGGATATAGTTTATAATATTCCATTTTTAAATCGAATTTTAAAAAAATATATGTAAATATTTTATATTGGCATTATAAATTGAATAGATTGTTCAGACAAGTTGCAAAACAATATAAACTTATTTTTAATAAATAATAATAAACAGCAAAATGTATATATTATTTTATGTAAATAATTTACATTCTAAAAGAATTTATTAATTTCCTCATTTGTTTGCAGAATTTTTTATTATGCTATTATGCATCGCGCATATTATACTAATTTGAAAATGGATATGAAACATTAAATAATATTGTTAGATTATATATTTTATTTACTGCAACTATGTCATAATTTTTTAAACATTTATTTACTTGTACACAACATCTTTCTATATATATATTACGTGTGTGTACCATATATACATAGCTTTCAAAATAAAAGGAACAAGACAAACGTTTAAGTTTAAGTCCTTGTGACATAATTTATTGTATAATATTTTTTCTTTTCAATTGACGTCGCTTGATTTATATCAAAACAAAATGTATGCTTCGCGGCCATAATCTATAATGGGCTTGACTGTAAAATCATTTCATATCTTAATCCAATTGAACTGGTTGATCACAGAAATCAATCAACTATATATAGTAAATTAATTAACCTATTTCGAATAGAAACCGAGAAGGAATCTATAAGAATTGAGGTTGAATATCATTAATAAAATGATTTATTGCAAAAATATAAAATACATAATATAGAAAACTATAAAATATAATATTAAATTAGAAAAATTTACATTTTTTCTGGGTGTACCCAAATATTTAATACCAATATAGCGTCACTATATATATATATTTTTATATCATTTGTCACAATTTCTATCACATCATTTATAAAATACATTTTTTTTTTTCACTTCGCCAACTCTTTAGTTATAAATCTTTCTATCTTTTCATTTTTCTCACATTATCATTTATAGATTTTATAAATCTTCTTTGTACAATATAAATTTTTATTATGAGGAATTAGTTCTTATATATTTATAACTTTCGATTATTTTTTAAAATATATAAATATTAGTATTCGCTGCGAATACTAAAATAATATTATAATAAATAAATCGTGAAATTTTATTTTCATTGCAAATATACGAGTGTATTATAATGTGTTTGTTTATATATAGAAAAAATGTATCATTTCATTTCATTCTAATATATAATAATATATGTTTAAATTAAAAATCTCATAATCACGTTTCGTGATCACTTATTAGTATTTAATTAAAATGTATTATAAGTAAATAAAAATTTTACATTATATTTATTTATTTTTAAATGTGGTTAACCATTTAACGTTATATTAATATTTTATTTTAAGTCTTTTGATATCACAATAACATTTTAATGTATTTGTTCATAACTATATATATATATTATAATTATATATGAAAATATATACGAATATATTATGATATGACCATGGCCATGGTGAATATTTTATGTTAAAATGTCATCAACTAATATATACATAGAAAAAATGAGAAAAGGTTTTATTTTCAAGTGTTTCAATAACAAAAATATTTCAAGTGTTCTTTAACAGTTAAATAAAAGAAAAAAAAATGTATATTTAAATACAGATACAGATATTTACAATATTTATAAGTTCATTGTAACTTAAAGAATATTTCTTATATAAATTGTATATCGTATATTCAAATGACTTATTCCAAATCAACAAAAATTATATGGTGTGTGTGTGTGTGCATATATATAAATATATAGAATTTCATGTGGGAAAAAAGGTTATATAAATCAACAAATTTTATTTACTCTTTAAAAAAAAAAAAAAGGATATAAATAAAGAATTGAGTTATATATAAATGTTACAATTTTAAAAACCATTTATGTAGACATATATGTAGAAAGTATTTACTATTATAGTATACACAAAGTTTATACTAAAATGTAATACTTTTTTAACATTTAAACACAATATATTAATATAGTACATAGGTGTTTTGATAAGTTTTTTGAAGCTAAATTTTAATTTTAATATTTTACTGTTGATAGTGTTATGATTTCTAAAAAAAATTTACATCTTTGGATACGACTAAGTATTGTAATGATATTTAGTAAGATTTGTATACTGACACATGAAATTTTTGACTGAAACCAATTACCCAATCTATAGTAATTTGTATTTTTTGTACCATTATGTAAAAATTACTTACTCATATAATTACTAAACCTCAATTATTTGTTCTGTCGTATATACGAATTACTAGTGAGAATAAACACTATCGTTAAATTAAATGATGTTGCATCATATATATCTTGATATTTCATTTCACTAAATTTTGAATATAAACAGTTGTGGTCGGCGGCATTCGGTTATTTCATAGTAATTACACAAATTTACTAATTTCTTTTTCTTATACATAATGAAATTATAGCTATATATAATTTGAAAATAATTTTCTAATGCATTTTATTTAATATTTATAGTTAGAATCTCCAACTATATAATCAAAACACCCTACGTGGGGTATGTTAGGTAACATTTTTAAATTGCGAAATCAAAAGTACATTTTTTTTTTAAGACACATAGATACAATAAAATGTGATAAGTAAATATGAAATCAGAATTTATATATAGTTAATAACTTTGCATAAAATACCGAATATCATTTACAACCATATTTTAATAATATGTGCATACATTTTCCTCACTTGGATGTGCCTCCCAATCGAAATTATAACAAATACACTTAATTTATATATATTGTATTTTATTGTATATTATATAATTATTATGTTACATGGTTTGGTATGGTAAATAAATAAATCTTAACAACTCAACAAAAATCTATATCTTCTGCATTGAAATCGTTTTGTTAATACAAATATTGTTATATATTATAAAATTATCATTTATTCTTTTCTATATATCTTTTTTTTGATTTTGTTTTATGTATTACAAATTTAAATTAAACAAACCCATAACCTTTTATTTATTGTATATATAGTTTAAAAATATTTTTAATATTTGTGTCGGCTTTTGTGTATCCTTTTGTCTGCTTGGTTTCTAAATATATATATACGTTATGCATACAAACTCGTACACATAATATACAATAATTGTTAATTTTTTTTTTAATATACACAATATTTATATACTTTTCTATATATTTTATAAACTTACATTTTATGAGTCATATATACATTAAAATTGAAATATTTATTTTTAAACAATTGATAAATTTGTATTTTATATATTTATCTATAATATGGTATTGGATATCCCATTGTGAATTTATATAATATATATAATAGTGTTTTTGTTTTCGGTTAAATTAATATATATATTTACAGCATGGTTCCTATCTATATATATAAATAATTTAAGATACTGAGCTATTATTTTGTTACTGAATAATGTTGTAATCTATAGCAATATGTAAAATTATAATAAATGAATGAAATAATGTAATATGTGTACTGTAATTTTTATAGTATTAATATATATGTATATCATAGCATCAGTCCTGCATAGTGTCGAATGCCTTTATAGCATCGTATAGCATATAGTTGAATCTATTAATTTTGTTGTTATACAAATACATATGTAATATATAATTGATTGAAATTAAAATATTTTTTAACGTTTAACTCTCACTTTATTTGGTAAAAACATTTTGAAATCGCAAATACAATTCAATTGAATTTTATACTTTATTATATTTCTTATTTATATTTATATTTAAGTAATAAATTAATTAATTTCACGTGATATACGATAAGCTCTCGGTAATCATCTGAGCTGATAACAGCGTGTTGTATACGTTTTTAATATAAGCAACGTACAATATACTATGTTTATTTCACTGTCTATATTTATTTATAAATAATTAAAATAACTCAAAGATTTGAATAGGTATATTTCTATTTTATTTGTAAATATCTGAAAATATGAAAGCTTTGCATTTTGTTTTAATGAAAAAAATGTTAAAAATATCTGTAAATTTATTTATAAATTGCTTAAGTAATTATACGGTTTATTGTACCCATTTGGAAAAGTTCTATACATTTTTGGTGTTGTTGTTTTGTGGGTAATTTCATGAATACGAAAAAAAAAAAAACTTGACCAAAACTTCACTTTGTCATTTTTGGTAAATATATGCGAGCGATACTTAATAAATGTTTATAGCATTTTCAATTTTATTTAATTCCATTATAAATTAATATAGAAAGAACTCGAAAATCGAAAATTTTTGATTTATACAAATTAATTGCAATTTCATATTATTTCAAGAGGAGCGTATATATGCGGCATCTATTATACATTCATTCTATAGCCATGTTTGTAAATTACTCCGCCTAAGAGTATATATATAAAACAATACAACAATTGTATACTGCATTTGCATACAAATAACGAAAAATATAAATGTTTCCATAATTCTATTATTAAATTTTAATAAATAATATAAGCAGATACAATTTTTCAAAAACCTAAACGCTTTGGATAAATAAAATTGCTGAAATATTATTTGAAATATTGTATATATATATATATAAATCGGGATTCTATACCACACAACGTAAAAAGGAAATTATAAAATTAATTAATTCTGATAATTTGTCAAACATTAATGTAATATAATATATGTAGATAATTATTTTATTTGATAAAATATACTAATAATAATATTAATATTTTTCTTTTCAGTGATTGCGTCATGGTATGAAGGAACCGAATAATTTTGATGAATTTGTAAGTTTGCTTTTTAATTGTTTTTACTTTATATAATTCCATATTATAATATAAATTTATTTGTAATTTTTGAATATAATATATATATACACATTATATTTTAGTTAAATATATTTAGTTATACAAAAATATACTCTTATAAATATAAAATAACGTGTACCATACAATATATAGAAGAATACACAATTTCAATATAATTAAATTATATCACAAAAAGATGTTAATAACATTAACAAACCTAAAAACTTTAATGGTGATATTGTTCTCTTTATTTAATATATTGTATATATAACTTTTTTTTCTTATGCTTATGTATACTAATACAATATAATATGCATTTAGGAGGATTCCCATTGTTTTTTTTTATTATTTATTTATTTATTTATTTATTTATTTATATATTTATTTGTTGAACACATTTATTTTTTATATATATTTAATATGTATAAAAAAAAAAAAAATATGTTTATTGTTTGTTTGTTTGTTTGTTTGTTTATTTTTCGTTGTTATAACATAATAAAAGTCTCAAAAAAATAGAACTATATATTCTTTCATCATATTAAATAATTAAATATATATATAAATAACTATGTAACTTTTCATATAAATATATATATAGATATTAAATAATATATATACACTCATATTTTTAATATGTACAATACTATTCTTTTTATACAATAATAAATATTATACAGAATATTTTAACTTAATATTAAATTACAAATTTCAAAATTGAGCAGTGTGTATAGCAAGTTTATTTTTTATATTTCTTATTTCATTTGAACGGTATTTTTTTAACATAAAATACAATATATAAGTTATTTACTTATATGTAAATGATTATTTTGTATAGTATATATACTAATATTAAATTTAAATATTACATTGACACACGAAGACTCATTCATTCAAGTATAAATATAACTATCTATATGTAATTTATATAACTATTATGGTATTTTCTTAACTAAAATTCTTAAATTATTCATATGATTTTTATTATCACTTAAATTTATATAACAACTATATTCAGTACGTATTACAAAATATATTTTCAATAATTAGCCGTTTTGTAGTATTATCTCTAAATATATAATTAATGATTAAACGTTATCCTATTTGATACCATTTTCTAAAAAAAAGGTTATTTTATATTTTTGTCTATAAAATAGCCACTACATTAGCGATTAATACAATTTAAATTATCAATACAAAATAGCTACTACACTATCTATATGTAATTTATATAAATATAAAATAAATATAATATAAAAAGTTAATTCACTAATTTCATATACTATACACAATGTATATTAAATAAATATATGTTATAATATATAAATTAAATATAGTAAGTATTTAAATTAAAATATTCACTTTTTATCGATATATTTATAATAATAAGGATATTTTTGCATACGTTTTTACATTTACAATTATCTTATATACTTTTTATACTTTTTTTTATAAATTTATGCGCTATATAAAATTATTAAATTGTCATCGTATGTCATTGGAAATATTTTGCAACTATGCACAATTGTTATATTTATATGGTATACTTTTTATGTAAATATTATTTAAAGAAATCAAAAATATTGAAAAGATAAATCGTCTATTAATTGAGTTTATGTATGGGAATATATAGACATAGATCTCCACATTTATTGTATATATATATATAGTAGTATTAAAAAGAAAAAGGAAAAGTTTTTCATTGCTCTGTTTTCATTTTCTTTTATATATACCTACTTATATACCATATATATAAAAACGCAATGCATATATATACACGCAGCAGATACATATATAATTTAGCTATATATTTACAAAAATAATCAAACAAATATAAAACTTATTTTTTTCTTTCCATTTAACAAGGATCAATTTATGTATACGTATATATTATATATTGTATACTAATATTGTTAGACAGTTAAAAAAAAAACCCCGACCGAGGAAAACTTTAGTATATAGATTTATGACTAAACGATTTTTCTTTATATATATATATGTATATACCTTTTACTACATTTGTGTGTTTATAGTCTCTATAAATATAAATAAAAAATTAAATAAGTGTTGTATAAATATTATATATATATATAGTAAATTTACGTTAGCACAACTTATGTTACATTTGTTTGCCGTTTTTTTCTGTTTTTTTGCAGAATATTTTAAATACATGTAAATGATAAGAGGAAAAAATAATATATATATATATATGCTCTTATTTTATATATATGAATATAAATTGTTTTAATCTTCAGGGTATCCTGTATCTATATTTATGTCTTATGCGGCAATAGGAATGGTATATTGTATATTTGTATCTGCGTATATATATATATATATGGTACGTTAAGAAATAACAAGAACAAATGTTTGATTTAAATTGTAATAATATAAATGCGATTGATTAATAACAATATGTTTCCATAAAGTTAGATATATTTATAGTACAACATTTATATTGTATATTTTCATGTTTTATTTCATAACACCCTATAAACTTTTTATAACTAATTATACAAACGTTTAACTGTTACTATTACATATAGTTTGATGCAGTTTTTATAAATTTTTCATTAATTAGTTATATAAATTATAGTCGTATAGTTATTTTTAATATACGTTTTACGTTTGGTCTCTCTCAAACGAGAAATTTTCGTTAGAAATTTTCCAATAAAATTGATTAAAATATTATAATATTCTATATTTTTTTTTGTTTTTAATTATATCAACGCACAATATTTTTATTTATTTGATTATTAAATAATTTACTCATTTCAAAATTATGCTAATTTAATTACTCAATATATATAAAAATATTCCAAGATTACCCTAATAACACTGTCCGTAGTTTGTCTGCAATATTACCGCATTATATGTAGTAGTCCATAGTTTCAATCCGAGGAAATATCTTTGGGTTTCTTACGGATGTCCGCTAGAATTTTATATGATGAGTGCAACCCTGTCCATGGATTTTTATAAAAAATGTCCTTGGATTATCCTTGAATATTTCCGATGATAATTTCTACGGATTTACCTTAGAAGTATTTCTATCGTTGCTATTATTCCACAGAATATCCATAGAATTTATATTCCAAGGATTTTGACAATAATATCTTTGGATTGTACATGTGTTTTGGCAAGTAATGCCTTTGTGAATTGTACGTATTAGCAGAATAAATTTTCAAATGACGATGCTGTCAAATTGCGGTATGATTCAGTTTTTTTCCCGATAGACCCGAAGTTCTATGAGCACGGTATGAATATGCTGCCCGAAAATTTATCGATTGTTCATTGTTTTTTGTATTAAACAAGAAAAAATAAACCACGGATAAAATCCATGAAAAGTCTTACAAAAAATTCCTCGGAAATAAATCGATTTGAATTGCTGCAGTTGTTTTAAAAATTATGGAAATAAATTAAAAAGAGTGAGGTATATATCTACTGTAGATAAGCGAAATATACAAAATTTCAACCACTGTCTTGGATAATTGGTGAATTAAATTATGAATACAATACCGCAGATATGAATTATGAATACATAATACCCTGACAATCCAAAGATTTCAATTAATCTAAATAAAATACTATTATATTAAGTGGAAAATCTGTATGGACATTCTTTGACCAAATTCCAATTGATCTTATCCATAGAAAATATGTGAATTTTTTTCACGGAAATTTTCCTCATTTTTCAAAGTACGGACAAATTGTTACTAGGATATATATGAGACACTCTGTATATATTTATATTATATAAAAATGTGTCAATTCCATATGTTCAAATTATGACCGGTGGTTGCACAAAAAAATTAAAAGTTATATTCGCACAATATATAGCTGAGTTATCCGCACTCATTAAGTTATTTTAATTATGTAATATCTTAATATGGAATTTATTGAGCTATATATGGTATTTATAGACTAGACACGGATGTATAAAGTCTACCTAATTTCAATATATAAATGAAACTCGTTCTTCAACCTATTAAATATATTTGCCATATGTCTCATAAATAAAACACTATTCGCGCACCACATTCTCGCATAATTCTTCTTCATTTTTTGTATTTTTTCTTTACATACGCCCATCAAATTAAATATCGTTTTAATAAAATTAAGATTATCTCGCTAAGGTATCTTATTCAAAAATAATATATAAATACATAGCGCATATATATAGGAGAGAAGTAATATAATTATTATTTATATTTATAAAAACAGTATTTGTATAATATTATATGGATACAAAACAAATACGATACGTCGTATTGAATAATATATTGAAAAATACAAATTATAAATTATAAATTTAATAAATAAATTATTGTATATATAAAAATGTAAAAATAACCCACACACAAAACTAATTTGGTATTCAAATTTTTATTCTTTTCATTTAAACAAATAAATGGTATATGTAAATATGTATAAAATTGACTTTGGTGTATACTCGAGTGTATACTGTGTATTGCATTATATTATTAATATACATACACATATGCACACCACATGTTTTATTTATATATTCTCAATCACTGTGAAGCATGGTTTTTTTTTTTTATAAAATTTGTTTGATATAAAGCTAAACTGCATGTAATTTATATATACCATACTTAAAGAAATAAATTAAATATATAGTTTTCCGGAAAAGTTTTCTTTTCTTAAATATAATATTTTTTGAATTATCCTTTACAAATTTATTCTTTAAAAATTTATTAATTAATTAATGCGCCACAAAGACTTGCTGCTACATTACAGTTTTTCTAAAAATTAATTTTACAGCTAATTTCTCATAGGCTTTTTGATACGTAAATAATATATATTATTAATTATTTTGTGTATATTCAATTCAAATTGATATAACAAAAGAAATAAATTAGTATATTTTTTATAGGCAAAAATGTACCTAAATTTATGAAAGACAAATAAAACATTTATTCAATAAATCAATTCACTCTTAAAACGTTATTATTGGATGACAAACTTAAATATTCATATATGTTCATGTTACATTAAATTAAAATTTATATATGTAATGTTGGTATAAATATAGCGAATATAAAAACCAACAACAAATATAAATAATACAGTGAATATTGAATGTACAATAGAGATACACGATATAATAAAATATATTGCATGCAATCCAATGTATAATCACTTGACAAACACAAATTTATAGCAACGTTTTCGGTTAAATTTTCATATAAAAAATATTTTATATTCAAGCGAATTTATTTAAAAATATATTTTTATCATCGTCAGTTTGCAGACTAACAATTATAAAATATTCACTGTATTATTAGTTTTTTATTTCGTACCATATATTATTAAATGGAAAAAAACATAAAATAAATTAACATTTTATTATAAGTTTAAATTTTTTGATATCTGTCATGTTAAGAAAAAAAAAACCGAAAAAAATCTTTCTCATTTTACAATATAATTACAAATTTTTGCTGTGCTTGTTGTATAAATTTTTCACTCATATACAAATTGCTTTATTATAATATGCATATGCAGCAGCGACTCGGCAGCTTATACCTTTATATATATATATATATAGAATACATGTAGAATCACCATTTAATTATTAAACACAATATAATATGGGATAAAATACGATTCACAAAATAATATATAAAAATAATGTTGTCATGAAAGTTATTTAAATTATATAAAATAAAATTATTTATGATGAGCTTTTATTTTTTTAAGATTTTAATTTTTGATATATTTTATCAATCAAAATGTCTGTGTGTGTGTGTGTGTGAGTGTGTGAATTCTTTTCTCTTTTTTGACAAACAAATAATATATTTCTATTATGAGATGATAAAAAAATATATAATCTATAAAAAATGTCTACACATTTTTTCTTTTAAATTATTAGATTATTAATATCTAATTTAAATACAATCACAGCGCATAAGTCTTTCTTTTTTTTTGTATTACAATATTTGTATAATCATATTTTTTTTGGTTTTAAATAAATAATAGTGAACACGCCATCTACCCCACCCATATGGGAAAAAAATCAAAAATGAATGATTGGGTGTACCTGTGTTTCATACATTATTCGAAAAACCGTTAATTTATGTTGTTATATATAACCCATTTGTTCTGGCGCAAGATTATATACATATTTTTGATCTTATGTTAAGATAAAATTAAGTGTAAAGAGAAAAAAAAAATTCTTTATATTATTTTTTTAAAGCGTATATAGAATTATTATATTTATGTATTATTATTATTATTATTATTATTATTATTATTATAATTATTAGATAAATATATATTTTATATATTATAAATATAATTGTATATAATATATAAAATAATTGACTGTGTTGAAATTTATACATTGTACGCATATATATATATGAAGTGTTTATAATATACGCTTAGGTATTATATGTGCAGCTACTGTATATATGTATATACACGTAACAACGTATCGTATTGTATGGCTATATATACCATAAATATATAAATATTGAATGAGAAAGATACAATAAGATATAATAATAAAAGGAAGTTGCTGTCTATATATTTTATTTTTTTTTTCTTGTAATTTTATTTAATTCTTATTAAATTGTTTACCACAGAAAATTACGCATATATGATTTTATCATATTTTGTAAAATTAATTGATGTATTTTGAAAGTTGTATATGCACCGACATGTATATATGTATATGTGTATATACAATAAGAGTATATAAAACGAATTTATTGAATGACTTATTTATTGTATGGTAAATATAATAATTATAAAACATGATGGTTTTTTTTTAATTTTTTCAATATATTTACATGTGATCAATAATTATCGTGATTTATAAGCCTATGAAGTATAACTTTATATATATATAATGGCAAAATATATAAGTAATTGTTGTGTTAGTCAAAAGGTAGCGACCTTATTAATGACCAAAAACATGCCATTTGATTTCTTTTCTCAAATATTTGTAAAATGGAATTTATTAACGTAAAAATTTTTATGTTTGCATATTTTTACATATAAAAATTAATTATTACACTTGTGAGAATAAAACAGAACAGCGAATAATTAAATTAAATGCTGCTCGAACCATAATATACAGATTATCACATCTTTTTTAAAACCGTTGTCTTATAAATAATATAAAATTTCAAGTGGAATGCGTATTCATATTTACTTTTGCCAGAGATTTGGCACTTCTATATATACGTTTTCTGTTTTTGTTCAATAAATCATATTTTAAGGATTGCATTTCATGTATGAAAAGTAATTTATATAATTTAACCTATTTTTTCTTATTATAGCGTCGAATATGACTGCGTCTAACTGAATCTAAGTGTATTTGTATATTGCTTTAATTGTGTGAAATTTATATTTACGTTTTACTATCACACACACCACATTGCGGAAAATATGTAGGATCTAATCATTATGATTATTATTATAAAGGAAAACTTTGTAAATTTACGTTTTTCGAGTTCAATTGTCATATGAAACAATTTTTTTTTACTGTAACTCAACTGAATTATGCGATGTTATCAAAAAAAAAAAAAAATTAGAATAATTTAATTTATAAAACATTTATCGAAACATAAATTTTGCTATCCATAGACCAATATTGGTATACGGAATAATAGATAGGTGCACGAGTGAGGTACACTATATTGCGAAACGATGGTTATATACACAGACACACCAAATTCTTCCTATAATAATTGAATTTATTTATTTATTATATTATAATAATATGGTGAAATACAATTATAAAATTTTATGTTTTAACGCGTCAACTATAAATAACTATTATAAATATATAATTATAAACAGCATTTTCTGATTTATGTTTCCATTTTCCATATATAAAAAAATAAAATAAATTTTACCATATAATAATAAATTTATGATTAATTCACTTTTCAAGTGAGTCATAAAAATATATTTTATTTATGTATTTTCTATTGCTGTCGTTGTGTGCTGTATTTAAATGTATACAATTTTACTTTTTATTTCAATTTAACATATTATGAATATATGCACAACAGTATTTATAACTACAATATATATAACTAATATATTATTTCATATAACAAAATATTTATAATAAAAGAGTTATAAAGAAATAATTAAATTTAATACGCATGCCTTTTAACCTTTTTCTTTTATACCATATTATATGTTTTAGATTTAGATTAAGTTAATATATTTATAGATATATAACTATTTATATATAAAGGCGAGTTTATATATAAAATTTCACTTTCACATTAATGACGACACAATGTAATTGTTATTATTGTGTTTATACACCCATAGTATCTATATATACATATCGTACAATTGAATTTAATTTGTATATTTATAGTTATGTGCGTGCATATATGGTATAAGGAATATTTGTTGTAGTTACATTTTTGAAAAATTTATAAAATTTTTAATTTTTATAATCATATCATATTTTGATATATATTAACAATTGTCTAAATATATGCAGTATCTCCACATGCTATTGTTCTTTTATTTTCAATATATATATGAATGACAATAACAATTTTATTGTAAAGGAAATAATATATGTATGACATATTTATGTTTCTCGTATTTAAAATAACTATACATAAATTATATATATATACGCACATTCATTCATATTTTATGTTCAGAAATAGAGAGGTATTGTAATTTCGTTGATTAAAAATTTTAATAAAATTGTAATTTATAGTTGAGTATATATAAAAAGTCTATCTATTATTATGTTCGATAACAAAAAAACAAATAGTAATATTTATTAAAATGGCATTAATAATATAAATAAATAACATATATATATACGATGTGGTGTTATTTAAATTCAAGTAGAAGAAGCAGAAAAAAAAACTCTCACCTACATTTATAACAGAAAATCAAAGAAGAAGTGAAATTTATAATATTAGTATATTGGTACATATATATATATATAGAAAGTATAAAGAAAGTATATGTCTATTAGTAAATACTTCTTATAAGAAATTGTAATATTTTTTTTTCTCCTTATATACACATATTGTATTACGCGTCTATCAACCATCAACATTTTAGGTACATATATATATTTTTTGTATAGTATACTATTACTATATGTGACTATAGAGAAAAAAACAATATATTTTGTATATATAAATAATCTTAATTCAATGAAATTTTAAATTAATAATCTAATATTAGTATATTGTTTAAATAATATATGTGTGTGAATGTTTGAATATGAGAATATACAATTTTACTTTTCATTATTAATAGTATAATAATAATTATATAGGGTTTTGGACCAACCATCGCTGTAAACTGAAACACTTTTTCTAATTTTATAATTTTTCCATTATATTTTGGAAAATTAAGTTATTCAAAAAACATCAAAATCTATATAGAAAAAAGTAATTCAATTGTGGTTTTTTTTAATTATTTAAATAACTATACTGAAAAATTTAACATATAAGTAAAATTTAACCTGGTATTTAGCGATAGGTAATAGGATAAACGCTGTTGAGTGTTATTTTGAATATATTTATGTTAAATATTATAAGTGTTATATATTTTATTATGGCAAAAGGAATTGTCTTTTTCGATTTCCTATATTAACACCTATGTTTTTTTTTTATATGGTCTTTGATTCATTAACATTAACATTTTATATTTTATGCTTAAAATAATAAATACAACATTTTTATTATGTGAAATATTATAATTTATGTATACGCAATAATAAAAAAAATTACCTATTAAATTTCACAAAGACATGTTTTATGATAGAAAATTAATAATTTCATATAATTATTGCTATAAATTTATTAAATTTTTATGTAAAACACTATAAATAAATTGGCACACTCTGTCCGTCTGTCAGGTAAAACGTTTTACATTAAAAATATATATTTTATATACAGTTTTTTTTTTTGAAAATATAAAAATGTTAATTATTCAATATAGTTAGAAGATAAAATTATAAGATTACGTCAGACATGGCATATACGATCGCTTAGGATTAATTAAAGAAATGTGTGACCTTCGCACAATCGTCTTATTTTAAAATTTATATAGAATTCGTTTAACATTCTTTCAAATTGTATATATACATTAACAGGAATTGTATACTTTAAAAAAATATAATGGGTCTCTGTTTAGGGGGTTTGGAATTTTTTTTCTGTTACTATCATGGTCTGGAAAAATTTTACAGATTTGAAAATAAAACACACTGCAATGTACAATATTTAATATGAGCTTCGTTATCTATAGTATAATATGGCAGACATCAATAGATAATTTTTTTACATATTCGGTGATTCATAGTTGCAATATTTTTCCAAATATTATTGTGTAAACCATAAATTTATGAACACTTTTATTTTCTTTATATACGACTTTATATTTTCAATACATATGAATATACGACTTTGCATAATAAATATGCAATTTTACAAAAGAAAGTAAAATGTGATTGGAAAATTTTATATTAATTCTTTTATTTATATACCTATACTATTTTATTATTTAAAATATATGTAACATTAATAATTAATAATAAAGTTTTACCATAAGGGTTATATAAATTCGTATATAAATTCTCAATTTTTTTAAATATAAAAATACATGGTTTTTTTTTTGTCTATACCAGCGAACACATTTCTTTTGATAAATTATTAATCATAAATTATAAATTTAAAACCATTACAAAAAAAATGTATATTTAATGCAATAATTATTTAATAAAAGTGTTTTTTTTTTTTGTATTTCTTCATATACCTTTTATAAACACATAATAATAAATAATTGTGTGTGACACCCCACCACCAACAAGAAAAGATATATAATAAAATTTGAAAAAAAAACATACACCCACGATGCGGTTACAACTTTTTCATATATATATATATATATATTGTATGTACACGTAAAAAGGTACATGTAAAAATGTTGCATTTTTTTCTCATCCCATTCATAAAAGAAAAAAAAATTTATAAAAACATTTAAATATAAAATATGTAAAATAAATTAAAAATAAAAAAATTATTTTACTCGTATAAAATATAGAAAAGAGAAAATAAATATAAATTTTTCTTTTATTATTTATTATATTTTTAATTTATATACTGTAATTATATTCTGAATGCATTTTAAAAGTTTGGTTATATATATAAATATATGAAAAACTTTATACTATTTATAAAAATAATCATTTATAAAAAATGGATATATAAAAAGGGAAAAGTTTTTCTTATTTAATATATATATTTTATATAACTATAGGTTTATTAATGTACGTGTATTTATATTTAATTGTTTTCTCGTTAATATAATAACAGCATAGCAATTGAGGAACACACACACACACACACACAATAATACAATACATTATGTTCTTAACATTTATATAATTGTATACTTTTATTATAATATTATCACAAAAGTAAAATCATATGTACAAAGATTCTTTTATTCAGTTTTTTTTTTTTTTTCGGGTTAAATCTAAATATACCACAATTTAATTTATTTACTCGACTATAGCATTGTATGCTCACAAGATTACAAGTACATATTTATTTTTCGTTTTGTTTATTTATATATTATTTATTGTATATATGCATGCGTGTATAGCGGTTAGGAAACTGTGAAGTGGGTCAGTAACGTCGTTGTAGTCGTCGCCAATATATAATATATATTTATTATTTTATGTATTATTATTATTATTATTACATAAATTATATGGTGTCTATATATACATATTATTTCATTATATATAGTATTAGAATTTATCATTTTATTTATGGTTAATCACAATAAAAATTAATTACATAAATATATATATATATATAATATGTGGTAATTATTAATTTTATTAAATGTAGCTTACAATTTATAACATTTTTTTTTATTATAAATACATATACCATAAATATAAAAATGCAGAACAAACATAATATTATTTATTTATTTATTATGTTGCTGTATAAATAAATACATGACTTTAATATTTTTACTTACTATTTTACGGTATATATTATAAATGTGGCATAAATAAATTAGATGTGTTTTAAGTGAAATGAATTTATGTTTAATTCTGCGTATATATAATAGAAAAATATTTAAACGTACTTATATTATATTAAATATTAGAAATTACAATACAAATAATTTTATTATTGTTAATCAAAACAATATATAAGTGTTATATATATGTACATAGACTATATTGTAAAGGAAACTGTTCAAATGCAACGATACGGGGTTACCTGTTCGTTAACACCACACCTCTGCGCTGCTTGTTATTATATAAGTTTCAACAAAATGTAATTTTGCTATTGGTCTGATCTTTTTTTTCAGTAAATACAAATATTTAAATAATGATTACAGTACAATTGGTAAATTGTTATATACTTCGATGCGGAGTAGTATGTTGTCTGTTGTTAGATACCATATAAGCTCCACACAATATAACATTTTAATATTATAATTTTATTAATAATATTGCAGTACATACATTTATTAAAATTTGACATTATATTTAAAAAAAAAAATCGTAAATTTTTTCGGTAGTATTTTATTGTATAGTATTTTATTTAATATGTTCCAAAAAAAATTCTAACACATAATTTTAATAATTGTTGCATTAATTTTATTACATATAAATTATATAGGCAAAATTTTTGTACCTAACAATTGATGGATACATTTTATTTGTATAAATTACATGACAAATTTTTTTTTAAATTACGTGATTCTTTTATCGAGTAATTGTTATGATTGTTGTTGGTTCAATGCACGACGGTTTACATCGATTATATAGATGTTGTTGATAAAGTTAATAATTGGCCATCCGTATCGATCGACAATTTTTTGTCTTTTGTATTATCGAAATTAATCCACTTTAAAATATCACTGAGGCAGTGTAAACGATTTTTTTTATGTTTGTACCGAGAATGCAATGAAATTCTATTTTCGATGTTCCAATTGATTTCAATTTCAAAAATTTATTTTCTATTTTTTTGTTATTTAAATCATTTCCTACAAGCGGAATCAGATGGACTAAGGCCACCGTAGAGTTCTACAAGAGTTTTATGAATTTCAGCTACTTATTTTCTTAAATTAAATAACATTAATAAACAACATCGATAATGCTTATTGCTATACACTCCACTTTTAACGTGTTAATATTACAATTAATGTTCGTAAAATATCGAAAATATTATAATATATAATTTTAATTTGTAAATATATATAGTGTCATTACTAGAACAACGCCGAAAATTAATATAGGTATACGTATAATAAATATAATTAAATTATATGTATTTCATATAAAACTAAAAAATATATAGTATAAAAAAATAAAAACATAATTCATTCATTATTATTATTATTATTTTATTTTTGCTTTAACTATTTACTATTTCAATTTTCTATGAATGGTTCATTTATCTATTAAAAACATTTTTATTAACCTATATACTAACTCGTATATATTACATCAGTAATATGTATTATAAAAATAGGTGGATATACCTTTAACATATTGTATTATTGTAGTATATATATATATATAAATGGTATATACGCCAGCGGTAGTAAATGAAAGAAATAAATGAAACCAGAAAAAATTCTCATATAATAAAAATTGTACTATATTATTATAAAATACCCTCGTATATGAAAATAGTAAATCATTTAAATTCCGCTGGGATAAAAAGTTGACTTTTGTCAGGTGAAAATAGAAGATTAACCAAATGTTTTATATATAAATAAATTTATGTTATTGTATTTTATTTGAACGCATATATGCGATGTGAACCGGAAAAAAAACTCCTATATACATACAGGAATGAATCTTTATGATCATGATGGCCTTATATTTTGTGTTCCCTTATTTAATCTTTTCTTTTTTTTTTTTATATATATACATATACAACTTCATAAATTCTTTTATAATACACTGAATGCGCGTTCACATTTACACAAATCACACATTAATATAATATTATATTATTATTTTTTTTTGTTCCATAAGTATAATAATAATGAATACTTATATTTATAATTCTATATGTGGATTCAAAATATGTTATAATAACGTGTAGTGAAGAAGTAGAAGTATAATATTTTTTTTTTGTGTGTATCTACAATGTAGATCCTGCGGTGGGAATATATTTGTCTTTTAGGGCAGATTATGTGAGTTAATTATTTGATGAAAGAAAATTACTTTGTTAGAACCGCATTAATTTTAATTTCTAAATTATTTATTTTGAGGTTTTAAAAATTTTGTTAAAATTTCTAAAACAACATTAATATATTATTCATTTGTGTTACATTGTAATTATAGGGAAATTGTGGATTGTGGATATAGTGTCAGTGGGTACAGTGAAATAATTACCAATGTTATTTTTTCTTTAGTTTTGTTAAACGAAATAATTTCAAAATTCATTTATGCATTAGTTATTTCACATTTAAAAAATTTACGAAGTTAATATATAAAACACGTGCAAAAAACATAATTTTCTAATATCTATACACGCAGTTATCATATATACGTACGTACATATAGAAAAGAAATTAATTGCAACTTCCCGAACCTTATAATATATCACATGTATGGTATATAGTTGGTACACATGTATTACCATATAATACCTCAATATATATTTACAGATATATTAAAAGAAAAAAAAAAACTGTGTAAACAGAACATCGTATTGGGAGTAGCTGGTATATGTAGATTGTCGAAAACTTTTCTGTATATCCTTAAGCTATAAATATATATTATAGTACAAATAGATATATATGTGTAAGTACTTTTATATTTATATAAATATACAACAGCATTTCCAATATATGTATATATAAAAAGTGTATATAGCTTACGATACGTGTATTTAAGACAAACAGTTTGTCATTATATTGTATTATATAAATATATCTCATAGTATATTTCAAAACATATTCTAAATAAAATCGAATCTATATCGTTTTAAACATATTAAACATATATTTATATATATATGCGTTATTACGAACGACGTGAACATTTTCTAAATATATCGGTTTGTTTATATTAATGCTTGTATTTCTTTATTTTTAACCATTATCTATAATATATATATTATATAGTATTCTCCGCAGGAAACAATATGTCGTAGAGCTTTTATAACAATGAATTGATCATACAAACACACACAAACACACACCTCACATTCTAAGCGATCGTTAAGGTTTTGATAATCTGTATCACACAATTGGCAGATGTTTTTACATCAGTTTATTTTTCATGATATTTTTTTTTTATCGCAATTTAATGAAATCAAAGCCGGCAGCAATAGCAACGGATAATAAAAATGACTTTTGTGTATATATACGATAATTTAAAATTTATGGATAAATTTTAATTTGATGTCAACTTTATGATGATGATACCAAATTATTAACGTTTCTATATTTAAAAATATACTCGTTCAATTTTAATTTACAAAAAATTACCGATAAGAATTTAATACTCAACCCATAATAATCGATGTGTATATGTTATGTTATATACACATTGAAATATGTTTCTTCTATACTATATAGATATACCATATATATAAATTACTTGTGTATAAAAAAGGTTTAGTCAATTTAGTGTTTATTATAGTTAGGTTATTTTATTTTATTTATATATATAACAATATATAAAAATGTACCTTTCATTATTACATATTTTTTCCTGATACATATTCCACCTCTGGGTAACACATATATTTTCATGTCTCTGATGTCTGTACACGGAACGGGAACGAGTATATGCATAGCTTAAAATATATATGGTATATATGGGGGGGTGAATAATTGGTTTTAATAACAAATTGTATATGAAGTTTTTTCTTTGCGCCAATATAAATGTTGATATGTATAATTTAGTGAATGATGAACTGATAAATGAAAATGCGTGTTATACATATACTTATTTTAATGTTATACTCCGTGTTATATAACATTATATATATATATTTGTGTATCGCATACAATATTTTAATTTTCACAATTTACTCTTATATTTAAATAAATGTCCCATTAAAATTCATTTGACAATTTTCTTTTTTTTTTTTTTGACTCTGACAAACAATTCGAAAATAAATACGTTTTTTTTTTTTTCAGGTTCATATAGTAATTGAATTATTATTTTTTTTTTTTTTAATAATATTATATTTATGATAATAATCTATGTGGATGCGAACGCATAATACAATTTGCAAAATAAGCTTTAATCGCTCTTTTTTGTTATATATGTACATACTTAAATTATTCGGAAAAATAAAAAAAAATTATAATAATAATAATATTAATAATAAATAAAGGTGTGTGTATATAACATTCATTATAACGCACTAATCCAATAATATATATTAATATATAATGTAGTTTACAGTCAACTCAGTGCGTATTCAATTCTGTATTCAGTAACTACTGTCTGTATTAAACATAGAGCTGACAGTAGAATTGTTGGGCTACAAATTTTGAAGGAGCTATACCTGCATAAGCCCAATTAAAGCGCACGCATCAAATTTCATACAAATAGAGCTGCAGATCACTTAGAAGTGCAATTGAATCCACATAAGTATTCAGTGAAAAATACATATGACAAACTATAGGTCTTGTTTTAGGATATAACAGTTGCTTTATCTTTTATAAAATATGCTTAATCTGTATATGTATAAAAATAAATTTTTCGATCTCGTGAAAGTTTATTCTGCAAACAAGAGTCTGACTGTATATACATTTAATTTATTTATAAAATTAAAATAATATTACAATGGAGAGATATAGCAATAATAATAACTATATATATATATTTAAATGTATATATGTAAATTTATATATATATAAAAATCGGTTTATAATATGAATCTCATCTGAACACAGTTCAATAATTATTATTTATGTATATACCTACCTTACCTTCCTACCTACCTATATACATATATATATATATATAGTGTAGTATAAATTTATGCTAATCTTGAAACTTGAACAATTGTTCATATTATTATTATATTATGGTATATATATATATATAGTGTTAAACTTAAAACATCAAAGTCTATGATAATATTATTTTAATGTAATTTTATGTATATTATAAAAATAAAAGCCATGGAAAAAAAAAACCAAACAGTCATTAAAACTTTGTACATGAAATTCAGAGAAATCTTCATAAGTAATAAGTGACTTTATTATATTGTTATTAAGTTAATATACATATCCATATGTTATATATATATAGTTAATAATAAATATTATCTACTTAAAATAATATACTGAAAAATTTAATTCGGATTAAACATTTAAATAAATAATCTATTCTTGAAATATTGTAATAAATATTAAATATAAATCATAGATAAATAGATTCTAAATGTCATGTTCTAAAATTTGAAGAGTCCAGGCGCTGGTTTTCATCAATTTTAATAAATTTATTATTTCTCTAAAAATCATATTATATTATTTATAATCATCAACCGATATCGAAATAACTAATTGGCAGCATAAAGACGATGTTATTTTAATTAATTTTTTTTGTTAAATTTAATTAGATTTTATTTAATATTATTTATGTACAATTATTTTTATAACAGTTATGTGTGAGTTAATTAATTAATTAAGCTTTTAATTCAATTTTAGTATGGTGTAGTTTGTCCATATATCCACTCAATTATATAGTCTCTTTTAATCCTTCTGAATTTTGATATATTTTTATATACAGATCATAAATATTGTATATATAAATATTCGAGAATTTATTATGAGAAATTTCTGCGATTAGAATATATAATGGTGTTGTGATGATAATGTACAACATCGTATCATTTTATATGTGATTAAGTTTCTAAGATCTGATATATGCTGGATTAAGGCTTCTTGGTATAATTTTTACTTGACAAAAAATAAAACAGGATTTATTGAATTGTGTATAATTTTTATACAACTTAGGCAAGATGTAACATATTTTTTATTTTTTCCAATTATATGCAAACATTTTTAAAAAAAAAAACTATTTCTATTTACCCTAGTAACAATTTGTCCGTACTTCGCAAAATGAGGAAAATTTCCGTGGAAAGAATCCACACTCTTTTTAATTTATTTTCTTAATTTTTAAAACAAGCAGCAACTCAAGTCTATATATTTCCGAGGAATTTTTTGTAAGACTTTTCATGGATTTTATCCGCAGTTTTATTTTTACTTGTTTATTTAAAAAAAAAAAAAAGCTCAATCGATGAATTGTTGCCATCGTTCAGCATCTTCATTCCGTTCTCATAGAACTTCTGGTCTATCGGTAAAAAAACTGAATCAAACCGCGATTTGACATCATCGTCAGAAAAACATGGAAAATCCAAAGATATTTTAGTCAAAATCCGTGGATTTGCTAACAAAAAATGTGAATATAAATTCTATGGAAAGTCTGTGGAATAATAGCAACGAGAAATACTTCCAAGGAAAATCCGTAGAAATTATCATCGGAAATATACGGATACTCCAAGGAAATTTTTTATAAAAATCCATAGACAGGGTTGCACTCATCATATAAAATTCCAGCGGATATCCATAAGAAATCCATAGATATTTCCTCGGATTGAAATTACGAACTACTACATATAATGCGGAAATTATGCGGACAAACTACGGACAGTGTTACTAGGGTATTTAAAATCCTTTTTGAAATGAGTATATAAATATATATGTTTATATATATAGATGTGGTGTCACTACACCATATATATCTATTAAAAATATATTCTCACCATTTGGTCGATTGGTATTAGTTTTCCAAAGATACGCTTCGCATTTAAACCTTTCACGCATCGAAATCATTTTCATTGTCAAACGAAAGCTATTAATAAATCATTATAAAATTTAATTTTAGTAACTATCTTGAAAATTTTAACCGTACTGTAAAATTCAAAAAAAATAATATTTGAATTCGATGACTCTTAGTTTTCAAGAAGAGAATGCATATTTAAAATTTTATGTAGAATCTTTGGTCATTTTTAGAAAAAAAAAAACTGTCTATTAAATTGTTAACAGATTATTTCACGCATATATTTTTATTTCTATATAGATTTCAAATAAATCATTGAACAGAACATTTTTTTTTTTTAAATATTGTAATAAAATTATTAAACATATATTAAATTACATACATGTGTCCTATAATATGCCTATATTCATATGATGAGGATATATATAATAATATTCTAAATAAATAGTAAAATTATACCCAAATATAAAAAATACTATATGCAAAAAAATTATTAAAAATATCATATTTCTTTTTTTGGACAATATTTGTTCACATATAAATAATAGTAATTTTAACGTACTATTTCCTTATTCATTTGTACATATCATCTGAAATGATCATTTATTCATGTTGTATATATTTTATATATTGCGTATCGTCGAAAAGTTATAGTATACAAACTTTTACTATTTGATGACATTATTTTTAACTGTTATATTCTTCTTAAAACACTTTTTTTTTTATTTTTTTAAATATCAATATGTAACTATGCAATAATAAATGTATTTTCCTCTTATTTAATATTATACATTTTTTAAATGATGTTATGTTGACGATGATAAATGTGTGTGTGTATGGTAGTGATGGTGGTTAGTTAGTATACGAACGACAACTTTTGGTTATGTTGTGACTATATTTATATATTATTATTATTTTATATATTTTAAATAAAATACACGTTGCGTATAGATGTGAGTTAATGTTGAGTATATAAAAGTTGATATTATATTGAAATGCAGAAAACAACTACTAAATAATGCGATGAGAAATATTAGAAATACCTTATTTTATTTTGTATTTTTTTAGTATATATATTATAGCAAATATTTAGTTACTATACTATAAGAAGAGAATACGACGAGTAATATATATATTGTATATTTATGGCGCAACTCTGTGTTTTGAATGAAAAATACTTTTAAATAAAATACTAATACAATGTAAAACGAAATTCCAGTCAGAGAGAAAGAGGAAAAAGAGTATTATAAAATATGTTTTGGTGTGGTACGGTAATAATAGTGCACATAATATTAAATGCGAATGTAGTATATATATTCATTATTATTATACCATCATATTTAGAGATTTGACTTCCAACAACCAAAGAATTATGTACAAAATAGTCTTTCCAGTCACCATCATCATCATCATCATCATTTATTTTATACAACTTGTTAAGTTGTTTGTTGAATTTATATACTATATTCGATTTTTTCTTTTATTCAGTATCTACACCATACATAGAATAGATTAATACTAACAGTTTCATGTTAGTTGCCGATATGATTCTGACCGGTTTGGATGTAAATACTACTGAATTTTAAAAAAAATATTTGTAATTTGTTTATACGGTTATTTTTTGATTCTAAATAATTAATATCATTTAATTATTTTACATATTTGTAGGTTTTGTTATCATTTAACATCATTATTTTGAAATCAGGCAGTTATTATTAAAATTTAAATAGTGTATTTACAAATAATTAAGTTTATTTGGTGCGAGCTTTTGATTTTGTATTGAAAATATTTATTTTTCGACAATCCTTGAGTTGTTGACGATGGTTTTTTTTTTAAGTGTTTTAGAATTCGCAAATTATAATAAATATTTACATTTATTGTAAATTGAATAATAATAACATAAATAATAATAATAATCATAATAATAATAATAATAATAATATAAATAAAAGGTTAATATATTCATGTTACCGGTTAAATTCTATAAATAATAATATATACAAATATATTATTAATATATATATAAATAATAAATTGTTTATGTATAATGATGTAGTTTTTCATCACGTGGGTATATTTTCATCAAAAAATTTATATTTATTGATTTTAAATTTTTAATTGTTTGCCGTGTATTTGGATATATATACAATATATATGTTATAGGATAAAAAATAACATGCAAAAAAAATATATATACCATAAAAACCACATTATTAAATTAACAATAACAACTAAATGAGAACAATAATAAATTTTCATGTTAATTTCGTTTCAAAAATGTTATTTTCTTTTTCGTCTGCTTATTCAACATTTACAATATTTTAAGTATGGGTAACCGCACATAGCCATAACATTGAAAACAATAATAAATTTACCACTGTAAAATGTATCTTATAATATTTTTATAAACTTATATATATTCCAATATGTGTGTATGTTGTACACAGACAGTTGAACCTATTAATGTTGAACATTTTCAATTAATGAATTAAAATGAATTAAAATCATCTATGTTGAACCTAAAAATTTTTAAACAAATCACTAAATTTATTGACTTTTATTTAATTAACTTTGTTTTACTTGAATTTATAGTATTTAATAAGAATTATTGAAGATTTAATATATGAATCTCTATATTAATTAACTGTGTCGTTGGTAAAATTGTATATATATACAGAAATTAAATAATTATAAATACAAATTAAAGAAAATTTTATGTGGAGAGAAATTTTATTAATACATATGATAATTGTAATCAGATTTTAAAAATATATAAAACATACGAATTAACGCACTAAAAATTAATGTTACTTTTAAATAAATAAATAAATAAATCCAAAATTATATATTTTAAATATATTAGATATGTGAACAATTCTCAAACATTTCATTATAACTACCTAGAAAACACACTGAAAAATGTTAAGAGTGAGAATGAGTCACGATGTTTTTATTTGTCAAATGTAACTAGATGATTTTAAATTATAGTTAAATAACTCTGAAAAAATTATGTTCACCTATTGATGGCATTTAGAAATATAATAAAATGTGCAATAAATATAAAAAGAAATTATCTCGAATTCAAACAATTAAATCCTAAAATTAAAGAAAGATTGATTGAAATTTCGGTTACTGACCAACGAAAAGGAAAATAATTATTATACACTTTTTAAGTATAATCTTCTAAATAAATATGATTTATTTTATCAAATTATTTTATTTATTTTGAGTCAAAAAATATTTTAAACCATTATTTAATTGTGAGATATTCTATTTATTTATTTATTTCTATATTTATTTTGCGTATTTAGAAATAACATTGTGTCAGTTCAATTTACCCTGTCCATATAATTTATAGTTAACTATGTGTTTATGTGCAGTTCAAAGTTTAAAATTCATTTGTAAATGATACTAATTAATTTTATTACTAATTGATATTATTCTTATATAAATGTGAATTAATGTGAATCGATATAACGAGGTAGAACTGCATTTTTTATATATATATTTATTTAAAGTAAAAGTTTCAAAAATAAATACTTACTGATGTCTGTATGTTTATATATATATATTATTTATATATTTCTTATATTGTATTTATATATATATATTAATATAGAAAAAGTAATTGAGCCAAACCGCTTGAAATATTTTCTTAATATCATTGCCTTTTTCTAAATACCATATATATATATTGTATTGTATATACAATAAATAAATATACTCATATATATAGATGTGTACATTTATACAAACAGATAGATATAGTCTAAATATGATATATACTAAAGTAACTGTGCGTATATATATAGTGGGTACATTTAAAAATAATAACTGTATATACATGTGATATATAATATAATATAGAAGTGCGTGCTTCTAAATTCGGGAAATAAAGATGAGTTTAAGTAAAGCATAATAAATTTCATTTGTAATGAAAACTCTTGTAGTAATTTAGAGATTTTAACCCAATTTAAATATATATATATACATCTGCATAATACATATATATATATTATGTAATATTCATTTTAAGAAAAATTTTCACTTGTTATATACTTTACGCATTTAAGAAAAGTTTAATTTTAACTTAAAAAGCATACTGAAACGAAAGTATATGTATTATTTATATATATTTTATATACAATAATGTAATATATGTATATACACAAAAGAAAACTCTCTGTTATAATTGTATATAAAATTATATATATATATATATATATAGGATGCGGCGAAAGACATTCAAATTAAATTGGTATGGATCAAAAATATCATTTATTTAAAATGAATTTTATAAATCTTTATATAAATATATATATAAACGATATACCTATGTGTGAGTGTGTACATAAAGTTTTCTTTTACAATATAGATAAAGTAAAGCTTCATAAAAATGAATTTAAAATTATGTATATACAATGAAATAAATATATAATATATATTTATATAGCCAAAAAAACAAATATAGACGAATATTTTTTTAACAAAATATTTTACATACAAAAACAAACTCCAAACATAATTCACTGACTGTCGAATTTTCACGTGATTTTTTAAAAACAAATATAGAATACCAAATATTCTCAAAAGCTTTTTTATTTTCACTTTTTATAATATACTGTAACGTGTTTTGGTGCAGTGGTTTGTCCTTTTAATAGGTTTTATTTTATTTATGCGATATTGATATAGTCAATAGTTTATCATTGCAATGGGAAATTTAATTTCTCATATCCTATATAAAAAAAAAAATATTCGTCTATATGGTTTTTGCTTGTACAATTCAGTAATAATTTATATACCATATATATGAAATATTTTACTCGTAAATAATTATATAGAAAAGAATGTGCATTATACGCACATATGGTTAAAATAATGTGTCAAATAAATTTTATGTTCATCTTCTAAATTTTATTATAGACATTTATCCAACACATGTGTTTTAAGAAATTGAAATAATGGGACTTTTATGTGCAGAGAGACATACAAATATTTAATATGCGTATATACTTACTTTAATATTATTTTATTTTAATATTTTAATTATTTACATATAACATTTATTAGATCAAAGTATAAAATTTTATGTAATAATATAATAATGTTATTTATATATATATATATATATATATGATGTAATTTTGTGGAAGAGACAAGAAAGTCTCTAATATAAAATTATATTAAGTTTTATATATAAATATGAAAATAATATATTTAATAATTTCTGCATATTAAATTGTATTACTACTTTCAAAAGATATACGCGCGCTGTGCACATGTGTACTCGTAACTTATAAGAATATTTTCTTTACACATTTGAATTTGTTTGTTATGTACATGATAATTTAAAACTTTTGAAAATTCAATGTATACAAATATTATATTAATTTTTATTTAATTTTCAAATATATTTTATAAAATTTTATGCACTTTATACATAAATTGTAATAATTTGATCCTTAAAATAAGGAGATTGTTGCTTGAATACAGAAGAATTACACTTGTGCTATACGGCGTTCGCAAATGACCGACATCAACTGGGTACAGGTTGTATAAGATCTGTTTTACTTTTTGTTATGCAGAGTGTTGTGAAATTCATATTAAATTTGTAAAAAATTTATCTTTTATTAAAAGAAGTGGATATCGCAATTAATATTTATAACGGACGTTAGTTTTTGTGTGCGGTTTAAGATGGTCTAGAAAATTTTGAAGATGATAGACAACGCCCGTGTTACCCTGCCAATTCATAAATGAATAAAAATATTTAAAAAATCGGTATTCTTATCCGAACCGCACTAATTTCATTTAATCCATATGGTTTCAGCAAATTATACTGAGAATAGTCATGATAAGAAAAGGGTTTAAGCGAGTGTCGTAATGGTAAGCACCGTGTTCAATTTCCTAAATTTGCATCAGAATTTTTCCGATATTTATATATTCCCATTTTTGAATTGTAGAGTTAAAAAAAATGGACGGAAATCTTTGATTCAAAAATATCTTCATATATGACATTTTATTGGGCTAATCTTATACTCATAAAAATCATATTAAGAATTAAGAAAACGTATATCTTAATTCACAAACTATTAAATATATATAATGAATTAATGAATGTTTTGTGCCAGATGTTTGTTTTATTTTTTTTATAGTTTACTTATGTTTACCAAATTTTCCCAAAGTACATGTAATTTCTATATATAATATATTAAAAATTAATTATTAAAATACCGCATAGAGTCGTTGATTGTTTCCATATATATATATATATGTTATAACTTGCATTGCATATATACACTAAAGTCATTCTTTATGTTAATATATAGTAGTCGTGTATAACATATAATAGTTACCATTACTTATGATTGATATTTATTTATGCGTCTAAAATATAATTAATTGTTATTTTTTTTCACATGATTTCACATCCCATCTTTGCATCTTTGTGTGTGTGTGTAAAAACACAGAACTAACAAAAATTATATTATAAAAATAATCCTCAATCCTTTCTTTTTTTGTTTTCATTTTATTTTTAATTAATTCTCGATCATCGTACAATATATACGCAATATAATGTGTGCGTTCATGGCAAATCCTTCGCATGGATATTCTTTAATTAGACAGTTGATTGTAATAATATAATAATAATAATAATAATAATCATATATATAATAAAATAATACATTGTTATATCTACAATATATATGGTTTTATGTCACAATAATATTTATACTACTATTAATTTATATATTATTTTAATATTATACATATATATATAACATAAATATATATTCATCAATTATTTTGGTTTTAAGTTGTCAGAAATATTCTTATGGTATAGTTTTGTGTTAATACTCTATATTTCAATATAAGTTACACGATATATGTGGCATATATATATGGATATGAGTAGAATACATATATTGTATATATATATAATAGTTAAATATATATATAATATTTATAAAATGGTTGTGTATTATATACATTAGAAAAAAGAAAATATATTTCATATGTGAATCTCTTGTTTTTCTTTATATATATAAAAGTTCTTCTATATATAAATATTTATGTATTGTAATGTGGTGGTGGTTGGTTACATAATATATATATATATATATATATATCTAACCAATGATTTCATTTTCATTCTAATGAGATTTTGTAACAACACAATAATAATAATAATAATATGTATATATGTTTGAGGTAATTTTACATAAACATAACAATACAATTATCTATCTATACAAATATGTGGATGGATATACATGTGTTATGTGATGATGGTTGATTATATATGAATAGAAAGTTATATAGAACAGATATATACAATAGACATTTCTATATATATAAATATGTTACTGTCTTATTATTTTCTTTAATTTTTCCTATATATAAATTGTATATGAATATATATATTTATTTATATATACAAATAAATATATATTCATTATACAACATTTATTTCTCTATCTCTAAATATCTTTAATATATGTAATATAATATAGTATGTAATATAAATGTATATAAAATATATAATATTATTATTATTATTATGGAGAGAGATAGATACCATATTGTGGTTGACGTGATTTGTAAAATAAGTGGCAAAGTCAAGTTTATATATAGAAATCACTTAGAAAACAAAACCATTAGTATTCCCGACTTATGTTATATATATATATATATATATATATATATATCATGACAATCAGTTAAATATATGTATTTATAATAATAAAATAATAATAATAATAATTATTATTATTATTATTATTATTATTATTTTTTTATTATACAATATTATTGCAATGTGAAAAATTTGCTATAAAAAAAAAAGATTGTGTTTTTAAAAAATCCGTGATTATTTTTATTATATTTTCTATTTATGGTACTTATAATAATAAATATAGATAAAGATATTAATATAATATATAAAATGAAAATGAGAGAAAAAAAAGAAAAAATTGAAATCAAACAAGTGTTTTTAGATTATTAATTTTTCCATATATGAAATGCGAATTTTAATCAACAATCGTATGGTATACATTTTTTTTTTTTTTTTTATATAATAAATTCAATAATATTATAGATATAGATAATAAATGTGCGATGGTACTTATAATCACAGAACATATATTTATAATAAAAGCGAATTTATACATACCACGAAAACATTGATTAATTATTCGATACGATATATTCAATTTATGGATTTTACATAAAAAATATTACTCGTTCGTAAATAAATATTGACCTTAAAAAGAGATATAATCAATTTTTTTTTATTATAATATTTCATTAACGTAACGTTCGTTACTAGAGAACAATTTTTTTTTCTTTGTTGTAATATATACGACATTTATACGATTGCTGCGTGCTGTGCGCGTATATAATAATAATAATAATCAATAAAAAAAAATTTTCCCAACAGAATTTATATAAATTTTAAATAAAATTTTTATATAAAGGCAATCAAATTCAATGAAATCTTATTTCAAATGAAACGAAAAATAAAAAAATTTTCTTTCTACTACTGCTGCTATACGAACGTCTATAAAAATATCCTATTTATATTTATGTTATAATATACGATGTTTAAGAAAATATTTTCTATTTTCAATATTTTATATTATTATTATTATATAGTATGTAGCGCAAAATGTTAGCCATTATTTTATTAATTAATATATATATATATATAATAGGAGCAGCATTGTAATGAAACAACATCTTAAAAGTTTCCCCGTATAGAATAATAACATTTGTATATATTTAGTACTTTTATGATGCCAAAATTAATTAATACATTAAAGAAAGTATAAAAAATATAGGTTAATTTCTTTCAATTAATTTTAGACCATATAATTAGTGTGTGAATGTTATATGTATATATATACTTTCATGTTGATTCGAGTAATTCACCACACCACCTTCATGGTGTTTTTTTTAAGATTTTCATAAGCTCCAATTTTGACTAACGTATCCAATGTCTTTTTATTCCGGATACATACTATCCATTATATATACCAATAATAATATATGTACAAAAAATTAATATATAAATTACACATCAATCAGTATTTTTAAATTCAATCATATCTGAGCACATAGAAATGATATATACACTTTTTCAATGGAATATAGCGAATATAATATCAGAGACAATAATATTGTATATATATTTATATATATTAAGGAAAATTACATAAAAGTTATGTATATCGACAAAAAAAATATATATATATATGAGAAAAATATTTTGCATACACAAGGAGGCACACACCACCAGTAGTAATGTATCACATTGTGTGTAATGAGAACAATTGATTTAAAAATCTTAAATAATATATATATAATTTACAATATTTCTATATAAAAAGATGATTGACAGAATAGTCACGCTTCTGTAATTTAATATTATTTTGATTATGTTTTTTTTTTGTTCCTTCTTATACAATATATATATATTGTATTTATATGTTTTGCATTCATTATAACATAAAATTTAATATTATTATATTATGTACCATAGGCAAAGAAAATATTTGTCAATGTTAAAGTTAATTTTTATTTAAAAAAAAAAAAAATAAATAAATACTAATACAAATAATAAATATTGTTTGGTAAACAATATGTGGTGTATGGTATAGATACCAACTACTGCGCCCATATACCGGGTATATATTTAGGGTGAATATTTTATTTAACGTATTTGCATTTCTTAAAAATTTAAATATAAAATTTACTTTACTAATTGTTTATTTAAGTGGAGTTTATAGTTTATAAAACTGTTACTGTAGGTCGATTTTATATTATAATTTGTACAAGCTAACCTAAACCACAAATTTTATTTTCACAAAATTATATCCAAATATAGGAATAGTAAAAATACAGAATGCTGTTTAACCAGAAATCACTTTAAAAGGCAATATAACTTGTATAGTTTATTTAAACTATCGCTGAAAATTTCAATATAATATATTAATTATCTCAATTTTAATGGCTAGGGATGTTGCAATAAATTTAAATAAATATGCGATGTAAATGGTGTATCTTTTGTTACTGAAATTTGTCCAAATTTTATGTGAAATGATATTGCATACTCCTCCCATACACCCTATATATATATAATTTTTTTGTGTTGTGTTACTTTGTTATGATAGACAATTTTCTTTTAATAAATATCTTGGAAAAACATCTATTGGTATATGTTACGCATATATAATTGAAATTATTACATACATATATATATTGTATATAGAGTACAAAATGGAAATATTATAGTAAAGAATAGATTCTTTTTTTTTTTTTTTTAATTTAAGATATAATACTATTCATATTTCATACAAATACACAATAACATATTATTTCTTTAAGAATAAAATTTAATTAAATAATTTATATTATATTTTATACATGTTTTTTTTTGCCTGAGCTTACACGATCCAAAGAAAAAGAACCAAAATTAAAATGTTAAAAAGTGTGATACATTTTAATTTGTACATAAATCCCCTCATACATAAATGACCGTATATAACTAAAAAATATAAAATATTCATATAAAGCAGACACACACACACACACACACACACAGATATACTCGACAATTATGTATTATATAATAAAAATAAAAATATGTATTTCTATGTTTTATGAACTTTACTGTGTCATAAATAACAAGAAAAAAAAAATGCTTGTTTCACAAAGGGGTGTCTGTGTCCTTTTTTTGTATTTTTTTTTCTATATATAAACATATATATATATATACCAAGGATAAAATATGGGAAAATATTAATTTATTGATATTAAGTATAAAACATACCTTTTTCTGTGCGGTTATTTGATATATAATGTCGTCGTGGTCATATAATTTATTAAAAATTTGGTCTAAATACCATATAAATATTACAATATCTGTATATGTAACAACACCCGCGAGTTTTATAAATACACTAAACGAAGATGGTGTTGTGGATTATTTATGTGTATGATTGATGTTCAAAATAGAGATTATAATAACAAATAAAAGATGTTATAAAATTTATGTTTATAATTGAATATAAATAAAAATACAAATTTTAAGAATATAGAAATTATACACAAATTATTATATATATTTTGATAAATTTATATATATATTATTGGTATATTATTGGTATATTATATTGTTGGTATGTTTGTTTTTCATAATATTAAATCCATATAATAATAATTATGATAAAATAATAAATATGAATAATTGAAAATACAATTTTATTTTGAAAATTCGTTAAACTACAAAAAAAAAAAAAAATAGAAAAATTATAAATAAATAAAATATCTGATTTTATAATTAATTTTCCCTGAATAGAAAACTCTTATAAAATTACTATTTTTGTGAGAAACAGAATTTATAAGTTTTCAATTTTTTTGCTTATATATGAAATTTTAATATAACAACAAGAAACGAATATAAATAACAAGAGTAAATTATCATGTATCATATATGATTCATTTTTTTTTTAAACTTTTAATCTAAAATTCATGTCATTATGAAATTTAATAGATAAACTTTTTCTACACCATATAGTTTTTATTTATATGCAATTAATAAAATATCTGAAAAATATATTGTTTTCATTCGTGTTAAAAATTTGAAATTTAATTTAGAATGCAATATAATATAGTGAGTGAAGTGTTGTTCACTTAAGATTTCCATATTTATCAGCAACTCTGTTTTTATAGCGAGGGCATTAAACTGTGTGTAACATTCAATCTATATGATTGATTTGATATTTGTAAATACATAAGAAAAATGTATAATATAAAAACTTTCTAACTTTGATTGAATGAAAACGATCATATATACAATATATATATATATATAATTATTTTAATTATTTTAAATCCTTCACCTAAAATTTAGATCATCCATTTATTATATAAAATATGAATGAATTCAATTACCCATACATATTTATGTGTATTTATATATTGTATATGTAATTTAATATAAAATTTAATTTATATATGAAATTATTGCGATAATTATTATATACTCGTGTAAAATATATGTTCTTATTTGTGAATACGCGGCGTATTTATGTTATGTAGTAGAAGATGAAAATAAATAGAGTAGAAAATTTTCTGTTATGGACTATGCATTTTTATGTATTTCTCATATTATATACAACATTAAATTATGTGCTACGTATTATTTATATCCGCATAAATAAATATATAATAATGAGTGTATACAAAATATGTAAACGATGCTATAATAATAATAATAATAATAATAATAATAAAATAATTAATTAAAATTGAAAATGTTTGACATTTATTATAGTATAATTATAAACATAAATTTATTATATGTAATTGTGTATATTAGTACCGCATATGAAAATTATTAGAAGTGTATATATTGATAAAAATCCTTATATATTCATATGTTGTATATTATCATATGAATTTTACATACACATGGTACTTGGGGTTAGAATTTTATCGTCATATATTTATATGTAATAATAAAATAACCAATAAATTTTATGCATTTACACATATGTTCTTTGCATATATACATAGTAATTTATATTATATAAACTGGATTGGTTTGTAACTCTCCAATTTTGCGTACGATTTGTGTGCGGGTGGAACCAAATAATTGCCATATATATTTTTTTCCCATATTATTTCTTTATACACATAAAGAAACGTCGTATATTTTTGATATAATTAATAATCGGAATTTCGGATAGATTATAATATTATAATAATAATTAAATTATTGATGTGGGCTGTAAAATTATGAATAGGTTATAATTTCGTATAATTTGGTATCGCAGTAGCTTTAACTGATTATAATATACATTACGTCCTGCAGTCGTACTTGCTATGGTCCTTCTGTATCTGTATACTACTAATTTATATTTTTTAATTATCTAATATACTTTCTATATAACATAAATGTCTACTACTACCATTGATTTCTTATATACATCTAAATATCCATTAATAATACTAAAATTTATTGTAATAATTATAAAATATGAATTATACATAATTATATTATTTATTTAATATTTATTTATGTTATATACATAAATATACGAGCATACAAAGTTCAAAAAAGTAATTTATTTCTGAGTGACATTTCGTATATTCACTTACATCATATAATAATTTTATTAATACTTAATATATACATATGGCATTTTTTTTTTTGTTTTTATGTTGATGGGTTCAAGGATGTATGTAATATGTCTATTTTAAGGAAGATATATACATAAATCTATATATATTATGTATTTACAGGATGGTTAGTGAATATTTTTCACATAATATATTTCCATATATTAATTAATATTGTTTTATACGATTAATGTTTTTTTTTATGTTTTTATAAATACTAACGTTACAATAAAATTTTGACTTTTTTTTCTTTTTAAGACAATATAGCTGATCCATATTTTTGTTGGATTTATTACAATAAATATTATAGTATCGTTAAAATTTATTATAAAAAACCAGCACAAGGTATAATATCAGAAATAAATTCTACCTAAATACATATTATTTCAATTATTTGAGATTACCCTATTATTTTATATAGGCATTTGTTATCCTTATCGGTATTTTTTTTACATATATGGACATAAATTGTTCACAGCAGAAGTATTATGTGAAAACAAATCACACACTATACGAAACAAATCTAAATAATACATGTGATACGATTATGAATTTATTATGAGAATGAATTTTTAACTTTTTATACTTTTATATTTCATGTTATCGATATGCGTGTATGTTTTATAAATATATATGTGTACAACAATTTTGATTATATAAATTTCAAAAATTTCACACACAATAATTATACACTTTTTTCAACTCACAAATATTCTCATAAATATATAATTAAAATTTATAAATTAGTAGTAGATAATTAAAAATCTAAAAATATGTAATCGTTTAATGTATATAGAAATTGTTATTAAAATATCGAAAATATAATTATTATGTATTTAAAAGCGTTTAGGTATTTTTTTATTATATGTGATTGTGATTGGGATTAATGGAAATATGAAGGAACACCTCCTTTTCTTATAATTAGAAGATTAATTTTATCAATATTTTCGATAAATTTTAAACAAAATTTATATTTTATATTTTAAATAATTTAAAAACTGTTTTTATATTTTAAAAAGTATTGTGAAAATTTCAAATCCAAAATAATATTGAGATTTTTTTCGATTTTATTCTATTTTATAATTAATTTATATTTTTAAAATTGAAATGCTTTTATTTATGTTGCTCTCGAAATTCATTATTGTGGCGGAAAAAAAATATCATCGCAATCAACGATTTTATATACGTGCACGTTTCAATATACCAAAAAAGAGGTGATGTTTGCCTTTAATTGTTCCCCATATTAATGTCAGATATAGATAGTGTGGAACATTTATTATTCTAACATATACTGTTCATACTATCTATATATATTTAGTTATAGTAGAAAGATATGGAAAGTATATATCAATTCCAATCACTAATATTTTCCGACTATATAAACAAAATGTGTATAAATTAAAAATTTGAATCGATTTTATTATTATAAATTGTACTATTCGAACAATTTTAAAATATATTAATTGGTACTCAATTAAAATACGTATAAATAAATTAAATTCGTTTATTTTCATATTTGCAATGGCTGCGTTGATACGATGTAAAATAAATATAGAGTTTTCGAAGCTAATTTAAATTATAATAATATTGATTTGTTATTTATTTATATTTTGTATTAATTTATTATATTATTTTAGTATAAAAGAAATACAATCCAATTGCAAAATTATGTTAATATTTATTTTGCGTATTGTTGTACGTTTTGGATATATTTTTTTAATTTTTTTTTTGTTATCGCAATGTGTGTGTGTGTGTGGCAGGCAATGCATAAAATATATAATAAATATGAAGAAGTATATATTTTTTTGTATTATATATAGTAATTTTATATAATGTTGTTCACTTTAACATGTTATCGCATTTGATTTTCACCCCCAAATCTTATGAACGTGTTTTCTTATTTTTTTTTCGTAATCATTAAGACGTATCAAGGCCACCCATACATTATTTTGTTCACATAGTATGAATTTTTGACTTTGTCGAAATAGTATTTTGGATATGTATACTTCAATGTTAATTAAAACGATTCACAACATCGATCATATAATGCATCGCATATATGATTGATTATAGTTAAAATATTTGTGGTGTAATACCGTAGTTTTTGTAAAAAGTTTTGTACGATATATAAGATTTGAAAAGAGCTGCCCAATTTTTTACAATGATGCGTATTCCTTGTACACTTTTAACAATTTTTGTGAATTTCTTTTGATGTTAAATCATTATAAAAAATGAATAAAAAAAAAAGTGGTTAACATTTTGACGAACTTATACTCTATATATAATTTCGAATAATAATAATAATTATGCTTTATATAAATATTCATTGTATAGATGCACATGTATATTCTGTATCATTTAATCCGCATATGTGCATTTTATGTTTCTGATTGTGTGTTTATAAATGGATATTTTATTTTAACGTAAATACTTTTTGTGCATTCATTTTTAATGTAAATAATTGCTTTGATTCTTTTATTAATGGATTTTACAATATTGTATGTTATGTGCAAATTACTATTAAATCCCATAATAGTTTTTATTTTAATTTTCCCAACAACTTTTTTTTTTCCACATTGTAAAAAGCGTAATTTTATTCGCATCATTGAATAAATCAATTTACCAATTTATATGTATTTGAATGTGTTTACATAAGAAAAAATTGATTCAACAAATAATAATAATAATAACTATCTTTATTTGAGATTTTTTTTGTTGACAATTGATTTTTTTAATGGTTTTTCTCTTCTCATTAGCAGCCTGCACGTCCTTATTATTATTATTATTATAATTTTTTTTTCTTTTAATTAATTTATTAAGTCATCCGCGTTTTTTTTTTTTTTTTTTTACGAAGTGACAAAGTTGTTTTTGTCATATTCTCACTTAAAAATTAAAACGAAAAAAAAAAAACTTTGTTATGTAAATTACTAAACCGTATTGAAATTGGAATTTATTTACCATTTCACTTTGTTATGTTAATTAATTTAGGTTTTTTTATGTCTCGTATATACGGGTTTTTTTTTTGTTTGTTTGTTTGTTTGAAAAACGTTTGCATGTTTATAGGCATTCATTTGCAATTATGTACGAGTATATTTTTATGTGTATATACATATTATTATACGACACAATGATAAAACAAGAAAACAAGAAGCAAAATAGTAACGACAACAACAACAACACCACCAACAAGATATACTTAATTCATTATTTTAATTATAGAAATTGGGTGGTGTTATGTGGATATACAATATATGTGTATATATGTGGCTCGATAATGTAATTTAATGAATGAACGAATATGAAAAAAAAAATATCTTATTGTCTAAACTAAACTAAAGTGCAGTATAAAAAATTTACATATATAAAAACCTTCGTGTAAAAAAAAAATAAATATAATAATAATAAATTAATTTATATAATATGTGAAAGAATAATTATATGCATAATAAATTGTGATTATATATGGTTTTTAGACATTAATTTAATGTTGTATAAAATGTGATAAATTATATGCGTAACACTGTTTTACACCCGCACGCATTATAACATACAATATTAAAGATTCGACAACGTATATATTAAAAATTATGTTTGTTTATCATATTTATATAAGAATTCTATGTTCGATAAAATAATATATTATTAATATTTCTAGTTTTAATATACAAAATTCTGGAGTTGTGCCTTCTCGTTTACAATTTATAATAATAAAAATTCTATACAATTTAATTTCATCTCATTAATTTACAATAAATTTTATAATATTATAATTATTTAAAAAATAGTCTCTTGCCATATAGTATGACATTCTACATTTGTATCAACATTATACTAATAATATATATGTATCAATAAAGATCTTAACTTATTACAAACTACTTTCTGAATATATATATATTACACTGCAGCCTGTCCTTGACATAATTTTTTAAATTTTATATATGAATTAAATATGTTTAAATTTACATTATATGAAATTGAGATATGTATTTGTTTCAATATTAAATATAAATTATAATCACTTTATATTATGTTAATACAGAATTGCAATGTTTATTTTACCTATTTTATATTGTCTATACCAAATATATGTAGACGTGATAGACATGAGAATTCCGATAGCATATCGATGTTGATTGCAATATTTTCATCATTTTCTGCAAATCGTATATGTATCGTTATACCAAATTAAAATATTTCTCTAGATTGTTTGTGTTTGTGTCTAATGCGTGGAAATTAATGGTGGATTGTATTTTAATCATACGTATGCGTTTATCACCTATGCTAGTAATACTATGATGAGCGTTACAATTCGATTATGACTTGCAAGGTTTATTGATTCTGTGGACCCGATGAAATTCATTCAGCATTGCTATATCTTTTTGCTCTGAACTTATCATTGCCATTATCTATATTATCTCATTCCTATAATTTTTTTTCGAAAATATGAAGACAATTTTTAATTATTCTACTTCATAAAGGGAAGGAGGGGGGGGGGGGTAGAGGAGTCTCAAACTATCGTCGAATTCCTAAGCTTTCCTTAAGCTTTCGATAATTCCTAAATTATTTGAAGCTATATTGTTTTATTTAATATTAAGTTGTTTATTATAGTTATGAACAGCATCATGACTTTATGAAGTAACTACTAATTTGTTGAAATTTGTTGCTTTTTAATATGGTTCTTAAATAAATAAATAAAAAAATAGGTTTATGTAAATTATTGTAAATATAATTTCTATATATAATAATTTTTAATGTTATAAATTTATAATGCTATGAAATAATTCTCAGAAAAAAATTTAAATTTAATTTTAAACATATTTTAAAGTGTAAATTATTCTGTAAAATTTTTTGCACATACAACAATGTTTTAGTCATTTTAATTTATTCATAATAATGTACTCCTCTATCATATACATATAGATGTCATCTACTATTTACAAAATATTGTATGTTTTTTTTTTTGCATATTAAAAATAAAATATTATTGGATTGACATAAAATATGTAGTTTGCCCGCATACACCGACGTTTGTTGCATATACACATTTTCTTTCCTGTGCGATATATATATTTTTTTTTATATATATAAATTTTATTTGAATAAATAAATAAAGAAATAGCGAGTAGATTATTAAAAAAAAGAAAATATAATTTAAAATTCTGTTTTCCTATTTATTATTATTTTTCAAAATGTTTATTGAATTTACATATATAGAATTGTTTTTTTTTTTCGAAACTTGGTACATGGATTCGTCGTCGTATTTTATATGTTAACTTAAATTTATGACCCCTTCAATTTCCATCAAAAAACAAATAAAAAACAAAAAATTTGACTTTGTTTTTTATTTTTTTTATTCCCTTTTTTTTTTTTGTTTTATTTAATTTTTCAAAATTAATAATATGCGAATATTTTTACATTTGTTTTTGTACAATAATTTTCATTTTATTTAATTTTATATACATTTGTATTTGCGTATATTAAATGTATGTAAAAATTATATATAATATTTATTAAGAAAGAATAATAAAATAATGAACATATAAAAAAAATAAAAAATGAAAAAAAAAACAATAAGTCACGAAAAGAACTTTTTATAAATAAAATTATTTTGTATTTCTTCTCATTTTCATAACAAATTTATATATATATAATCGGCATCGTCGTCGTGGTGTGGTATATATTGTATCTGGTATATATATAATACAATGGAATAAATATGGTTATATTTCGTGCTATTACATATTTCAAAAATTATATTATATATTTATTATTATACTGTGTATTATACACACACAGTCACTCGTATACTATACCCGTTCCCATACACACACGTAATTATATTTTATTGATTTTTAAATGAAATTGTTTCGGAAAAGTTTCCTAAAAATAATATCATTATATATAATACATAAACTTATATACTTAAGTATTATATAATTGTTGTTTACATATTGTTCTATATATATACACACATTAAAAAAAAATCAATTTTTATGTATGTAGATTATATTAAAGTATTACGTATTTTACAAAAATACATGCCAGCAAAAATAAGTCGAATTTGACTCTTTTTTTTTTTTTATTGTGTATATATAAACATACATTTACATATAAAAATAATATATTATTATGTAATACAATATATAGAATGATGAGGAATTATATATAATAATTCTCATATCATTTAACATATTTTTTGATATGAAATTCAATGAAAATACATATATTATATAATAGCATCATTTTTTTGTTCCAGTAAATTATTATATTGTATAATGGATATTGAATTAATTTTAAAATATATACTTGTGGTGGTGTTCCTTGAGAGATTTGCATCACCGCGCTCATATATACTGCGGTATATATATATTTACATATAAATAACATTAAAACCGCATACCACATATTTCAAGGAAACATTTTTTAAACAATTATTATTGAACCATAACCACCACCACATATAAAGCTTAAATCTTTTTATTTAGATTTATTATAATAAACATATTTACCATATTATAATATATTTAAATATTTTGGAAATTCTGTAGCGATCGTCAAGCAACACAGTAGTCTTATTATTATTATTAATTTAAAATGACATTAATAATTTTTTTTATTTTCTATATTATATCATCGGCAAATCAGCGTCATTTTCTGAAAATTATAATAATTTTTTATTAATTATATAATATAATAATATGTATAGGTTCAGTGTAGTAGTGTAGGATTGTTTCGTATATTATATTGATTATATATATGCCTAAATTTTTATGATTAAAATTGTATAAGAAATGTTCAAGTATATAGCGATACAGTTTCCAAAGAAGCTAATGCAGACTTCCAGAAGACTATCATAAATATAAATTTATATATTTATGTAGTTTTTAATTTAAAACCCTGCGTTCTACCTACGCCATTACTGTAGAACTTTACTTTAGTTAGTATATATATAATTAACTTAGGCATATTGATAATGATATACATAAATATATTCGAACTGTGTTATATAACATTACTTAATAATTGTTAGGTCATTTATTCGATGCCTATATATGGTATATATGATAATCGTTATATATACCATATATATATATATATACTAATATTAGATACAATAAGGATATAAAAAAGGATTATTACAGTGTGTATTTGTATATATGGTATTATATGCTCACATGTATTTCTTTTAATAAAATATATGTTATTTATTTTTATATATATAGACTAAAAATATTTATACACATACACGCAAATCAAATGAATATTTTATTAAATCGATTTCTTCTTTATATATATTATTGGCTTATTTTGTTATAATTTAGTTGATTGTTATTTTCATATGGGAAATAATATTGTAATATACGTTGAAAATGTGTATATACAATATATGTAAAAAGAAAAACAGGTAAACAAAATGATGTTTCGTTTTTTTTTCCTTTTATTTATTTATTTATTTATTTATTATTTTTTTTTTATTATTTTGAGTAATATATAATATACCTTTGTGTTTTGCTCCGCATAAATATAAAATTTTTTGTTCTGAATTTATAATCAATTTTTCATATATTTATAATAATTCAATTATGTACGTAATCATTACATAAAAATTGTCATATTGATTTTTATTTTTCTATGTCTAATATTAATATTCGTTATATTACCAATAGTTCAATTTCGCATAATCAATTATCCCGCATTAAGTTTTATTTCAGTTTATTTACGGAAAACTTATATAAATTTTGATACATTCTATTTACAATTTTATTTATTTATTTTCCAGGTAATTTATGATAGGTGAACACCCAAAAAAATTTTTCCTAATTTATTATCTATCTATCTATTTATTTATCTATTTATCTATCTTTATTTATTTATTTTCCAGGTAATTTATAATAGGTGAACACCCAAAAAATGCTTTCTTAATTTATTATTATATATCTATCTATTTATTTATCTATTTATCTATCTATTTATTTATCGAATTATGTATTTATCTATTATAAAAAAAAATTATTATCTATACTATGAATCTATAAATATTATTATATTTTATTTAATCTAAATTAATTATTTCTCAGCACTATTCACAATATTATCGAAATTATTGCCGAATACACTAAATTATCTATATATAGAAAAATAAAACTATTACAGAATTTAATCAGAAATATTAACTCTTAAATTTTCTTTTAATTATATGAAGTTATTATTAAATTGTATATTTTTTTCTTGGCAGGACTGCTCACATCTCACAATATTATCGAAATTGTTAAATAATTATCTATATTCTTGATAATAACCTTCTGTATTACAAAAAATTTCGTTGTTAAATACACCAATTTTCGCGATCTTCTTCATTAAAAAATCACACTATTTCTTTTCCATTATATGAAATTATTATCTAACAAAATATTTTAAATAAACTGTATAATTTTTTATTTTGGTAAATAAATAAGACAGTTTGTATAAAGAAAGGTATTATTATACATTTATTTATTTGTACATCACATATTTTATATATATATATATACAATATTATATATTAAAAGAAATTTATTTTCACATGGTTTTGTTATATTATGTTGATAACAAAAGAATAATGTATGACATCGTCGGATTTCATATAAATTTCCTGTTGTTTTTGTGATTGACGCACATGTAAAATAATAACTTTTCTAATTGTGTCACAAACATTTTCAGATATATATATATATATAGATATATAGGGTACATATACCAAATTATTAATGTTATCAATATATTGCAATATATATTTTATATAAATGACGATTTATTATTAGGAAATTAATTTGATAATGAAAAATCGAATTTATATAAAATTGTATAATTATGAAAACGCATATTTTGTATGTGAATGTGTATTTATTTGATAAAAAAAATCTATATATAATTATCACTATTACCATAAAAAAAAAGCTTAATGCGATAAATTTTCTTACATTTTAAGATTTTCAGATTATCGTAATATAATAATATTAAATTTTCATCATTATATTTTTTTAGAATATATTCTAAAAATAAATTTATTAGTTTCGTTAGTTTCTGTTTCTGTTTCTGTTTTTTTTTTGTTTTCAAACAAACGATTTCGCATTACAAAATTGTTGAACGTTTATTATTTTATATACTTATTATTTCTTATATACATTTAAATTATACATAAACATATATACACCAAGTGGCAACACACAAAAATGTATACGATCTTATGGGTATATCTTTAAATATGATGATGATGATGATGATGATGATGATGATGAGTGACATATTATAATATAAATACTTGTATTTATATTTTATTGATGAATCCTCGTGGGATCTTTTTCTTATTTATATTTTTATATATATATATTGTAACATCTATTACTTGTGAATTTATTAAATATTGTTAAAATTTTTTCATGTAGAAAATATATTATATATATGGTATTAAATTAAATAAAAGTTCTGCTCAGCAGGTTCACAGTGCATAAATATATTTTCCACCATTATTAAGTTTCTATATATGTACGAATGGAAATTAATTTTTATAAATAGCATGCTAAAAAAATAAATAAATATCTATTACTTTCAAGCGATTGTACATTTCTTTGCGACACTCGGTGTATATGCATTTATATACAATATATAATGTGTATAAAACTTAACGCACATAAAGCTTATATTTATATATTACATATATTTATGTGTCATTGCAATGTGGTTTATTGTATACAAAATAATACATATGTTTCTCGTTGTTTTTTATATTCATAAATTACTTTAACTTTTATATAATACATTGTTTCAAGCATATATATTCAAGCTAGCTACTTGTATATTGTATAGCTATATTATATTATTCACATTGTATGATTTTACGTACATGTTCAAGTGTGCATATATATATATATATATTTATAAAGAATAACCATTTACAATTATAAAATTTTATATACCATATACCTATTTATTTTTATATAATATACACCATAGTCTTATATATACCATATATACCATATATGACTTATTTATGTAATCGCGCGTATATGAATGTAAAATGTTATATACAATATCTGTGTACTTCGCATGAACATTAAAGAAAAAAAATAAATATATAAATAAAGAAACAGAGCTTATGTGAATTTCTTATTTTCAAAGTTTAAAAAAAATTGTATATTTTTCCATAATAATAGATGTATGGGTATGAATGTATGTATTTAGTTATATAAAATATTCTATGTATATATATACATTTAAGTATTAGATATATACAATATATTTTACACATTTATAAACATTTATAAATTCACATGATGAGATGAGAATGCTGCATAATTATAAAGATATATATGTTATATTGTACTATAGTATTTATGTATGTATGAATAAATGAATCGGAAAAAAATACCTCTATATCTATATATATATATATATATGATACTGTTGATGTTGATGAGGGAAAATAATTATAACAAGGTAGAAAAAGCAACAACAAAAAAACGTATAAAATATGACATTTTAACATTTATACAAATAAAAACATTATATATATATACAAATACGACGAGTATATATACATTTTATTATAGAAAGTATATAAAATTATATATAATAAAATTCTATATGTATATAAACTTAAAAGATTTTCAATCATAAATAAAAATCTTTATATTATATTGTATTATATAAAATATATTTGAAGTGAAATATATACAATTTGTAATAAATAAGATTAAAATTTATATATTGTAATGTAATTCTATCATATGTATTATTTGTTATTTAAAAATTTACTTCTTCTGCAAATTATCTTAATATTAATATATAATAATTTTAATTTTAAATAGTATAACATTGTGCAACAGAGAGCCGGCTCCAATGTATCATATATAGCGATTGATAGTTGTATATACTTAATTCTAAATTGCAAACACTTAAAATGCTGTTATTTGATCTATGCCAGGCTCCTCTGGTGGTTTTTGAGATATCGGTCTTTAAATATTTTTTTGTATACTATGAACGTTCCTAAAAGTTCGCTGTTACCAATAAATTATCATATGAACAAATTATTCATAATTCTTATATATATTCTTCTATTAAACCCAATATGAAGTTTAGCTGTGTGGCACACCCTATATTTATTCATAATTCTTATATATATTCTTCTATTAAACCCAATATGAAGTTTAGCTGTGTGGCACACCCTATATTTTTACTATATTATATATAATATACAAATAAATATATATATTATATATAAATAAACATATAATATACTTTGTCACAATTCATTTTAAATATGTATTAAATTCCCGGTGTGCATTTAATTAATAATACATTTTATATACACTATTTTGAATAGATTGGATTGATAATTGGTAATATAAATAATTTCTCATATAACATAATATATATACATTTATACGCTTCTTATACATTTCGTGAACCGACACCATATACATCTCTAATATACAATAAATGTCTTATATATACAAACTTAAAGTATAAAGGTTTATATATGTTATACCATATATATATTATACAAATAGTTGTATATACAATTTATATATATATATTATATATGGAAATAATGTAATTATGAATTAATGAAATAAATTAATACGAAATGAGAATTTTATCACATCAAGTAGTATACCTATATATAGATGTGAAGACTTATGTGTAGATTGTTGAAAATGAAATTTCTATATAAATATAAATATAAATAGAATTATGTATGGTATATGTGAGAGGTGTATATGTGTGTATGATGATGTAGTGTATGATGTACCCATATAATATCTTTTTGAATATTGTCTTATGTAATAGTAAATATATATACATTTAATACAAATATGGAAATAATTTTAAATAAATAATTAATCAAAGTGCCGCCAAAGTTCATTATCATTAGTGGTTTTTTTTTTTTTCTTAATGCCGTATAACCGTAACGTGCCATATACCATCATCTTTATAATTTTATAAATTTAATTTCTTATATAATTTTTCCACAGAAATTTACATATATTATATAATACGGCGAAGGTATTTTATTTAATATTTATAACAAATCAAATATAATTAATTAATTAATTAATATTAAAATGTAATTAAATTTTCATTGCTTCTAGATATTTTATTGATATTTAATTTATATATAAATTATGTTTAATATAAAAATTAGCTGCTATGCATTCATATGATATTAAAATTATAATATGTATTTATCATTAGCTAAAATTATTTTTTATCTTTAGGTTTACACTTTAATGAAGAAAATTTTTAGTTTTTTGTATTCACTCAAATCGTATATCGTATAGATTTAGTTGAAATTTCTTACATAAGACATAGTTTCTTAAAAATTTATTCGTTAATCTATATTATGGTAAAATATTTATCTATATTAATTTTATGTTAAAATCTGTTTAAATCTTTATATGCGCAATAATAACTAAATATATATAAAAAAGGATATTATAATTTTTTTTACATGAATTAAATAAATTCTATTTAAATATTTATAAATTAATTTGATAAACATCATGGGTTAATTGGTATATTTATATATATAGTATGAATTTTTATATATTATGCTGATACATTGAACCTGTTGTATAAATACATATTAACCCTATAATATTTCTAAAATATTTCGTCCTAAATTATATATAATCTTTAGACTATTAAATAAATTTACAACAATTTAAAAACCTATATATATTATATGATACACATCGATTATCTTTTTGATGTATTGGTGCGGTGGTCGTCATCAATTTTATATGACATTAAGTATATACATTTTGTATGATAACTTGAATGACCGCATATATTCATATTTAACCCTTATACGGTTAATATGTATCTATGCATATATTTATATGGCACACACATATATATATATATGTATGAATGAAAAACACATATATAAAAGGAAAATGGAAAATCCTTAGAGAAAGGATATATGATAAAATTTATTTACATTTTCATTCACATATAGTAATTATCAGCAAATGGATTACATTTATATTCATGTATTATTATATATATATATATATATGTATATTGCCGACATCAGCATATATCCATTCACATATATTGTATATGGCTGTCTAAATACATTAAATATATTTAAAACATATATTGCATACTGTCCGATTATAAACGAATATATATATTTGAATTTTAGAAAATGAGAGATAGAATAGAATATAAAAATTTAATTTGTGTTAAATATATTTATATATGGAAATTTGTTGGTGAATTTTGATGACTGTGGCGAAACCGCACTTAAACATTCATATTAGTATTTTATATATATATGTTTTTTAATGTGACATTAATTTTTTAAATTATTATATTTATTTTAATTCACCATTAGTAATTTAATAAAAAAAAAAAAATGTACTATTTATAGCGTGATTTTGACAATGTGATTCTCCAAAATGTAATCACTTATCTTACATAGACTCTTTTAATTATATATTCAAAAAATTTTTATTTGAATTTTAGTGTGCCTATTAGCCTATTATTATAGGAACCTTTGACTTATTTAATAAACTATTAAAATTATATATTTTCAATTTGATTAATCACTATGATTACCACTGTATATTTATATGTTTCTGTGTGTACCATATATTGTATTTACATATATGAATATATTATATATTTTATAATTAATCTGTTGAATGTTGAACGCAAATCATATTCTATGTATTTATATATTTATAATAAAAAAAAAAGAACATATTATGTCGCACCCAGAATTTTATAGAAAAAAAATGTTGTACACATTAAAAACAAAACTATGTACATATGATTCAAATTGAAAAATAATTTATAGATTCAATTATATCATTCGAATAGGGTAATTCAACAGTTTTAGCAGAAATTGTTTTATATTAATTTAATTTACATTATACATTTACTGCTTTTAACTTAATAAAAAAAATTAGAGAAAACCATTGTCAAAATGTAAATCGAAAAGTGCTACAAAAGAAATGTTCATCACACGCAGAAATGTAGATATTTTGCGATGGAATTTATAATACTTCAGTTTACACACAGTCATCTTGTAAGGCAATTATATACGTGGAAGAAAAATTCAATCAGTTGAAGCTTTATCATCATGATAATAAATCGAAAAAAGTGTGTACATTTTTTACGACGCAAATTTTAAACAAGACTACAAAAAAAAAATATTGGTGTTGCTGATTTGAGATTGCGATTATACTGCGTGTGTTGAATGTTCGAAAAACCACAATTATACGTTTATTGTATATGCATTTAATGATTAAAAAAAAAAAAGGGATAGTGTACATACTTTAAATTACACAATTTTTATTCTAATTAAATTTATATATTATTGTACAATTATTTATACTATAATAATATATGCGTCCTTCATGTAATGTGGAATGTGGTTAACCATTTAATATTTGTAATTATTAATATTATATATATATATATTTAGAATATATATAGTTGACATCGCATGTTATTAAATTATTTCTGCGTACAAAAATATTTAGATTAAATTTATACTATACATATATATATATATATATATACTTAATCGAATAAATGTATATCCCTTTATCATCTTATAAAGGATATAACCCTCCTTCTTGTATATCTTTATTTACATTCATATATGTTAAATGTGTATATGTAAATATATAAGTAAATTGCATACATATATTTATATAAATATAATGGTTGTGTCAAAATATCATTTTTGTATAATTTGTAAACAATTTTCACTTTTATCCCTTTTTAACAACCTTAAATGTAAAAGAGCTTAAAGGTTTCGAATTTATACTATATTTATATATATGAATGCATGAATATTTTCTATATAATATAGTATAACTTTTTATTATTTATTTATGAGTGCGTATAGTGAAATAGATGTATCAACAAATTTGTGCGTTTTTTTTTTCTTCGTCCTATATTAGAACTATATAATATATATATATATATATATATGTAATATACGTAAATACACACATACACCTATTTACTCGTATATATAGAATGTTAACTTAGTTTTGTTCTTTTTATATCTATATACAATATTATATGTAATATATAAAAGTAATATTATATATATACAATATATAATATTTGTATATATTACAATATATAAATACTTTGCAAACAAGGTTGTATTTTTTGGTAATGGGTGTGTGTGTGTGTATATATAAACGCTTTGATGTTGAATATCTTTTCTTCACAAACCGAAAAAAAAGTCACTTTTTTTTCGTATTTTAAGTATACTCTTCGTTTTCCTCTTTACCACTAGATAAATTGACACTTTTTTTTATTGTTTCTCCGTTTTGTTATTTTTCCTTTCATTGGAAATAGATATTATATATACTTGATATGATGAAACCATTTAAAGGTTCAAAAGTTATATGTGTATAAATAGATATAGAGGTATATGTAATAGCATGAAGGAAAATGTGAATTAAGAATATTTATAGGTTTTTATACTTATATATTAATATGTATACAAATATACGTGTAGAGTAAAGTTATACGGGTATATATATATATGTATGCTTTAAAATTATATATTCTATATTTGGAGTACCTTAAAAAAAAAAAATAAATTGTGGAAGAGAAAAATTTTTTATACAAACAATTTAATGGTATATATGTTTGATTATTTTTTGTTATATATATAGATTTAAATTTTTTATAAATATAAACTCGATGTTTTATACTTATATATTGGAGTTAAACTAAACTAAACTAATTTATATAAAATGTGAATGTATACTTTATATACGTTTACAAATACGAATTAAGTGGTGTGTGTGTGTTAACTTTTTTGCAATTTATTTTAAAAATATGAATTTTGTTGTTCGGCAATATATAAATCGTAACTCAAAAAAAAAAAATGTTTGATAAAATTAGATTAAATAAATGTTATAGCTCGTCTCGTCTTATTAAATTTGTGTTTAATTTGAACTATTTTTTTTTTTTATGAAAACATATTAATATGTGGGTGTAAAAAAATTGATTCTCTTTATGAATAACAAAAAAATATATATAAATAGTACATTAATTATAAGTGAATTAGGTAAAATATCAATAGTAAAAACTATATGGCTCCGCGGCCATCATAACTAAAAAATATTGATAATTTATAAATTACGATTTTCCGGAAAATTTAGTAGATCTTTATATTTTAATCATTATTATATAAAATTGATATACTTTTATAAGCAATATATAAAACCCATAATTATTTGGTAATGCCAACTTTTCCAGTTTATTATAACCAGTGAATTTTATCAGTAATATTTATTTGAAATTAATACTTTTGTTGTAACGCAGGAAATTGCAAATATCCATATTATTTCTCTTCTAATTTAAAGTATATTATATACAATACACCAATACTCAATAGTTTTTTTAAGTTTGCCTTATTGTCTGCAAGTGCTGTAGTTGACATTTTACCATTATACAAACATTATATAAACTGTAAACGCTTTGATTATATTTTTATATCTATCTATATATATATACAATATATATTAATTCATTTCACTGACATAAGTAATTTTCCTCTTTATATATTTGTATGTTGTATACGTCTATATAAATTATATTTAAAAAGTTCCTATTATAAATAGTATATAGAAGTTACCTTTTATTCTATTTTATATAAATATAGGTTTAACTTATATTTAATAATATATAGATATACCAATTTTATTATAAACATTATGTATACATTTGCATATTATTTTATAAACTTTTTAATTTATAATATTCGAGTACACAATTTAATACATGTACATGTATTTATACAAAATTGAAATTCCTATAAAATAATTAAACAAAATTGTAAGGTAATGGCATCAGTACTCAGTCCGTATAACTAACCAAATAGTCTGTAGAAAAAATAGCACATTCATTCTTCTTATAAAGGTGGCTGAAGAATTGTTGGGGCTGTTGCCACTACCCTATATATTTATATGTAGTATATAGGTATTTTTAATATATATAAAACAAGAATCACATTTTCTACTATATTTTTTTACGATGAATGGTGATCCAATAGACAGGAATTAGGTATTATAAACATTCAAATTAACACATAAATTTAATTCATAGTTCTTTAGAATTTAACAAGTATAATTTGTAATACCTTTAATTTGATCAATATTTTAAATAGTCGTTTTGAGGTAATATATTCTTTATATATTTTTTATCTATATAAAACCATATGCAAGCAATAGCATATAATTAAAGTGATCAACAATTGTCGAAGTTATGTTATATAAAATAATAATGAAAGTATACATAAAATTGGTAATTTCTTTATAATGAGATTTTATGTGGAATTAATATGTATAAGAAGTCATGTTTGACTTTTATGTTGCACGTGACTGTAAATATATTATACATATAATAAAATCTCTTTATTTTGTTGAAATTTTCTAATTTTAAAATTGTTAAAATATTTACCAATAAATGAATCAATTTCTTTTGTTTTCACAAAAATTTATTTATTTGTGTAGCCGCATGTATCCATGTTTCCAAATCCATATTATATATTATATATATATTGTATACTAACTGTTATATACCTTTTTTTTCTCTACACACACACACATATATATACATATAAGACCTATATAGACCATCATTATGACCTTTTTTCTGTATTTATTTTGTAAATAAGTTGTTTGTATATTATATATTGTATATATTAGATTCTATATATGCATTATGTGTGTAAATGCTATTGATAGAATATATAGTGTCTGAAAATATATACAACAAAATAATGTTTGATGGTTTTTTGTTCAATGTTTCTTAATCTTATCAAACAAAGCTTATCCAATTCAAATTGGCCATTATAAATACTTAAATGCTATCATATATATATTAGTTATGTATATACGATAATATAATATATAATATATGTATATTTTATGATTTTGTATAGAATTTCCCCATTAAAATAATATTTACTTTTTTTATTTTTTTTTTGGGTAAATCTCTATTCATGGATAAATAAATATTTTCATATGGTTTATAATGATGTTGTTATTTTTTAATTTATATAATAATATATTTGCCATTGTGTTAATTGCATTTTTTATTAGGCAGAAATTTATATATAAGGATTTCTTTTATTGTAATTATACACAATGTGCAATGTGTGGATTTTACGTTAAACTAAACGTATATATTTATATATATAATATTATTAGAATAAAATTGTACTTACACATCAATTTCAAATTGGTTGGTTTTTTATATGACCCTAAATTAAATTATAAATATATAATTTTTGAATACGATTTATTGTTTATATGTAATTTATTGAATAAATGTGTATAAATGCGTGCGTGATTGTAGTAAAATGTTGATTTTGTTTATGTTACATAGAAAATGACATCATTTGTTATAAACGACGACGTTTTTCCATCGTGCAGAATGTTAAATAGAAATTTATATATAAGAACGTATATTATAATATAATAATAATAAGAATATATATATATATGTTAAGTAAATTATCGCTCCAAAAACATAGGTTTCTATGATATAGTATTATAAATATTTATATATATATAGGGTGTAGGGTATACGAGTTAAAATTTTCGAATTAAAAATATCATTTAACACGTTCACGTTTGCACCTGGGACTCTATATATATTTATATGTGTGTGAAATGTGTGTGAGAAAAAGTTCCCATTTGAAATGTGTCAAAATTCTTTCATCTTATATATATATATTCACAAATTTGCTATTATATAGAAATAATTCTCACACATTTTATATGAGAATGTTTTTTCATCCTGTTTGGTTCCCGTGGGTGAAAAAAAAATGTTCTTTGCTCATCGGAGAAATACAAAAAAAAATAATAAAAATCATATATTGCATTTTTAATGAAATTTTTAATTTTCAATTTTCCCATATGATTTTATCATTAAAATAATAATAGTAGTAGTAGTAGTAGTGGAGGAGGGCAAAATGATCCATTATATTTATCCATCGCCAAAAACAAATGAAAATGGTAGATAACACGATTTTATATATAGAGATATAGACTTTTATTTATTTTGACGCACATATATTTATTTATATATTTTTCACACGTTCCAACAATTTTTCAAAATTCTTATGAGTTTGAAAATATGATTTTAACATTGTATTTTCTATGGTAAAACAGTATTTTCGAGAAGATTTATTATATGGTATTATCTTATTTGTTTCTATATTATATATATACAATATATATTGGCAACCATATGGCTTTCAGTAACATCGTACTTCAATTCATTTCAAGTATATTACGACTATATATATATAAATTAATTGTGTTTTATAAAAAGTAATTAAAATTAAATTAAAAAAATATGCAACGACAATCTTATGCGACATCCTATATTTTTTTTATTAATAATATAAAGTCATCACTATATATATAATATGACCAAATTAATATATAGACATTTATACGTTAGACTCCAATTTGTTATATATTTATAGAACAAAATTATTTTGCTCATGCAGGAATGTTTTTCAAAGGTATAAAAAATATGAAAAAAAAAACTATTTATATTTAACAATAAAGAAGGGTTAAATAATAAACAAAAGACATCAAACATTTAATATTTTGACCCATTTTTAAAATATATATATATATATAAAATAATAAATGCATAATGTATGGAAAGGTATATATATATATAACAACAATTCATTCTTATATACAATATATATAAAATACATATGTTTCCTGTTGAAGAGAACTTATGTATATGTAATACGCAACTATAATACAAGTACATCTAACATTTTTTTTTTAATTAAAGGTGTATGTATTTCATATAAATATATATATGTATGTATGTGGTATATATTAGTAGTATATAACATATATATATAACATAAGTCTTTGCAATAACAGCATTATTAAATTAAATATTAAATATTTGGAGCGTAACGCGACACAAGTATATATATATATACAGTTTGACATTTTGCATATAATTATGTATAAAACATGTTGTAAAATGATTTTTTTTTTCCCATTTTATTTATTTAATTTATGTTCACATACCTTTGACGAGATAGAAGAGTGTACATAGAGGTAACAGGGTAATTCATATATATATACAATTACAATAGTTGAGGTTATAAAAAATATGCGTATAGGTAGATTGAAACAATATATGAATTGATTTCACGATTTATATATGTATCTATTTTTTTTAGCTTCGCAGTTCAGTAGAAATTTGTCTAATGTTAAATTTCAATCTATAATTTGTATATAAAAATTCAATTTTTTAATATTTTTATCCTTAATCATATCATATAATTTCTTATAAATGCGTGTGTAAAACATATCTACACTACAATAATTTCTATATATATTTGAAAATGAAATGAAATGAAATTCAATGCTATATATAGGTTGTGGTGGCGGTGCTAGATATATTCAAATGTATTACATATAGATTTATAATTTTAACCTTTATATACACATTGAACCTTTAACTTATATATAATCACACTGTATATATTATATAAAATCAAGTACACTTATATAATTACATGGTATATACACATAAAGAGTATATATATATATATATATATATATATGTAATGCTTAAGAGAATTAATTAAAGCATATATAAATAATAGTATAAAAAAAAAATTAATAATTTTATTTCCTTATATATATTTTTTTTATAGTTTAATAAATATATAAATTTTTTTTAATTAAAATAAAAGAATTTTATGTACACTTCAATCGGAATTCACATATATATTTTCTTATAAGCCTTGTTATTATATACTTTATATATATATATTTTATATAGTATATAACATTTAATTTAAATGTCTTAAAAATTTTATAGAATAATTAAAATTAATTATAAAAAAAAAACAAAAACCTAATGAAATGGTAAAAAAAAAAATATTTCTGCGTCTAAACTATTATAGGAAATTATATAATAAATTTAAAAACAAGTTTGTTTTTTTTTTCTTGTATATGATTTCATCGCACCAGAGTTACAACATAAAAATATCACACATTTTTGTTTGACAGTAAAATATTTCATATATTACATATATTTTAATTAAGAGAAAATTATTATAATAAATTTTCAAATATTATAAATTAAATTTGCGCTTATATTATATGTTAAAACATCTTTATTTATTATGTATATAATGAGTGTGTGTGTGTGTGTGTGTGAATGATAATATTTAAATAAATATTATAAAAATAAATAGATTAATGTGAAAATTTTGTATAATATTATATTATATTAGATAAAAAATAAGCATATCCTATATATTTGTACACACACAAAAGATATTATTTAATCGATAATATGTAACGTGTGATTAAAAATATAATAATATCACAATATTTGTATATCATTTGAATATATATTTATAATATGCGAAACATATGAATGATATATTTTATTATTATTACGAACGAAATGATAATATTTTATAATCCAAATTTAAATAAACAAATGATTTTATTTTATTTTTTTTTTCAATTCAGATGTTATAATGGATTTTAAAAATTAAATTATTATATTGCTATTTTAAATTTAAAGTGTTGAGTGTGCGTTAGAAATAATTATTATTAATATTCATGAATCCATAATAATAATAATAATAATAATAATTGATATAATAATTGATATAATACATTTTAATTAACGCGATTTCTCTTCTATTTCTTTGAATTAATATTATATATTTAGGTATTTGAAACATTATAATTATATAAAAATATATGCATTTCTTCGCATATAGATACTAATTATTTCTGTGAAATTTAAATCAAGTATATAAGAAAATTGTTGTTATTATATACAAAAATGAATATATGATATTTTCATTTTAATAAATGACAAGTTCTTTTATATAAGACTGTAACATAAAAGATTTATTATATAGCATATATTTTGTATGCTAAGTTTGTGTATATAATAATTATAAATTTATTCTGTATTTGTATATATATATATATGTACATACATACAGAGATGGCTTTAGGCTTGATGCAAGACTATACCAATTTATAACAATATTTTTTAATAACAACAATGTTGTTTACTATTTGTAAATTAATTGAAAGAGATTATTATGTATATACTTAAATATACAATTTTTTAAAAGAAACGACGACGACGACGACGACGACGACGACGACGACGACGGCGAACATTAATCTCTATAAATGCATTTTTTTTTTAAGTGCTTTGTTTTACGGAAGTAGGTCCTTTAAAACATTATTATATTTTTTTTAGTATTTTTTTCGGTAATCCTGTCTTTATTTTAGTATTGGTAATCTATCAACTTTGAAGAAAACTAAGCGTAACCTAAATACAATTTTTATATAATTAATGAAATTTAAAATTACATTTTAATAATAATATTATAGATATCATACACCACTGTCTGTCTTTTGTCTATATGCATGCATATTTTAGACATATACTTGTAATTTCTTTGTTCCTTTGTGTCTTATTGAAAATATTTTTATAAAATATACATATATGAGATAAATTTACATTTCATATATAGACAAAATATGGTAGATGAAGATCCTTTATACTGCTTTGTGTGTATATATATATACATTGTAATAATTTAGTATCATATGTTATATTCTTTATGTTATTTATCAAAAAGGAAATATGTTCGCACTACATGTTATAAAAATATATATAATAAAATAGAGAGAATTCTTTTCCATAAAAACTTTATTTATATTTATATTGTGTATTTATACAAATACGTGTATATTGCATTTGCATATATATATATATATAATATATTATAAAGGACTTATAATCTACATATATATTTATATACATATAGTGATTTAATATTTGATTTTAATTAACATCATAAACATATTTTAATTTTATTCTTTTATTTTTTTTTGTATTGTATATTATAATTTTCTTATATTTTAAAATGAAATAAGATTGAAATATCAAACGAAATTTTACTTCTTATATAATTGCTTTAAAATATATCGTATATATTTGTATATGTATAATGTAATAATATTTATTATGGTATATATATTTTGTATCTTTAAATGTTTAATTTCGTTTGGCCATCGGTTTTTGCGTTTTACCAACATGAAATAGTGTGTATATGAAAAGAAAATGTGTACGGTATTAGACAATATTTATAGATAATATAATAATAATAAAAATCATTAATAATTATATAATTTTAATTTGTAAAAAATATAACGAGTAATTTGAAAATACTTTATCATCGTATAAATATAAAAACTATTCAATTTTATCGATTTTTATAAATATACCTATACATAGGTTTAACAATGTTTATATATAGCAGCGATCATTGTCCTGCTAAATAAACTCCTCTATACGTTGTTTCTTCGCGAGCCACCTAATAACTCATATATTAATACAAAAACCATAACAAATAATTTTGCGTTTTATATATTGTATTTACTTTGTTGTTACAAGAACTGAATCGTTTTTTTGTGACGCGATATATTAGGCAATGATGAACGCAAGTGAAACAGATGTTGTTTAAGAGATTTTGAATTGATTTTGTAATCTTATATATATACCTATATATATAAAGCTTGGATCGACGAGGTCAACTGTTGATTTACCTATATACGTCACTTCTTTGTAAATTCAATTTATTGATCGACGGTATGGTATATAGTAAAATTTTACCCAATAAAGTTTTTGTTCACAATTCTTAACCTTTAACATTTTTTCGATTATTTATTGTTTGTTTTTTACGTCACCACAATTCAACAACCAGCATATAAACAATTAGTTATTGCGATTTTTTATTTGTGACTGTATATAGTTGGTTAATCTATAGCACACACATAATTTTGTAATATCAACTGTGTGTCAAATGCTACTAATCGAAGCTTTTCACATATTAGTTTTTCACAATCTCTCGCCGAAATTATTATTTTTCTTATAAAATTTTGTATATATTTAATTTCTCTTATTGATAAACTATAATTTGTTACACATGTTTTTCTTTCAGTTATACATATATATATTTGTGGTTCTTTTATTTATATTTCTGTTATGTTTTTATTAATTAAAATGTGAGGTGTGCGATGAGAAGCTTTAATATCATCGTAATATATTACATTTCATTGGATTCTTTGATTGCGTTGTAGAAATATATTATAAAAAGATTTATTAAGTATGTTCTATTAATTTGGTTACAAAATTTAATTAGCTCTAAATTTAGATTAAAATTACGTGTTATAAGTAATTGTAGTAAGTTTACGGTTAGCATTTTCGGCAGGAAATCCTTTTTTTTCCCCCGCATATAAAATATTCATTTATATTTTAACAATTTTATATAACGTGCGTTTGTCTGTCAAGGTTTTGCTATAAACACATACTCTCATTTTATATATATTTTTTATTCCTTTTATTTATCCTATACTACAATATATATTATAACATTACATATATACTAAAATTCCTAATAAAATATACATATGTATATGGTGTATATAAATGTAAATGGAATATATAGCTATAGCTATATATAAATTGATATATTGACCAGTAAATCGGTTTCTATTGAAAATTTAATAAATGTACAGTCCTATATATTTATTTATATATACCCTATACAATATACATTCATATACATTCAGATATATATATATATAATATATTTCATCAACATCAAGTGTACATTTAATATATGTATATAGAAAAAGCTACTTTTCATAACGTACCAATTTCCTGCTTTTCCTAATAAAAATATGTTGTTATGTATATGTTCTGCGTGCAATTTTTATTCATATATATATATAGAGTACGAGTATATATATGCCTTCAAGCTAATAGACCCAAATCAATATATATAAAAAAAAAACTGTATATCCCATGAATGGATGATTCAATTTGATGTGTATTTTGGTTGTGAAATGTGTATATAGCATTTTTATTTCAGTAAAGTAAAGAAAATATTTATTTAATATATAATATTGTATTTATTGATGTTCGTATAATAATTAAAATATTATTTATATATTTATATACAAGCATCGGTTTATATAATTATTAATTTTATAAGATATAATTAATTTAGGAAATAAAACTTTTATATATATAAAATATTTCATGTTTTTATTGCGATAATAATTTTTTCGCTGCCTCATAAATTGGATCACCCTCTCTGTATATTGTATATATATATATGTAACACATTATATTGTATATATAAATTATTTATATATATCATAGAATAGAACAGTATTATTTTATGATGGATAAAATAAATAATATAGAGTAAATTATTAGAATTTTTTCCCATTTAATAATAAATATATATTAAAGATTTAATAAGTATAAAATATGTCAGTATTGTGTATAATATAAAGGATATTATTTTTTATTTTATTTTCAAACCCCCTTCAATATATTCTATTACAAGAAATTATTTGATGCCTTTAGCTAAATTAAATTGAAATTTAAAATATTGGTAAAATTTATAATATAATAAAAAATAAAAAAAAAACCACCCCATATTTGACAACCCTCTATCCCTCCTACCCCACCCATAATAAAGCTTTATATTTATTTATATTCTCTCTGTATATATATAAATTAATATATTAATTATATTGGCATAAATTGTCGTATTAATTAAAATTATTTAATATAATAATGACTAGCTATCGCTATATCTAATTATAATAATATATATGAAAATATTAATAAATATATACCATATTAATTGGGAAATAAATTTTAATTAAAAATTATATAATTTGAATGTTCCAACGATTATTATACTAAATGCCATTTAAAGTCATCGCAAAAGATAACCTTATTTTACACATTATTTATTTGATGATGCTTATTTTTCATTTATACGATAGAAATAATTTTTCGTAAATTGTGCAGTTGTTATACGGCATGTTTTTATATATAATTAAATAATTTCAGCCAATTAATATTGTATAATATATGTAATAATAATAATAATAATAATTATATACAAAAATATATGTAAATATTATCATTTTAATATTAATTTAATATAAATTAAATTATAAATATTATATTATACAATAATATGCGTGGATGTGTTTATGTATAGACGAGATGAGATAACTATAAATGGATAATAATTATATATGTTTTATCAATACAAGTACTATGTATAAAAGCTATTTTTTGGTATAGATAGAGATATATTTAATTAAAATGTAATATAAATATTATATATATTCAAATATGTGAGATTTTCATATGTGCGAATATATGAATATTTGAGAACGACCTATTTGTATATATGGAATATATATATAGGCAAAATGGTATTCTAATCAAAATTTGTAACATTAATAGATTATTTTTTTTTTTGATTTACATAAAATGAAAGGATTTAATTTTGTAAATGTAAAATTATTATTTTATATTATATACCATATATATGAATCTAACTATAATAGTTATATATATATATATATATTTTCATATGAATAAATTATTGGTGTCATTCTGATACATATATGATTGATTGCAATTTTTAGTCGTTATCAGTTTATAGTATAGTTTATAATATATATAAATATATAGAACTAAAAATATCATAGCATTGGGCTGTTCATAACTTTATTCCCTATAGATACATGTTTATAAGTTCTATTACTAAATGAAACTTTAATATTATATATATAATGCGATATAAACAAACACACACAGTTCCACAGTTATAATATTAATCTCACTCTATAAATAGTAGCTTCAACCTGGCTCTATATATAGTTATTATGCAAATTAAAATTTGTGAACATTGTATTTTTGTGTTGGAAATAAATAAATTAATTCTTTATTTGAATTCACTTTTATTATTTATAATTATAACTATATATATATTTAGTTACACATTATATGTTTAGAGACCTTCATATATTATTTGTCATATATATATACAATACATTACATTACAAATATTTGCATCATATTGAGAGAAAAGATATAATATATCCATTCATCATCTATACAATAAAAAATTTCTCAAATCCAGCATTCAGATGTATTTATTTTGCACACATTTTGTATAATACAATTTAAAATGTATATAAAATATGAACTAAAATTTTATTTAATATATTAAAATTTTATTTAAAAATAAACTTCATTAATACTTTTATATAGAAAAATGTGATAAGGGTTGACAGCGCATCTCTATATATTATACGTTTTATTTTTATTTTTTTGATAATATGTATCGCAGTACCAGTTTGTATCTGAATACCATATATATAAAATGTGTATAATATAAAAATTAATTTCAAAAAATTCTATGCAATATTTATTTTATATATTTTAGTATACGTTGAAAATACAAAAATAATGTTTATCTTTTTGATACCACCACCATCATCAGTGTACGGGGGTTGTGTTAATGCATTTAATTTTTAAGTAATTTTCAACAAAATTTGGCCTTTTTTAATTTATTATTTTTTTTAATATTTTTTTAATTTTAATTTATATTGTGTAATGTGTTTGAACTTAATCGCGCTGATGATTGCATAATGAAAGCAATAATGATATAAAAATCAATGTATAATTGATTAAATAAATTTCATATCATAATTTGAAAAAAAAATTATTATTATTATTCCATAGCGATGTTCTTGACAAAATATGAAAAAAAAATGTGAGCTTATATATCCATCTACCAAATATTCATTGTTGAGTCGATAAACCATTCCGTCATATGAATTAATCACAACTATAGCACACACAAAATAGTCTATTTTTTATATCTTTCATTTTACCGCTCTTGAATTGTTTTGAATGCGATCTAGCATTTATAATTTACTCTAATTCCACTACTACTGATTTTAAACGTCTATTTATATTTATATTGACTATATCTAATAATATATATATAATAGAATACCATTTAAATGGTCGATATAACAAACGAAATAAATTAAAATAATTGTATTTTTATATTTAAAATAAGTGAAGAAAATGAATGAAATCTATTAATGCATTATTTTGTTATATAGCGAAGTGATGTTAAATAATTGATCATCAACATTATTTTTTTAAAATACTTAAAGTAATCAGTATATATTGCACAAGCAAAATATGTATGTGTACTGCAATATATAGTAATATAATAATACAATTTTTTAAGCTTAATTCTTATAATAAAATTATATATAAAATGATGATGACAAACAATTTAAATTTCTATATAACGAAATTAAAATATAATATAATTGTGCATGTACATACACATTGCTCTATATATAAATAAATGCAAATTAATCCTTATATATATGGTATACATTATTAGAATAATAGAATAGTATATATGTATATTGTAAAATAGAGAGAAAATGCATTATTAAATTATTAATGCATTTCATATATATATATATATTTTAGTATACCTATACAATGAAAGATACATTCAATTATGCAAATTGCAATATATAAATGGAAATGGATTATTTTTAGTTTGTATTTGTATAATTAAATCTTATATACATTATATTGTTATATATATATATATATATTGTATTTTGTATATATATATCTATATAGACAGACAAATAAGTAATTAATTCTTAATATTATATAAGGATTTTTTTTGTATAACATATGAATTTTATCACAAATCTCTATAATAAGCGATTAGAGATGATTATTGCATCTTTCTTCTTTCATTTCTTTTTATTTTATTATTTTATTTTATATATAGTTTATGATTATGAATTAATTTTCATACTTAAATTGATGTACAATACATTTTGATGCATATAATCGCATGCACGTACACACATATATATATATTTGTTTTGAGTTTATTTAATTTATTAGTAACATATTTATGTCTCTATAGAGTATAGATAATATATGTAATGTACTATATATATTTATACTTAAATTAATTTAAAATCTATGTTTAAGTGCACGTACAGATATTGTATATTTTGTGAATATTATAGTTATGTTTGTAACGATACGAACGATACGAATATATACTATATTATGCTGATTATGCATTTTTCTATTCTATATAATATATCATATATTGCATATTATATTATTATATACGTATATATGAATACGAGTATATTAGTTTAATAGTCTTAACTAAATATTGTATGTATATTATTAAATTGTTAATTTATACATTTGTATATGTACCAGTGACGAGCGATGAACATTCGTATTGAGTAAGCAAAATTTGTTGGCAGAAAATAATGCTAACAAAAAATAAATCCATTTACATATTGTAATTTTGCGATGCTATTTAAATTTAACATTTTTTTTTATTGATAGTGCAACGCTTTTCTTCCCAACATTACTAATTTTCTAAATTAATTCATGCAGTCTTAGCGAAAAACTATTTTCAAAAGTCAATTTTTATTAAAACTAAATAAATTAATTAAATTCATCTGAAAACACACGAAGTATTTAAATTTAAATAGTGCTGATACAATAATATGTTGTAAATTTATAATAAAATGTTATTTTTATAACATGTAAACCATATACGCACTAAAAATTTTAAATATCTTATCAATGCATTTACGCCCTATAGCTTTTGATGATACCACCATACACCATACAGAAAAAGCCCAAAAAAAAAACAGAAATTCATTCATAATATAAACTTTTTCACCTACACATATAAGAAGCTATAAATTTGTAATATGTATATAGGTCGTATTTCTATATATATGAATTTACTACTTGGCAATAAAGTATGTTGCGGTTACGGCTTCATATAAATTTTTTCCCCTTCATTAATCATATCGCGAGCTTTTATATTTATAATATGTGTGTGTTTGTCGTCGTATATCTATTCTATGTGAAAATTTATGACTATTACCCAAAAATAATATTATTTGTATGCTGCTTATATTTAGGAAAAATTATTCATTTTTAGAATTTTTTGTATAGGATAATAAAGAGTTGATATTCATTTCCATAATTAATTCAAGCAAATATGTGTTTTGTTTTATAATATATGTGAAATACATAAAAAATTGTGGAACTTGTTATATATAAATTAGAAAACTGTTTGGGCATCAGTGCCTTACCTTGTTGTCGTGGACCGCTCATCACTGATATGTATATATATATATACTGTATGTGAGAAAAATAACCGGAATGACTAGAATAATACCATCTGATTGATTTATTGTGAAATGACATTGTGTTCAGTGTAAGCCAAAATAAAACTTATTATGTTACAATATATATAGTTTTGTACGTTTTCTCGAAAATTTTATAAAGAACAATTTTTTAAAAGGCTTTAAATATTTTCAGTGCGTAGTAACTTGCGAATGACTTTGTATTTTTCGTAATCTATAAAATAATTATTTGCTTTTCTTTTCAATAAATTTCGCTTATTTTTCGGACATACAGACAGAGATTATTCTTCAATTGATTATAAACTTTAGATGACCTATAAAATATAAATTTATTTGTATGTATATTTTTAGTGATCTCTGTGTGTGTGTGTGTGTGTGTGTGTGAGTGTCTGTCTGGCTGGGATAATAAACTAGCATTATTTTTTTTTTTTTCTTTTTATTTACCAAATTAAATTATCAAAAATATAAAACTGAAATCATATATAAGAGAAACTTAATAAATGATACATAAATAATATATAATAATGATAGTCGTATATACAATATATATATATATATAACATATATAGGTGTGTGTATGAATATAGTATATAGATAAATTTATCTTTACAAAAGTATTACACTTTAAATTGATTTAACTTTTGAACTTTCTAAAATGTTGATTCCCTTAAGCATTTTTTTTTCTTCTTTATTTTTTTTTATTTTGAATACCACTTACAATCACATAAATTTCACATGTATAATACACACAGTGTGTATTAAATGGTAATCAACGATATTTTACACACTATATATATATATACTGGTTATGTGATTGACATACATATATACCCTTGCTCTGTTATCATGTAACCGTTTGTATTATATTTAATTTTTACCATTTTAAAATTATCTGTGTTTATAGTTATTAGAAGTTATATATGAGTATTGTAACTTTTAATACACTCTGTGTACATAAGCGAATATATATAAATAAATAATATCAATTACGATTATATACCTTTAGTTTTTTTTTTTTTTTTTTCATATATGTATGTAAAAAGAAATAAAAAATATACCTAAAATCATATTAAATATAAATATAAGTTATGTATATAAGGTATATAAGGTATAAAGCATATAAAACATAATGTATTGATATATAAACAGCATATATATAGTGATAATAATCAATTTGGCATTTAAAATACCAAGTATTGTGTACGTGAATAATGTCATATACAGTTAGCTACATAAATTATTTTACCACACACTCACATATGTTAACTGCCATATATTCTATATAATATGGATATAGAAATTTATAGAAAATCAATTGTCGATTATTATATGTATATAATTAATAATAAAATTATAATTTAGATTCCATAAAATACGAGTATATGTATGCTATGAATTTTATAGTACCTATATTGTACATATTTATAATATACTTCATTTATTATTAATGGTATAATAATGTTTTGTGTTTTACTGTGTAATATTCATTTATATTTTATAATATAATATAAATAAAAAATGAATTAGTGTATTGTATATATAGTCTGTTATTATATATTTTATCTATATATATATATATATATATATGAAATTATACTCACTTGTACCTCATGTATGACATGAACAACTGATATACACTCGAATATATATTGAACATTTTTTTTTACTTTCTTTCTTTATTTAATTTATTTTTCGATTTCATTATATCTATGTACATAACATAAATATCTTCATATCTATATATTATATACTAGAGGTAATTTTACTTATTTCATGTATATATTACATATATAAATATATGTGAAAATGAATATATAATACAAATGGCATATATATAAAAATGGAAAGTGTATAGCTTCGGTCTCAACAATTTCTGAACTTTTAGAAAATCTCATAAAACAAAGGTAGCGCATATATGTCAAGAGCAAAGATCAATACAAAAATTAATTTCAAACAAAATCCTAATATTAAATTTATGAGTGCTAAAATCGTTTCGAAAATTTTGGTGAAGGTATTATTGCGATGATGATGAAAGTATATAGTAGAATGCTAAAGTTTTGCGATTATTGACGAAGACATCGAAAAAGTAAATGATTTTGTAAAAAAACTGTCATATTATTTTGAAATTATAAAACGTTTGCTTCATCGTATTTTCACATATAGATTTCACGTTTGGTTTATGAGATTTTCTAACAGTTCGAGTATTTTTGAGATACACGGTAGGGTGTTACGTATATATAAACATAAATGAAATTTAAAATTTATAAGAAGATGATAAAGAAAATATATGTAAGTTAATATTATACTAGATATTATATAATATAAATGCATTTTTATTTAATATACATATAAATTAAAAATATCGATTCAATTTTCAATCCATTTTGTTACATTTACGTATATACATTATAAATTTATATTCTAATATTTATACATTATTATAACCTATAATAATTGAATTTTTTCTTACAGTTTTTAAATTTCTTGGTAAATTGTTTGACTATAATATTTATTATACAATAATTGTAAATGTATACTATTTCATATACAAGTCGACGTTGAGGTTAAGGTTTTGCTAAATAAATGTATATATCTCTATATTTTCCCAGCTTTATATATAACATGAATCGGTTTTGTGTTTTCACTAAACTACACATATATATTGTTCTTATATCCGGGATACAAAAATTATACTAAATTGTGTTTGTCCACGGAATTAAATTTATCGGTAAAATCGATTTTTATGAATTAACATCCAATTTTCCTTGCAGAATTGACGAATTTTTCATAATTTCCAATCATATATATATATATATAGAGCTAATTTTTCTATACGTTGACGTTGTTTTTCAATATAGTTATACAAATTTATAGTGTAATTATATTATTAATTGGTAGAAAATTTTTCGATATATGCTAAAATCTCTCAATACATGGGAAAAATCTAATAAATAAATTTCTTATCTCATACTTAAATATTCTGATTTAAAATTTATGTATATAATTATGTTCAGAAAAAAGCTTTATATTGTATAAAACCACAAATACATAATAAAATGTATAAAAATTTAAATAACATAACATTTCATTTAATAATCATAAATACAATATATTTCGTGACGATCTATCATTTATTATAAAATTTACTTTAACATATACGAATCCGCAATGTACTGTATTCAATATATACAATATATATATATATATATGTTGTGTCGTATATAATTTCCTTATGTGTCGTCCTTATTATATTATAGGTGTGTACACCGCAGGTATATACCATATATATGTATTTAGGGGGAAATTGTAAATTTAATCTCATATGAATGTATATGATAAGTATTCAATAAATTCAATTGAAAATTTAAAGGAAAATTTATGGGGAAAAAAAAGAAGGTGTTTTTATATAGACATTTTAGTTCTTCCATAATTTGATTAAATTATTATTATGGTACATGTTGTATTTGTATAATGTCACATATGAATATATTATTATAATATATATAAAATTGTATTTATTTAAATGTCTATTAACTTTTAAATCATCACACCAATCGGGTGTCAGTACAGTAAAAATAATTATATATATTTTCTGTAATAATTTTACATAATAAATATACATAAGCGAAGGCATCATCATAAATAATATTATAAAATAAAATACATATATTAAATCGTTAATGAATGATAATAATAATAATAATAATAATAATAATAATAAGAAACTTTTTATGATTGACTCAGTAAACTAACTATTCCAGAATGTTTACACTTATATAAAAATACGGAAATGTTTTGTATATATATAACTATTATATATATGGTATTTATTTATGCATAATATATATGTTTCTAATCATTGAAGCGAAAATACAAGAAAGATTTCTTCATATATTCGATATAACATATAAAATACATAAAAAGATATTGTGATAATATGTTCTACATCAAAGATTATATAATGTTTTATTGAAAAATTTAACTGTGTATACCGCAATTGAATATTTATATTTCCTTTATCATATTTATTTTTTATTTTTTATACTCTATTATTTTGTTGTGTGTAACTTCATCAAAATAATAATAAAAACAATAATAATAATAATAATAATAATAATAATAGTAATAATACATAAACTTCTTAAGTCTTATATATACATTCATTTCTTTTATGTACGTTAAAGATTATTAGTATACTGATAATAAATATACTAATATATATATTTGTTTATCTTTATGGAAACATCACAATCGTTTACATTTTACAGTTATATTATATGCAATTATCTTATATATTATTACAAGACATATGTGTGCTGTGTCTTTTAAAATATTTATATCTATCTCTATGTTATATATACCTTAAGTTATGAAGAGATGACTGCAGAACAACAGCATTTTGTATGCATATATATAAGAAATAAGAATATAATGATAAAATTTTTCTGATGAAATGATTGACGATTATATATTTTTATTGAATTATATTTATTAGAAGATAGTTTTATTTTTGTTATATACATTTTAGAAATATTTTTAAATATAATTGTTATATACGTTCTATAAGACGTTCACGAATAATAAAATTTATTTGTTGTCAAAAATGTATTTTAGTTTTTATACTATAAATGATTAATTTCAATTATTTTTCAATAATAATTGAGTATACAATATTTTTTTAACCTGATATATCGTGGATCATTTGTCATGTTGATTGGTATTATATAATATAAAAGAGGAGGAGGAGAGATTGTGGACCTAAAGATATTAACAATTATTGCCTATTGTCTAATACAAAAATTAGATTTTTCATTATTTTAAACACACTTTTCTTAGCCATCACAGAACAGTGACAAAATGATTTCTACAATTAAATATAGAGTTATATTCGGATTATCTATTTCATATAAATTCAGATAAACAATTTTGAAGGTCGAACAAAATATATACACTGCGTCGTTAAGAATATTATAAGAAGATTTTGATTTTAATATAATTCAATTAATTGATTATTTACTTGATTACTATTTGTTTTTGATCAGTAGCTATAGTAAAAATTAGCTGACATTATCACTATATCTTTTTTTTTTTTTTTGTTGATAGAGCCTCTCTGAAAGTAAATCACTTTATGATAAGAAATATAATTGTTCACCTATACTAAATTTATCGAAAAATCAACTTTTATTTAATATGTTTATTTTGTGTATTGTGCGGGCCGTGGTGTTAACGGATTTTTAATTTTTTTTAAACAAATTTGGTAGTAATCATTTAAAGTAGTGATCAATTTTAAAATATTGTTATAGCCATATATATATTTTGTATATATGATATATTATAAATAGATCGATAATTAAAATTTACTGGCTGGAAATATTTGTATTTTTATTATTTTAAATTTCAATGTTTTATTGCACTGGAATATGTTGTTTGTACGCGAACAAAATTAATTATAAAAAAATTTATATATTTTGCTCAATGTTTTTATGTGTATACAAAAACACTATGTTATTTATTTCTCTTTAGTTTATATACGTTATCTTTAAATATAGATTGTTTTTAAAAAGGGCACGTATATAAATCATTTATAATAATTTATAAATGCTATTACACTACAGTATAACGTTTGTATAAAAATCGTATTTTGTAATTTTAATCTGTGCGTTATAATTGGTACTATTTTCTTCTTCTTTTAACATATATTGCTGCAAGTGGTGCTTTATGCCATCTAATTAATTTTTCATTACAGCCAATTTGGTAAATTACTCCGCATGGGTGTATATAACAATTTACCAATTGTACTGCCATTAACGAAATATAGATGTTTTCAAAATTCTATTAGTTTTTTTAATTCCATATAATCACTGCAGATATATAATAAAATTAGTTATATGTAATTATTATGTGCCATTGTATATATTAAAATTTTTTTAGTTCTATTTTCTGGTGCGTATGTATATATACGGTGTGTTCGTGATTCACATCCAAATAATACATTATGTACTGAAATGATTTTACTGTAATTACAAAATATAGTATATACTATATACTCGTATATATATATATGTATGGGAAAACTTTTAAAATAGGCGAGTATATAAAAAATATTGTTACAAAAAAAAAACCAGGTAACCCGCACCTGTTGCCGGTTGTTATTTATTTACCATTTTTATCGTGAATGAATGGGAATTAAATAAAAGTATTTTTTTTTTCGTTTTTCCTTTTCATTTAACAATTAAGTAGAAAAAGTTTATATTTTTTATGTACATAATTTAAAGAGTGCATAATTAAAAAGCTATTATATGTTATATACACCCCGGAAAATAGAGTGTATACACATATAGGAATATTCGTATTAAGTAATATTTACTTCTATTTTAAATATTAACATATATAAGAGGATGGTTTGTCGATTTTATTTGTTTCTATATATATGCTTTTCATTAACACGATAAGTGATAAGAAGTGTACTTGATTTAGTTTAATTATCAAATCCATACAGTATTCATTTTATATACTCCTGATTTTAATATCAAATCAAATAGTATTTATATATACCTTGTTTCAATGCGCCCATATAAAATTATAAATTTACAAATATTTAAATAAAATACTGATTTTTAGAATACACCTATATACACACTGTCGTGCAATTACAATATAAATACAATTTTAAATCTATGTTTTATTTCTATAAATGTGTCTGAAGGATTTATAATCTATTTTAAAAGTTAAAATATATGTATTATTTTTTTTTGCTGGCTGAAATTTGTAATGTTATAGAAAATAAAATATATATATAAAAAGAAACGTTTTAATAACAAAAAAGGTGTTATGTTATTGTTGAGACGTATGTTTCACACACAACAAAGTTTATCTATATACATACATATTTTTTTTAGATAGGCTTTTATTTATCCTATATTTATATAAACATAGATGATAGAGAATAATAGTGTATCATAATAAATGGGATTTTCCTGTTGGAAAAAAAAAAAAAACGATAAGCTTTTTGTAAATAAATTTATAAAAAAAATAAAGAAATATACAAATTTAATAATAACCAAAATGTAACATGTTTTGTATCTATTATGTGTGTTATATGTGATGTGTGTATATTTGAATATACAGCTAAATCTTCAACATTAAACCCACCACATTACGTCAGAATATACCAGAAAAATGTCACGTCTTGGAAAAAATTTACCAAGCAGGAGTTTTATATATCAAAGAATTGGCAATCAAAGTAATGATCACAAGGTCAATAGTGCGCGCGTATATACGAACAAATTTTATAGCACAATTAATAGATGGTGTAAATCTCAAATATATATGCGCATATATTTATTCTTTTATCCTTTCAATATACCTTGATTTGAATGTACATATTTCGCGAATCTGCAAATTTTAGCATATTTATGCATATGCTATGGTAAATAAATTATTCCAACTGGACCAATATTCATTATATTTAGAGAATGATTTAACTGCGATGTAAAATGCATTGCAATGTATATAACAAACAAATAACATATAGTATATTATATTGTATGCGAAATAATGGTAATTCAAATATCGAACATTAAATTCGGATCAATTGAAAGAAGAAAAAAAAAAGTTGTAAATTAGGCCATTGGGATTTTTCGATGTTATTTATATAAAAGAAATGAAATAAATATATATGTTTATTTTTTATCGTTAGTTCATCCTATACTGTACTAAAATAAAATACTATATATGGAAATATTTTATAAAAAATAATATATTATTATATGAAAATTCCTAATCTTCTAAACATTTATAAAAAAATATATATATATATATATTGATGAATGTATTTTGTATTGATAAATATTCTTAATGTACCATAGATTTATAATAGACGCATATAAATAAGATTTAGGATTATATTAATATAAAATGAATTTATGCAGGAAATACATTTTTTTAAAAATATCATTTATTATCGAATATATTTTACTACATATATGATATAGGTCATTAAACATAAAAATTTCGAATCATAAAATTAATTTTGAAAAAGTTTACTATAACGCATACTTACTTCTTTATATTTTTAAGTACAAAATCCATTAAAAACTATATGTTTGTAAATTTATATGTATACCATATATATGTATTTCTATTATGGAAATTAAAGAAGATTTAAAATTTAATTTCCCTAACGATTTAAAAACATTTGTATATTATATTTTGTATTTTCAATATGTAGGGTAAAATAACTATATAAGGAACGAACGATCATAATATTAATTTATATTGCTATATGGTTTATAATTATTGGTTCAGTTGTTTGGTTCATTTAATAGATCAGTGAATATGACGCAATAAAGCATTATCAGAACATTTTTAGACTTCTCTTCTCTCTTCATCTAATGTCCTGCAATATAATATTTTGATATTACAGTCATACTACATCTTAGCATGCTTAACCTTATGTATTTCGCGGCTCTTCTTCGTCCTTCTCGAAATTACTATTCATAACAGTTTTTCCATCCATTCATTCGTGAAAAATGATCAAGTCTCAATTGGTTTTTATTTAATTAAACTTAATTCAATGCAGTGCATGTGAATGGGACTTATAATATATATATATATAGGATCAGGAATTTATATTGTTTTAAAAATTTTACTTATACACAATATGTGATCGTTCGTTAGATATTTTACCCTATATATATATATATATATATATACACTATCGTTTATATCAATAATGTTTTATTTATATGTTGATATACATTATAATTTTAATGATCACCAGTTTTGTGTATATTAACGCATATATAAATAAATTTATATATAAATGTGTCCCGCTGGTTTTTATTTTCTTTATTTTATTGCTCATCCAATATAACGTATTGTTTTGTTCTATTTTGAATACATTTAAATATATACACTTAACTTTAATACTTAAATACAAATATATATATATACCAATATATATGTTGTATTAGGAAATTTATGTACCTCTACTCTACTCTAATGGACATTTAATTTTATAAATGGAAACATTTTAATTAAAAAAAAAATATAAGAATTTTTACAATTAGTATTTTTAATATATATACTATAAAAAAAAAAAATATGTATATCAATAAAGAAAAAATTTTAATGTTTTTCATGAAAGCAAATTTTCTCTAAATATGTTACGTTTTTAGATTATGTTATATATATAAAAGAAAAATCCGTGTACATAAATTGAATTTTTTTTTTTTGTGAATTTTCTTTAAAATACCACCAAATTTCTTCTTATTTTTTACATTATTAATGATAATAGAAATTAAATTACGACAAGAATTTTTGTATTATTCATATCGTAAAAGAATCAGCAGGCATCGTAAACCGTTGCGAATCTATATCTATGTGTAAATAAAGCGGTTGTTTATACATTTCTACGTACACCATTCGAATAGCTATGATGTAATTAAATGTAATCGATGTAGAACAATTATTATTGTTAATATTGCTACAATAATTTTAAAAGAATCCTTTAGTTAAATATTATTTAAAATTATTTTGTATATCAAAAATTATAGCATTACAAAAATGTTATTAATTCAATTTATTTCAGTACATTATGTGTATTATTATATTATATTAATTGTTATAAAATATTTTCCAGTATTTGCTCTATATAAAATCAATTCCTGCCCTGTACCATTTAATTTTAACATTTTTTTTTTTTGATATGTACATCTGCAAACGTCAGACAGTTTTATTATAAGATATTTAAAATTTCCTATATGTGCTGACAATATAATAAAAATAAATATTGAAAAATTGAAAAAATATTATAATATTTATGGTAAAAATAAGAAACAATTACATTGTGTAATATATTAATATTATGATAATCGTATGATATATATATGAAGAATTTAACTCTATGTTGTTGGCTGATTATTAAGCGGGTGCCATCACACGATGCACCGTGTGCACTTGTCAAGTATTTTTTATTTTTCCATTGATACCAGAAAATTATTAAATTAAAATTATTTCATCCACACGTATTGACAAGTCTTCACCGATAACACAAATATTTGGCATGTGAACCAGCTTTTTATTTTATTCAAAAAATTAATTATTTGTATACACATATACACGCCAAACAGTTCCTGCTCTCAAATATATGATTCAGACAAGAACAAAAAAAAAAACCGAATAAACAATACATTTTTTAAAAATAATACCAAAATTTTAATTTTATTTTGATTGATTGAGATAATAAGCGTATACGTAAACGCACAGATAAAAAACCTAAACATTTATATACGCATAAGAAAAAAAGAAGAAATTATCGAAATTTCTTCATGTGAATAATTTTTTTTCTCTTTGACTAGATACCAATTTTTATGATGCGATATAAATTCGGTATACAAAAAGCAAAATCGTATATAATATTATTATTATTATTATTATTATTATTCATTTTACTTGTACATTGAAAATTGATTTTTTTTTATATATGGTATATCTTTGCCGCATATATATATATATATTCTTCAATCCATTTATATATAATCTATAAGCCTGTTGAATTACACATATACTTATATATATATATAAATATGTATTATGTGTGGTATTTATGTATAAAAAAGGCTGAACCAAAAAGTGGATACACTCGTTGGTGGTTACAAATAAGTTCTAGACAAAATTATATATATAGAATTTTCTATTTTGATAATCTCAGCCTAATCTATATTGTATATATAGTCATCCGTATAGTCATCAAATAAAATTACTATACTAAAAATCGGTTTTTTTAATGCATGATTGTACACCCTGTACATATATATGTAATAATATTATATATATAAAATATATACAGTGATGTGAATTTAGTACTTGTAATCCAATCCATATTGTAGAAAAACGCATATAATAAATAAATAGAACACATTTATTATAAACCATTTTCAAAACACATAGTCGTTTGTTGTTCGACAATATACATATACTAAATTTTTGTTATTTATAAATTACCGCTTCCGAGTACATGTTGATTTGATTGTCTTGGTTGATCGGATTGTTATTATGTTGGATCATTCGCGAATAAGGTAGCTTCATATAATCGACAGCATTGATTTCGTTTCGTTTCACATACTTACCAATGTGATGTAACATAATTTGACAATTTAGTTCACTGATCTACTGGTTTTGCACAAGTAATCTGATCGGTGGTGTGTAATAAGTGTCGAAATTAGTTTTCTCCTTTATTAATCTGTATATAATAAAAATTTAAAAAAATTTAATCAATTTTTATATTCCAAAGTAAATTGTGTCTGCGGTAGAATAATTATTTTGTATTTTAGCGAACACAAATGCGATTACGTATGAATAAAGTTAATTATATATGTGTTATTTCAATTATATGGATGATAATTTTTTTTTGGTTTTATGTGGCATAAGAAAGCGAATATCTCTGAAAATACGGTATTGGAATGTTATCCAGATCATTGTCTCCAAACACATAACAATAATATATGGGCGGTTCTCCCATAAGATTAATTGAATTAATACGGAGTAATTTACCAACTTGACTGCTATGTTAGATGCGATGGATGCCCGAGGAGGTCACTATATAGCAGGGGCGAATCCTGCTGAGAAATATTTGCATGAGCTTGTTCCAAATATATTTTTCTTAAAGTCACTACTAATACTATTCCATAAATTGTAAAATATTAGAAATTTTTAAAATTGCTTCATGCATTCAGAAAATATAGTCGATTTTCCATCCCGATGTATTAGGAGAAATTAAAATAAAAATAATGGTACTGTATTCCAAATATAAAAAATGGTACAATACAATTTATACAGTATTATTATTTTATACAAAATTTCAATGACATCACTTGGAAAATTGGCTATATTTTCTGAATGCGTGAAGCAATTTTAAAAATTTCTTCTATGAAAGATTGGAAATTGATTAGATTTTGAAATTATGTAATAAAAATTGGAAATCCGTTAAAACTATGGCTAGTAATTTGAAAATTTGATAATTCATAAAAAGTGATTTTCCCGGCAATTTTCCATTGACCTCCGGGCTAATATTTTACAATGTATGTAGTATTAGTAGTGACTTCAAGAAAAATATAATTGGAACAAGCTTATGAAAATATTTCTCAGGAGCCACCTCTGCTATATAGTGGTGATAGTTTATGGTGTATATCTATATATAAGTTAATAAACTCGTGTATATATATATATATATATATAGTCACTGACGGGGACAATACGGGGTGCAAGCAATAGTGGATCTACTGTGGTCTAATTACCAGAAATCTTTGCAGCCTTTTAAATTATCAATCAGTTGTTGTGTTTCGGAAGAATTTTTAGCAAATTTTTTCATATACACTTATAAAATCTAACGAACATCACTGTATATGCGACACTTGTTGCAATCATTCTCCATATAAACTTCATCTATATAAATCTATATATTATTATTTATTATTATTATTATTATTACTTATATGTATCTAAAAACATCTTTTATGGTTAGTATATTATGTATTTTGTATATATATATATAGCCAAAAAGCATATGCTATTATTTATTGTCTATATATATATATATCTATCTATCTATCTATGTATATATATATATATTTATATTTCAACATCTGTCATCATGTCCCACTCGATTTTCATTTGTACTATAACAAGGGTCTCCTCTATACATTTATATATAAATAATATAACTTTTCCAATCTTTTTTTTTCCCATTTTTATTTTACTTTTTTTTTATTTTTATTTGGTTCGTTTGTATAATATTGTTTTTCTTCTATTATTCTATCTACAATATACACCACCATGTACAAATGTACAAATAAAATATATATAAATTATTTTTTTTTTTCAATAATCTAACAATTTCAACAAAGGACGAATCACTGAACCGATATATATATATATATATATAGAATATAGCAAAAAAATATACTCCCACTATATATATATTAATATTTCTTATTACATATTTATAGTTCATAATATATATATAAAAAAAAAACTGATAAATTTTAGTCAACAAATGAAATTAATATTTATAGTGAAATTTTTTAAATTTAAAAAAATATACCAACAAAAAATTAACACCATTTAAAAAGTGTAAAAAATAAAAAAATTACCATAATAAATATTAACAATTATATAAATAATATAAAATCAAACAAAAATGTTAACATGTGTTTGTCGTCCGGTGTCAAGTGCTTTACCTAAAACTACAATTGGTATGGCACCACAAAAACGAACACCAATTGTTGTAACATGTGAACCACGAATTACTGCAAATAATAATAATAACAATAATAATAATAATAACAATAATAATACGTCGTCAATAATAAAAAAGAAGGTATAGTAGTATATTTTTTTATATATTATTTTCTCAAATAATATATATAAACCATAAAATGGAAATGGCATGTCAATGTGTAGTTAGTTCGCTTATTATATTTTAGTTGGGCATATACTATGAACTTAAATAAAATAATATTACAATAGTTATAATATTAGATTTTTTTATATCATGTTTTTTTTTTAATTTTTTTCTTTTTTCATCTATAGATAAATTGTAGAATTTAATTATTTCCTATAATTTATAATATAAAAGTGAATTTTTTTTTCTTTTCACATTACAAAAATATATAGTGTGGGTGTTGAATTTTTCCTTACATACAATATTATATTATATATATATTAGATATTTATATATTTTGTATCAGCATTTATTTTTGGGTCTTCTTTTATTTAATTTAATGCATATTTGTTTGTAAATATAATATTGATATATTATTTATTTTATATATACAATGTAATATACAATGTCTGGTCAAATTATTGGTCAACTATTATGAAATTAAATGAATTTGCATGAAAATATACTTAATGTGTAAAAATTTTAAATAATTGTAGTATTAATACAGAAAGAATTTCTTACTGTGTATTCAAATCATAACTTTGTGTCTATAAATAGATAATAAGTTTAAAGCTTTTGTGTATATACTTGAAATCAGGCCAGTCCAGCAATGTTTTGTGTTATGTAAATTTAAACTTCACTGATATATTATATATTATTTCGGTTGTTAATAACAACTTAATACGTATTCTATTATAATTTATACAATTTAACTTTAGGTGTTTTTTTGCAATCATTTGACCAATGTGATTGTTTAAATATTTGTATAAATTGCAATATCTTAAAATATATATTGAGTTTTTTAACTTATAATCTTTTAATATATATAATTAAAACAAATATTTTTTGTTTAACGTGACAAAAATTTTCTGTTCAATTGCGTTAAAAATGCATATAATTTATGTGTCTTCTTTTTTGCCTTAATTAATATTTTCATTGTATCCTGAAATAATTTACTTCCATAATTCTGTGTCACATTCTTTTTGGTGAATGGGTTTCTTATCATAATTATCTTACTATTTTATTTCTTTTTTGTTTAATATATTTCATAAATTTTCAATTGGATTCTAGACCAAAGATTGTAGTGGCTATTCTATGGTTTGTGTACTCTTTTATTATCAGATCAGTTGACAATTTTTTTTTCGTATTTTACCGGTGTGTTTTTGGTTGGGATCATTTTCATGCGCATAAATAAAGTATCGCACCAAGTATACACGTAGCCAGAAAAATGCGCTCATCAGAGGCTATATGTCAATACCCTAGTTACAATTTGTCCGTACTTTGAAAAATGAGGAAAATTTCCCTGAAAAATATCCACATATTTTCCATGAAAAAGATATACCATATTGGAATTTGTCCAAGGAATGTCAATAGATTTACGACTTAATATAATAGTATTTTATTTAGATCAACTGTAATCTTTGGATTGTCAGGATAATATGTCCAACATATATCCGCGCGGTATTGTATTCATAATTTATTTCATTATCCAAGACAGGAGGGTTCAAATTTTGTATATAATCCTCAGTTTTTTTAATTTATTTTCATAATTTTTATACCAACCAGTAACTCAAATCTATAAATTTCCTACGAATTTTGTAAAAATTTTCATGGATTTTATCCACGGTTTTTTGTTCTTGTTTATTACACACAAAAAATGCACAATCGATGAAGTTTTGCCATCGTTCAGCATCTTTATTCCGTGGTCATAGAACTTCTGGTCTATCGGTAAAAAGCTATTTAACATCATCGTCATAAGAAAATTTATTCTGCTAATACGGATAAATCACGGATATTACTTGCCAAAATACTAGCACGATCCAAAGATATTTTTGTCTATAAATCCGTGGATCTGCTCAAAAAAAATATGAATATAAATTCTATGGATATTCTGTGGAATAATAACAACGCGAAATACTTCTAAAGAGTATCCGTGGAAATTATCATCGAAAATATACAGATAATCCAAGGACATTTTTTACATAAATCCATAGATATTTCCTCGAATTGAAACTACGGACTACTACATATAATGCGAAAATTTTACGGACAAACTACGGACAGTGTTACTAGGGTAACAATTAGAAATAGATTTTAAATTAGATCATTGTTTCGTGCCATTTTAATTATTCTATTATATATATATTATTTGTCAATATATATAAATATAAATTATACTAAATATCAAAATATCATATTGTTATGTGTATACGATACGTGACGACTTGTGTTTTGCCCACTTGTGCGTATATGGAAAAATCTTTTATACTCCTTGATAGGTATATTTATGCTTGAAAAAGTATGCTAAGTGCTAAGTATATAATTAGAATATTATACATATAATTAAAAAAAATAATAATAAAATCAATAAGCATAAGAATTGGTGTACACATGATGGCAGCACACTTTCTCATATTGTAAAACCTGTACCGCAACGCATAAATTTAAATAGAATTAATATAAAAATATATCAATATGTTTATTACGTGCTCCGTGTCTATATATTATAAATTACAAATACTATGTTTATATTTTTCCTGTAACTTAACGCGGCTCTGCTATTATACTCGTATATATATATGTAAAAAGTCATTTAAATGAGCTAAGGGAGTTCATATTATGTAACATATAACATATATATATATATAGATAGATGTATTCTAAATTTCGTGTATCGGGTTGAATTGTAAATGTGACGGTGTATTCGTATATATGTTTTATTGTTTGTATCACCCTTGAATCTTTTTGGTATATAAGTTTATATATATATGGTTCTTATATATATAACCTATTTACGAGATACATATATATATATATATACATATGAGATTTAAAGACCATTTGGGAATTGTCAAAACATATATGTGTTAACAATATGAGCAATTTTATTTTAGAATGTGAAAATAGAAAAAAAAAAAAAATCAACTGTTTCTTTATTATTTTTTTTTTTGTAGATTTTACTTTTTTCTTTATTATTTTCTTCGAAATCTTTTTCTTTAGATTTGTTGCGGGCGGTATTTTTCTATATAAATGCGTTTGCAATGTCGTGTGTGTATGGTGTGTGAATGGTGTGTGTGTGTGTGTGATGTGATGTTAATAAAATTAAATGATAATTTCCATGTCATATTTAAATTGATTACATTTTTATAGTGCGTAACGTATATTTTATCTTTGCCGAAATTTTTTTTTTTTGTTCCTTATTTTTATTGAGATGTTTGCTGCGTGCGCGTTGTATATACAACAACAGTGTCTATATATAAATTGAAAATCTTATGGGTGTTAAATTTGTAATAAAATTAAATTATATGGGGTTTATAGTTAGAAAATATATGGTATATATTATATGGGTAATTTGTTGGAAAATTACACATTCCTCTTCTTCGTTCTTTAAATGATGTATACAAATATATATGTCACTCAAGAAAAGAGTATAATAAAATCTTATGGTTGTTGAATTTTTCTTATTTTTTTTTTTTGTTTCTACTCGTATATAGTTTTCGCACAACGAAAAAAAATTCATTTGAATTTAAATAAATCAAATAAATTATGTGTGAGAAAAGAAGGGGTAATTTTTATAATTTTATATGTGGTATATTTGGTTAATTTTAAAGGTGTAAAGTGAATAAAAATAAAATAGGAAGTGTGAATCCTTGAGCGATATTCCATTATTAGATATATATAGCGTCATTTATTTTGTATAATTCTGTTTTAATATGGCCTCTATTTTATGTTTAGCAATATACAAGCTGTAATAAAATGATGTAATATTTTAACAAAATTATTTCAAATTTTAGTCAACAGAAATACATAAGTTTCAACTTCATTAAAAATCAATTTAATAAGATTGTAAAAGCTATTCCTTCAAAATTAACCGTATCACATATTAATATAGTATCATTTTGTTAACGAAATATATAATAATATGTGTTTTAGTGCGTATACTCATAAAATTAAATTTGAATCAATTTTGAAAAAAAGTCCTGTAGAAACTATAAATAATTGTATATATATAGTTTTGTAAGATAAAATTGGGCAATTCCGGATTCAAAAAATAAGATGTTATGACAAATTGTTGCCAATTTATTATTATGTCGAATTGGTATATATATTTATACTTTAACAGCATCACAAATTCTCTTCAATAAATATAAATGGTAATGAGTTGAATTTCTTCTATGAAAATCTTTTATGTTATCACCGGTAATATGATTTCAGTACAAATAAAAGATTTACGTAAAAGGCTGGCGGGGTCGAAATTCATCCGCAATATTAATAGTATATCAATAAATTAAAGTATATTATGTGTATGTGCGTGTGCATTAATAAAGAAATCTAAAAGTCATTTGTTAAATTTTTCTTTTTGTTGTATATTACCATAAGAACAAATATGGAAAAAATAAAAAATATATCATAAAATTTTAACAAATACATTTTATTAGAATACAATAATTTTTTTTGTAATAAATATTTTGTACCAATAAATTTCAAAGAGTTTTTCCATTTGATATAATTTCAAAGTGTAAATGTTATTATTAAAATACATTGGCATCAAAAAACGTTTTCAAAAACCTAAATTTCTTTCAACAAAAATTTCTTTTTGTGTTTTGCTTTTTTTTTTTTTTTTTATAAAGTGATGTTTAATCAAATTTATATCAAATCAATTTGAAGTAAATATTACTGGTGCCTATAAATATTCTTAGATAAAATATTAATAATATAATAATTGAATACCTTTCCTTCCCAAATATATATAAATTTATATTGTCACATTATATACGAACAATTTATTGATTATTAATATTGAAATTGAATTGAAATTTTCCAATTCTTTTATGGTTTTTGTTTTTAATAATTTTATGAAGATTCTTTTAGTCACTTATTTCATGCGTTTATAAATTTCTATATAAAGTTTTTATTATAAGCCTATATTATTACAATGTTTTATAATATTTTGTTTAATATTCATCAATCTTTTTTGTTCATTTATCTCCTACATAAGTGCTTTTTTTTTTTTTTTTTTTTGTTTTATGTTGTTGATTTTTAGTAATTGTTTTTTTTTTTTTTTTTTTATATAATTTATGTGTAATCAATATTTATCATTATCATTGAATTATATAAAAAAAATATATGATAGACCTACTAATGGTTAATAATAAAAAAAAATACGTTTATATATAACACCCACTCGAAAAAAAAGAAATCTTTACTGCCTATAACAATATTATACGATAACAAAAACAAAAAAAAGGGATAATATTTATTTAAAAGCTTTTTTATTGTTTGTTTATTTATTCGATATCAACAAATTTATTATTTATTATTTTTATATACATATTATTAGTATTAGTATAATATAATTAATTATATTTATTTATCACATTTATACACATTTTTTTTTTAATATTATTTTAATTTCATTTTTTTATTTATTCAGTCGTCCGGCAGGCCAACTGCTGCTGAGCTTAAGGCAATGGCTTTACGACAACAACATCAAATTGATTCTCAGCATCAATTGCTGGCGGCTAAAGAACAACGTTTACGTTTTTTAAAAGCACAAGAAATAAATGGTACAACAAATAGTCAAGAAGGTGAACGTTTGACAAGGTTACGTGAACGTGTTGAAGCACAAGAATCAAAATTAAGGCGTTTGCGAGCGTTACGGGGTCAAGTTGATTTACAAAAAACATATAATGTTTCATTGAGTGAGTGTTTTACACATTTTTTTTATTATATATTTATTTATTTATTTATTTATTTATTTATTTATTTGCCATTTATTATAATAATGATATTTTTGCAAAAATTTAATAATTACATTTATAATTATGTATTTGCTATTGTTCATGTGCGGCGACGATACATATGTAATTTATATATATAATTATAAAATGTGTATACATTACAATAATTATGTCATTCACCTTCATATATAGAAATAAATATAATAATAATAATATTTATTATCATATATTTTTGTATAAAAAATATAATATTTTTGTCATTAGTCAGCATTTCATATATACACTGTTCCCCTATGTTCGAAAAATGTCCGGCAATTACTTTCTAATTAAATGGATCTGTTAACATACTGTAAACAAACTATTAAAGTTTTATGACAATTCCATCGGCAAATAAACCAAAATACAATGCATCACTTGACTGCCATGACCATTTCAACGGCGCATCATTAAGACACGATAATTTCTTAAAAACTATATTTTAAATGTAATGATATTTTCAATATATAAGAACCAGAAATTAGGTGTGTTACATTGTTGACCAGATAAAGCAAACCAAAAAAAAATCCTCCTTTGATGAAGTCAAAAATGGATTTGTTTTTACGATTTTAACTGTGGATAATACTATATACTGTTTTTTAACTTCTGTTTGTCGTGTTCGCTCTGAATATCGAAAGTCAATCACTTGTGGGGTGGGTATTGTACGATAATAAACGTTAGTTATTTTTCTCTTAATCCATTTCGGTTATTTTACGGACATGAGGGTATATGCATTAAAAAAATTACTTTTATTTTAATGCTCATCGTTGACATAAAGTAGCCACAAAAAAAAAACAAAATTAAAATACACACATCAGCAGATTATTATTATTATTATTATTATATTATAATTATATGTAAGACGTATTTATTTATAAGAATGAGAAAAATCAAAAATTTTAAATTATGGCAAATAAAATAAAAATTACTTAATGATATAGGATTTCATATATTTACAATATAAAAATAAAGTGATTTAATGACATGCAAGAAAAACAAAACCATCAACTTTAAAACTTTATATTATATATTGTATTTGTTTGTATATTATATGCATACAATTATCCTAAAGTTAACTTTTTATTGTTGTGTGTGTGTTGTGTGTGTGTGTGTATAATATTATATTGTGGACAATATATGTTTAAAAATTATAAATTTTTCCCAAAAACATAATATTATTTAAAATGTGTCACTTTGAATTTATTTTGTATATGAAATAAAATTAAATAAATGCGACAGACGCATTCCCAAAAAATATATAGATATTACATTACCGCCGCATATTATTATAACATATATAGACATCGCAGATATATAATTTCTTATTATTTTTTTTTTAACCACACTAAATATCTGCTGACTGACTGCGATGAAATATTTTTTTTATTGATTTTATATTAAAATAATTTTTTTATAATAATTAAACTTTATATTCATTTAAAATATAAATATCATTAATTTAAAGCATATAATAATAATTTATGGTATATAAAAATTGTATATTATTATTTAATATTAATATTTAATCGTTTCATCTCTCTGTATCTCTCTATCTAAATATATTTGCGACTGAAAATCTATTATGTATATATGAAAAATTTCTAAATAAGATAAATTCCCTTAAGAAATGCAACTTTGTGAGTTTTTATTGTACTTGACATATTATACAATTTAGTTGAATTGAACAGACATCTTCTACATATACCATTATACTATTTTTGTGTCGTGACATCTTATAAACATTGCTTTTGTATTTATTATTTAATTATAGTACATTATATACTTTATATCTATATATATATATATACTTATGTATAAATATACATATAGGGTTAGTCAACTGAAGTGATACAACACACACATTTCATAATTTTATAATAATATGTTCGCATACATTTTAAGTATGTTATATCCTTTTTTTGTGTAATTTTTAATTATATCTCTAACCGTTTTGAATTCTTGTATGTGTTATGTAGTTGATTTTAAAAGATTTATATAATTTAAAATTGTTGAGTACTGTGTAATATTTCATATGTTGTATATCTTGTTAGAAATATAATAGAGTATGGAAATTGGAAACTGACTTCAGTGGACAAACCCTATATACATATAATTGTATATTCGATATATAACTTAATATTTGTTTATCGACAAATTTCAAAACTATTTAAACATTTTATCTATTTGTACGTACGGTCGTATATTAGAATTGAGAGTTATATAAATAAATATTCATATATATATACTGATACAAATGAAAGATTTAAGAAGATATAAATATATATGACAATAAATACACTTTGTATTCAAAGTAATTTACGCATACATAGGCGTATATATATACAATATATATACCATATTTTTTTTTCTTCTAGCAAATATTACAAAAACAGTATTCTATATAAATATACGTATTGATTTTAAGTAATTAAATATTTGTTGTATATGCATGTAGAGTATATTGAATGAAATGTTATATCATTTGCATAAACAAATATAAATATCAAATATTTGTACCTGTGTGTATACATACAATATATGCAAGTACACGAACTACTATTTTATTATACGAATGCAAATAAAATGTAAAATTTGGTATAAATTCTGTATTTTGTATTAAATGCTTTATATATGCAATAGTTATAGAATTAATATTTGTATTAACCATTTGTGTGTATATGTTTGTTTGTTTTGCAATTGTATATATATGTTTAATTACAAACAAAATCAAAATTTTCTAGTGTTACCGCATAATAATGCATATATTTATATAACATTCTATATTTATAGAGCTATTCTAATCTATATGTGACATCATTGAAATATTCTGTAAATTTTTTGCATATACATATATATTAAATATACGAATGAGTTAATTTGTTAATGAAATTTACTTTCTATCAATATATATATATAAGTACATGCAAGCAAATATATATTTGAGCTTTACTTGAGCACTTAAACTTAAACATTTATATATACATATATTGTATTATAAAAATTAAAAATTCTGAAATTAACAATAACATCATATTTTCAATTGTTAGAAGTATAAGCATATATGGGTATCGTCACTATATGAAGACTATGCACTCTGATATATTCAGACATAGTACCAGTATAGTGATACTATAATGCATATACATTTATCAGTTCAATAAGTTTCAGTAAAAGACGAAAAAGCCAAGCTAATTCATTCCATGAAATATTATTATCGTCGAAGAAATTAATTCTCTATTAAAACTTATAATACAACATTTCATTTTATCATACGCAATAATTATGAATAATAAATTGTATACAATTGTGCAGTGCATTGGATATATTCAATAATCAATATAATCTCATATATTCATGTTTCATATCATGTATGTAATAATATTTAATCAATGGAAATTACATTTCGTCTAATTTGTGTGGATTTTTAAATTTTATTATTTTTATATAAGAAATGTAAAATTTATCTACTATAATTATCTATTTTAAATTTATCTACTATAATTATCTATTTTTAATTTGATTGTGATAAATTCAAAACGTATCACACACAACATACATACATTATTATATCAACATAATATTAAATACTATTTAATATAAAATTTTGTCAATAAAAAACCAAGTAATTATAATTTTATACTGATTTAAAATAGCTTCATACGTTTTTTTTTAAATGGTCACAGGACGTATGTCATCGATATTTGTTTCCAATTTTGCTGTTTCCAATATCTGTTATTCTATATAATATATCCACTACCTATCCCTATATCACAATAATTACTTAAATTGGAAATTCCTAAAATTTAAATATACGATTGGATTAATTTTAAAATATTATCTAAATGAAAATAAATTTTATAATTATTCCAATTCATTACAATTTCATCATATCAACAAATATTAATTATACAAAAAATCTCTTAACATACAACATTTGCAATCAATTTAATGCTAAAGTTTATTAATCTATACACATTATATGAGCTCATGTGATGCATTCATTAATAATTATTATTGTTATATATGAATAAGTGTAGTTTGTATATATTGCATGAAATATTTGTTAAATCATATATATATTGATATAAAAATTATATCATAGAATTAATGGTTTGTTATATTTTCATTGCGTTATGAATGAGAAAACTATGATAATATCTCATACACTATCTATCTATATAATTCAATATTAACAACAACAAAAATAACATCATGATTTATTATATTTTTCCTGTATTTATCATCATACAAATTCGAATTACTTCCATTACTCGTAATTTTTGTATATATTTGTGACACATATTATGTGTGAAACGCCTCTTTTAATCTATTGATTTACGTTTATAATATAATCAAATATATTTATATAATAGTAAAAATATATACGAATTACATAAAATATAAAATAATGTCAGCTTTTGAATTTTACTATGTTTAAATTTTTTAAATTTAAAACCGAGAACATATATAGAAATTACTGAATTATTTAGAATAATAATATTACAAATCTATTCCCATGTAACATCATGCACACACACACACACACACATATATCATATATGCGGAAACAAATATAGAACATTGACATATTTTAATGTAAAATATATATTATAATATATAAAATGAAAATTTATATTACAGGGTGATATGATGTTATATACATAATATTGTATTATTGTATTTAAAAGTTTAAAGTTTGTTTACATAATGTTCTTTTAGGAAGACTATAAATATATACCATACATAAACTACACATACATGAAATTTTATATATATATATTTTGTATATAAACAAATATTAAATGATTTCATCAACATCAACATTGTACTATTATTAATTTTCTGTTACAATTTATTTTGTATAAAATGTTTTGTAGTTTATGTGTTTAAATATATTATATAAATATAAACGAATATAGACTAACTATAAATATAGAATTTATTTAAAAAATAATAACAATATAATAATAATAATAATAATAATAACAATGTCAAAATTCAATTAAATTATTTATATATACAAATTTTCTATTGATAACATAAATTATATGTTAAAATAAAGCTAAACTCTCCTCTATATATTCAAATATTAGTATATGTTTTATAATAACATACTAGAATTTATTTATTCACAGTTTTGTGTAAAAGAATTAATAAAGTTTTATACAAATTAAATTTTATATACCAGAAATTTTCCATAACAGAAGAATATTAATTTTCTATATGTTTTTATATTATATAGTTTATATTAAAATAATGTTGAATTCAAATATATTTCAATTATATTATGTTCTATGTGTGTGTATGTGTGTGCGGGCACCGTCTATATTCTACTAATTTTATTAATAATATTTTGTTTTATTATAAAATATAATGCAGAATTATACATAAAAATAAATATTATCTGCAATTCAAATTTAATATTATATAATTTTTATTGTAATAATTCTATATATTTCTTAAACGAATTAATTATATTATATTATTTTCAATTAAAAAAAAAACAACCTAAAACATAAGTTATTTTAAATATCTATATTATATAAAATTAGTAGAATAAAGAATATATGTTGCTGCGTTGTGTGTCGTGCCCGTCGTTAACATAAATTAATAATAATATAAATAATATAAAATATAAAAACCAATCCCAATATTTAAAAATTACATTCAGACATTGTTTATGTGGTAATTTGTATATAAAATAAAATAGCCTCCAGTCGCGTCCACTTCACTCGCACAGTGATAATAATATTTTAAATTTTCAGTTTATTATTACACTATATTATAATATATTATATACATATATATTTGTGTTATATATATAATAGTTATATAGCTATATACAAATTTAACAAAATTGTTGTTTGCGTGCATTTTATAATAAATTTACATGTTTGTTTTATGATTATATATTTTTAAATATATATAATATTATTTATATAAAGTTGTTTAGTTTTTGGACCAAATTCTTTGGTGCCATATAATTCAGTTATATATATATGGTATATAATTGTATATAATATTGTTCGATAATTTGTTTTATCTTAATATATATATATCCATTTTTGTTAATATATCATTTATAATATATACATACTAACATAATATATACAGCTGCAGACAAATTAATTAAGTATAGTATGTTTGAAAAAAATATTACATAAGTTTTTAAAATATTAATTATTATATTCAAATGAAAATAATATTTCCGAATAAATTTTACATATATAAAATTTCCGTAAAACAAGAAGTTATTGTCTACAAAGAAATTAAAACTGTCGCGTATATATTTGATGGTACAAAAGAATGACCACATTATTTAAAACAACCACAACTTTGCCACAAATTGTGAAATGTTGCTATAAACGAGAGACCTTAATTCTAATAAGAATAGATAGGTGTAGGTTGCTTTGTTTTCCTATATGTCTAACGTTCCTTATTTATATGCGAGACACACAGAAGTTTTAACTAATTAGTTTGCTTCACAAACAAATATTCGGTAACTAAAGTTGTGACACATTGGCAAATCATTAATTTACTATTATTTTGACATTTATTATTGTACGAGAGTGACAAAATTACCAAAAGTTTAAAGTTTGTTTACATATAAATCTATTACGATGGTTCTATTCATTTCCATTTTTATTTATTGTAAATTAAATTAAATATTTACTTACTTTTGTAATTCAATTTAAATCAACTTTATTTACAATATATTATTATTATTATTTATTATTTTATACTTGCCAATATAGAGTTTCAATTCTTTGTTATTGTTTTTATTTTGATAAATGGAACCTATTTCTTGTTTGTTTTTTTTTGTTTATTTAATTTGGCTTTTATGCCTGAGAGTTGACACTTAATAATTGTAGTTCTAATGGTTCGAATTTCCAATATTTAAGAGAATCAAAATAGTTACATTCAAACTACAGACATTTTATTGTGATTAGGCCGGTTTGGCAAACTAATTAAGTGCACTACAAACTATTCGAATTTCTGCACGAATTGTTTATATCTATAATATTAATTGATTACCTCTTCTGTGTGTCTAGCATATTATACGTTGATTACAATATACTAATTGTCATCTATCTATAACTGCTAGTGTTCGATTATGATGGATGATGTTCTCTAATTATTATCTTCGATTACCTCGCTCATTACGTATTGTGTGAAATTTCTTGTTTTTTCATTAGAACTTTCTTCATTAGATAAATGTTCTTTCCATTTTTTCGGAGTTAGTAAAATTTAAAGAATTCGGATCATTATTTTATTTTATTCAACATAACACCCGCGATGTACTTTGTTATATGATATATGATTTTTTTGATCCAACTACACTTGCTGATATTTTTTATTATTATAATATATTTATATATATACATTTTGTTATATCTTAGAACTTTTCTTATGCAATCGCACAACATTTATTATCAATATACAATATATTGTTAACTTGTTTTGTTATGTCTCTATAGCTTGTTTTGTTTTGTTTTACACACAAACATTTAACAAAATAAGTCGTTTGGTTATTTCCAATCACATTACAATATATAAATATTATATCGTCACTTAAAATGTGTATATTATATAGTTTATTTGTTTGTTATATGTTATACAACACGCATACGACTAATGTTTGTTGTTGATAATAAGTTCGTTGCACTTATGATTGTTATTGTTATTATGCAATAACTTTTGATTTTATATTTTTTACTTAACTTTGTTATATGTGAGTGAAAACGAAAAACCTATCTTTTTTCTTATAAAAATGTTACTATACATATATTTTATATTAGGCATTTGGTATATCATGCGAACAATTAAATTATCAAAAAATGTAATGACGAAGGTATAATGATAAAATATTATATATTTTCTTTCACAAATTTTTTGAAATCTATATCTTTTATATAAATTTAAATTATCTTTAAAAGCGTGTCAAATATCAAATTTTTTTTATTCATTCATTATTCCGATTGTATACGCGCCGAAATATTATATTGTTGTCAACATTAAAAAAATATAGGCAGTACCCATTTATAGAAAAAATAAAGAAAAACCCTTTTTTTTTTTAATTATAAAAATATTATTATATTGTGTTTGACGTTATATATTTCAATGTAAATATACATATAATTTTTTTTGTGAATATTATAATAAAATTTTAAGAAAATTTCTATGGTGTTAAAATGTTATTTATATATATTCGGTTAAAAATTAATTATTTCATTAATAAAAGAAAATTGAAATTTTATTATCTCTATATTATACCATAAATGAATTTTCCATTTTCCATCACCTTACATTTTCTCATGCCGGGATATATATATATATATATATATATTATTTATATTGTATATTTTTATGATATGGATTGATACTGTACTGCATTAACGTTCATTCGAAGAAAATGGAAAAAATATATTGTGTTATAGATTTAGAATCAGTAGATAATATAAATTTTGTTGAATAAAATCAAAAAATATATCATTTAACAAAATTGCATTAAAATTTTAAACATAACGTTTATAATTTCATTTTGATAAAAATGCATGAATATGAAAATTTCTATTGGTATATAAATATTTTGTATATTTTACGCAGGATAAATTTCCTAATACACTTTTTAATGCATAATCAATTTTTTTTTACTCCTTATCTCAATTTATATAATATATTTTTATTAAATATATCGTTTATATTATTAAATATTGATTAACATCATCATTAATGACACATGACATTTTTACACTTGACTCAAACATAATTATATCGCTAAAACATGTATCCTTAATATATTTCATATAATATACGAGACGAGTATTTACAATATATAGATAGATATTTACCTCTTGACCTTTTTTTATATTCCCATTAAATTTTATACAATTATATAATATATAGAGGTTTGTTTTGTATATATTTTAATATTGGGGGTGTATAAATACACAAAGTATAAGTAAATTGCAAAACCATATATATATATCAATATTATATAAACTCTCTTTATTTATACATTATAAAAAAAAAATGTGTTTAGTATCGTGTTAATCTCTACTTTATTGCTTGTGAAAATCTTTTTACCCTTAGAGAATATAAAATATAGATTTCGATTTATTATTGCAAACATATATATTGTTATATATATAAGAAAAAGGGGATTGAAAGATTTTTGCATATATAAAATATATTTATATGTCTATAATATATACACAACACAGGCCACCTATATCTAATTATTCATTTCATTCATTCATTTATTTGGGTATTTTCATTTTGCATATAGCATGTATATTATATAGATAATATCATCTATTTCATTGCAGACAGGTAAAGGTTTTTTTTAATACAATACAAAAGTGTATATAATGAATTTAATTTTAGTATAACTAATTTATTTTAAAGTTCAAAAGAAATATAATAGTATACAATAATATTGGAATTGGTAAATTTATATTCCATCTATAACATATATATATATATATAGTATATAGGTATATATAAACCCATTACCTTTTTGCAATGTCAAATGAAATGTATAAATATATCATTTATATTATATAAAGTTTAAATAAATTAAAGTGTTTCGATAATAAATTCACAAAAGATCAAAGAAATGATTTAAATCAATTTATATTTGATATATTGAATAAATTTATTTAAATATAGGAATTATTATATATATAATATGCTCATATTGTTAACACATGCATATAATATTAACTTTCACGTACCATTTAATATTTTATATATAGATTAACACATTTTGCATATAATATCGAAATTTGTATAATATAGCTAATTATTTTATTCACAAATATGCGATATAGTTATTAATTAATTTAAAGCTCTTATATAAATGAAATTTGAATAATTTTATATTATTACATCATACGAATTTGTGTATGGTATATATTTTAATTAATAATATGTACATTATGTAATTATATGTTATTATTATATAAATTACGTGTATTATATAAAAATAGTAAACAGGCCAGTGTTTGCAATGGCATGTAACGTTTTTTTTATTTATTTTTTTTATTAAATAAGCTTAATCCTTTTGCGCTCATATAACTAGTTTCTCTATATCAATCAATAATAAATAAATCCATATCAAAAATATTAATTTACAATAATTTGTTACACATATTTAATTGTTTGTATTAAGTAATTGGAAAATACTGTTAAATTAATAACACAAACCTTATATGATTATATTAAAATTTATTATAATATATTTTCAAAGATATTCATTTTCTATATAATTTCATAAACGAACATATGATAATTTAGTTGCGTAATTTTTAGTACATATACGAAATATACTGCAAAATCATTTCATGTCAATCCGCCGCATCAAACTCGCAATTTCCTATTAATTTCATTTTAAATATATAATCCGTGTATTTCTGATGATAATTTCCACGGATTCTCCTTAGAAGTATTTCTATCGTTGCTATTATTCCACAGAATATCCATAGAATTTATATTCATATTTTTTGTGAGCAGATCCACGGATTTTGACAAAAATATCTTTGGATTGCCCATGTATTTTAGCAAGTAAAACCAGTAAATTGTTCATATTAGCAATTTTCTTATGACGATGATGTCAAATCACGAGTTGATTCAATTTTTTACTGATGGACCAGAAATTCTATGAGCACGGAATGAAGGCAAAAATTCATCGATTGTGCATTTTTTTTTTTGTAATAAACCAGAACAAAAAACCATGGATAAAATTCATCAAAAGTCTTACAAAATTCCTCGAAAATATATCGATTTGAATTACTGGTTGTTTTTAAAATTATATCTATATATATCTGGATAAGTGAAATATACAAAATTTGAACCACTGTTTTGGATAATTGGTGAAATAAATTGTGAATACAATACCGCGCAGATATATATTGGACATATATTATCCTGACAATCCAAAGATTTCAATTGACCTAAATAAAATAATACTGTTATATTAAGTGGAGAAAATCTATAGACACTCTTTGGATAAATCCCGATTGATCTTTTCCATGGAAATTATTTGAATTTTTTCCACTGAAATTTTCCTCATTTTTCAAAGTACAAAATTGTTACAAGGGAAATCAAAGAATTTTTAATTCTTACCCACATAGAAATATTTGTAAATTTAAAGTACAGACAAATTGTTATTGTACGGTATTACACATTTATTTTACTACAATTCTATTTAATATATTATTTTTGTTATTTTTACACTAATTGATTCATCGTATTTGTATTTGTACATTTAAATTAAATACATTTTAATAATATATAATATAAAAAATAATATTATTTTACCAAATTGCAATTGTTTGTTGTTTTTTAAAAAAAAAAATATATTCTGCATATATTTCATATATAAAATACAATATATAAATATGATTTTTCTTTATATAACTATATTATAAACGGTATATAAAATACCATCATCAAATAAGATCTAAAAAGCTTATATATATTTGATCCAATTTTTTTATTTCAGTAAATTTTCCATAGCTTTTTGTGTTTCCATATCTTCATGTTATATATATATATATAAGTAAACAACAAATAATAATAGTTTAAGATATAAGAACAACAAAACAAAAAAGGTATTTTAGACAAAAACTATATATATTATTTGTATTTTATAACATCTTGTTAAATATGGATGCTGTATATACTTTCTGAATAGTGTCTTTTAGAAAAAGCGTATTATATAAAGAAAGCATATATATATATAAAAAAAAAAACTTAAGCACAACATAAAATTAAATATAATTAAACTGCTATGTATTTTTAAATTCATTATCATTTCATGAAAATTTTATCTGTGTATAAATGTATATAAGAAAATAAAAATATATACAATATATACTCACTCAAAAAGGATTTGCACAAATTATAAAAATGTCTATATATATAGACAATTTACTTTATATATATGCGAATAAATACACTTTATCCTAGATAATTTTTTTCTATTATTAAAGTGTAAAAGAAACAGATGAACGGTAAGATATTTTTTTATTTTTTTTTTTTAAATATAACAAAAGGATGAGAGGAGAAAAAAAGAAGTTTAATTTTTTTTTTTTTTTTTTGCTTACTTATTGTGTTATCAGATATATGGAAAAGGTACTTAAAAAAAATTTCTCATCAAAACTTCTCTATATACCTCTACCTATACGAGTTTATTTCTCAGCTTTTGTTACGTTTATGTTGATATCATCATTTTTTCTATATATATATATATATAACCGACGACTATACACAAAATACTATCTATATATAAATTTATATATAGTTATTCTACGTATACATATTAAATTTATATGTAGTATTTTACCATTTTTAAAACTTTGGATAAACACTTGAAATTCATATTAAATATATATATAATACTATAAAAATACAATATAGAAGATATAGATGATGATAAAATTTGTATATATCTATATTATTGTTATGTGTTTGTATTTGTGTGTGGGTGTGTGTGGCTATCTCAATCATATTTGCATAAACTAAAAGTTTGTTGTTTGTAAAAATAATGAAATAAATTAAACTTCTATAAACATTTTTTTATTGTATACATAGACAGACAGATATATACACGTACCTATATATGTTATATAATTAAACTATATACATAAATAATATACGTATATATATATATAACGAGTATAGAAAAAACCTGTACAAGTGTATGTATATATACTGCAAATGAGAGCACCGCGATGTACACTTCATATACTTGTATATATAATATAGTATATAATTATATAATAGTAATAATATAACAATAAAAATATAGCACTAAATGTAGGTTAATGGATTCTTAATTTTAACAGCTTAATTTAAAATCACACACAATTTTAAAATTTATTTTATTTTACACTATATACATTTTATATACATATAACAAATAGACATATATATACTCCCACAACAAATTATTGGATATCCACATACTTTAAAAAAGATTAAAGAAAATTGCATAATATACAGAATTTCATTTGCGCATTTATACTTATGGTATATTGAAATCGGTTTTCTTTTTATAATAATGGAAAATCTATTTTTACGTAATCGTGTGTTATATTACATATATATTGAAAAGAAAATGCATTTCCATGTAATTGTTTTTATATTTATAATAAAACGTAAATTCATATTGAATATATGTTATATACCATATTTTTTCCATTTCATATTATATTATTTATGTGTGCGGTAAAAATACACAAAATGAGAAATATTTTCTAGGAAAATTTCTATAATAGCTATTTGTATATTTATTATGAACCACCTGTTGCACTCGAATGTTTTATTTAATAATGGATAATTTTAAAATTACGATTGTATGTATCATACAAGTAACATCCAATACAAATATATTTATTAACTAAAGAAATAATTTATGTGTTTAAATTTTTGGCCAGTGGTGAAACCTACAATTTTTAATATCACTATTTTTTTTTTCGCTGAAATTAGACTAAATTATGAAAAACAAATTGGTTGAACTAAATTTGTCAGAAAATCAGTACGTACCAAATACCAATTATTATTGTATATTTTAATTGGGAGCCAAAGTTTTAACGAATTTTAATGTTTGTATATAGAGAATTTTTTTGAATTACAATCAATGTCCAATCTTTCATAGAAGAGATTTTTAAAATCGATTTACGCATTCAAAAGATATGATCGATTTTCCAATTGATGGCAAGAGATATTTAAAGAAATTTATGGTAGTGTATATAAAGTGAATGCCCAAATGGTACAATAAAAAACGATTAACAATAATTAGTCGTGCACGGTATTAAACTGAATATGAAATTGTAGAACGCTCGAAGAACGCTATATTCTTTTTTTCCATTTATTGATATGTGCAATGCCGCATACACCTAACCCATATACGGTTAGCATAAACATTTTAATTTTTCACTATTAATGAATTTTTTATGCGACAATCCATCGAAATTAAAAAATAACTAATTACAAAGAGCTATACCTCGCATAAAGTGTCATATACAAAATTAAATGAATGTTCGAATAAACCACATGGTGTTCGAAAGGATCAGCTACTATCTGAAATAATACTGTCACTTGTTAGCTCTCTGTTTTCCAATTATAATAATATTTCGTCTATAACAACATGCGTATAACCGTTGATTTTGCATAATTATTTTTCACGAATTGTAATTATATATACGCAGTGTTATAGGAGGCCCAAATTGCGTATGTATATACAAATATATAAAATGATGTATATTAAATAATAAAAAATGAAAGATAATAATCATTAAGAGAAGAAAAAAAAAATTATTATCCATCCTTCAACACCAACAACCACCACTGTTCCACTGTTTATAATTCTATATATGAATACCACTACCACCACCATGCCACAAACACAAAAAACCTTAAATAATAAATGAAAACAATAAAAGTCAATATGATTTCATATTTCATAATAATTGAATTTTTATTTTTAATGACTTTTTTTTTTTTTGTCATTAATGCGCGCCCTTTAAATTTAACTGATTTACTTTTATCATTGACACAATTTTTATTATAGTATATTTATATACATATACGAAAATATAGAGATATATGGTATGGTACCTGCATCTATAAATAATTACATTTCTATGTAAAGTAAGAAGGTAACGTTCTGGTGGTAACGTATATATAAAATGTAATATAATTTTAATTTTTATGCCTATAATGAAATGGTATAAAGTGTACGCGGACATAGGATTAAATATAAAGGTATATTATATTTTTCCATTCATGGTGTAAAATAAGTATAAAATATAAAATAAGTGTCTTTTTATTATACGGATATTATATATTCTATGCTTAAAGCAATAAAAATATATTCGATATTAAAAAATACATTACAACAAATTTCTGAACGAATGGTCTGCGGAAATTGAAAGGATTTAATGAGAATAATATTTTTATATTGAATATTTAATTAGATAATAATTTATTTGTTAATCAATTTCGATGCAACGATGCAAATATATTGTAGATACAAGAACATTAAATTTTATTGTGAATTATACATTTATGATAATTGAAATCACATCAGAAAACATATAATTGTTATTGATGATAATTATATAGGCAGAAAAAAAATTGATTTCACAGAAATTCATATTATAGATATATAGAATGTGCGTACATGTACGTACATGCATACAAATTGTTGTTTCTCTAAGATTCTTATATATATTCTTTGTTAGTGATACAATTTTGTATTCTTTAATCTATGCATTTATTATTATTTTAATGTTTGATTTTTGATTTCATTTAATTTAAAGTTATAATATTCTAAATTGAATCTAAAATATATATATATAAAATAAATTAAATATTTGCTTGATTAATCATGCGTGGAAATTAAAAAAAAAATGAAAAAACAAAGAATAATTATAAATTATTTCAATTTATTTGTTATTATTGTTATTTTGTAAAATAAATAATAATTTAATAATCATTTATTTGAATTTACCATATATTATTTATAACTCTAGAATATATAATATATTACTTATATATTAATAATAAAATTAATCTTGTGATACGCTATTATTAAAATAGAAATAATAAAATATTATGAAATATATATATATTTTACAACTATAATCGTACCTCGAACATTGACACATATATTTTAACATCAAATAGATTTTACATCACTTCTTTTCGATCAACCACAAACTAAACTGAGTTTTATTCTGTATATATTGAGTTTTCATAGTTTTCAATTTATTGACACATATTCACTGAATGATAAAGATTTGATACTGGTATACCTTTACCATTGTCTATAATATTTGTTAGCCTGCAATAACAAATAACACCATCATTGGTTGCGATGTGCGGTGAGAGAGTAATCTATCTTTATCTATCTTTATCTGTTTATTTGCCAAATCGCGTATTTGTACATTATATAGTTTCAATTTGTAAAAAAAAAAAAACAATAACATCTTTCGATTCAATTGTTTCGAAATGATGACTGATCGGTAAGGCTATATATCTCATATATAAATAATTCGCTAATATAACGTGCTTGATCAACATTATTTTTTATACACTTTTAACCATATCATTTCATGAGCTTTAATTATTCAAATCAAACTAATACAATATATAATATGATTGTCATATAGACTATACGATATTCGTAATCAGCGATAGTTATATTATCTTTTAAAATTATAAAAATCAAATAATATTAAAATAGAATTATAGATAAATAATAGATAATATATAACTTATGTATAAATATAGCTTTTGAAACATATTTAATATATTACATATCAAATCTTCTACTATTTATATATAACATATATATAAATGTGTGTGTGTGTATATAATACAGTAGTTTAAAATAATAGTATTATTATATAGAATAATATAATTTCGATAAAAACTTTTATCCCATTTTTTTCATTTGCAAATAATGTAAATTTTATAAATATATTATAGATTGATACGGTATTAAAAAGATATTTTCAATATTGTCTATACATATAATAATAATATTATTATTATTTTTACATAGTAAATTAAATATAGGATAGACGAACTTAATATATGTAAATGTTGAGCACAAATCGATAACTTATTCTTTTTTATGCTTATATAATACTTACATAAACTACAAATTCACTTATATCACATATATACATACAACCTCATATCCAATTCCATCCATTATATTATTGTAATTCAAATTATACAATTTCCTTTTTTTTTACGTCTGTTTTCATCAATTTTATTTAATTTACATTTATCTTATCTCTATATATATATATATATATACTCGTTTTTTTTCACATCAGTTTATGTATATATATATAAAATATGCAAACTATATACTATTTGATGTATAACCAAATTTGTATAATATACATATACCGGTGTACGTACACGTACTGCATATATATATATATATGAAGGATGTATAATATGTATAATAGGGTGATTCTATATATATATATATATAAATTAATCAATGGATATATATATATATTTACAAAATTGTATGACAGCTTATTATTATTATTACGAAAACATTTCAAGTTATAACCGGTATTTATGTTATATATAAAATTATATAGAGGTAAATGTATATATAAATATTATTTTATTGATTTATTTATAATAATTCGTTATGATATATTCTGTGAATCCTTTAAATTATATCGATTTTATGTACTATATAAATCGGTAACGGTTACATTCCTTTGTACATATTATATATATATATATATATACCTTCTCAACTTAGAATATCGTCCATACGTATAGATAGACGGTATATATAAATAATAAATCTATATCTATATAGAATATATCTACATTCTACAATATATATATATGTTATTTGAATATGACTGTGTGTGTGTGTATAGGTATATGTTAATATATCACGTATATATATATATATATATAATTTAACCAATATAAAACATATATATAATACAAAAAGCTATATATATAGTTTCTTTACATATGCTACACGTACCAAATACAATATATATATATATATATATATAGTGAATGAAGTTTATTGATTTTACCTTATTTGTTCTATATTTTACTTAATTAAAGCACATTTATTATCACGATAGGGATCATGTTGGGTGTCAAAATAAAATAAATATTGATTTGTGTATATAATAAATAGGAATAGAAGAAAAATATGTGTATCGAAATATGAACTTTTTATTTTACAGAACAAATTGTTTTATTTTTATTTTTTTTTTTCATGAAAATGCTATAATTTATAAAAAATATAAATCAAAAATATTATTTCTGCGGCACTATATATATATGGTATTTAAAATGTTTATGAACAATATGAGTGACATATATACTTTTATATGTCTATATCTAATTATATAAAATACATATGACATAAGTATAGTAGTCATGTAATTATATGATTATATTGTTCCGGGATACATGAGATATATCATATATAACTAATAATTATTTTCATTGTTATATTATTTTTACCTATTGTCCTTAATCCGTATAAGTAAAGAATATAATTGTTATAATTTACTGAGAGAAAATAATAATAATAATATTACTACTACTACTTAAATACAGCAATTTTTTCAATAAACAAGTATTTATTCAATGATTACCATAGACATATATAGATATTAGTATTTATATAATATAATTTTCTTTGCATAGTATTATAATATGTATTTGTATGTAACCACACCGCAATAAAATTGTGTTAACTATATATATTTAATTAAAGTATATATATATATATTATACGTACCTAAATAATATATAAATATATGAAGCTACCACAAATTTATGAATACCAAATATATTGTTATTAGTATATATAAATTTAATTCTTCAACTATGTATATACATAACCATTTATAAATAATAAATACATATAAATATGTTGTATTAATATACATGTTAAGTACATGAAATAATAATAATAATAATAATAATATTAAGTATATATAAATAAATCACACATAAATATATGTTTCAAGTAAAATAATTAAATATACAGTGTATATTGTATGCAAGCACGGGATACACACGGATACATAAACGAAAATTTGCAATGAAAATAAATACTATATACGATTTCGATTAAATTTTGTAGCGAATTTATTTAAAATATTGTATTCAATGAAATATTTTTATTGCCGTCAGGTTGTTGGGACCAAATACAATATTTGTACGATAAAAAAAAAGAAAATTCTTTGTACTTTATATTTTGAAAATATTATGATATTTACAATATAATTATTATAATCAACTGATATATTATTTAAATAATAAATAGAAAATATATTAAATAATTAAATATCCTCTGTATATACTCGTATATTGGATATATGCAAAAGTATGTTCCTTTTTTTTAATTTAAATTATATTACATGTTTATTTTATAAAAAAAAAGTGGTTTTTTAAATGAAAATAATAATTTTATTTATTTGATACAACACTTTCAATTGTTTTACGAATAAAAATAAAGTTTTAACCAAATGTCATATATCATATACGTTTAGCAGAGTTTTCAAAAGCATGTATTAAGCAAATTCTACACTATAACTTTTCAAAAGACTATATTAGAAAAACGGAACTTACTTTTGCATATTTATCCAATACTTCATAAATTATCTATAAAGACATGTCACAGTGAAGCGAGAGATAAATGAAATCTTTCTTACGACGATAATGTTCATATTTTTTATTATTCCTGTATGTACGATAGATAATAATTCTGTGTACTTTATATTTTGAAAATATTATGATATTTACAATATAATTATTATAATCAACTGATATAAATATTATTTAAATAATAAATAGAAAATATATTAAATAATTAAATATCCTCTGTATATACTCGTATATTGGATATATGCAAAAGTATGTTCCTTTTTTTAATTTAAATTATATTACATGTTTATTTAGCAAGTTTATAAAAAAAAAGTGGTTTTTTAAATGAAAATAATAATTTCATTTATTTGATACAACACTTTCAATTATCTTACGAATAAAAATACAGTTTTAACCAAATGTCATATATCATATACGTTTAGCAGAGTTTTCAAAAGCATGTATTAAGCAAATTCTACACTATAACTTTTCAAAAGACTATATTAGAAAAACGGAACTTACTTTTGCATATATATCCAATACTTCATAAATTATCTATAAAGACATGTCACAGTGAAGCGATAGATAAATGAAATCTTTCTTACGACGATAATGTTCATATTTTTTATTATTCCTGTATGTACGATAGATAATAATTCTGTGTACTGTAGATTTAGAAAATATTAAGATATTTACAATATAATTATTATAATCAACTGATATATTATTTAAATAATAAATAGAAAATATATTAAATAATTAAATATTCTCTGTATATACTTGTATATTGGATATATGCAAAAGTATGTTCCATTTTTTTAATTTAAATTATATTACATGTTTATTTAGCAAGTTTATAAAAAAAAAGTGGTTTTTTAAATGAAAATAATAATTTCATTTATTTGATACAACACTTTCAATTGTTTTACGAATAAAAATAAAGTTTTAACCAAATGTCATATATCATATACGTTTAGCAGAGTTTTCAAAAGCATGTATTAAGCAAATTCTACACTATAACTTTTCAAAAGACTATATTAGAAAAACGGAACTTACTTTTGCATATTTATCCAATACTTCATAAATTATCTATTAAGACATGTCACAGTGAAGCGAGAGATAAATGAAATCTTTCTTACGACGATAATGTTCATACTTTTTATTATTCCTAGCTCTACCAATGCAAATGCTGTCAGTTATTTTGACAAATTGTGCGACAGCTAAATAGTCTATATCCATATTATATTAAATAAGGTGCTATCTATAGATTTATGTTCATAATCAAATAAAATATTTTTATTGATGCAAATCATATCAAATTATTTTTGTTATCACCTGTTTTATGCGCGTATTCTGTTCGTATATATTTAATAGCATATATAATAACATAAAAATATAACTAAATTTATGTATATTACGACATACTCGTACAATTTTTCTTCTTTTCATGTAATATTTATGTAACAATAATACCATATATATATAGCACCCTCTCTCTATAAATATGTGTGTTTTAATTTTATATTTATTGTTATTATACGCATATACATGCGTCGTTATAATAAATATAAAACTAAGAATAATGTTTTTCGTTTCTTCAATTTCATCCCTTAAACATATAACACATAACGTTACTACAACTACTTTATATATATATATATATATAATATACCATACCGCATATATATATATATATGGTAGTATAAAATATATGTTAATATACAATGTTGTGTCTATATATGTACAATATAATGTGCGTCTATATAAATAATTAGAATATTGAAAAAAATGTATATATATAAATATATTTTCGTCATCGTTATCGTTTTGTATATTATATTATATTCATATATATATATATATGCGTTCGTATGCAGCAATGCGTATTATATATAAACATTTCTGTGATTACTCTCTGCCATTACGCATACAATATATTATAATATTAAATTTTCTTTTCTCATCATATATTTTTTTCGTTATATATTGTACAATATTATTATATAATTTAATTTATCTATAGATATAAGAAAAAAAAAACAATTAATAAAAGTTATGAAGACTTTTATGGATATCGTTAAATTATTTTAATACTTAACGCCGCTTCTCACACACAAAACGCATTTAAATATAAATATATACGCTAACTATATACTACATATATATATATATATATTGAATAAATATACGCATATTAAGGATCATAAATTATTCGACTGTGTACTTGACATTTTAATGATGAAAATTAAAATATATAAGAGAAAAAAAATAATGAATTTTTTTTCCAATTTGGTTTGTTATCAATGTTTTTTTTTTTTTTTCATTCCTATCTTTTATTAAATATATAATTGAATATTTAAAAATTCAATAATCATATAATAAGATATCTGTCGCATAAGGAATATGGTATATATTTTGACAATTCATTTACGTGCGTACATAAATTTAAAGAAGAAAACAAAAAAATTGACTAAATTAATTTAATTTTTTTCTTTTGTCAATATTATTAATTTTATGATTATATTATTTAAATGCTTTTTCCACCTATATTTACTTTATATGCACATCGGATATATCAATTGGCTTTATTTGATAGATTAATAAAATCTATTATAATACTATATTTAATTTTATTTTGAAATGAAAATTTTCATATGTTGAAAATATACAAGGTACAATATTTGTAGTATAATTGTAGTATGGCTGTGACAATTCAATGAACTTAACGGAGGGTAAAGGTGTTTTAACTTAAAAGGAGCAGTAATCTTATTAAAAATGGATAGCAAATCTTTCGTATAATACTTACGAAAATGGTAATGGGGAAAGTGATATCATTGAACCGACTTCACATATCATTAAAATTATGTAATGGAATTGAGATTATTATATACAATATATGTTAAATAGTACACTTCACATCATTAATTTCTAATCCAATATAATTTGGATTAATCTACATAGACCAATTTTAAAATCTTATACCGCATATTTCACCTATATATAAAGATATTGAGCAGGAGCACATTTTGTTATGCAATCTGATGCGTTTTGTGCGAAAATTCTTTCAATTTTAATTATGGAGCAACATTCTAAACTCGCATATACACTTTGTCATCCAATTATGCAATCATCAAATCATCATAATTAGTTTTATATATAATTTAGTTAAAATGTCCTTTCTTTAATATACATTAAACCATGTTGCATTCCATACAGCTATCTGCATTATGTTATCCTGACAATGTTATGTAAATTGTTAAATAATAATCTCTTCTGTTCCATCAGACACTTTTTACCTTACACACATAAAAATATATCAACACTTTAATCATATACAATAAATTATAAATATGGAAAATTTGCGTATATAAGAACATTTATCAAATTAATCAATTGTGTATGTACAAATAATTTACAATTATAGTAGATTATTTTAAATTTCGATTCTAATTGTCTAATTGTATACAATGTGTTACAAAAAAGAACCGGACATATATAATATTATAATGCCGATTTTGAAATGAAATTGTAAACTAACAAAAGAATATTATTTGCTGAAATTGAAATTGAATAGTGATAATAAATTTATCATTTTACATATTTTATTTTGCTATAGTTAATCTTATATATAGTTATAAATTTCAAAATAAATCGACTAACTCTATTATTATTTATATAAAAACTATACATATGTTGCATATATATATATATATATATAATTTTAATATACAATATTAAAGCATATTGGTTATTTATATAGAAAAATAGTATTTGTTTTGTTCCATATAAAAAAATTTCATAAAATGAAAAACTATTTTATTGTTAGTCATTTTTTACATTCAGTTAAACTTATATATATAAATTATATTCAACATAAATATACGAACATAAGAGTGTAGAAAATGTTTAAACATGTATTGTTATGTAATTTACAATATAGTATATAGGGAAAACTTTGAACTTTTCATTTTTATATACATATGCTATATATAAACCACTTACCCCCCACAATATAGATTAGTATATGAAAACGTATATATGTACGTAATAATGTGAACCAGTCATACATAAAGGAAAATTTATATTATAATAGTACATGATATTTTCCACTTTTTACCAGTTAAAGTCTGTTGTTTTTATTACTGTAAAATGGTATGTTTTTTTTTTATTTTCATTTTGTACTGAAATATTTTATATGTGACAAGAGTATAATATTCTTCTGTGGATATATATTGTCCATTAAGATAAACATATATAAGTACACAGAATAATAATGTGTATAATGTTATATGGTCAGTTAAAGTTCATGATGCGTGAAATGAAAAATCATTTTATACAATATATGGTATATATTATTTAATATATAATATAATGTACTAATTTTGGTCAAATAACTATTACTTATATGTAAAAATACTAATAAAATTTATATTGAGGTTAAAAAGATAATATTATTTAGATTTGTTCATTTTTATTATTCGCATTTTACAGAGTGTATTTGAAGATTTACTATACTTACAGTAATTCCATTTTTTAATACTGGTTATATGTAATAGTTGAACCGTTTCGTTAGAACCACACATGTTAATCATGTTACATTGAATTGAGGTTGATGGATTATTTTGAACAGTAGCAATATTTTCAGTAGCTGATCTTCTCGTATACGATCCTTTCTTTTAGACGATAAATAGTGGGCACAATATATCTATCCAAAATTTCACGTAATTTACTATATAATTGTCACAATAATTTATGTAAACATTCCCGGCGAACACCCAGTATATATACGCTTTCCTTGACAGGTTTCATTTTACCAAAATTTCTAACTTAGGAAAGTTTCTCATACAATACATTTTTTAATTTTTAATTATAATACATATTACAATCATCATATATATGTATATAACCCCATAATAATAAACTTATCCGTCGTCTGCGGTCGGCATCAATTCAACCGCATCAGTTAAATAATTGTATATGCGAGTAATTTTTATCAAAAATTTTGTTCTATGTTCAAAAACAAATATAATATTTGCTATTTATAACAAATTTCTTGGTTTTTCTATAAATATAAACATTATATATTTTGATTGCATTGCAATTGTATGTCAACAATGTAATAATATCTTGTCTTTGTATATTTATATATTTATATATAGATATATAGAAAATCTGTTTTGAATTTTTATATTGTTGTGGCTATACAATTTTTTATTTTTTCCATTGTAATATGTATAGGTATGAGTTCTATATACCTTATAAATATGGCATGTTGCTAAAAATTATGGGTTGCTTGTGAAAACGTATATTTTATATAAAATAACATGAGAGTCGATTTTCTATCGAATTGTTCGCCAAGACATTGAAATAAGAAAATGTATATTTTTATTATTGTTTATGACTCAACATTACAAATGTACCATCATGTCACATATACCTAACTATAGTGTTTTACCTATTTGTAAGTAATGATGCACAACATACATAATAAATTAATAATAGAATACATAAAATTAGATGAACAAATAAAATAACAACGAGTATTCAGTAATAAATCAAACTTTTGTACCGGTCATTTGATTGGCTCCAGTTTTTCATTCTACCATTCATTCATCGTTTAAAATATTATTTTTTTTATCCATATTAAAACGTATATTTTACGTGTCAAATTATATTCTGCGTAAACAATTTATAATAAATATTAATAATTATACTAAAAATTTATGAGACAAACAGGAAGTTAATTATACTAGAACACAACTAAAACATTGACAATAACAACAAAACAAATGACTATAAATACTGCGTGCGTATATATATAATAATAAACAACATTTCACGTTGTCTCAAAATTTACTCATTATTTATAATAAAATACATTAAAACAATCAAAGTATATATATATCATATAATTTAACAAAAACTCCTTTTTTCCTAAATGGAATCCTATATATATATATATATATATATATAAATGGTATACAAAATATATATATAATGGAGACAGGCGTGCGACATTGAAAGACAAAAATATGAATAGAAATTAATTATATCTGAATAATTAATTATTAATTTCCCTTAGCTTTTATTATATAAAATTTATAATATATTTTACAATATTTTTCTGATATTATTAAAGTATATGTATTACACGAATATTTAAATTAATATATGTAAAAAAGTAGAATCTCACTAACGTGAACACACACTGTAATTTAAGAACTCTTTATAATATAAATTATAATATAATTATAACATTGGCGGCAAATGCTATATTAATTAAAAAAACTTATTGCTTGTGAATCAATATATGAATTGAATGTATAATCAATTTGTTTAACATTTTTACATATCCTGGATAGAAATACTATAAAACTATACATGAGACATGACTAAGTTTTTAAGCGTGCTTATGCTACACACCAATATAATAATAATAATACATAATATTAAAATAAATGCGTGTGTTATTCCATAGAATCGATTAAATAGGAAAATTATATTTATTATATATTAATTAATAATAAATGGTTAAACTAATATTAATACAATTTAATTATACATTTTTAAATATATTCCAAAATAATATACCATCAATAAATATTATATATATATACAATATTTATAGTTAATGTAAAAGTATTAAGTAAATTTATGTAAGTTAACTGATTTATATAGAATAATTTCTTATAAAAACATTAATATACATACACCCACCCATACGGTTTACCCATCCATATATGGTTTACCCATACGAGTATATATTATATAATATTGTATTATATAATAGATGGTAAAATGAACCTTATTTCTAACACGGAAAGAAAAAACGATTTCTGCTATATTATAATATTACGCCAAATATTATCTATACCTTCTTATATACGTATACGTACGTACACGAACACCGTGTCTAATATATTCTCATAAACACTATATACTATTTATTTGGCATAATGTGTGCATAAGAAAATATAATGGCTTCATTAAATCAATGAAAAATTTCATTTAGCCGTAAGCTGTGAAATCAGCGTTTAAGCACATATATATATAGTTCCTTTGCGCACAGGAATGAATCATTTTCTCATAATCGACACAATCGTTAAAATTAAAGTATACAATTTTTCCTTATATGTATCATTTAAATATTTTATTCATTTGACGGAGAAATAATCTGTTCTCTAGTTTTCATTTCGTGTCCTGTTTTAGATTTAGTAATTCCTTTGCATTTTACATTATTTATAGTCGAATGAAAAACTTGAATATATTTCCTATATTGAAGCTACATTAAAATTATTCCCAATTGCGGAGTGAAGATTCAAAACTTGAATATATTCCCTATATGGAACCTACATTAAAATTATTCCCAATTGCAAAGTGAAGATTGATTTTGTACGATTGGTTATAATACGAATAGATAAGAAAAATTATAATAATTGTTGGCATTTCATCTATTATGTGACAATGTTAAGGTGTACTAGCAAAGAGCAACAATTTTTATTAATGGGAATCTTTTTAAAATTCTCGAACAGTATTTGAGTCAAGGATAACACTATTATTTAAATATATATTATAGCAGAAGATTTATTATTATATATAGACAATTTAATTATATATACATTATTCGCATAAGTTTCATATAAACTCGCGTATACTCGCAACAATAATAAAATCCATGATTATAAGTTTGTGTGGTAAGGTTATTCAATGAAAACTACAGAAAACATTCTGTCGATCAATAGAAAAATTTACTAATGATGGCTCCTACCGCCAAAATTTTATAATTTTATACGAATGTGTTATACTCGTGCAAGAAAACTTATAACGTTGTTACTAAAAATATCAAGTTGAAACGAATTGATGAGAAATTATGAATATATGGTTGCTGCTGTCATAAAAACAATATGTTATAAAAATAAAAGAATACAATTATTGTTTCGATTAACCACCTTTCCGCAATAACCATAAATAAATGTGTTCCATTAAAGATTCAGATTGTCTTATATGCTATGTGTTAGAAAAAACACTTATGTTAATGGAGTTAAATTCTACTATAAAATTGAAATTATTGATATAATTTTTCGTTCAAAGCTTTAAATAACATAGGTGTTTTACATTATATAGTTCTGCTGCACATATAGAAAAATACATTGTAATGCAAATTTTATTGTATATAAGAGCAATTTAACATATGGTTTTTTTCATTTATAAATTTTCATTACGATAATGTATTGGACACGGTGTACATATATATATATATATATATGTGTTATTGAAAAATATAGAGATATATCCTTCCTTGTGTTATATTATACAATCGACCGCTTTTCTATTGTGTCTATATATACACCTGCTATAATAAATATATAAATTTAAACACAATTTTATACCTCAACATTTTATATTCACTTTCAATATAACGTTTAACATTGTGCGACAATATACATACCTTTCCAACAATTTTATATATATAACAACATTATTATTACCCACCATATAACAAGCACACACAGATAGAGTGGTGTACCTTATAATATTGTATTATATATATATACATATATATAACACATTCAATTATTATTTGACTATTGAAAATTTTATATATTGATAAATCGATTTTCAATTTCCCGGTTATATTTAATATCCATGTCTTTTCTTAATATGTATATATCATATTATATTCTATATACATATGTATATTACAATATTATATTTGGATTTTATACACTATATATATATCTATATATATACATTATACAATAATGTAATAATACCCATTCCTATATATATATATATATATTATATGTAGTATTTCATGTATATATTATAACATTTATATGGTATATACATGAAAATACATATCTAAGATAGAGGTATATATGGTATATATAAATACGTATATGTAATTCTTATATAACCGATGAGGCTATACCAAACAAAACCATATATATGTATATTAAAAAAGGCAGCACACAGCACATATAGAAAGGAAAAAAAAAATTGCATTCAATATTACATATAATATTATTATTATTATTATATAACGTAAATATAAGCAGAGAAAAAAAAATGAAAGAAGATAATATATTTATTTTCTTCGAGAAATATTTGAATTTTATAATATGATTTTTCTTTCTACATTTGTTATTATATATATATATATTTATATAAAGTATTTATATGTACACATAATGTAATATTGTGTGCTGATATATAAATATAGCTATCTGATATTTTTTTTGTGCTTTAACCAAAAGTATTATTATTATTATTATTATTATTATTATTAATATTACATATGCATATAATATTAGTTTATAAGCTTTTTGATGAAAAAATCGAGAGAGATATAAAAAATATATAAGACGTGTATCTAGAGGAACTTGTTCATCTAAAATAAACATATCCTCATCATTATCATCATCATGATCATTATATAAATTCATGTTACCCACATACGTGCAGCTTATATATGACATCTATTGTACTATCAAAAATATTCATAACACTGCAAAGTTGATGTATTATACTCCTCAAATGGTATAGTATATTGTAACAATTTTCTAATTGGTCTACGTCCCTTTATTTATTTAAAAGAAAATTAACCCATGATTGTGTGTTTTATAGTAGTCAAATATATTGTATATTATGGCATTAAAAAGATATCTGTTTATTGTCAGCTTAAAAAATTTTGTAGTATCAAAATAAATACCGAAAAATTTGTCAGCACACAGATAAACTAACATCTATTCATCTATTTTTGGATATATTTTTTTTTTTTAAGCAAGTTAAAGATAAAATTTAAGATCTATATTTAATAATAAATGTATAAACCATAAAAGCATATATTAATATTATGTGATAAAGTATAAATATGCTGATTGTGAAACTCAGTTATATTTATGCATATTTTCACATAATAAAGTTGATTTTTAATATATGAATAATTTATGTATACAATATTAAATTAATATTTATTGATCGCTGATACATTTACGATATTATTTGATATTATTTGCTAAAATATATTTAATATTATATATGTATGCGTAGGTCGTAGACGCATATATTGGTATATACATTTTCGTTAAAGTCATATCGACAATATATACTATCTATCAATGTTAACTTAATTCTAATTCTAATTCTTGTGATATAATTTTAAATGATGATTCTTAAAATTATTATTATTCCATATGGGCACATTTAAAAATACTAGAATAATGAAAACAATTGTCTTTCGTTAATTGCAGTACAATTGATGAATTGTTATGTACTCCCATGCGGAGTAATTTACCAAATTTGACTGTAATGAATGTTTATAGTAGATGTTATAAGCTCCACTTGAACTATGTTACTTGCTATATATTTATATGGTTTTATTTAATTTAATTTATTTATATACTTTTATTAAGTCTTCTTGAAGCACCTATGGCTTCAGTTGATTTTGATGATTCTTTATGTGTGTAGTTTGTGTTTGTCAGCATATTTCTGTATTTCGTCGACTACGTTGAGTTCATCTTAGTCTATTGATTTTTATTGTGTTTGAGAATATTTGGTTAACCGTACAACTTGTCTATTTCGAAATTGTATCTTCGTCTCCAACCATTATACTGTTTCTGTGTCATACACCATACCTTACTCCATACCACAATTTATATTGGACTTATTAATGTTTTATACTCATGCTTACTACGCTATTACCTTAGAACACTCATATATAATAATTAATTAGTAATATATATAATTAATTTAAAAATGTTTACCTATTACGATAAAATTATTATATTCGATAAAACCACACCCAAACCCATCAATAATTAATAAAAATATATATAGCGGATAATGGATATACAATTTTGGATATACTTATATTACAAATAGAATATAATATTTTTGTTAATATACTCTTAAAATCGTAATACACCTAACAATTTATTTATATTTATATTTTTACTTTATTTATTTATTGTTTTTCACATTTTATTGTTAAAGTTTTAAGACTATAATGGACTATTATTATATGTGTAATTCGAAGAAGAAACAACGAACCAAACGTAAAGGATACAAATTTTATGTTTTTATGTCTATGTAGTGTAAACTTTTATCATAAATTTTATTATTAATTGACTTTTATATATTTATAGTTTTTCTTTGGCTTTATATACTTCTTTTAAACATTTGTTGTTGTATATTTATTTACAGGTAATGACTTGGATTCAATTCGTGCATTATTTAGTGAAAAAGAAAAAGAATTAAGTTTAGCTGTTGCAAAGGTCGAGGCACTGACACGACAATTAGAAGAATTACGAAGAGATCGACGAGGACCATATAATATATTAGTAGCCGGTGGTGGTAATGTTAATGGTAATAATAACAATAGTAATAATAATAATAACAATAATAACAATAATAATAATGGTATAAATCAACAATCATCATCACCATCAACATGGGCATCAAGAGAACTTGAAAAATTACGTAAAGAATTATTAGTAAGTTATTTTTTATATAAATTATAAGTATTCAATGGTTTTATATTCAAAAATTATATAATATTATTGTAAATAGTTTGGTGGTTATCCTATATTGATTGAATTATACCGACTACTGTTGTTGTGATGAGAATCAAACTATATCTCCCTCCACAATAGTGTCTCTCGTCATTTTCAGTATCTTTTTTAAAGTCAATCAGAACTTATTCTTCTATTGGAGAAGTCTAGAAGAAGAATAACAAATTATTCGCATGAGATTCGTGTAAATATATTTGATAATAAATTGTCACTCTAATGCAACAATTTTATGTGTGCCTGCACCGCGACCTATCTCTCTCTATAGATGATTCAAAGTCAACATACTGAGGTGTATTTTCGTAGACTTATGTGTCAGAACACGTTGATTTTTTCTGTGTGAATTCCAGCAATCACCCTATCGACTATCTAGGATCTATGCGTAAAGATTTCGATATACCCTCCTATTGCCTTGCATAATATAAAAAAACTACCATTGTGATTAATAATTTTTTAATGACAAAAATTACCGTTTTGCAAATTGTGCGAAATATACTATTTCAATAAAAATTTAACTATGGTATATATGAATTTGTGGGTATCTCTATATGTATATGTGTATATAGCAAAAAAAAGGACTTTTCTAAATGATTATAATATATTTTACTGATTATATTTTATGCGACATTAAACGTTACACCTTTTTTTCGTACATCATGCTATACATACATAGATTTCAAGACTTAAGTGATTTATTGTCATCATGATATTATTATATATTATATATTTACTCGTATGTATATATAGAGATAGAGTATTTATATATATTTATAACTATAGATATTAGTAGATATACTAAATGAACAAACAAGCAAGGGAAATGTTAGGAAGTTAAGTTTTTTGAGTATAAAAAAATTGGTTGAGTTATTAAGAAAAATAATATTATATATTATGTTTTCGAATGAATCTTCATAATAAACTTTATTATATAAATTAAATATAAACTATTTGGTTGTGTAGATACAATAGGAATGGATAGGATAGGATAGAAGCAGAGTTCGTAAACTTCTCTACCTGATGTATATTGGCAATTTGATTTATTCTTCAAGTTTCATTATGTCACACTAAAATAACTGTTGATTCATTTAATCGCGATCGTATACATATGCGGATAATTGTTTTTGTTGATTGATGAACTTTTAAAGTTCTTCGCAATGGAGTCCCTTTGAACCTCGTTAATTGTGTAATCAACCATCTTTCCGCTATGAAAAACGATGTGTCATATCAAAAAATTACAAAAGAAAATGTGTTTTCTATGCTTGGTCGAAAATTTACCAGGAATGCATCACATCATTCATATAAAATATAAATTATAATAAGTTTGTCAAGTCCTTATTACTTACATTTCACTCATTTGCTTTTATTAATAGTATACATTTAAACAATATAAATAATATAACAACAAATCAGCATACAATATTCCGAAGGTGAAAAGAAAAATTGTATATCTTGTTAAAATTGTATCTAATATATAATTAATTATATAATGTATATAATCAATTATTTAGACGTATATTGATTGAATAAATACCACTCACAAATTATGTATATATGCAATGAGAATTGAATATGAAAAATGAATATGTGAATGAAATTCTTTTTAAATAAAAATTTCTTTGCTGTTTTGTTGTTCGATTAAACTTTTTTAGTTCTAGTTCTGTATCTACCAGACTATAAGCCATACTGAAAGCGAGAATCTTTAATCATCAGCTATACAATCGCATTCAGAACGTATGTATAATTTGTATATTGATTGAAAGTGGATTGTTGATAAGCGGAAGGAAATAATATATTTACTATGGAAGCACTGTATCGTAATTTCATCCATCCTCCGCAAATGCGCCAATCCATTTAATTTTATATTTATTTTGAGAATCCAAAGTAATATACAAATTAAATTATTTACAACAAATTACTATATACATTCTATAGTCCTCATTCATATATGTATTACACTGCATGTTCGGATACCTTCCTTCCTACACCAATCTTAATAATATGCTAACACACAACTTACAATAAAAATGGAAAAACTATATGTATAAAAAATAGATAGTCATTTATTTTGTACATAAAAACCAATAAAGTTTCTAATTTATATTTACCTTTTTTCATTTAACTATTTATTTATAGTTTTATAAAAATCAATTTACCAGAACAATTTTCATTTTCACTTTAATGACAGTTTTTTTTTTATTTTTTATCTATATATACACCTCTATATGATATTATTACACATTCACCTGTATAAGTGTGGGGTTTTGTATAGTGTCTGTATACGATAAACTCATTTATACTTTTTCTGTACTTACTTATAAAATAGAACATAAATTTACTTACCTATCCGATGCACAAGAAGATTTTTATCCTTATATGTGTAATCAATCTTAATCTTAATAGAATTTATTATGTATTTATTATGTATGAGAATGTACTTATATATTAGCTCTATTATAGCGATATATCTTATATACATATTTATGTACAAGGGTGATGTATATAATATCTATAGTGTTGTATTTGTATATAGGAGATTTTATATATATTTTAGTGATTCGATGAATATCATTCAAGTAGAAAATTGTTATTTCCTATATAATGAAACAATATATATTGTATATATATCCAATATATAATATGATTAAATTATATAGATTAAAAACACCGCATATTAGATGAGTTTTTGGATTTTCACATATTTCATTAATTATTTATTTATTTTAATTTTCTTCATATAATAGTTTCGCAATCAAATATCATTACAACAGGATGCAAAATTAAATTTACAACGTGAAGCTTTACAATTACGACAAGCCGAATTACGATCAGTTGATCAACGAATATATGAATTACAAACACGATTGCAAAAGAAAAAAGCATCAAATTTAATATTACAAACAAATCAAAAACAACATCAACATCATTCGCATCAACACCTTCATCAATCACAGCAACAACAACAACATAATCATCAACAACAAAATGAAAATATAAATACAAATAATTTAATTAGTAATTCTTCTGGTGGTCCTGTGAAGTAAGTCTTAACCTATTAAATAACAATTTTAAATTGTATAAATTATATTAAACATTTTATTTCCTTTGCTACAGATTATCAAATAATGTATATCCAACACAACGAATTATTTCACGTGGAAATATTGCTGCTGTTGAACCATATATTCATACACCACAAAAATCGATGATACCAACAAATGTTCAGATATTAAAAAAACAACCACAACAACAGTTAATACAAGATTTAACAAATTTAAAAATTAATTTACAAAATCCAAATTTAAATAATAATAATAATAATAATAATAATAATAATAACAATAATAATATAAATGTAAATCATATAACATTTTCTGAAAGTGATGAAAATAAATTAGCACGTCAAAAATTACATATTAAACAAAATTCAAATGAAATTGATAAATATTCAACTGGTGGTGGTGGAGGTGGTGGTGGTGGTGGTATTGGAAAAGGGGTAACGGCAGGCGATTTAATATTATTAAAAAAAAATGATGCTAAATATCAAACAATGCCGTCTTTTAATAATAATAATAATAATAATAGTAATAATAGTAATAATAATAATAATAATAATAGCAATAATAATAATATCAATTATGGTTTAACAAAAAGTGCAAGTAGTGGTGCTATACCATATAATAATAGTAACAATACAGATATTGATATAAGATCAATGGTACAACAACATTATCAATTACAGTCCAAATTAAATGAAAGTGATAGTGAAAAAGCTGGTGAATTAGACACAATAGTTACAAATAATAATTCGAAATTAAATATTCAGTCTGCAACCCAACAACAACAACAACAATTAACAGTTCATAGTACTCCATTAAGTACAATAAATAAATCTGTAGCTATTCCAGTATCGACAATATCCACATCATATAATAATAATAATAATCAAAATGATGAGAAACCAATAGTTAAACCAAAATTAAATAAACATCATAATATACCATCCGGAAATTTAGTAGTACCACCAAGAAAACCAATCAGTAGTGTAGCACCAACAACTGTAACAATGGGACCAAAAATTGTTGCACACAGTCCAAAAGTAAATATGGTAGCACCAAATATTAATTTAACTACAATATCATCAACGCAATTAGCGCCTCCGCCAACGCCGTCTCAACCGCAAACGGGTAGTACCGTTAGTACTCCAATTACAAATACATCAGCTACATCATCACCAGCATCATCAATAAGCGAATATGATAAATTAAGACCGGCATTACCACCAAAACCAAATAAACAACAATCATCATCAAATGAAATTGATATTAATAATAATAATGTAAATTCATTTGTACCAACAATAGTTAATGTTATAAATAAACCAATAATATCAGAAGTTATATCATCAGCATCAACATCATCATCATCATCATTATCATCGTCATCGTCATCGTCAGTATCCTCATCACCATTGTCCTCAACATCAACATCAATCACTTCAATGACAATGACAACAACAACGACAGCACAAGAATTTCTTACCAATACAACAACTGTATTGTCTTGTCCAATAGCCGATAATTTGCCAATAAAAGCTAGACCATTAACAATTAAAAAACAACCGTTATCCGAGCAACCACGTCTACGATCAATAACAGCCGGTTTAAAACCAACACAATATAGTTCAAGGCGCATTGAAATACCACCAGCATTTTTATTCCCTGAGGTGGATAAAAGTGATTTAACAAACATTAATACCACCAACACAACAGCAATTATAAATAATACTAATGAAAATTGTAATCAAATTGAAAATAGTAACGATAATAATAATAACAATAATAATAATAATAATAATAATGATAATAATAATAGCAATAATAATAATAATAATATTAATAATACAACCGATGAAATTGATAAACAAATGACTGCTGATAATGATTCAGAAAAATCAATTCCACAACAACATAGTAAACAACAAAACGAAATTATACGACGAAATCGATCATCGATTCATCATAATGTAAATGGTAAAACAAAATTAGCAAGACGTGTTAGTTTTGATCCATTAGCCTTATTATTAGATGCCAGTTTAGAAGGTGAATTGGAATTAGTTAAAAAAACGACGATGCAGGTAAGTGTCGTATGTGTGTGAGTGTGTGTGGTGCATGCTTATGCTAAGATAAAAAAATAATGTAATTCAATCGTTAGGATATTTCTTTTATCGTAAATCTACAAACTTTCACAGGAGTCATGCGTCTTACCATATTGTTTATATTTTGCATGCATACTACTTCCTCTTTGATATTATTGCTTATACGAACTGTGTGCTCCACTGTTTTATTTATTTATATATATTTAATTAAATTATTTATTATCATTTTCCATTGACATAAAATAGGTACCAAATCCAAGTGCTGCAAATGATGAAGGAATAACAGCACTACATAATGCTATATGTGCCGGACATTTTGAAATTGTTAAGTAAGTCTTGTGTTTTTTTTTTATATATGCATTAAACAATTAGATTCTATTTATTTTTTTTTTTTTAATATATATATTATTCCATTATATAAATATAGATTCCTAGTTGAATATGGTTGTGATGTAAATGCCCAAGATTCAGATGGTTGGACACCATTACATTGTGCAGCTAGTTGTAATAATTTAGCTATGGTTAAATTTTTAGTTGAATCTGGTGCATGTTTATTTGCTGCAACATTATCGGATCATGAAACACCAGCTGAAAAATGTGAAGAAGATGAAGAAGGATTCGATGGATGTTCTGAATATTTATATAGTAAGTAAACAATACTTTATAATTATATATTTAATTAATAATTACACGTTATGGATTATTTCACTTCAGTTCAAAATTACATGATAATCGGACAATAATTGTTTCTTTAATTATTCTAATGGAAATGTTGAGATTATAAATATTAGTAGGTTGTTGGGAAATTTTGAAAATATTTCTTGGTATTCATTGCAAAAGCATATTTAAAAGTTATTATCTGTATTCGAGTTATTCCATTAATCTTAAATACGGGGAGAGGATCGAATTATTGATGGGATGACGCATTCATCTTTGAACTTAGTCCTTATCTTATAGACCACAGAATCTTAATTTCAAAATTTCATAAAGATAACGAGCAGCAACTAGTTCAACAAAGATTGAATTTTTCTTTTCATTGATTTCTTCGCAAAAAGTCATAAAATAGGATTTACAAACCATTTGATTTAATTTCTTTATCGGATGCCACTATACACTATGAAATATACACTGTATATTGTGCATGAGTATAATTAAAATAATCCATCTCTGGTATGTCTTGAATTATCTATTATAGACGCATATTTCTTTTGTTGGAAAAATATATTCGAATGGCAAAGTGATGGATTGGGTTATTATATTTGTGATTTAAATCTGTGGAACATCGTAGAATTGTTGTGAATATTATATTGAGATATCTAGCAATCGGATTGGAAGTTCTGCACCAAAAAATAGCTTGTTTTATATATGGTCTGGATAATCACACATCAGTGTATGTAATCATAAAGTAAAACATATGGTTATACTAAATTGTATCTTAGGGATCGTCATAAGTTTATTCAAATATTAGAATTTGATTTTGATAATTTAAATAAATATTTTATAAATAATTTTTTCCATATTTATATTTCAAAAAAAAAATAAAATAAAAAGGTATTCAAGAAAAATTAGGTATACTTAATAATGGTGAAGTATCAGCTGTATTTTCATATGATTCACAACAATCGGATGAATTAAGTTTTGATGTAAATGATCGTTTAACAATATTACGTAAAGGTGATGATGCTGAACGTGAATGGTGGTGGGCAAGATCACAAACAAATGAAGAAGGCTATGTTCCACGAAATCTTTTAGGGGTATATATATATATTTTATAGAATTTATTATTTTGAATAATACAATTTGTTCTATTTAATTTTTATTCATTTATAGCTTTATCCACGAGTTCCACTACAATCAAATTCATTTTCTGATTAACAAAAGCTTTTCGTTAAATCTTGGATTAAGCGTAAACATGGCAAATATAAAAAATATTATATTTCCAATTTTATTTAATTTTTGTTTTTATTGTTTTGGTTTTGTTAATTGTTTTTATTTTTACTATTTTTTCTGTTTTTTGTCGGGGTGTAATATTTGAAATTTTGTAAAATGTGTTAGGTAGATAGAAATTAAAAAAAAATATAGGTACTTTATATATTTAAAAAATAGAATTTAAGTTATTTTTTACTGTATGTATTAAGAAAACGAAAAACAATTAATAGTAATGTGTAATAAAAATAATGAACTTGATAAAATCAAAAATTAAATAACATATATACATAAATATATATATATATATATTTGAAAGAAGCTATATAAATATTAATTATAATTAATTAATTTTATTTAACTCACCGAGGAGTAATTAAAAAATAAAAAGGAAATATTAATAGTTTGATATATTGAAAAAAAAAATGGAGTGAGATTATAAAACAAATAAAATAATTATTTTATTATATAATTTTTATTAGGAATTTATGAAAATTGCATTTTATTATCTCTTATTAATTTCTATTTTATCTTATATAATATTTATTTATATAATTATATGTAGACAGATAATAATTTATATTATATACAGAGCACTTTCTCAGGTCTTTCAAATAAAATAAAAAAAAAAATAGATATTTATAATTAATTAATTAATTATTATTGTTCTGCACCTTTCTTAACAAACAAACATACACATACACACACACACAGCCACCAACACGCAATACACAATACACAATAATTGTGCACCAGTGCAACATCACACGGAACAAATGCATATCTGGATAGTTTATAATTTAATTTTTCGGAAAGTGATATAGTTTTATAATTTAATAAAACTAAAATATTTTTTTTAATATTATTAGTGATGTATTTTATTTTTGTTTTTTTTTTTACACTACATATGTATTTACAATGAAGGGTTTGCATTTAAATTCAATAATTCGTAAATAACTTTTTAAAAAAGCTTTTAAAATTTTCGAAGACACAAAAATAAGACTGAGAGAAAAATAAAAAAAAAATAAATAAATAAATAAAAACCATATTTTTTGTCTAATAAAAATACATAGAAAATTGACAGTTTGAAATTATAAATTATAAAATGAAACAAATTATAAAAAACCTGTCAAATTAATAAAAAAAAAAAAAAAAAACAATTTCATTTGTTCTTTTTTCTATTCAATCAATCATCACTTCAACACAATACGAACAAGACGCGCATTTTTTTATCGTGTAAATTTTTTATTTTATTTTCTCCTTTTTTTTGTGTAAAATATGGAAATTTATAAATTTTTAATAAATTATTACATAATATTAAATAAATAGAATAATTTAAAGTAAAAATATATAATTTAGATAAAAAAATAAGAAAAGTATGTGCTCCGCCATTGGAGTCTTAATTTATATTTTTAATGAGTGATTTTGTTTTTTTTTTTGTTGTTGTTTTTTTTTTTTTTTATTGTATATTTAAAATGAAAGTAATAGATTTTTTTGTTGTTGTGCGGTTAAACATTCTATATTTGTTGAGAATTGACGATAAAAATTGTAAGTACAATTAAGAAATTTTTATTTTATTAAAATTCGTAATATATATTTTATATATTTTTTTTTTTTTCCGATATATTATTTTCCTGTAATATATTGTACACATAACTTTGAAATTATCATTTTATCTATATAAATAAATTTGATTGAAACTTAGATATAATACAGAAACACACACACACACACTAAATATATTCACAAATCATAAATGTAACAAGTAAAATATGATATTTATTTATTAAGAGTTAACCCGTAATTATATAATAATAGAAAAAGAAATTATGAAAAATATACAATAGTTATAGAGAATGATGATTGAGGAATGCAATAGCGAGACTGACTATTATTATTTTTAATTTAAACTACTTATCCTAAATTGAAATGAAATATAATCTGCACGATTACTAAAAATATATAATCAATAAATTGAAATGGATTAAAATAATAGCGATAACAATTAATTTACTTAGAAAGAATTTATAATTGCATTATTCTATTGTTAACGCATGTGCGCTGCAAATAAGTCCTCAATTAATATCGCAGTTAAAAGTATACGTAAATGATGTATGTTGATTGTGTGATAAAAACGATAAACTGGTCCCAAATTAATTTATATTGTAAATATCTTTCTCTTCTAAATTAAATATAATATATAGAAAATATAATAAATTAAAAATATGTATATAAAAAAAAAAGAACAAAATTAGATACATTATCGTTTTGACACATTTTATTTTATTATGAAATCCAATAGAGGCAAATTATTAGAGAAATATATTTTATGATTTTTTAGAATAAACTTTTTTTTTTTTTTTTAACTACATACAACAGTTGTTGTTGACAATAAAAATTTTAATAATATTAAGAAATTATCAGTAAAAAAAAATACAATTCTCTATTTTTGAATACTAGTTTTTATTTCCATATCACTTATAAATAAAAAATAAATAAAATTTAAAGAATTTTTTAAATTTACTTATTAAATTAAAAAAAAATAAATATCTGATGACCAAAATGCAATTTAAAAATTGTTATAACTTCGGCATGTAATGTTAATATATATATATATGTTATAAAACAAAACAAACAAAAGAATAATAACAATATAAAATAAATATAAATTTATCTAAAAAATATTTAATATTTTTTATTGTTTCATAGCGAATTTGATGAGTATATATTTAGAAAACGATGTTATGGGTTTAGTCTCCGCCGGAGTAACTATATACACTTTAATTACTTAGAAATACGTCAAAGCAATCACCACTAACCGCCCGCGAATCCATCTAACATTACCATCAAGTTTGTAAATTAACTCCGTATTTGAATATGTAACAATTCACCAATTTGACTGCATTTATATTTCGATAGATACTTTATTAATTCAATTATTCTTATAATGATTGAATGGCCCCGCTTATAGCTTTGTGTGTGCAGACAGTATTAGTCTCTGAACCGCCTCCACCACCATATATATTCAAAGAATATTCGTTTTCTGATTACATAAACGAACAAATGATAATTCAGTTGATTGAATTATGAGATTAAAATATGGTAAATTAAATCATATTCTCTAAACAATATATTGTATAATTCCATCATTTGTATTATTGCAATTACGAAAACAGGTTCGGAATCGGATAATATTATTATTCAATGGAATGTTTTTTTATAGAAATGTAATCCCCAAAACAGTTTTCGTTGATAACTTCAGGATGCTGTCGAACTTTTCAATTTTTTATGCAATACCGATTAAATTTTATATGTTTAGATTTAGCTGTATGGTTGCTATGGTATGGTAGATTGAATAGTTTACAAGATGAAACTCAATTATTTTCGTTCGGAGTACTGTTGGTATGATTGTGATTGGCCTTTCATCATGGCAAATAATCATATCCGATATCATTATAAACTTGTTTCTCTGTGTCAATGGTTTTTTCGGTGAGATAGTCAAAGTACCTACCGCGCAGTATGAGCAGCCATCGTTCTTGCAATGTTGGATACAAGAAATGTTCAACAGCCTCGATTTTCTTTTTATCCATACAGCCGCTAAAGAGTTCATACGAAGCAATATCCGATCTTTTGACCATAGTGTCTATTGCAGAGTACTTCATAATTACACAATTTATTATACAAAACGATGCACTGTTGAAGATCATTGACTTTTCGTTGTCTCCCTAAGTGCAGAGCAGACCTACATAATTTACAACATATGGCACTATGCACTCCAGTTGCTGCTATTTTTTGTTGACTCGTTGTTTTATTGTGATTTTATATGAATAGATACTATTCAACTGATATCGATAATATGACGAAAGATGATGCTGTGGTGGGAGATGGTGTTGTGGCGGAATGGCTTGATTCTCATCATGGCAATTAAGTAGCATAGTTTGCTCGGTAGGGATACGAAAACGGACCCAATTGATGAACTGATTCGGTATCCCCCGAAACATTTTAATAATAATAAAGAAATATGTCAAGATGTTACTATCGCTGCTGTTATTATAATTGTGATTGTCACAAACAACATTTAAATATAAATAAACAATAAATAATCAATAAATTATACATTTACAAAGATAAGCAATATAAACCTTTCGCTTATACCGATCATCATCAAGTTATAATACGGCTGACATTCTCATTTATTGTTATTATATTTGTATAATTGTATTTGTTTACAATTGACGCGGGTAAAACCAAAGGTTACAATGATGAAATCATTAAATATACAATTAATTCGTTTATGTTTATTGTAACATGTGTAAATTTTAAATGTAACTTGAGTGATAAATAAATTTAATTTTCTTTTGCGTCTATTCAATGTCTTACTTAATTTAACGTTAAATCAGCCACCTATAATAAACTTATGGTAGTAATCAGTAGATTAAATGAAAGAACTCTATATTCAAATTTGCACCTCTATTATCTTTTCAAGTAAATTTATATTAGCTAAAGTTAAAAGGTAACAGATGACAAAGAATTTAATTTTAGGTTGATTTTAAATTTAAGACTTACTTTACAAATGGAAAGTACAATTGGTGAATTGTTATATACTCCCATGCCAAGTAAACTTGGTTGTAATGAATGTTTGGTAAATGCGATAAGCTTCACTTGGAGTAACATGACTTCTTATATATATATATATATACATAAGCGTTGCTAGTAGCTAGTAAGTAATTGTTTATTTATAAATATAAATAATTAAATGTGGATATTCCTACTAAATATATTCCGTAATGTTATTGAGTATAATAGAATTCCACTTTTTGGTAAAATACATTTATAAATTTTTTTAAAAATTTACAGTCGGTTTTTTCTGTTTTACAAACGAATAAAAATAATATCTTTCAACTTAATTGTTAAAAAATGTATTAATTTTTATTCACACAAAATACTATATTTTTAACATTATGAAAAAAAATAAAACTACACTTACAATTTTTACACAAAAATTGGGTTTAAAAGGAATGCTTATACTAAATAATGCCAATAACGTTTGCGCTTCACTAAGTGTACACCAATTTGGTGGAATTTAATTTAATAATCTTTTGGGATGCACACACACACAACACATTGTTTACCAGTAGTGCAGTCATTCTTTTGAGAATTTCCATTAGTCTGTATAGCTATTTTATATAAAATGTCTACATTTAATTCGATTACATTACACCACATTGGTGTACAGTCAGTGCAGCCCAAAATATATTGGCATAAGAAACCTCTGTTCAATAATGAAAAACAAAAAATCATTTGATTTAATTTACAATAAATTTTTACATTTATTAATTAACTAATCATTTATTTATTAACCTAATATATTAAATTTTATTTTTGTTGATGTTTTTATTGAAATTCATAAGCATATTTTGTTAATGTCTGTTTGTATGTGTATTTTATTTTATTTTAATTTTGTTTTTTTTAATCCTAATCACTTAAAAAAAAAAAATTACATTTCGTTTTTGTCATATAAATAATTTAATGATATTTACATTAAAATTAAATATTTAATTATAATACACGTATTTCTTATATTGATAAAGTAAAGTAATTTATTGTATAATAATAAATAATTATCATTTTTCTATTTATAATAATATATATTGTTAACATTAATAATATTAAATTATTTTACTTATTATTATTGCTGTTATCATACTCACGTCATACGTTTTATTAACTAAAAATTAAAATAAATTTTCAATTGTTGTTAATATTACCTATAATTATGATTTATATTTTTAATTTATAAATACAAATTTGAATGAGTATAAAAAAAATTAATTAATAAATCATGATTAAATATCCGATTTAAAATAAAATAAATATGCATATTTACATTAAAAGAGAAAATTAAAAATAATTAAATTAACCTATCTTGCACATCTGCAATTTTTCATATATATGTGATTAAAAAATAATATTTGAACTACTAATTATTAACATCAGTACTACCACTAATTGTTGCAGTATTATTATTAATACCTACTGTTGTATTTTGAGAAGAACTTGATGTTGTTTGTGGTGTTGATATTATTTGAGCATAAATAGGTTGTCGTTCTTCATGTGTACCTCCTAAAAAAAATAATAAATATAGTTTGTTATTACAGTTGAATCACAGTTTCATACAAACATTGTTTTTAAATATATTAAATCAATAAATTATAATAATCAAATATGACAAACATTATTAAAATCCAAATATCAGTTTTACTTATCTGTCTACGATATAAGTATGCTGTCGGTTTAGCTCAAATCAAATATTCAAACCAAAAATTGTCAACAAATAATATTCGATAGTGGTTTAAGTTTAAGTTATTGTAATCCCGTAATTCAACAGACACATAATTTATATGGTAATAAAGTCAATTATAACGATGGCATTATTACTATATAATCGAAATATTAAGCCAACTGAATAAGCTGTTGTGTACGAAAGAATATAATAAATAAATTCTCAAAATAAACTATAGTAGTTCTGTTAATTTTGAAGATATAATTTGAGGAGTTCATTTAATACGAACGTACGATTGAGATTCTAGTTACTATAATGATGGCTTTATCGAACACCACAAATTTCTTAGCATATGAGCTCTCATTTATCACTTACGATATGATGCCATACCCTACATGTATAACCACTTCAATTCACGTAGGCTATATCACTAAGGTATAAAAAAAAAAAAAAAACTACAAGAAAAAATTAGGATTACCTTTTGATTGTTGAACCGGTATCATTTTAATACCTTGAAAATTTTTCACATTTAATGAATTACTTTGAAAACCGGGTGGTAAAAATATTTGCCCACCACCTTGTACAGCTAGAACAACTCTTTGGGACGTGCCGGCACCCGATGTTGTAACACCACTTATAATTTGTGAAGTCTTTACAATATTCTAGAAAAGAAACAGAATATAATTTAAAATTTACAACACATTTTTATTTCAAATAATAATCTATAATTATCATTTTTATAATTACTTTTTGTCCTGGGGCTGATAAAATTATTTGTTGTGGTGTATTTGTCGTTTGTCTAATTACATTTCCTGTTGTTGTAACTATAGGCGATGATGATGATGATGCTGTGGTTGTGGTTGTAGTTGTATTAGTACTAGTTGTAGTAGTAGTAGTAATAGCATTAGTAGTAGTAGTAGTAGTAGTAGCAGTAGTAGTAGTTGTTGTTGTTGTTGTAGTTGTTGTTGTTGTTGCGGTTGTTGTGGGTGTTGTAACTGGTGTCGATAATATATTATTTACATTTGAAATTGATTGCATAGTTGAATTCATTTTAAATGTTTGTTGACCTGCAGATGTATTTAATACAACTGTTCGGGATTGATTTGTTAATGTTTTTGTATTAACAACTCCAGTTACATTTATGTTATTGTTAGTTTGAAGAATTTGTGAATGATGTTCTGTTTGAATGGTTTCTTCTTGCTCTTGTTGTGGCGTTCGTTGCTGCTGCTGCTGTTGCAATTGTAAGGATGATTGTAATTTAATTAGTTGGTTATTAAACATAAATGTTTGTGATGAATTATTATTAGATTGGTCGATTTGATTAATGTTATTTGAAATTTTCATAGTTTGTGTATTAACGACGTTACTACTATTAGCAGCAATAACTACATTCGTACTATTGTTTGTTATGGCTTTTTGGTGTGTTGTTCCTTGTTGTTGCCATACAATATTTTGTCGAGGTATGGCAGTTGTTGTTGTCGTTGCACCAGAAATTTGTGATTTACTTGCAATAAAAATGGGTTTACCACCAATATGAGTTATATTTAAATTTGATGCATTTACCATTCGCATACCAGATGTTGTTTTCATTCTACCTGTTGCACCAAATACTTTGGCATTTATTAATTGTGGTGCGGTTAGCGGTTGTATTTTATTTGATTGTAGAATTTTTGGTTGTTGTTGTTGTTGTGATTGGGATTGTGGTTGAAGTTGTTGAGATTGTTGAATTTGTACTGTACCACCACCTTGTTGAATAACATTTGTTGTAGATTGTTGCTTTAACGGAATGGCCACATTAGTAGTTGGTAATATATTTGTTGTTGTTGTTGTTGTCGGCGATGAACTACTTGTCGCTATTTGTGCTGTAATATAACGTGTTGCTTGTTGTTGAACAGTTGTAACACTACCAGCTGAAGAAACTGTTATTAGATTTCGATTTGGTGACACGACTGCATATTGTGCTATTTGTGAACCGGGAACACCAGATAATTGTATATAACTTGTTTGACCTTGTTTATTTGTACCAGCGACGCGAAATGTAGTACCGGATTGTTTTTGTAATAAACTTTCTAATGATATAATTTGGCCAGTTGTATTTGATAATACTTTAGTCATTACTGGTGTATTCACTGTGGCGGTGGTAGATGTTGTTGTTATTGTTGGTGATCCTGAGGTAACAGGCCGTAAACCAATTATGGGTGTTGGAGTTGCCGATGATATTGCCTGTATAATGTGAGGTTGTTGTTGTTGTTGTTGTTGTTGTATTAGACTTGATCCTGGTTTTAGTATTCGTGTTAATGTTTGTTGCGTTGATGTTTGTGGTGTAATTACTGATGGACTTATTGTTGAATTCGGTGACATCGTATATACAGTACTAGATCCGACCGATGAATTCGAATTA